>OX578135.1:64303137-65503137 GCA_951213105.1 Amaurobius ferox | reverse complement strand
GCGCCAACATTGTGGAGCGTGGCAAGGGAATTCAGCAGATGGCGCTATACCAATACACAGATGACACAAGTCGGCGATGACACGCCCCCACTTTGATCTTAGCCATGAGGCCGAGAAGCGATAATGCTCAGAATATTGCAAAATTAAACTGAAACTCAGAATATTGCCAAATTAAATATTTAATTTCCTTGATAACCCGTGTTGCTCTGCTGGAATTATGATTCTATCAACCCATTTTTCCATCCATCCGGCTATAACGATTGTCAAAAAACAAAACAAAAAAATACTATTAGCAGCGAACTTTCTGTACTATCGCCAACATTGTGGCAGCGCCAACATTGTGGAGCATGGCAAGGGAATTCAGCAGATGGCCCTATACCAATACACAGATGACACAAGTCGGCGATGACGTGCCCCCACTTTGATCTTAGCCATGAGGCCGAGAAGCGATAATGCTCAGAATATTGCAAAATTAAACTGAAACTCAGAATATTGCCAAATTAAATATTTAATTTCCTTGATAACCCGTGTTGCTCTGCAGGAATTATGATTATATCAACCCATTTTTCCATCCATCCGACTATAACGATTGTCAAAAAACAAAACAAAAAAATACTATTAGCAGCGAACTTTCTGTACTATCGCCAACATTGTGGAGCTTGGCAAGGGAATTCAGCAGATGGCGCTATACCAATACACAGATGACACAAGTCGGCGATGACACGCCCCCACTTTGATCTTAGCCATGAGGCCGAGAAGCGATAATGCTCAGAATATTGCAAAATTAAACTGAAACTCAGAATATTGCCAAATTAAATATTTAATTTCCTTGATAACCCGTGTTGCTCTGCTGGAATTATGATTCTATCAACCCATTTTTCCATCCATCCGGCTATAACGATTGTCAAAAAACAAAACAAAAAAATACTATTAGCAGCGAACTTTCTGTACTATCGCCAACATTGTGGCAGCGCCAACATTGTGGAGCATGGCAAGGGAATTCAGCAGATGGCCCTATACCAATACACAGATGACACAAGTCGGCGATGACGTGCCCCCACTTTGATCTTAGCCATGAGGCCGAGAAGCGATAATGCTCAGAATATTGAAAATTAAACTGAAACTCAGAATATTGCCAAATTAAATATTTAATTTCCTAGATAACCCGTGTTGCTCAGCTGGAATTATGATTCTATCAACCCATTTTTCCATCCATCCGACTATAACGATTGTCAAAAAACAAAACAAAAAAATACTATTAGCAGCGAACATTGTGGCAGCACCAACATTGTGGAGCGTGGCAAGGGAATTCAGCAAATGGCGCTATACCAATACACAGATGACACAAGTCGGCGATGACACGCCCCCACTTTGATCTTAGCCATGAGGCCGAGAAGCGATAATGCTCAGAATATTGCAAAATTAAACTGAAACTCAGAATATTGCCAAATTAAATATTTAATTTCCTTGATAACCCGTGTTGCTCTGCAGGAATTATGATTCTATCAACCCATTTTTCCATCCATCCGAATATAACGATTGTCAAAAAACAAAACAAAAAAAATACTATTAGCAGCGAACATTGTGGCAGCGCCAACATTGTGGAGCATGGCAAGGGAATTCAGCAGATGGCCCTATACCAATACACAGATGACACAAGTCGGCGATGACGTGCCCCCACTTTGATCTTAGCCATGAGGCCGAGAAGCGATAATGCTCAGAATATTGCAAAATTAAACTGAAACTCAGAATATTGCCAAATTAAATATTTAATTTCCTTGATAACCCGTGTTGCTCTGCAGAAATTATGATTATATCAACCCATTTTTCCATCCATCCGACTATAACGATTGTCAAAAAACAAAACAAAAAAATACTATTAGCAGCGAACTTTCTGTACTATCGCCAACATTGTGGAGCGTGGCAAGGGAATTCAGCAGATGGCGCTATACCAATACACAGATGACACAAGTCGGTGATGACGTGCCCCCACTTTGATCTTAGCCATGAGGCCGAGAAGCGATAATGCTCAGAATATTGCAAAATTAAACTGAAACTCAGAATATTGCCAAATTAAATATTTAATTTCCTTGATAACCCGTGTTGCTCTGCAGGAATTATGATTATATCAACCCATTTTTCCATCCATCCGATTATAACGATTGTCAAAAAACAAAACAAAAAAATACTATTAGCAGCGAACTTTCTGTACTATCGCCAACATTGTGGCAGCGCCAACATTGTGGAGCGTGGCAAGGGAATTCAGCAGATGGCGCTATACCAATACAGAGATGACACAAGTCGGCGATGACGTGCCCCCACTTTGATCTTAGCCATGAGGCCGAGAAGCGATAATGCTCAGAATATTGCAAAATTAAACTGAAACTCAGAAATATTTAATTTCTTTGATAACCCGTGTTTCTCTGCAGGAATTATGATTCTATCAACCCATTTTTCCATCCATCCGGCTATAACGATTGTCAAAAAACAAAACAAAAAAATACTATTAGCAGCGAACTTTCTGTACTATCGCCAACATTGTGGCAGCGCCAACATTGTGGAGCATGGCAAGGGAATTCAGCAGATGGCCCTATACCAATACACAGATGACACAAGTCGGCGATGACGTGCCCCCACTTTGATCTTAGCCATGAGGCCGAGAAGCGATAATGCTCAGAATATTGCAAAATTAAACTGAAACTCAGAAATATTTAATTTCCTTGATAACCCGTGTTGCTCTGCAGGAATTATGATTCTATCAACCCATTTTTCCATCCATCCGGCTATAACGATTGTCAAAAAACAAAACAAAAAAATACTATTAGCAGCGAACTTTCTGTACTATCGCCAACATTGTGGCAGCGCCAACATTGTGGAGCGTGGCAAGGGAATTCAGCAGATGGCCCTATACCAATACACAGATGACACAAGTCGGCGATGACGTGCCCCCACTTTGATCTTAGCCATGAGGCCGAGAAGCGATAATGCTCAGAATATTGCAAAATTAAACTGAAACTCAGAATATTGCCAAATTAAATATTTAATTTCCTTGATAACCCGTGTTGCTCTGCAGGAATTATGATTATATCAACCCATTTTTCCATCCATCCGACTATAACGATTGTCAAAAAACAAAACAAAAAAATACTATTAGCAGCGAACTTTCTGTACTATCGCCAACATTGTGGAGCGTGGCAAGGGAATTCAGCAGATGGCGCTATACCAATACACAGATGACACAAGTCGGCGATGACGTGCCCCCACTTTGATCTTAGCCATGAGGCCGAGAAGCGATAATGCTCAGAATATTGCAAAATTAAACTGAAACTCAAAATATTGCCAAATTAAATATTTAATTTCCTTGATAACCCGTGTTGCTCTGCAGGAATTATGATTATATCAACCCATTTTTCCATCCATCCGACTATAACGATTGTCAAAAAACAAAACAAAAAAATACTATTAGCAGCGAACTTTCTGTACTATCGCCAACATTGTGGAGCGTGGCAAGGGAATTCAGCAGATGGCCCTATACCAATACACAGATGACACAAGTCGGCGATGACGTGCCCCCACTTTGATCTTAGCCATGAGGCCGAGAAGCGATAATGCTCAGAATATTGCAAAATTAAACTGAAACTCAGAATATTGCCAAATTAAATATTTAATTTCCTTGATAACCCGTGTTGCTCTGCAGGAATTATGATTATATCAACCCATTTTTCCATCCATCCGACTATAACGATTGTCAAAAAACAAAACAAAAAAATACTATTAGCAGCGAACTTTCTGTACTATCGCCAACATTGTGGAGCGTGGCAAGGGAATTCAGCAGATGGCGCTATACCAATACACAGATGACACAAGTCGGCGATGACGTGCCCCCACTTTGATCTTAGCCATGAGGCCGAGAAGCGATAATGCTCAGAATATTGCAAAATTAAACTGAAACTCAGAATATTGCCAAATTAAATATTTAATTTCCTTGATAACCCGTGTTGCTCTGCAGGAATTATGATTATATCAACCCATTTTTCCATCCATCCGACTATAACGATTGTCAAAAAACAAAACAAAAAAATACTATTAGCAGCGAACTTTCTGTACTATCGCCAACATTGTGGAGCGTGGCAAGGGAATTCAGCAGATGGCCCTATACCAATACACAGATGACAGAAGTCGGCGATGACGTGCCCCCACTTTGATCTTAGCCATGAGGCCGAGAAGCGATAATGCTCAGAATATTGCAAAATTAAACTGAAACTCAGAAATATTTAATTTCCTTGATAACCCGTGTTGCTCTGCAGTAATTATGATTCTATCAACCCATTTTTCCATCCATCCGGCTATAACGATTGTCAAAAAACAAAACAAAAAAATACTATTAGCAGCGAACTTTCTGTACTATCGCCAACATTGTGGCAGCGCCAACATTGTGGAGCATGGCAAGGGAATTCAGCAGATGGCCCTATACCAATACACAGATGACACAAGTCGGCGATGACGTGCCCCCACTTTGATCTTAGCCATGAGGCCGAGAAGCGATAATGCTCAGAATATTGCAAAATTAAACTGAAACTCAGAATATTGCCAAATTAAATATTTAATTTCCTAGATAACCCATGTTGCTCTGCTGGAATTATGATTCTATCAACCCATTTTTCCATCCATCCGACTATAACCATTGTCAAAAAACAAAACAAAAAAATACTATTAGCAGCGAACATTGTGTCAGCGCCAACATTGTGGAGCGTGGCAAGGGAATTCAGCAGATGGCCCTATACCAATACACAGATGACACAAGTCGGCAATGACGTGCCCCCACTTTGATCTTAGCCATGAGGCCGAGAAGCGATAATGCTCAGAATATTGCAAAATTAAACTGAAACTCAGAATATTGCCAAATTAAATATTTAATTTCCTTGATAACCCGTGTTGCTCTGCTGGAATTATGATTCTATCAACCCATTTTTCCATCCATCCGGCTATAACGATTGTCAAAAAACAAAACAAAAAAATACTATTAGCAGCGAACTTTCTGTACTATCGCCAACATTGTGGCAGCGCCAACATTGTGGAGCATGGCAAGGGAATTCAGCAGATGGCCCTATACCAATACACAGATGACACAAGTCGGCGATGACGTGCCCCCACTTTGATCTTAGCCATGAGGCCGAGAAGCGATAATGCTCAGAATATTGCAAAATTAAACTGAAACTCAGAATATTGCCAAATTAAATATTTAATTTCCTTGATAACCCGTGTTGCTCTGCAGGAATTATGATTATATCAACCCATTTTTCCATCCATCCGACTATAACGATTGTCAAAAAACAAAACAAAAAAATACTATTAGCAGCGAACTTTCTGTACTATCGCCAACATTGTGGAGCGTGGCAAGGGAATTCAGCAGATGGCGCTATACCAATACACAGATGACACAAGTCGGCGATGACACGCCCCCACTTTGATCTTAGCCATGAGGCCGAGAAGCGATAATGCTCAGAATATTGCAAAATTAAACTGAAACTCAGAATATTGCCAAATTAAATATTTAATTTCCTTGATAACCCGTGTTGCTCTGCTGGAATTATGATTCTATCAACCCATTTTTCCATCCATCCGGCTATAACGATTGTCAAAAAACAAAACAAAAAAATACTATTAGCAGCGAACTTTCTGTACTATCGCCAACATTGTGGCAGCGCCAACATTGTGGAGCATGGCAAGGGAATTCAGCAGATGGCCCTATACCAATACACAGATGAAACAAGTCGGCGATGACGTGCCCCCACTTTGATCTTAGCCATGAGGCCGAGAAGCGATAATGCTCAGAATATTGCAAAATTAAACTGAAACTCAGAATATTGCCAAATTAAATATTTAATTTCCTTGATAACCCGTGTTGCTCTGCAGGAATTATGATTATATCAACCCATTTTTCCATCCATCCGACTATAACGATTGTCAAAAAACAAAACAAAAAAATACTATTAGCAGCGAACTTTCTGTACTATCGCCAACATTGTGGAGCGTGGCAAGGGAATTCAGCAGATGGCGCTATACCAATACACAGATGACACAAGTCGGCGATGACACGCCCCCACTTTGATCTTAGCCATGAGGCCGAGAAGCGATAATGCTCAGAATATTGCAAAATTAAACTGAAACTCAGAATATTGCCAAATTAAATATTTAATTTCCTTGATAACCCGTGTTGCTCTGCTGGAATTATGATTCTATCAACCCATTTTTCCATCCATCCGGCTATAACGATTGTCAAAAAACAAAACAAAAAAATACTATTAGCAGCGAACTTTCTGTACTATCGCCAACATTGTGGCAGCGCCAACATTGTGGAGCATGGCAAGGGAATTCAGCAGATGGCCCTATACCAATACACAGATGACACAAGTCGGCGATGACGTGCCCCCACTTTGATCTTAGCCATGAGGCCGAGAAGCGATAATGCTCAGAATATTGAAAATTAAACTGAAACTCAGAATATTGCCAAATTAAATATTTAATTTCCTAGATAACCCGTGTTGCTCAGCTGGAATTATGATTCTATCAACCCATTTTTCCATCCATCCGACTATAACGATTGTCAAAAAACAAAACAAAAAAATACTATTAGCAGCGAACATTGTGGCAGCACCAACATTGTGGAGCGTGGCAAGGGAATTCAGCAAATGGCGCTATACCAATACACAGATGACACAAGTCGGCGATGACACGCCCCCACTTTGATCTTAGCCATGAGGCCGAGAAGCGATAATGCTCAGAATATTGCAAAATTAAACTGAAACTCAGAATATTGCCAAATTAAATATTTAATTTCCTTGATAACCCGTGTTGCTCTGCAGGAATTATGATTCTATCAACCCATTTTTCCATCCATCCGAATATAACGATTGTCAAAAAACAAAACAAAAAAAATACTATTAGCAGCGAACATTGTGGCAGCGCCAACATTGTGGAGCATGGCAAGGGAATTCAGCAGATGGCCCTATACCAATACACAGATGACACAAGTCGGCGATGACGTGCCCCCACTTTGATCTTAGCCATGAGGCCGAGAAGCGATAATGCTCAGAATATTGCAAAATTAAACTGAAACTCAGAATATTGCCAAATTAAATATTTAATTTCCTTGATAACCCGTGTTGCTCTGCAGGAATTATGATTATATCAACCCATTTTTCCATCCATCCGACTATAACGATTGTCAAAAAACAAAACAAAAAAATACTATTAGCAGCGAACTTTCTGTACTATCGCCAACATTGTGGAGCGTGGCAAGGGAATTCAGCAGATGGCGCTATACCAATACACAGATGACACAAGTCGGTGATGACGTGCCCCCACTTTGATCTTAGCCATGAGGCCGAGAAGCGATAATGCTCAGAATATTGCAAAATTAAACTGAAACTCAGAATATTGCCAAATTAAATATTTAATTTCCTTGATAACCCGTGTTGCTCTGCAGGAATTATGATTATATCAACCCATTTTTCCATCCATCCGATTATAACGATTGTCAAAAAACAAAACAAAAAAATACTATTAGCAGCGAACTTTCTGTACTATCGCCAACATTGTGGCAGCGCCAACATTGTGGAGCGTGGCAAGGGAATTCAGCAGATGGCGCTATACCAATACAGAGATGACACAAGTCGGCGATGACGTGCCCCCACTTTGATCTTAGCCATGAGGCCGAGAAGCGATAATGCTCAGAATATTGCAAAATTAAACTGAAACTCAGAAATATTTAATTTCCTTGATAACCCGTGTTTCTCTGCAGGAATTATGATTCTATCAACCCATTTTTCCATCCATCCGGCTATAACGATTGTCAAAAAACAAAACAAAAAAATACTATTAGCAGCGAACTTTCTGTACTATCGCCAACATTGTGGCAGCGCCAACATTGTGGAGCATGGCAAGGGAATTCAGCAGATGGCCCTATACCAATACACAGATGACACAAGTCGGCGATGACGTGCCCCCACTTTGATCTTAGCCATGAGGCCGAGAAGCGATAATGCTCAGAATATTGCAAAATTAAACTGAAACTCAGAAATATTTAATTTCCTTGATAACCCGTGTTGCTCTGCAGGAATTATGATTCTATCAACCCATTTTTCCATCCATCCGGCTATAACGATTGTCAAAAAACAAAACAAAAAAATACTATTAGCAGCGAACTTTCTGTACTATCGCCAACATTGTGGCAGCGCCAACATTGTGGAGCGTGGCAAGGGAATTCAGCAGATGGCCCTATACCAATACACAGATGACACAAGTCGGCGATGACGTGCCCCCACTTTGATCTTAGCCATGAGGCCGAGAAGCGATAATGCTCAGAATATTGCAAAATTAAACTGAAACTCAGAATATTGCCAAATTAAATATTTAATTTCCTTGATAACCCGTGTTGCTCTGCTGGAATTATGATTCTATCAACCCATTTTTCCATCCATCCGGCTATAACGATTGTCAAAAAACAAAACAAAAAAATACTATTAGCAGCGAACTTTCTGTACTATCGCCAACATTGTGGCAGCGCCAACATTGTGGAGCATGGCAAGGGAATTCAGCAGATGGCCCTATACCAATACACGGATGACACAAGTCGGCGATGACGTGATCCCACTTTGATCTTAGCCATGAGGCCGAGAAGCGATAATGCTCAGAATATTGCAAAATTAAACTGAAACTCAGAATATTGCCAAATTAAATATTTAATTTCCTAGATAACCCGTGTTGCTCAGCTGGAATTATGATTCTATCAACCCATTTTTCCATCCATCCGACTATAACGATTGTCAAAAAACAAAACAAAAAAATACTATTAGCAGCGAACATTGTGGCAGCACCAACATTGTGGAGCGTGGCAAGGGAATTCAGCAAATGGCGCTATACCAATACACAGATGACACAAGTCGGCGATGACACGCCCCCACTTTGATCTTAGCCATGAGGCCGAGAAGCGATAATGCTCAGAATATTGCAAAATTAAACTGAAACTCAGAATATTGCCAAATTAAATATTTAATTTCCTTGATAACCCGTGTTGCTCTGCTGGAATTATGATTATATCAACCCATTTTTCCATCCATCCGGCTATAACGATTGTCAAAAAACAAAACAAAAAAATACTATTAGCAGCGAACTTTCTGTACTATCGCCAACATTGTGGCAGCGCCAACATTGTGGAGCATGGCAAGGGAATTCAGCAGATGGCCCTATACCAATACACAGATGACACAAGTCGGCGATGACGTGCCCCCACTTTGATCTTAGCCATGAGGCCGAGAAGCGATAATGCTCAGAATATTGCAAAATTAAACTGAAACTCAGAATATTGCCAAATTAAATATTTAATTTCCTTGATAACCCGTGTTGCTCTGCAGGAATTATGATTATATCAACCCATTTTTCCATCCATCCGACTATAACGATTGTCAAAAAACAAAACAAAAAAATACTATTAGCAGCGAACTTTCTGTACTATCGCCAACATTGTGGAGCGTGGCAAGGGAATTCAGCAGATGGCGCTATACCAATACACAGATGACACAAGTCGGCGATGACGTGCCCCCACTTTGATCTTAGCCATGAGGCCGAGAAGCGATAATGCTCAGAATATTGCAAAATTAAACTGAAACTCAAAATATTGCCAAATTAAATATTTAATTTCCTTGATAACCCGTGTTGCTCTGCAGGAATTATGATTATATCAACCCATTTTTCCATCCATCCGACTATAACGATTGTCAAAAAACAAAACAAAAAAATACTATTAGCAGCGAACTTTCTGTACTATCGCCAACATTGTGGAGCGTGGCAAGGGAATTCAGCAGATGGCCCTATACCAATACACAGATGACACAAGTCGGCGATGACGTGCCCCCACTTTGATCTTAGCCATGAGGCCGAGAAGCGATAATGCTCAGAATATTGCAAAATTAAACTGAAACTCAGAATATTGCCAAATTAAATATTTAATTTCCTTGATAACCCGTGTTGCTCTGCAGGAATTATGATTATATCAACCCATTTTTCCATCCATCCGACTATAACGATTGTCAAAAAACAAAACAAAAAAATACTATTAGCAGCGAACTTTCTGTACTATCGCCAACATTGTGGAGCGTGGCAAGGGAATTCAGCAGATGGCGCTATACCAATACACAGATGACACAAGTCGGCGATGACGTGCCCCCACTTTGATCTTAGCCATGAGGCCGAGAAGCGATAATGCTCAGAATATTGCAAAATTAAACTGAAACTCAAAATATTGCCAAATTAAATATTTAATTTCCTTGATAACCCGTGTTGCTCTGCAGGAATTATGATTATATCAACCCATTTTTCCATCCATCCGACTATAACGATTGTCAAAAAACAAAACAAAAAAATACTATTAGCAGCGAACTTTCTGTACTATCGCCAACATTGTGGAGCGTGGCAAGGGAATTCAGCAGATGGCCCTATACCAATACACAGATGACACAAGTCGGCGATGACGTGCCCCCACTTTGATCTTAGCCATGAGGCCGAGAAGCGATAATGCTCAGAATATTGCAAAATTAAACTGAAACTCAGAATATTGCCAAATTAAATATTTAATTTCCTTGATAACCCGTGTTGCTCTGCAGGAATTATGATTATATCAACCCATTTTTCCATCCATCCGACTATAACGATTGTCAAAAAACAAAACAAAAAAATACTATTAGCAGCGAACTTTCTGTACTATCGCCAACATTGTGGAGCGTGGCAAGGGAATTCAGCAGATGGCGCTATACCAATACACAGATGACACAAGTCGGCGATGACGTGCCCCCACTTTGATCTTAGCCATGAGGCCGAGAAGCGATAATGCTCAGAATATTGCAAAATTAAACTGAAACTCAGAATATTGCCAAATTAAATATTTAATTTCCTTGATAACCCGTGTTGCTCTGCAGGAATTATGATTATATCAACCCATTTTTCCATCCATCCGACTATAACGATTGTCAAAAAACAAAACAAAAAAATACTATTAGCAGCGAACTTTCTGTACTATCGCCAACATTGTGGAGCGTGGCAAGGGAATTCAGCAGATGGCCCTATACCAATACACAGATGACAGAAGTCGGCGATGACGTGCCCCCACTTTGATCTTAGCCATGAGGCCGAGAAGCGATAATGCTCAGAATATTGCAAAATTAAACTGAAACTCAGAAATATTTAATTTCCTTGATAACCCGTGTTGCTCTGCAGTAATTATGATTCTATCAACCCATTTTTCCATCCATCCGGCTATAACGATTGTCAAAAAACAAAACAAAAAAATACTATTAGCAGCGAACTTTCTGTACTATCGCCAACATTGTGGCAGCGCCAACATTGTGGAGCATGGCAAGGGAATTCAGCAGATGGCCCTATACCAATACACAGATGACACAAGTCGGCGATGACGTGCCCCCACTTTGATCTTAGCCATGAGGCCGAGAAGCGATAATGCTCAGAATATTGCAAAATTAAACTGAAACTCAGAATATTGCCAAATTAAATATTTAATTTCCTAGATAACCCATGTTGCTCTGCTGGAATTATGATTCTATCAACCCATTTTTCCATCCATCCGACTATAACCATTGTCAAAAAACAAAACAAAAAAATACTATTAGCAGCGAACATTGTGTCAGCGCCAACATTGTGGAGCGTGGCAAGGGAATTCAGCAGATGGCCCTATACCAATACACAGATGACACAAGTCGGCAATGACGTGCCCCCACTTTGATCTTAGCCATGAGGCCGAGAAGCGATAATGCTCAGAATATTGCAAAATTAAACTGAAACTCAGAATATTGCCAAATTAAATATTTAATTTCCTTGATAACCCGTGTTGCTCTGCTGGAATTATGATTCTATCAACCCATTTTTCCATCCATCCGGCTATAACGATTGTCAAAAAACAAAACAAAAAAATACTATTAGCAGCGAACTTTCTGTACTATCGCCAACATTGTGGCAGCGCCAACATTGTGGAGCATGGCAAGGGAATTCAGCAGATGGCCCTATACCAATACACAGATGACACAAGTCGGCGATGACGTGCCCCCACTTTGATCTTAGCCATGAGGCCGAGAAGCGATAATGCTCAGAATATTGCAAAATTAAACTGAAACTCAGAATATTGCCAAATTAAATATTTAATTTCCTTGATAACCCGTGTTGCTCTGCAGGAATTATGATTATATCAACCCATTTTTCCATCCATCCGACTATAACGATTGTCAAAAAACAAAACAAAAAAATACTATTAGCAGCGAACTTTCTGTACTATCGCCAACATTGTGGAGCGTGGCAAGGGAATTCAGCAGATGGCGCTATACCAATACACAGATGACACAAGTCGGCGATGACACGCCCCCACTTTGATCTTAGCCATGAGGCCGAGAAGCGATAATGCTCAGAATATTGCAAAATTAAACTGAAACTCAGAATATTGCCAAATTAAATATTTAATTTCCTTGATAACCCGTGTTGCTCTGCTGGAATTATGATTCTATCAACCCATTTTTCCATCCATCCGGCTATAACGATTGTCAAAAAACAAAACAAAAAAATACTATTAGCAGCGAACTTTCTGTACTATCGCCAACATTGTGGCAGCGCCAACATTGTGGAGCATGGCAAGGGAATTCAGCAGATGGCCCTATACCAATACACAGATGAAACAAGTCGGCGATGACGTGCCCCCACTTTGATCTTAGCCATGAGGCCGAGAAGCGATAATGCTCAGAATATTGCAAAATTAAACTGAAACTCAGAATATTGCCAAATTAAATATTTAATTTCCTTGATAACCCGTGTTGCTCTGCAGGAATTATGATTATATCAACCCATTTTTCCATCCATCCGACTATAACGATTGTCAAAAAACAAAACAAAAAAATACTATTAGCAGCGAACTTTCTGTACTATCGCCAACATTGTGGAGCGTGGCAAGGGAATTCAGCAGATGGCGCTATACCAATACACAGATGACACAAGTCGGCGATGACACGCCCCCACTTTGATCTTAGCCATGAGGCCGAGAAGCGATAATGCTCAGAATATTGCAAAATTAAACTGAAACTCAGAATATTGCCAAATTAAATATTTAATTTCCTTGATAACCCGTGTTGCTCTGCTGGAATTATGATTCTATCAACCCATTTTTCCATCCATCCGGCTATAACGATTGTCAAAAAACAAAACAAAAAAATACTATTAGCAGCGAACTTTCTGTACTATCGCCAACATTGTGGCAGCGCCAACATTGTGGAGCATGGCAAGGGAATTCAGCAGATGGCCCTATACCAATACACAGATGACACAAGTCGGCGATGACGTGCCCCCACTTTGATCTTAGCCATGAGGCCGAGAAGCGATAATGCTCAGAATATTGAAAATTAAACTGAAACTCAGAATATTGCCAAATTAAATATTTAATTTCCTAGATAACCCGTGTTGCTCAGCTGGAATTATGATTCTATCAACCCATTTTTCCATCCATCCAACTATAACGATTGTCAAAAAACAAAACAAAAAAATACTATTAGCAGCGAACATTGTGGCAGCACCAACATTGTGGAGCGTGGCAAGGGAATTCAGCAAATGGCGCTATACCAATACACAGATGACACAAGTCGGCGATGACACGCCCCCACTTTGATCTTAGCCATGAGGCCGAGAAGCGATAATGCTCAGAATATTGCAAAATTAAACTGAAACTCAGAATATTGCCAAATTAAATATTTAATTTCCTTGATAACCCGTGTTGCTCTGCAGGAATTATGATTCTATCAACCCATTTTTCCATCCATCCGAATATAACGATTGTCAAAAAACAAAACAAAAAAAATACTATTAGCAGCGAACATTGTGGCAGCGCCAACATTGTGGAGCATGGCAAGGGAATTCAGCAGATGGCCCTATACCAATACACAGATGACACAAGTCGGCGATGACGTGCCCCCACTTTGATCTTAGCCATGAGGCCGAGAAGCGATAATGCTCAGAATATTGCAAAATTAAACTGAAACTCAGAATATTGCCAAATTAAATATTTAATTTCCTTGATAACCCGTGTTGCTCTGCAGGAATTATGATTATATCAACCCATTTTTCCATCCATCCGACTATAACGATTGTCAAAAAACAAAACAAAAAAATACTATTAGCAGCGAACTTTCTGTACTATCGCCAACATTGTGGAGCGTGGCAAGGGAATTCAGCAGATGGCGCTATACCAATACACAGATGACACAAGTCGGTGATGACGTGCCCCCACTTTGATCTTAGCCATGAGGCCGAGAAGCGATAATGCTCAGAATATTGCAAAATTAAACTGAAACTCAGAATATTGCCAAATTAAATATTTAATTTCCTTGATAACCCGTGTTGCTCTGCAGGAATTATGATTATATCAACCCATTTTTCCATCCATCCGAATATAACGATTGTCAAAAAACAAAACAAAAAAATACTATTAGCAGCGAACTTTCTGTACTATCGCCAACATTGTGGCAGCGCCAACATTGTGGAGCGTGGCAAGGGAATTCAGCAGATGGCGCTATACCAATACAGAGATGACACAAGTCGGCGATGACGTGCCCCCACTTTGATCTTAGCCATGAGGCCGAGAAGCGATAATGCTCAGAATATTGCAAAATTAAACTGAAACTCAGAAATATTTAATTTCCTTGATAACCCGTGTTTCTCTGCAGGAATTATGATTCTATCAACCCATTTTTCCATCCATCCGGCTATAACGATTGTCAAAAAACAAAACAAAAAAATACTATTAGCAGCGAACTTTCTGTACTATCGCCAACATTGTGGCAGCGCCAACATTGTGGAGCATGGCAAGGGAATTCAGCAGATGGCCCTATACCAATACACAGATGACACAAGTCGGCGATGACGTGCCCCCACTTTGATCTTAGCCATGAGGCCGAGAAGCGATAATGCTCAGAATATTGCAAAATTAAACTGAAACTCAGAAATATTTAATTTCCTTGATAACCCGTGTTGCTCTGCAGGAATTATGATTCTATCAACCCATTTTTCCATCCATCCGGCTATAACGATTGTCAAAAAACAAAACAAAAAAATACTATTAGCAGCGAACTTTCTGTACTATCGCCAACATTGTGGCAGCGCCAACATTGTGGAGCGTGGCAAGGGAATTCAGCAGATGGCCCTATACCAATACACAGATGACACAAGTCGGCGATGACGTGCCCCCACTTTGATCTTAGCCATGAGGCCGAGAAGCGATAATGCTCAGAATATTGCAAAATTAAACTGAAACTCAGAATATTGCCAAATTAAATATTTAATTTCCTTGATAACCCGTGTTGCTCTGCAGGAATTATGATTATATCAACCCATTTTTCCATCCATCCGACTATAACGATTGTCAAAAAACAAAACAAAAAAATACTATTAGCAGCGAACTTTCTGTACTATCGCCAACATTGTGGAGCGTGGCAAGGGAATTCAGCAGATGGCGCTATACCAATACACAGATGACACAAGTCGGCGATGACACGCCCCCACTTTGATCTTAGCCATGAGGCCGAGAAGCGATAATGCTCAGAATATTGCAAAATTAAACTGAAACTCAGAATATTGCCAAATTAAATATTTAATTTCCTTGATAACCCGTGTTGCTCTGCTGGAATTATGATTCTATCAACCCATTTTTCCATCCATCCGGCTATAACGATTGTCAAAAAACAAAACAAAAAAATACTATTAGCAGCGAACTTTCTGTACTATCGCCAACATTGTGGCAGCGCCAACATTGTGGAGCATGGCAAGGGAATTCAGCAGATGGCCCTATACCAATACACAGATGACACAAGTCGGCGATGACGTGCCCCCACTTTGATCTTAGCCATGAGGCCGAGAAGCGATAATGCTCAGAATATTGAAAATTAAACTGAAACTCAGAATATTGCCAAATTAAATATTTAATTTCCTAGATAACCCGTGTTGCTCAGCTGGAATTATGATTCTATCAACCCATTTTTCCATCCATCCGACTATAACGATTGTCAAAAAACAAAACAAAAAAATACTATTAGCAGCGAACATTGTGGCAGCACCAACATTGTGGAGCGTGGCAAGGGAATTCAGCAAATGGCGCTATACCAATACACAGATGACACAAGTCGGCGATGACACGCCCCCACTTTGATCTTAGCCATGAGGCCGAGAAGCGATAATGCTCAGAATATTGCAAAATTAAACTGAAACTCAGAATATTGCCAAATTAAATATTTAATTTCCTTGATAACCCGTGTTGCTCTGCAGGAATTATGATTCTATCAACCCATTTTTCCATCCATCCGAATATAACGATTGTCAAAAAACAAAACAAAAAAAATACTATTAGCAGCGAACATTGTGGCAGCGCCAACATTGTGGAGCATGGCAAGGGAATTCAGCAGATGGCCCTATACCAATACACAGATGACACAAGTCGGCGATGACGTGCCCCCACTTTGATCTTAGCCATGAGGCCGAGAAGCGATAATGCTCAGAATATTGCAAAATTAAACTGAAACTCAGAATATTGCCAAATTAAATATTTAATTTCCTTGATAACCCGTGTTGCTCTGCAGGAATTATGATTATATCAACCCATTTTTCCATCCATCCGACTATAACGATTGTCAAAAAACAAAACAAAAAAATACTATTAGCAGCGAACTTTCTGTACTATCGCCAACATTGTGGAGCGTGGCAAGGGAATTCAGCAGATGGCGCTATACCAATACACAGATGACACAAGTCGGTGATGACGTGCCCCCACTTTGATCTTAGCCATGAGGCCGAGAAGCGATAATGCTCAGAATATTGCAAAATTAAACTGAAACTCAGAATATTGCCAAATTAAATATTTAATTTCCTTGATAACCCGTGTTGCTCTGCAGGAATTATGATTATATCAACCCATTTTTCCATCCATCCGATTATAACGATTGTCAAAAAACAAAACAAAAAAATACTATTAGCAGCGAACTTTCTGTACTATCGCCAACATTGTGGCAGCGCCAACATTGTGGAGCGTGGCAAGGGAATTCAGCAGATGGCGCTATACCAATACAGAGATGACACAAGTCGGCGATGACGTGCCCCCACTTTGATCTTAGCCATGAGGCCGAGAAGCGATAATGCTCAGAATATTGCAAAATTAAACTGAAACTCAGAAATATTTAATTTCTTTGATAACCCGTGTTTCTCTGCAGGAATTATGATTCTATCAACCCATTTTTCCATCCATCCGGCTATAACGATTGTCAAAAAACAAAACAAAAAAATACTATTAGCAGCGAACTTTCTGTACTATCGCCAACATTGTGGCAGCGCCAACATTGTGGAGCATGGCAAGGGAATTCAGCAGATGGCCCTATACCAATACACAGATGACACAAGTCGGCGATGACGTGCCCCCACTTTGATCTTAGCCATGAGGCCGAGAAGCGATAATGCTCAGAATATTGCAAAATTAAACTGAAACTCAGAAATATTTAATTTCCTTGATAACCCGTGTTGCTCTGCAGGAATTATGATTCTATCAACCCATTTTTCCATCCATCCGGCTATAACGATTGTCAAAAAACAAAACAAAAAAATACTATTAGCAGCGAACTTTCTGTACTATCGCCAACATTGTGGCAGCGCCAACATTGTGGAGCGTGGCAAGGGAATTCAGCAGATGGCCCTATACCAATACACAGATGACACAAGTCGGCGATGACGTGCCCCCACTTTGATCTTAGCCATGAGGCCGAGAAGCGATAATGCTCAGAATATTGCAAAATTAAACTGAAACTCAGAATATTGCCAAATTAAATATTTAATTTCCTTGATAACCCGTGTTGCTCTGCAGGAATTATGATTATATCAACCCATTTTTCCATCCATCCGACTATAACGATTGTCAAAAAACAAAACAAAAAAATACTATTAGCAGCGAACTTTCTGTACTATCGCCAACATTGTGGAGCGTGGCAAGGGAATTCAGCAGATGGCGCTATACCAATACACAGATGACACAAGTCGGCGATGACGTGCCCCCACTTTGATCTTAGCCATGAGGCCGAGAAGCGATAATGCTCAGAATATTGCAAAATTAAACTGAAACTCAAAATATTGCCAAATTAAATATTTAATTTCCTTGATAACCCGTGTTGCTCTGCAGGAATTATGATTATATCAACCCATTTTTCCATCCATCCGACTATAACGATTGTCAAAAAACAAAACAAAAAAATACTATTAGCAGCGAACTTTCTGTACTATCGCCAACATTGTGGAGCGTGGCAAGGGAATTCAGCAGATGGCCCTATACCAATACACAGATGACACAAGTCGGCGATGACGTGCCCCCACTTTGATCTTAGCCATGAGGCCGAGAAGCGATAATGCTCAGAATATTGCAAAATTAAACTGAAACTCAGAATATTGCCAAATTAAATATTTAATTTCCTTGATAACCCGTGTTGCTCTGCAGGAATTATGATTATATCAACCCATTTTTCCATCCATCCGACTATAACGATTGTCAAAAAACAAAACAAAAAAATACTATTAGCAGCGAACTTTCTGTACTATCGCCAACATTGTGGAGCGTGGCAAGGGAATTCAGCAGATGGCGCTATACCAATACACAGATGACACAAGTCGGCGATGACGTGCCCCCACTTTGATCTTAGCCATGAGGCCGAGAAGCGATAATGCTCAGAATATTGCAAAATTAAACTGAAACTCAGAATATTGCCAAATTAAATATTTAATTTCCTTGATAACCCGTGTTGCTCTGCAGGAATTATGATTATATCAACCCATTTTTCCATCCATCCGACTATAACGATTGTCAAAAAACAAAACAAAAAAATACTATTAGCAGCGAACTTTCTGTACTATCGCCAACATTGTGGAGCGTGGCAAGGGAATTCAGCAGATGGCCCTATACCAATACACAGATGACAGAAGTCGGCGATGACGTGCCCCCACTTTGATCTTAGCCATGAGGCCGAGAAGCGATAATGCTCAGAATATTGCAAAATTAAACTGAAACTCAGAAATATTTAATTTCCTTGATAACCCGTGTTGCTCTGCAGTAATTATGATTCTATCAACCCATTTTTCCATCCATCCGGCTATAACGATTGTCAAAAAACAAAACAAAAAAATACTATTAGCAGCGAACTTTCTGTACTATCGCCAACATTGTGGCAGCGCCAACATTGTGGAGCATGGCAAGGGAATTCAGCAGATGGCCCTATACCAATACACAGATGACACAAGTCGGCGATGACGTGCCCCCACTTTGATCTTAGCCATGAGGCCGAGAAGCGATAATGCTCAGAATATTGCAAAATTAAACTGAAACTCAGAATATTGCCAAATTAAATATTTAATTTCCTAGATAACCCATGTTGCTCTGCTGGAATTATGATTCTATCAACCCATTTTTCCATCCATCCGACTATAACCATTGTCAAAAAACAAAACAAAAAAATACTATTAGCAGCGAACATTGTGTCAGCGCCAACATTGTGGAGCGTGGCAAGGGAATTCAGCAGATGGCCCTATACCAATACACAGATGACACAAGTCGGCAATGACGTGCCCCCACTTTGATCTTAGCCATGAGGCCGAGAAGCGATAATGCTCAGAATATTGCAAAATTAAACTGAAACTCAGAATATTGCCAAATTAAATATTTAATTTCCTTGATAACCCGTGTTGCTCTGCTGGAATTATGATTCTATCAACCCATTTTTCCATCCATCCGGCTATAACGATTGTCAAAAAACAAAACAAAAAAATACTATTAGCAGCGAACTTTCTGTACTATCGCCAACATTGTGGCAGCGCCAACATTGTGGAGCATGGCAAGGGAATTCAGCAGATGGCCCTATACCAATACACAGATGACACAAGTCGGCGATGACGTGCCCCCACTTTGATCTTAGCCATGAGGCCGAGAAGCGATAATGCTCAGAATATTGCAAAATTAAACTGAAACTCAGAATATTGCCAAATTAAATATTTAATTTCCTTGATAACCCGTGTTGCTCTGCAGGAATTATGATTATATCAACCCATTTTTCCATCCATCCGACTATAACGATTGTCAAAAAACAAAACAAAAAAATACTATTAGCAGCGAACTTTCTGTACTATCGCCAACATTGTGGAGCGTGGCAAGGGAATTCAGCAGATGGCGCTATACCAATACACAGATGACACAAGTCGGCGATGACACGCCCCCACTTTGATCTTAGCCATGAGGCCGAGAAGCGATAATGCTCAGAATATTGCAAAATTAAACTGAAACTCAGAATATTGCCAAATTAAATATTTAATTTCCTTGATAACCCGTGTTGCTCTGCTGGAATTATGATTCTATCAACCCATTTTTCCATCCATCCGGCTATAACGATTGTCAAAAAACAAAACAAAATATACTATTAGCAGCGAACTTTCTGTACTATCGCCAACATTGTGGCAGCGCCAACATTGTGGAGCATGGCAAGGGAATTCAGCAGATGGCCCTATACCAATACACAGATGAAACAAGTCGGCGATGACGTGCCCCCACTTTGATCTTAGCCATGAGGCCGAGAAGCGATAATGCTCAGAATATTGCAAAATTAAACTGAAACTCAGAATATTGCCAAATTAAATATTTAATTTCCTTGATAACCCGTGTTGCTCTGCAGGAATTATGATTATATCAACCCATTTTTCCATCCATCCGACTATAACGATTGTCAAAAAACAAAACAAAAAAATACTATTAGCAGCGAACTTTCTGTACTATCGCCAACATTGTGGAGCGTGGCAAGGGAATTCAGCAGATGGCGCTATACCAATACACAGATGACACAAGTCGGCGATGACACGCCCCCACTTTGATCTTAGCCATGAGGCCGAGAAGCGATAATGCTCAGAATATTGCAAAATTAAACTGAAACTCAGAATATTGCCAAATTAAATATTTAATTTCCTTGATAACCCGTGTTGCTCTGCTGGAATTATGATTCTATCAACCCATTTTTCCATCCATCCGGCTATAACGATTGTCAAAAAACAAAACAAAAAAATACTATTAGCAGCGAACTTTCTGTACTATCGCCAACATTGTGGCAGCGCCAACATTGTGGAGCATGGCAAGGGAATTCAGCAGATGGCCCTATACCAATACACAGATGACACAAGTCGGCGATGACGTGCCCCCACTTTGATCTTAGCCATGAGGCCGAGAAGCGATAATGCTCAGAATATTGAAAATTAAACTGAAACTCAGAATATTGCCAAATTAAATATTTAATTTCCTAGATAACCCGTGTTGCTCAGCTGGAATTATGATTCTATCAACCCATTTTTCCATCCATCCGACTATAACGATTGTCAAAAAACAAAACAAAAAAATACTATTAGCAGCGAACATTGTGGCAGCACCAACATTGTGGAGCGTGGCAAGGGAATTCAGCAAATGGCGCTATACCAATACACAGATGAC
Organism: Amaurobius ferox; assembly: GCA_951213105.1. Lineage (NCBI taxonomy): Eukaryota > Metazoa > Arthropoda > Arachnida > Araneae > Amaurobiidae > Amaurobius > Amaurobius ferox. The sequence goes on along the minus strand of OX578135.1, from coordinate 65,481,545 downwards.
ACAAGTCGGCGATGACACGCCCCCACTTTGATCTTAGCCATGAGGCCGAGAAGCGATAATGCTCAGAATATTGCAAAATTAAACTGAAACTCAGAATATTGCCAAATTAAATATTTAATTTCCTTGATAACCCGTGTTGCTCTGCAGGAATTATGATTCTATCAACCCATTTTTCCATCCATCCGAATATAACGATTGTCAAAAAACAAAACAAAAAAAATACTATTAGCAGCGAACATTGTGGCAGCGCCAACATTGTGGAGCATGGCAAGGGAATTCAGCAGATGGCCCTATACCAATACACAGATGACACAAGTCGGCGATGACGTGCCCCCACTTTGATCTTAGCCATGAGGCCGAGAAGCGATAATGCTCAGAATATTGCAAAATTAAACTGAAACTCAGAATATTGCCAAATTAAATATTTAATTTCCTTGATAACCCGTGTTGCTCTGCAGGAATTATGATTATATCAACCCATTTTTCCATCCATCCGACTATAACGATTGTCAAAAAACAAAACAAAAAAATACTATTAGCAGCGAACTTTCTGTACTATCGCCAACATTGTGGAGCGTGGCAAGGGAATTCAGCAGATGGCGCTATACCAATACACAGATGACACAAGTCGGTGATGACGTGCCCCCACTTTGATCTTAGCCATGAGGCCGAGAAGCGATAATGCTCAGAATATTGCAAAATTAAACTGAAACTCAGAATATTGCCAAATTAAATATTTAATTTCCTTGATAACCCGTGTTGCTCTGCAGGAATTATGATTATATCAACCCATTTTTCCATCCATCCGATTATAACGATTGTCAAAAAACAAAACAAAAAAATACTATTAGCAGCGAACTTTCTGTACTATCGCCAACATTGTGGCAGCGCCAACATTGTGGAGCGTGGCAAGGGAATTCAGCAGATGGCGCTATACCAATACAGAGATGACACAAGTCGGCGATGACGTGCCCCCACTTTGATCTTAGCCATGAGGCCGAGAAGCGATAATGCTCAGAATATTGCAAAATTAAACTGAAACTCAGAAATATTTAATTTCCTTGATAACCCGTGTTTCTCTGCAGGAATTATGATTCTATCAACCCATTTTTCCATCCATCCGGCTATAACGATTGTCAAAAAACAAAACAAAAAAATACTATTAGCAGCGAACTTTCTGTACTATCGCCAACATTGTGGCAGCGCCAACATTGTGGAGCATGGCAAGGGAATTCAGCAGATGGCCCTATACCAATACACAGATGACACAAGTCGGCGATGACGTGCCCCCACTTTGATCTTAGCCATGAGGCCGAGAAGCGATAATGCTCAGAATATTGCAAAATTAAACTGAAACTCAGAAATATTTAATTTCCTTGATAACCCGTGTTGCTCTGCAGGAATTATGATTCTATCAACCCATTTTTCCATCCATCCGGCTATAACGATTGTCAAAAAACAAAACAAAAAAATACTATTAGCAGCGAACTTTCTGTACTATCGCCAACATTGTGGCAGCGCCAACATTGTGGAGCGTGGCAAGGGAATTCAGCAGATGGCCCTATACCAATACACAGATGACACAAGTCGGCGATGACGTGCCCCCACTTTGATCTTAGCCATGAGGCCGAGAAGCGATAATGCTCAGAATATTGCAAAATTAAACTGAAACTCAGAATATTGCCAAATTAAATATTTAATTTCCTTGATAACCCGTGTTGCTCTGCTGGAATTATGATTCTATCAACCCATTTTTCCATCCATCCGGCTATAACGATTGTCAAAAAACAAAACAAAAAAATACTATTAGCAGCGAACTTTCTGTACTATCGCCAACATTGTGGCAGCGCCAACATTGTGGAGCATGGCAAGGGAATTCAGCAGATGGCCCTATACCAATACACGGATGACACAAGTCGGCGATGACGTGATCCCACTTTGATCTTAGCCATGAGGCCGAGAAGCGATAATGCTCAGAATATTGCAAAATTAAACTGAAACTCAGAATATTGCCAAATTAAATATTTAATTTCCTAGATAACCCGTGTTGCTCAGCTGGAATTATGATTCTATCAACCCATTTTTCCATCCATCCGACTATAACGATTGTCAAAAAACAAAACAAAAAAATACTATTAGCAGCGAACATTGTGGCAGCACCAACATTGTGGAGCGTGGCAAGGGAATTCAGCAAATGGCGCTATACCAATACACAGATGACACAAGTCGGCGATGACACGCCCCCACTTTGATCTTAGCCATGAGGCCGAGAAGCGATAATGCTCAGAATATTGCAAAATTAAACTGAAACTCAGAATATTGCCAAATTAAATATTTAATTTCCTTGATAACCCGTGTTGCTCTGCTGGAATTATGATTATATCAACCCATTTTTCCATCCATCCGGCTATAACGATTGTCAAAAAACAAAACAAAAAAATACTATTAGCAGCGAACTTTCTGTACTATCGCCAACATTGTGGCAGCGCCAACATTGTGGAGCATGGCAAGGGAATTCAGCAGATGGCCCTATACCAATACACAGATGACACAAGTCGGCGATGACGTGCCCCCACTTTGATCTTAGCCATGAGGCCGAGAAGCGATAATGCTCAGAATATTGCAAAATTAAACTGAAACTCAGAATATTGCCAAATTAAATATTTAATTTCCTTGATAACCCGTGTTGCTCTGCAGGAATTATGATTATATCAACCCATTTTTCCATCCATCCGACTATAACGATTGTCAAAAAACAAAACAAAAAAATACTATTAGCAGCGAACTTTCTGTACTATCGCCAACATTGTGGAGCGTGGCAAGGGAATTCAGCAGATGGCGCTATACCAATACACAGATGACACAAGTCGGCGATGACGTGCCCCCACTTTGATCTTAGCCATGAGGCCGAGAAGCGATAATGCTCAGAATATTGCAAAATTAAACTGAAACTCAAAATATTGCCAAATTAAATATTTAATTTCCTTGATAACCCGTGTTGCTCTGCAGGAATTATGATTATATCAACCCATTTTTCCATCCATCCGACTATAACGATTGTCAAAAAACAAAACAAAAAAATACTATTAGCAGCGAACTTTCTGTACTATCGCCAACATTGTGGAGCGTGGCAAGGGAATTCAGCAGATGGCCCTATACCAATACACAGATGACACAAGTCGGCGATGACGTGCCCCCACTTTGATCTTAGCCATGAGGCCGAGAAGCGATAATGCTCAGAATATTGCAAAATTAAACTGAAACTCAGAATATTGCCAAATTAAATATTTAATTTCCTTGATAACCCGTGTTGCTCTGCAGGAATTATGATTATATCAACCCATTTTTCCATCCATCCGACTATAACGATTGTCAAAAAACAAAACAAAAAAATACTATTAGCAGCGAACTTTCTGTACTATCGCCAACATTGTGGCAGCGCCAACATTGTGGAGCATGGCAAGGGAATTCAGCAGATGGCCCTATACCAATACACAGATGACACAAGTCGGCGATGACGTGCCCCCACTTTGATCTTAGCCATGAGGCCGAGAAGCGATAATGCTCAGAATATTGAAAATTAAACTGAAACTCAGAATATTGCCAAATTAAATATTTAATTTCCTAGATAACCCGTGTTGCTCAGCTGGAATTATGATTCTATCAACCCATTTTTCCATCCATCCGACTATAACGATTGTCAAAAAACAAAACAAAAAAATACTATTAGCAGCGAACATTGTGGCAGCACCAACATTGTGGAGCGTGGCAAGGGAATTCAGCAAATGGCGCTATACCAATACACAGATGACACAAGTCGGCGATGACACGCCCCCACTTTGATCTTAGCCATGAGGCCGAGAAGCGATAATGCTCAGAATATTGCAAAATTAAACTGAAACTCAGAATATTGCCAAATTAAATATTTAATTTCCTTGATAACCCGTGTTGCTCTGCAGGAATTATGATTCTATCAACCCATTTTTCCATCCATCCGAATATAACGATTGTCAAAAAACAAAACAAAAAAAATACTATTAGCAGCGAACATTGTGGCAGCGCCAACATTGTGGAGCATGGCAAGGGAATTCAGCAGATGGCCCTATACCAATACACAGATGACACAAGTCGGCGATGACGTGCCCCCACTTTGATCTTAGCCATGAGGCCGAGAAGCGATAATGCTCAGAATATTGCAAAATTAAACTGAAACTCAGAATATTGCCAAATTAAATATTTAATTTCCTTGATAACCCGTGTTGCTCTGCAGGAATTATGATTATATCAACCCATTTTTCCATCCATCCGACTATAACGATTGTCAAAAAACAAAACAAAAAAATACTATTAGCAGCGAACTTTCTGTACTATCGCCAACATTGTGGAGCGTGGCAAGGGAATTCAGCAGATGGCGCTATACCAATACACAGATGACACAAGTCGGTGATGACGTGCCCCCACTTTGATCTTAGCCATGAGGCCGAGAAGCGATAATGCTCAGAATATTGCAAAATTAAACTGAAACTCAGAATATTGCCAAATTAAATATTTAATTTCCTTGATAACCCGTGTTGCTCTGCAGGAATTATGATTATATCAACCCATTTTTCCATCCATCCGATTATAACGATTGTCAAAAAACAAAACAAAAAAATACTATTAGCAGCGAACTTTCTGTACTATCGCCAACATTGTGGCAGCGCCAACATTGTGGAGCGTGGCAAGGGAATTCAGCAGATGGCGCTATACCAATACAGAGATGACACAAGTCGGCGATGACGTGCCCCCACTTTGATCTTAGCCATGAGGCCGAGAAGCGATAATGCTCAGAATATTGCAAAATTAAACTGAAACTCAGAAATATTTAATTTCTTTGATAACCCGTGTTTCTCTGCAGGAATTATGATTCTATCAACCCATTTTTCCATCCATCCAGCTATAACGATTGTCAAAAAACAAAACAAAAAAATACTATTAGCAGCGAACTTTCTGTACTATCGCCAACATTGTGGCAGCGCCAACATTGTGGAGCATGGCAAGGGAATTCAGCAGATGGCCCTATACCAATACACAGATGACACAAGTCGGCGATGACGTGCCCCCACTTTGATCTTAGCCATGAGGCCGAGAAGCGATAATGCTCAGAATATTGCAAAATTAAACTGAAACTCAGAAATATTTAATTTCCTTGATAACCCGTGTTGCTCTGCAGGAATTATGATTCTATCAACCCATTTTTCCATCCATCCGGCTATAACGATTGTCAAAAAACAAAACAAAAAAATACTATTAGCAGCGAACTTTCTGTACTATCGCCAACATTGTGGCAGCGCCAACATTGTGGAGCGTGGCAAGGGAATTCAGCAGATGGCCCTATACCAATACACAGATGACACAAGTCGGCGATGACGTGCCCCCACTTTGATCTTAGCCATGAGGCCGAGAAGCGATAATGCTCAGAATATTGCAAAATTAAACTGAAACTCAGAATATTGCCAAATTAAATATTTAATTTCCTTGATAACCCGTGTTGCTCTGCAGGAATTATGATTATATCAACCCATTTTTCCATCCATCCGACTATAACGATTGTCAAAAAACAAAACAAAAAAATACTATTAGCAGCGAACTTTCTGTACTATCGCCAACATTGTGGAGCGTGGCAAGGGAATTCAGCAGATGGCGCTATACCAATACACAGATGACACAAGTCGGCGATGACGTGCCCCCACTTTGATCTTAGCCATGAGGCCGAGAAGCGATAATGCTCAGAATATTGCAAAATTAAACTGAAACTCAAAATATTGCCAAATTAAATATTTAATTTCCTTGATAACCCGTGTTGCTCTGCAGGAATTATGATTATATCAACCCATTTTTCCATCCATCCGACTATAACGATTGTCAAAAAACAAAACAAAAAAATACTATTAGCAGCGAACTTTCTGTACTATCGCCAACATTGTGGAGCGTGGCAAGGGAATTCAGCAGATGGCCCTATACCAATACACAGATGACACAAGTCGGCGATGACGTGCCCCCACTTTGATCTTAGCCATGAGGCCGAGAAGCGATAATGCTCAGAATATTGCAAAATTAAACTGAAACTCAGAATATTGCCAAATTAAATATTTAATTTCCTTGATAACCCGTGTTGCTCTGCAGGAATTATGATTATATCAACCCATTTTTCCATCCATCCGACTATAACGATTGTCAAAAAACAAAACAAAAAAATACTATTAGCAGCGAACTTTCTGTACTATCGCCAACATTGTGGAGCGTGGCAAGGGAATTCAGCAGATGGCGCTATACCAATACACAGATGACACAAGTCGGCGATGACGTGCCCCCACTTTGATCTTAGCCATGAGGCCGAGAAGCGATAATGCTCAGAATATTGCAAAATTAAACTGAAACTCAGAATATTGCCAAATTAAATATTTAATTTCCTTGATAACCCGTGTTGCTCTGCAGGAATTATGATTATATCAACCCATTTTTCCATCCATCCGACTATAACGATTGTCAAAAAACAAAACAAAAAAATACTATTAGCAGCGAACTTTCTGTACTATCGCCAACATTGTGGAGCGTGGCAAGGGAATTCAGCAGATGGCCCTATACCAATACACAGATGACAGAAGTCGGCGATGACGTGCCCCCACTTTGATCTTAGCCATGAGGCCGAGAAGCGATAATGCTCAGAATATTGCAAAATTAAACTGAAACTCAGAAATATTTAATTTCCTTGATAACCCGTGTTGCTCTGCAGTAATTATGATTCTATCAACCCATTTTTCCATCCATCCGGCTATAACGATTGTCAAAAAACAAAACAAAAAAATACTATTAGCAGCGAACTTTCTGTACTATCGCCAACATTGTGGCAGCGCCAACATTGTGGAGCATGGCAAGGGAATTCAGCAGATGGCCCTATACCAATACACAGATGACACAAGTCGGCGATGACGTGCCCCCACTTTGATCTTAGCCATGAGGCCGAGAAGCGATAATGCTCAGAATATTGCAAAATTAAACTGAAACTCAGAATATTGCCAAATTAAATATTTAATTTCCTAGATAACCCATGTTGCTCTGCTGGAATTATGATTCTATCAACCCATTTTTCCATCCATCCGACTATAACCATTGTCAAAAAACAAAACAAAAAAATACTATTAGCAGCGAACATTGTGTCAGCGCCAACATTCTGGAGCGTGGCAAGGGAATTCAGCAGATGGCCCTATACCAATACACAGATGACACAAGTCGGCAATGACGTGCCCCCACTTTGATCTTAGCCATGAGGCCGAGAAGCGATAATGCTCAGAATATTGCAAAATTAAACTGAAACTCAGAATATTGCCAAATTAAATATTTAATTTCCTTGATAACCCGTGTTGCTCTGCTGGAATTATGATTCTATCAACCCATTTTTCCATCCATCCGGCTATAACGATTGTCAAAAAACAAAACAAAAAAATACTATTAGCAGCGAACTTTCTGTACTATCGCCAACATTGTGGCAGCGCCAACATTGTGGAGCATGGCAAGGGAATTCAGCAGATGGCCCTATACCAATACACAGATGACACAAGTCGGCGATGACGTGCCCCCACTTTGATCTTAGCCATGAGGCCGAGAAGCGATAATGCTCAGAATATTGCAAAATTAAACTGAAACTCAGAATATTGCCAAATTAAATATTTAATTTCCTTGATAACCCGTGTTGCTCTGCAGGAATTATGATTATATCAACCCATTTTTCCATCCATCCGACTATAACGATTGTCAAAAAACAAAACAAAAAAATACTATTAGCAGCGAACTTTCTGTACTATCGCCAACATTGTGGAGCGTGGCAAGGGAATTCAGCAGATGGCGCTATACCAATACACAGATGACACAAGTCGGCGATGACACGCCCCCACTTTGATCTTAGCCATGAGGCCGAGAAGCGATAATGCTCAGAATATTGCAAAATTAAACTGAAACTCAGAATATTGCCAAATTAAATATTTAATTTCCTTGATAACCCGTGTTGCTCTGCTGGAATTATGATTCTATCAACCCATTTTTCCATCCATCCGGCTATAACGATTGTCAAAAAACAAAACAAAAAAATACTATTAGCAGCGAACTTTCTGTACTATCGCCAACATTGTGGCAGCGCCAACATTGTGGAGCATGGCAAGGGAATTCAGCAGATGGCCCTATACCAATACACAGATGAAACAAGTCGGCGATGACGTGCCCCCACTTTGATCTTAGCCATGAGGCCGAGAAGCGATAATGCTCAGAATATTGCAAAATTAAACTGAAACTCAGAATATTGCCAAATTAAATATTTAATTTCCTTGATAACCCGTGTTGCTCTGCAGGAATTATGATTATATCAACCCATTTTTCCATCCATCCGACTATAACGATTGTCAAAAAACAAAACAAAAAAATACTATTAGCAGCGAACTTTCTGTACTATCGCCAACATTGTGGAGCGTGGCAAGGGAATTCAGCAGATGGCGCTATACCAATACACAGATGACACAAGTCGGCGATGACACGCCCCCACTTTGATCTTAGCCATGAGGCCGAGAAGCGATAATGCTCAGAATATTGCAAAATTAAACTGAAACTCAGAATATTGCCAAATTAAATATTTAATTTCCTTGATAACCCGTGTTGCTCTGCTGGAATTATGATTCTATCAACCCATTTTTCCATCCATCCGGCTATAACGATTGTCAAAAAACAAAACAAAAAAATACTATTAGCAGCGAACTTTCTGTACTATCGCCAACATTGTGGCAGCGCCAACATTGTGGAGCATGGCAAGGGAATTCAGCAGATGGCCCTATACCAATACACAGATGACACAAGTCGGCGATGACGTGCCCCCACTTTGATCTTAGCCATGAGGCCGAGAAGCGATAATGCTCAGAATATTGAAAATTAAACTGAAACTCAGAATATTGCCAAATTAAATATTTAATTTCCTAGATAACCCGTGTTGCTCAGCTGGAATTATGATTCTATCAACCCATTTTTCCATCCATCCGACTATAACGATTGTCAAAAAACAAAACAAAAAAATACTATTAGCAGCGAACATTGTGGCAGCACCAACATTGTGGAGCGTGGCAAGGGAATTCAGCAAATGGCGCTATACCAATACACAGATGACACAAGTCGGCGATGACACGCCCCCACTTTGATCTTAGCCATGAGGCCGAGAAGCGATAATGCTCAGAATATTGCAAAATTAAACTGAAACTCAGAATATTGCCAAATTAAATATTTAATTTCCTTGATAACCCGTGTTGCTCTGCAGGAATTATGATTCTATCAACCCATTTTTCCATCCATCCGAATATAACGATTGTCAAAAAACAAAACAAAAAAAATACTATTAGCAGCGAACATTGTGGCAGCGCCAACATTGTGGAGCATGGCAAGGGAATTCAGCAGATGGCCCTATACCAATACACAGATGACACAAGTCGGCGATGACGTGCCCCCACTTTGATCTTAGCCATGAGGCCGAGAAGCGATAATGCTCAGAATATTGCAAAATTAAACTGAAACTCAGAATATTGCCAAATTAAATATTTAATTTCCTTGATAACCCGTGTTGCTCTGCAGGAATTATGATTATATCAACCCATTTTTCCATCCATCCGACTATAACGATTGTCAAAAAACAAAACAAAAAAATACTATTAGCAGCGAACTTTCTGTACTATCGCCAACATTGTGGAGCGTGGCAAGGGAATTCAGCAGATGGCGCTATACCAATACACAGATGACACAAGTCGGTGATGACGTGCCCCCACTTTGATCTTAGCCATGAGGCCGAGAAGCGATAATGCTCAGAATATTGCAAAATTAAACTGAAACTCAGAATATTGCCAAATTAAATATTTAATTTCCTTGATAACCCGTGTTGCTCTGCAGGAATTATGATTATATCAACCCATTTTTCCATCCATCCGAATATAACGATTGTCAAAAAACAAAACAAAAAAATACTATTAGCAGCGAACTTTCTGTACTATCGCCAACATTGTGGCAGCGCCAACATTGTGGAGCGTGGCAAGGGAATTCAGCAGATGGCGCTATACCAATACAGAGATGACACAAGTCGGCGATGACGTGCCCCCACTTTGATCTTAGCCATGAGGCCGAGAAGCGATAATGCTCAGAATATTGCAAAATTAAACTGAAACTCAGAAATATTTAATTTCCTTGATAACCCGTGTTTCTCTGCAGGAATTATGATTCTATCAACCCATTTTTCCATCCATCCGGCTATAACGATTGTCAAAAAACAAAACAAAAAAATACTATTAGCAGCGAACTTTCTGTACTATCGCCAACATTGTGGCAGCGCCAACATTGTGGAGCATGGCAAGGGAATTCAGCAGATGGCCCTATACCAATACACAGATGACACAAGTCGGCGATGACGTGCCCCCACTTTGATCTTAGCCATGAGGCCGAGAAGCGATAATGCTCAGAATATTGCAAAATTAAACTGAAACTCAGAATATTGCCAAATTAAATATTTAATTTCCTTGATAACCCGTGTTGCTCTGCAGGAATTATGATTATATCAACCCATTTTTCCATCCATCCGACTATAACGATTGTCAAAAAACAAAACAAAAAAATACTATTAGCAGCGAACTTTCTGTACTATCGCCAACATTGTGGAGCGTGGCAAGGGAATTCAGCAGATGGCGCTATACCAATACACAGATGACACAAGTCGGCGATGACGTGCCCCCACTTTGATCTTAGCCATGAGGCCGAGAAGCGATAATGCTCAGAATATTGCAAAATTAAACTGAAACTCAGAATATTGCCAAATTAAATATTTAATTTCCTTGATAACCCGTGTTGCTCTGCAGGAATTATGATTATATCAACCCATTTTTCCATCCATCCGACTATAACGATTGTCAAAAAACAAAACAAAAAAATACTATTAGCAGCGAACTTTCTGTACTATCGCCAACATTGTGGAGCGTGGCAAGGGAATTCAGCAGATGGCCCTATACCAATACACAGATGACAGAAGTCGGCGATGACGTGCCCCCACTTTGATCTTAGCCATGAGGCCGAGAAGCGATAATGCTCAGAATATTGCAAAATTAAACTGAAACTCAGAAATATTTAATTTCCTTGATAACCCGTGTTGCTCTGCAGTAATTATGATTCTATCAACCCATTTTTCCATCCATCCGGCTATAACGATTGTCAAAAAACAAAACAAAAAAATACTATTAGCAGCGAACTTTCTGTACTATCGCCAACATTGTGGCAGCGCCAACATTGTGGAGCATGGCAAGGGAATTCAGCAGATGGCCCTATACCAATACACAGATGACACAAGTCGGCGATGACGTGCCCCCACTTTGATCTTAGCCATGAGGCCGAGAAGCGATAATGCTCAGAATATTGCAAAATTAAACTGAAACTCAGAATATTGCCAAATTAAATATTTAATTTCCTAGATAACCCATGTTGCTCTGCTGGAATTATGATTCTATCAACCCATTTTTCCATCCATCCGACTATAACCATTGTCAAAAAACAAAACAAAAAAATACTATTAGCAGCGAACATTGTGTCAGCGCCAACATTCTGGAGCGTGGCAAGGGAATTCAGCAGATGGCCCTATACCAATACACAGATGACACAAGTCGGCAATGACGTGCCCCCACTTTGATCTTAGCCATGAGGCCGAGAAGCGATAATGCTCAGAATATTGCAAAATTAAACTGAAACTCAGAATATTGCCAAATTAAATATTTAATTTCCTTGATAACCCGTGTTGCTCTGCTGGAATTATGATTCTATCAACCCATTTTTCCATCCATCCGGCTATAACGATTGTCAAAAAACAAAACAAAAAAATACTATTAGCAGCGAACTTTCTGTACTATCGCCAACATTGTGGCAGCGCCAACATTGTGGAGCATGGCAAGGGAATTCAGCAGATGGCCCTATACCAATACACAGATGACACAAGTCGGCGATGACGTGCCCCCACTTTGATCTTAGCCATGAGGCCGAGAAGCGATAATGCTCAGAATATTGCAAAATTAAACTGAAACTCAGAATATTGCCAAATTAAATATTTAATTTCCTTGATAACCCGTGTTGCTCTGCAGGAATTATGATTATATCAACCCATTTTTCCATCCATCCGACTATAACGATTGTCAAAAAACAAAACAAAAAAATACTATTAGCAGCGAACTTTCTGTACTATCGCCAACATTGTGGAGCGTGGCAAGGGAATTCAGCAGATGGCGCTATACCAATACACAGATGACACAAGTCGGCGATGACACGCCCCCACTTTGATCTTAGCCATGAGGCCGAGAAGCGATAATGCTCAGAATATTGCAAAATTAAACTGAAACTCAGAATATTGCCAAATTAAATATTTAATTTCCTTGATAACCCGTGTTGCTCTGCTGGAATTATGATTCTATCAACCCATTTTTCCATCCATCCGGCTATAACGATTGTCAAAAAACAAAACAAAAAAATACTATTAGCAGCGAACTTTCTGTACTATCGCCAACATTGTGGCAGCGCCAACATTGTGGAGCATGGCAAGGGAATTCAGCAGATGGCCCTATACCAATACACAGATGAAACAAGTCGGCGATGACGTGCCCCCACTTTGATCTTAGCCATGAGGCCGAGAAGCGATAATGCTCAGAATATTGCAAAATTAAACTGAAACTCAGAATATTGCCAAATTAAATATTTAATTTCCTTGATAACCCGTGTTGCTCTGCAGGAATTATGATTATATCAACCCATTTTTCCATCCATCCGACTATAACGATTGTCAAAAAACAAAACAAAAAAATACTATTAGCAGCGAACTTTCTGTACTATCGCCAACATTGTGGAGCGTGGCAAGGGAATTCAGCAGATGGCGCTATACCAATACACAGATGACACAAGTCGGCGATGACACGCCCCCACTTTGATCTTAGCCATGAGGCCGAGAAGCGATAATGCTCAGAATATTGCAAAATTAAACTGAAACTCAGAATATTGCCAAATTAAATATTTAATTTCCTTGATAACCCGTGTTGCTCTGCTGGAATTATGATTCTATCAACCCATTTTTCCATCCATCCGGCTATAACGATTGTCAAAAAACAAAACAAAAAAATACTATTAGCAGCGAACTTTCTGTACTATCGCCAACATTGTGGCAGCGCCAACATTGTGGAGCATGGCAAGGGAATTCAGCAGATGGCCCTATACCAATACACAGATGACACAAGTCGGCGATGACGTGCCCCCACTTTGATCTTAGCCATGAGGCCGAGAAGCGATAATGCTCAGAATATTGAAAATTAAACTGAAACTCAGAATATTGCCAAATTAAATATTTAATTTCCTAGATAACCCGTGTTGCTCAGCTGGAATTATGATTCTATCAACCCATTTTTCCATCCATCCGACTATAACGATTGTCAAAAAACAAAACAAAAAAATACTATTAGCAGCGAACATTGTGGCAGCACCAACATTGTGGAGCGTGGCAAGGGAATTCAGCAAATGGCGCTATACCAATACACAGATGACACAAGTCGGCGATGACACGCCCCCACTTTGATCTTAGCCATGAGGCCGAGAAGCGATAATGCTCAGAATATTGCAAAATTAAACTGAAACTCAGAATATTGCCAAATTAAATATTTAATTTCCTTGATAACCCGTGTTGCTCTGCAGGAATTATGATTCTATCAACCCATTTTTCCATCCATCCGAATATAACGATTGTCAAAAAACAAAACAAAAAAAATACTATTAGCAGCGAACATTGTGGCAGCGCCAACATTGTGGAGCATGGCAAGGGAATTCAGCAGATGGCCCTATACCAATACACAGATGACACAAGTCGGCGATGACGTGCCCCCACTTTGATCTTAGCCATGAGGCCGAGAAGCGATAATGCTCAGAATATTGCAAAATTAAACTGAAACTCAGAATATTGCCAAATTAAATATTTAATTTCCTTGATAACCCGTGTTGCTCTGCAGGAATTATGATTATATCAACCCATTTTTCCATCCATCCGACTATAACGATTGTCAAAAAACAAAACAAAAAAATACTATTAGCAGCGAACTTTCTGTACTATCGCCAACATTGTGGAGCGTGGCAAGGGAATTCAGCAGATGGCGCTATACCAATACACAGTTGACACAAGTCGGTGATGACGTGCCCCCACTTTGATCTTAGCCATGAGGCCGAGAAGCGATAATGCTCAGAATATTGCAAAATTAAACTGAAACTCAGAATATTGCCAAATTAAATATTTAATTTCCTTGATAACCCGTGTTGCTCTGCAGGAATTATGATTATATCAACCCATTTTTCCATCCATCCGAATATAACGATTGTCAAAAAACAAAACAAAAAAATACTATTAGCAGCGAACTTTCTGTACTATCGCCAACATTGTGGCAGCGCCAACATTGTGGAGCGTGGCAAGGGAATTCAGCAGATGGCGCTATACCAATACAGAGATGACACAAGTCGGCGATGACGTGCCCCCACTTTGATCTTAGCCATGAGGCCGAGAAGCGATAATGCTCAGAATATTGCAAAATTAAACTGAAACTCAGAAATATTTAATTTCCTTGATAACCCGTGTTTCTCTGCAGGAATTATGATTCTATCAACCCATTTTTCCATCCATCCGGCTATAACGATTGTCAAAAAACAAAACAAAAAAATACTATTAGCAGCGAACTTTCTGTACTATCGCCAACATTGTGGCAGCGCCAACATTGTGGAGCATGGCAAGGGAATTCAGCAGATGGCCCTATACCAATACACAGATGACACAAGTCGGCGATGACGTGCCCCCACTTTGATCTTAGCCATGAGGCCGAGAAGCGATAATGCTCAGAATATTGCAAAATTAAACTGAAACTCAGAATATTGCCAAATTAAATATTTAATTTCCTTGATAACCCGTGTTGCTCTGCAGGAATTATGATTATATCAACCCATTTTTCCATCCATCCGACTATAACGATTGTCAAAAAACAAAACAAAAAAATACTATTAGCAGCGAACTTTCTGTACTATCGCCAACATTGTGGAGCGTGGCAAGGGAATTCAGCAGATGGCGCTATACCAATACACAGATGACACAAGTCGGCGATGACGTGCCCCCACTTTGATCTTAGCCATGAGGCCGAGAAGCGATAATGCTCAGAATATTGCAAAATTAAACTGAAACTCAGAATATTGCCAAATTAAATATTTAATTTCCTTGATAACCCGTGTTGCTCTGCAGGAATTATGATTATATCAACCCATTTTTCCATCCATCCGACTATAACGATTGTCAAAAAACAAAACAAAAAAATACTATTAGCAGCGAACTTTCTGTACTATCGCCAACATTGTGGAGCGTGGCAAGGGAATTCAGCAGATGGCCCTATACCAATACACAGATGACAGAAGTCGGCGATGACGTGCCCCCACTTTGATCTTAGCCATGAGGCCGAGAAGCGATAATGCTCAGAATATTGCAAAATTAAACTGAAACTCAGAAATATTTAATTTCCTTGATAACCCGTGTTGCTCTGCAGTAATTATGATTCTATCAACCCATTTTTCCATCCATCCGGCTATAACGATTGTCAAAAAACAAAACAAAAAAATACTATTAGCAGCGAACTTTCTGTACTATCGCCAACATTGTGGCAGCGCCAACATTGTGGAGCATGGCAAGGGAATTCAGCAGATGGCCCTATACCAATACACAGATGACACAAGTCGGCGATGACGTGCCCCCACTTTGATCTTAGCCATGAGGCCGAGAAGCGATAATGCTCAGAATATTGCAAAATTAAACTGAAACTCAGAATATTGCCAAATTAAATATTTAATTTCCTAGATAACCCATGTTGCTCTGCTGGAATTATGATTCTATCAACCCATTTTTCCATCCATCCGACTATAACCATTGTCAAAAAACAAAACAAAAAAATACTATTAGCAGCGAACATTGTGTCAGCGCCAACATTCTGGAGCGTGGCAAGGGAATTCAGCAGATGGCCCTATACCAATACACAGATGACACAAGTCGGCAATGACGTGCCCCCACTTTGATCTTAGCCATGAGGCCGAGAAGCGATAATGCTCAGAATATTGCAAAATTAAACTGAAACTCAGAATATTGCCAAATTAAATATTTAATTTCCTTGATAACCCGTGTTGCTCTGCTGGAATTATGATTCTATCAACCCATTTTTCCATCCATCCGGCTATAACGATTGTCAAAAAACAAAACAAAAAAATACTATTAGCAGCGAACTTTCTGTACTATCGCCAACATTGTGGCAGCGCCAACATTGTGGAGCATGGCAAGGGAATTCAGCAGATGGCCCTATACCAATACACAGATGACACAAGTCGGCGATGACGTGCCCCCACTTTGATCTTAGCCATGAGGCCGAGAAGCGATAATGCTCAGAATATTGCAAAATTAAACTGAAACTCAGAATATTGCCAAATTAAATATTTAATTTCCTTGATAACCCGTGTTGCTCTGCAGGAATTATGATTATATCAACCCATTTTTCCATCCATCCGACTATAACGATTGTCAAAAAACAAAACAAAAAAATACTATTAGCAGCGAACTTTCTGTACTATCGCCAACATTGTGGAGCGTGGCAAGGGAATTCAGCAGATGGCGCTATACCAATACACAGATGACACAAGTCGGCGATGACACGCCCCCACTTTGATCTTAGCCATGAGGCCGAGAAGCGATAATGCTCAGAATATTGCAAAATTAAACTGAAACTCAGAATATTGCCAAATTAAATATTTAATTTCCTTGATAACCCGTGTTGCTCTGCTGGAATTATGATTCTATCAACCCATTTTTCCATCCATCCGGCTATAACGATTGTCAAAAAACAAAACAAAAAAATACTATTAGCAGCGAACTTTCTGTACTATCGCCAACATTGTGGCAGCGCCAACATTGTGGAGCATGGCAAGGGAATTCAGCAGATGGCCCTATACCAATACACAGATGAAACAAGTCGGCGATGACGTGCCCCCACTTTGATCTTAGCCATGAGGCCGAGAAGCGATAATGCTCAGAATATTGCAAAATTAAACTGAAACTCAGAATATTGCCAAATTAAATATTTAATTTCCT
This sequence comes from Amaurobius ferox, assembly GCA_951213105.1. Taxonomy (NCBI): domain Eukaryota; kingdom Metazoa; phylum Arthropoda; class Arachnida; order Araneae; family Amaurobiidae; genus Amaurobius; species Amaurobius ferox. The sequence goes on along the minus strand of OX578135.1, from coordinate 65,464,312 downwards.
TGATAACCCGTGTTGCTCTGCAGGAATTATGATTATATCAACCCATTTTTCCATCCATCCGACTATAACGATTGTCAAAAAACAAAACAAAAAAATACTATTAGCAGCGAACTTTCTGTACTATCGCCAACATTGTGGAGCGTGGCAAGGGAATTCAGCAGATGGCGCTATACCAATACACAGATGACACAAGTCGGCGATGACACGCCCCCACTTTGATCTTAGCCATGAGGCCGAGAAGCGATAATGCTCAGAATATTGCAAAATTAAACTGAAACTCAGAATATTGCCAAATTAAATATTTAATTTCCTTGATAACCCGTGTTGCTCTGCTGGAATTATGATTCTATCAACCCATTTTTCCATCCATCCGGCTATAACGATTGTCAAAAAACAAAACAAAAAAATACTATTAGCAGCGAACTTTCTGTACTATCGCCAACATTGTGGCAGCGCCAACATTGTGGAGCATGGCAAGGGAATTCAGCAGATGGCCCTATACCAATACACAGATGACACAAGTCGGCGATGACGTGCCCCCACTTTGATCTTAGCCATGAGGCCGAGAAGCGATAATGCTCAGAATATTGAAAATTAAACTGAAACTCAGAATATTGCCAAATTAAATATTTAATTTCCTAGATAACCCGTGTTGCTCAGCTGGAATTATGATTCTATCAACCCATTTTTCCATCCATCCGACTATAACGATTGTCAAAAAACAAAACAAAAAAATACTATTAGCAGCGAACATTGTGGCAGCACCAACATTGTGGAGCGTGGCAAGGGAATTCAGCAAATGGCGCTATACCAATACACAGATGACACAAGTCGGCGATGACACGCCCCCACTTTGATCTTAGCCATGAGGCCGAGAAGCGATAATGCTCAGAATATTGCAAAATTAAACTGAAACTCAGAATATTGCCAAATTAAATATTTAATTTCCTTGATAACCCGTGTTGCTCTGCAGGAATTATGATTCTATCAACCCATTTTTCCATCCATCCGAATATAACGATTGTCAAAAAACAAAACAAAAAAAATACTATTAGCAGCGAACATTGTGGCAGCGCCAACATTGTGGAGCATGGCAAGGGAATTCAGCAGATGGCCCTATACCAATACACAGATGACACAAGTCGGCGATGACGTGCCCCCACTTTGATCTTAGCCATGAGGCCGAGAAGCGATAATGCTCAGAATATTGCAAAATTAAACTGAAACTCAGAATATTGCCAAATTAAATATTTAATTTCCTTGATAACCCGTGTTGCTCTGCAGGAATTATGATTATATCAACCCATTTTTCCATCCATCCGACTATAACGATTGTCAAAAAACAAAACAAAAAAATACTATTAGCAGCGAACTTTCTGTACTATCGCCAACATTGTGGAGCGTGGCAAGGGAATTCAGCAGATGGCGCTATACCAATACACAGATGACACAAGTCGGTGATGACGTGCCCCCACTTTGATCTTAGCCATGAGGCCGAGAAGCGATAATGCTCAGAATATTGCAAAATTAAACTGAAACTCAGAATATTGCCAAATTAAATATTTAATTTCCTTGATAACCCGTGTTGCTCTGCAGGAATTATGATTATATCAACCCATTTTTCCATCCATCCGAATATAACGATTGTCAAAAAACAAAACAAAAAAATACTATTAGCAGCGAACTTTCTGTACTATCGCCAACATTGTGGCAGCGCCAACATTGTGGAGCGTGGCAAGGGAATTCAGCAGATGGCGCTATACCAATACAGAGATGACACAAGTCGGCGATGACGTGCCCCCACTTTGATCTTAGCCATGAGGCCGAGAAGCGATAATGCTCAGAATATTGCAAAATTAAACTGAAACTCAGAAATATTTAATTTCCTTGATAACCCGTGTTTCTCTGCAGGAATTATGATTCTATCAACCCATTTTTCCATCCATCCGGCTATAACGATTGTCAAAAAACAAAACAAAAAAATACTATTAGCAGCGAACTTTCTGTACTATCGCCAACATTGTGGCAGCGCCAACATTGTGGAGCATGGCAAGGGAATTCAGCAGATGGCCCTATACCAATACACAGATGACACAAGTCGGCGATGACGTGCCCCCACTTTGATCTTAGCCATGAGGCCGAGAAGCGATAATGCTCAGAATATTGCAAAATTAAACTGAAACTCAGAATATTGCCAAATTAAATATTTAATTTCCTTGATAACCCGTGTTGCTCTGCAGGAATTATGATTATATCAACCCATTTTTCCATCCATCCGACTATAACGATTGTCAAAAAACAAAACAAAAAAATACTATTAGCAGCGAACTTTCTGTACTATCGCCAACATTGTGGAGCGTGGCAAGGGAATTCAGCAGATGGCGCTATACCAATACACAGATGACACAAGTCGGCGATGACGTGCCCCCACTTTGATCTTAGCCATGAGGCCGAGAAGCGATAATGCTCAGAATATTGCAAAATTAAACTGAAACTCAGAATATTGCCAAATTAAATATTTAATTTCCTTGATAACCCGTGTTGCTCTGCAGGAATTATGATTATATCAACCCATTTTTCCATCCATCCGACTATAACGATTGTCAAAAAACAAAACAAAAAAATACTATTAGCAGCGAACTTTCTGTACTATCGCCAACATTGTGGAGCGTGGCAAGGGAATTCAGCAGATGGCCCTATACCAATACACAGATGACAGAAGTCGGCGATGACGTGCCCCCACTTTGATCTTAGCCATGAGGCCGAGAAGCGATAATGCTCAGAATATTGCAAAATTAAACTGAAACTCAGAAATATTTAATTTCCTTGATAACCCGTGTTGCTCTGCAGTAATTATGATTCTATCAACCCATTTTTCCATCCATCCGGCTATAACGATTGTCAAAAAACAAAACAAAAAAATACTATTAGCAGCGAACTTTCTGTACTATCGCCAACATTGTGGCAGCGCCAACATTGTGGAGCATGGCAAGGGAATTCAGCAGATGGCCCTATACCAATACACAGATGACACAAGTCGGCGATGACGTGCCCCCACTTTGATCTTAGCCATGAGGCCGAGAAGCGATAATGCTCAGAATATTGCAAAATTAAACTGAAACTCAGAATATTGCCAAATTAAATATTTAATTTCCTAGATAACCCATGTTGCTCTGCTGGAATTATGATTCTATCAACCCATTTTTCCATCCATCCGACTATAACCATTGTCAAAAAACAAAACAAAAAAATACTATTAGCAGCGAACATTGTGTCAGCGCCAACATTCTGGAGCGTGGCAAGGGAATTCAGCAGATGGCCCTATACCAATACACAGATGACACAAGTCGGCAATGACGTGCCCCCACTTTGATCTTAGCCATGAGGCCGAGAAGCGATAATGCTCAGAATATTGCAAAATTAAACTGAAACTCAGAATATTGCCAAATTAAATATTTAATTTCCTTGATAACCCGTGTTGCTCTGCTGGAATTATGATTCTATCAACCCATTTTTCCATCCATCCGGCTATAACGATTGTCAAAAAACAAAACAAAAAAATACTATTAGCAGCGAACTTTCTGTACTATCGCCAACATTGTGGCAGCGCCAACATTGTGGAGCATGGCAAGGGAATTCAGCAGATGGCCCTATACCAATACACAGATGACACAAGTCGGCGATGACGTGCCCCCACTTTGATCTTAGCCATGAGGCCGAGAAGCGATAATGCTCAGAATATTGCAAAATTAAACTGAAACTCAGAATATTGCCAAATTAAATATTTAATTTCCTTGATAACCCGTGTTGCTCTGCAGGAATTATGATTATATCAACCCATTTTTCCATCCATCCGACTATAACGATTGTCAAAAAACAAAACAAAAAAATACTATTAGCAGCGAACTTTCTGTACTATCGCCAACATTGTGGAGCGTGGCAAGGGAATTCAGCAGATGGCGCTATACCAATACACAGATGACACAAGTCGGCGATGACACGCCCCCACTTTGATCTTAGCCATGAGGCCGAGAAGCGATAATGCTCAGAATATTGCAAAATTAAACTGAAACTCAGAATATTGCCAAATTAAATATTTAATTTCCTTGATAACCCGTGTTGCTCTGCTGGAATTATGATTCTATCAACCCATTTTTCCATCCATCCGGCTATAACGATTGTCAAAAAACAAAACAAAAAAATACTATTAGCAGCGAACTTTCTGTACTATCGCCAACATTGTGGCAGCGCCAACATTGTGGAGCATGGCAAGGGAATTCAGCAGATGGCCCTATACCAATACACAGATGAAACAAGTCGGCGATGACGTGCCCCCACTTTGATCTTAGCCATGAGGCCGAGAAGCGATAATGCTCAGAATATTGCAAAATTAAACTGAAACTCAGAATATTGCCAAATTAAATATTTAATTTCCTTGATAACCCGTGTTGCTCTGCAGGAATTATGATTATATCAACCCATTTTTCCATCCATCCGACTATAACGATTGTCAAAAAACAAAACAAAAAAATACTATTAGCAGCGAACTTTCTGTACTATCGCCAACATTGTGGAGCGTGGCAAGGGAATTCAGCAGATGGCGCTATACCAATACACAGATGACACAAGTCGGCGATGACACGCCCCCACTTTGATCTTAGCCATGAGGCCGAGAAGCGATAATGCTCAGAATATTGCAAAATTAAACTGAAACTCAGAATATTGCCAAATTAAATATTTAATTTCCTTGATAACCCGTGTTGCTCTGCTGGAATTATGATTCTATCAACCCATTTTTCCATCCATCCGGCTATAACGATTGTCAAAAAACAAAACAAAAAAATACTATTAGCAGCGAACTTTCTGTACTATCGCCAACATTGTGGCAGCGCCAACATTGTGGAGCATGGCAAGGGAATTCAGCAGATGGCCCTATACCAATACACAGATGACACAAGTCGGCGATGACGTGCCCCCACTTTGATCTTAGCCATGAGGCCGAGAAGCGATAATGCTCAGAATATTGAAAATTAAACTGAAACTCAGAATATTGCCAAATTAAATATTTAATTTCCTAGATAACCCGTGTTGCTCAGCTGGAATTATGATTCTATCAACCCATTTTTCCATCCATCCGACTATAACGATTGTCAAAAAACAAAACAAAAAAATACTATTAGCAGCGAACATTGTGGCAGCACCAACATTGTGGAGCGTGGCAAGGGAATTCAGCAAATGGCGCTATACCAATACACAGATGACACAAGTCGGCGATGACACGCCCCCACTTTGATCTTAGCCATGAGGCCGAGAAGCGATAATGCTCAGAATATTGCAAAATTAAACTGAAACTCAGAATATTGCCAAATTAAATATTTAATTTCCTTGATAACCCGTGTTGCTCTGCAGGAATTATGATTCTATCAACCCATTTTTCCATCCATCCGAATATAACGATTGTCAAAAAACAAAACAAAAAAAATACTATTAGCAGCGAACATTGTGGCAGCGCCAACATTGTGGAGCATGGCAAGGGAATTCAGCAGATGGCCCTATACCAATACACAGATGACACAAGTCGGCGATGACGTGCCCCCACTTTGATCTTAGCCATGAGGCCGAGAAGCGATAATGCTCAGAATATTGCAAAATTAAACTGAAACTCAGAATATTGCCAAATTAAATATTTAATTTCCTTGATAACCCGTGTTGCTCTGCAGGAATTATGATTATATCAACCCATTTTTCCATCCATCCGACTATAACGATTGTCAAAAAACAAAACAAAAAAATACTATTAGCAGCGAACTTTCTGTACTATCGCCAACATTGTGGAGCGTGGCAAGGGAATTCAGCAGATGGCGCTATACCAATACACAGATGACACAAGTCGGTGATGACGTGCCCCCACTTTGATCTTAGCCATGAGGCCGAGAAGCGATAATGCTCAGAATATTGCAAAATTAAACTGAAACTCAGAATATTGCCAAATTAAATATTTAATTTCCTTGATAACCCGTGTTGCTCTGCAGGAATTATGATTATATCAACCCATTTTTCCATCCATCCGAATATAACGATTGTCAAAAAACAAAACAAAAAAATACTATTAGCAGCGAACTTTCTGTACTATCGCCAACATTGTGGCAGCGCCAACATTGTGGAGCGTGGCAAGGGAATTCAGCAGATGGCGCTATACCAATACAGAGATGACACAAGTCGGCGATGACGTGCCCCCACTTTGATCTTAGCCATGAGGCCGAGAAGCGATAATGCTCAGAATATTGCAAAATTAAACTGAAACTCAGAAATATTTAATTTCCTTGATAACCCGTGTTTCTCTGCAGGAATTATGATTCTATCAACCCATTTTTCCATCCATCCGGCTATAACGATTGTCAAAAAACAAAACAAAAAAATACTATTAGCAGCGAACTTTCTGTACTATCGCCAACATTGTGGCAGCGCCAACATTGTGGAGCATGGCAAGGGAATTCAGCAGATGGCCCTATACCAATACACAGATGACACAAGTCGGCGATGACGTGCCCCCACTTTGATCTTAGCCATGAGGCCGAGAAGCGATAATGCTCAGAATATTGCAAAATTAAACTGAAACTCAGAAATATTTAATTTCCTTGATAACCCGTGTTGCTCTGCAGGAATTATGATTCTATCAACCCATTTTTCCATCCATCCGGCTATAACGATTGTCAAAAAACAAAACAAAAAAATACTATTAGCAGCGAACTTTCTGTACTATCGCCAACATTGTGGCAGCGCCAACATTGTGGAGCGTGGCAAGGGAATTCAGCAGATGGCCCTATACCAATACACAGATGACACAAGTCGGCGATGACGTGCCCCCACTTTGATCTTAGCCATGAGGCCGAGAAGCGATAATGCTCAGAATATTGCAAAATTAAACTGAAACTCAGAATATTGCCAAATTAAATATTTAATTTCCTTGATAACCCGTGTTGCTCTGCTGGAATTATGATTCTATCAACCCATTTTTCCATCCATCCGGCTATAACGATTGTCAAAAAACAAAACAAAAAAATACTATTAGCAGCGAACTTTCTGTACTATCGCCAACATTGTGGCAGCGCCAACATTGTGGAGCATGGCAAGGGAATTCAGCAGATGGCCCTATACCAATACACAGATGACACAAGTCGGCGATGACGTGATCCCACTTTGATCTTAGCCATGAGGCCGAGAAGCGATAATGCTCAGAATATTGCAAAATTAAACTGAAACTCAGAATATTGCCAAATTAAATATTTAATTTCCTAGATAACCCGTGTTGCTCAGCTGGAATTATGATTCTATCAACCCATTTTTCCATCCATCCGACTATAACGATTGTCAAAAAACAAAACAAAAAAATACTATTAGCAGCGAACATTGTGGCAGCACCAACATTGTGGAGCGTGGCAAGGGAATTCAGCAAATGGCGCTATACCAATACACAGATGACTCAAGTCGGCGATGACACGCCCCCACTTTGATCTTAGCCATGAGGCCGAGAAGCGATAATGCTCAGAATATTGCAAAATTAAACTGAAACTCAGAATATTGCCAAAGTAAATATTTAATTTCCTTGATAACCCGTGTTGCTCTGCTGGAATTATGATTATATCAACCCATTTTTCCATCCATCCGGCTATAACGATTGTCAAAAAACAAAACAAAAAAATACTATTAGCAGCGAACTTTCTGTACTATCGCCAACATTGTGGCAGCGCCAACATTGTGGAGCATGGCAAGGGAATTCAGCAGATGGCCCTATACCAATACACAGATGACACAAGTCGGCGATGACGTGCCCCCACTTTGATCTTAGCCATGAGGCCGAGAAGCGATAATGCTCAGAATATTGCAAAATTAAACTGAAACTCAGAATATTGCCAAATTAAATATTTAATTTCCTTGATAACCCGTGTTGCTCTGCAGGAATTATGATTATATCAACCCATTTTTCCATCCATCCGACTATAACGATTGTCAAAAAACAAAACAAAAAAATACTATTAGCAGCGAACTTTCTGTACTATCGCCAACATTGTGGAGCGTGGCAAGGGAATTCAGCAGATGGCGCTATACCAATACACAGATGACACAAGTCGGCGATGACGTGCCCCCAATTTGATCTTAGCCATGAGGCCGAGAAGCGATAATGCTCAGAATATTGCAAAATTAAACTGAAACTCAAAATATTGCCAAATTAAATATTTAATTTCCTTGATAACCCGTGTTGCTCTGCAGGAATTATGATTATATCAACCCATTTTTCCATCCATCCGACTATAACGATTGTCAAAAAACAAAACAAAAAAATACTATTAGCAGCGAACTTTCTGTACTATCGCCAACATTGTGGAGCGTGGCAAGGGAATTCAGCAGATGGCCCTATACCAATACACAGATGACACAAGTCGGCGATGACGTGCCCCCACTTTGATCTTAGCCATGAGGCCGAGAAGCGATAATGCTCAGAATATTGCAAAATTAAACTGAAACTCAGAATATTGCCAAATTAAATATTTAATTTCCTTGATAACCCGTGTTGCTCTGCAGGAATTATGATTATATCAACCCATTTTTCCATCCATCCGACTATAACGATTGTCAAAAAACAAAACAAAAAAATACTATTAGCAGCGAACTTTCTGTACTATCGCCAACATTGTGGAGCGTGGCAAGGGAATTCAGCAGATGGCCCTATACCAATACACAGATGACACAAGTCGGCGATGACGTGCCCCCACTTTGATCTTAGCCATGAGGCCGAGAAGCGATAATGCTCAGAATATTGCAAAATTAAACTGAAACTCAGAAATATTTAATTTCCTTGATAACCCGTGTTGCTCTGCAGGAATTATGATTCTATCAACCCATTTTTCCATCCATCCGGCTATAACGATTGTCAAAAAACAAAACAAAAAAATACTATTAGCAGCGAACTTTCTGTACTATCGCCAACATTGTGGCAGCGCCAACATTGTGGAGCATGGCAAGGGAATTCAGCAGATGGCCCTATACCAATACACAGATGACACAAGTCGGCGATGACGTGCCCCCACTTTGATCTTAGCCATGAGGCCGAGAAGCGATAATGCTCAGAATATTGCAAAATTAAACTGAAACTCAGAATATTGCCAAATTAAATATTTAATTTCCTAGATAACCCATGTTGCTCTGCTGGAATTATGATTCTATCAACCCATTTTTCCATCCATCCGACTATAACCATTGTCAAAAAACAAAACAAAAAAATACTATTAGCAGCGAACTTTCTGTACTATCGCCAACATTGTGGAGCGTGGCAAGGGAATTCAGCAGATGGCGCTATACCAATACACAGATGACACAAGTCGGCGATGACACGCCCCCACTTTGATCTTAGCCATGAGGCCGAGAAGCGATAATGCTCAGAATATTGCAAAATTAAACTGAAACTCAGAATATTGCCAAATTAAATATTTAATTTCCTTGATAACCCGTGTTGCTCTGCTGGAATTATGATTCTATCAACCCATTTTTCCATCCATCCGGCTATAACGATTGTCAAAAAACAAAACAAAAAAATACTATTAGCAGCGAACTTTCTGTACTATCGCCAACATTGTGGCAGCGCCAACATTGTGGAGCATGGCAAGGGAATTCAGCAGATGGCCCTATACCAATACACAGATGACACAAGTCGGCGATGACGTGCCCCCACTTTGATCTTAGCCATGAGGCCGAGAAGCGATAATGCTCAGAATATTGCAAAATTAAACTGAAACTCAGAAATATTTAATTTCCTTGATAACCCGTGTTGCTCTGCAGGAATTATGATTCTATCAACCCATTTTTCCATCCATCCGGCTATAACGATTGTCAAAAAACAAAACAAAAAAATACTATTAGCAGCGAACTTTCTGTACTATCGCCAACATTGTGGCAGCGCCAACATTGTGGAGCGTGGCAAGGGAATTCAGCAGATGGCCCTATACCAATACACAGATGACACAAGTCGGCGATGACGTGCCCCCACTTTGATCTTAGCCATGAGGCCGAGAAGCGATAATGCTCAGAATATTGCAAAATTAAACTGAAACTCAGAATATTGCCAAATTAAATATTTAATTTCCTTGATAACCCGTGTTGCTCTGCTGGAATTATGATTCTATCAACCCATTTTTCCATCCATCCGGCTATAACGATTGTCAAAAAACAAAACAAAAAAATACTATTAGCAGCGAACTTTCTGTACTATCGCCAACATTGTGGCAGCGCCAACATTGTGGAGCATGGCAAGGGAATTCAGCAGATGGCCCTATACCAATACACAGATGACACAAGTCGGCGATGACGTGATCCCACTTTGATCTTAGCCATGAGGCCGAGAAGCGATAATGCTCAGAATATTGCAAAATTAAACTGAAACTCAGAATATTGCCAAATTAAATATTTAATTTCCTAGATAACCCGTGTTGCTCAGCTGGAATTATGATTCTATCAACCCATTTTTCCATCCATCCGACTATAACGATTGTCAAAAAACAAAACAAAAAAATACTATTAGCAGCGAACATTGTGGCAGCACCAACATTGTGGAGCGTGGCAAGGGAATTCAGCAAATGGCGCTATACCAATACACAGATGACTCAAGTCGGCGATGACACGCCCCCACTTTGATCTTAGCCATGAGGCCGAGAAGCGATAATGCTCAGAATATTGCAAAATTAAACTGAAACTCAGAATATTGCCAAAGTAAATATTTAATTTCCTTGATAACCCGTGTTGCTCTGCTGGAATTATGATTATATCAACCCATTTTTCCATCCATCCGGCTATAACGATTGTCAAAAAACAAAACAAAAAAATACTATTAGCAGCGAACTTTCTGTACTATCGCCAACATTGTGGCAGCGCCAACATTGTGGAGCATGGCAAGGGAATTCAGCAGATGGCCCTATACCAATACACAGATGACACAAGTCGGCGATGACGTGCCCCCACTTTGATCTTAGCCATGAGGCCGAGAAGCGATAATGCTCAGAATATTGCAAAATTAAACTGAAACTCAGAATATTGCCAAATTAAATATTTAATTTCCTTGATAACCCGTGTTGCTCTGCAGGAATTATGATTATATCAACCCATTTTTCCATCCATCCGACTATAACGATTGTCAAAAAACAAAACAAAAAAATACTATTAGCAGCGAACTTTCTGTACTATCGCCAACATTGTGGAGCGTGGCAAGGGAATTCAGCAGATGGCGCTATACCAATACACAGATGACACAAGTCGGCGATGACGTGCCCCCAATTTGATCTTAGCCATGAGGCCGAGAAGCGATAATGCTCAGAATATTGCAAAATTAAACTGAAACTCAAAATATTGCCAAATTAAATATTTAATTTCCTTGATAACCCGTGTTGCTCTGCAGGAATTATGATTATATCAACCCATTTTTCCATCCATCCGACTATAACGATTGTCAAAAAACAAAACAAAAAAATACTATTAGCAGCGAACTTTCTGTACTATCGCCAACATTGTGGAGCGTGGCAAGGGAATTCAGCAGATGGCCCTATACCAATACACAGATGACACAAGTCGGCGATGACGTGCCCCCACTTTGATCTTAGCCATGAGGCCGAGAAGCGATAATGCTCAGAATATTGCAAAATTAAACTGAAACTCAGAATATTGCCAAATTAAATATTTAATTTCCTTGATAACCCGTGTTGCTCTGCAGGAATTATGATTATATCAACCCATTTTTCCATCCATCCGACTATAACGATTGTCAAAAAACAAAACAAAAAAATACTATTAGCAGCGAACTTTCTGTACTATCGCCAACATTGTGGAGCGTGGCAAGGGAATTCAGCAGATGGCCCTATACCAATACACAGATGACACAAGTCGGCGATGACGTGCCCCCACTTTGATCTTAGCCATGAGGCCGAGAAGCGATAATGCTCAGAATATTGCAAAATTAAACTGAAACTCAGAAATATTTAATTTCCTTGATAACCCGTGTTGCTCTGCAGGAATTATGATTCTATCAACCCATTTTTCCATCCATCCGGCTATAACGATTGTCAAAAAACAAAACAAAAAAATACTATTAGCAGCGAACTTTCTGTACTATCGCCAACATTGTGGCAGCGCCAACATTGTGGAGCATGGCAAGGGAATTCAGCAGATGGCCCTATACCAATACACAGATGACACAAGTCGGCGATGACGTGCCCCCACTTTGATCTTAGCCATGAGGCCGAGAAGCGATAATGCTCAGAATATTGCAAAATTAAACTGAAACTCAGAATATTGCCAAATTAAATATTTAATTTCCTAGATAACCCATGTTGCTCTGCTGGAATTATGATTCTATCAACCCATTTTTCCATCCATCCGACTATAACCATTGTCAAAAAACAAAACAAAAAAATACTATTAGCAGCGAACTTTCTGTACTATCGCCAACATTGTGGAGCGTGGCAAGGGAATTCAGCAGATGGCGCTATACCAATACACAGATGACACAAGTCGGCGATGACACGCCCCCACTTTGATCTTAGCCATGAGGCCGAGAAGCGATAATGCTCAGAATATTGCAAAATTAAACTGAAACTCAGAATATTGCCAAATTAAATATTTAATTTCCTTGATAACCCGTGTTGCTCTGCTGGAATTATGATTCTATCAACCCATTTTTCCATCCATCCGGCTATAACGATTGTCAAAAAACAAAACAAAAAAATACTATTAGCAGCGAACTTTCTGTACTATCGCCAACATTGTGGCAGCGCCAACATTGTGGAGCATGGCAAGGGAATTCAGCAGATGGCCCTATACCAATACACAGATGACACAAGTCGGCGATGACGTGCCCCCACTTTGATCTTAGCCATGAGGCCGAGAAGCGATAATGCTCAGAATATTGCAAAATTAAACTGAAACTCAGAATATTGCCAAATTAAATATTTAATTTCCTTGATAACCCGTGTTGCTCTGCAGGAATTATGATTATATCAACCCATTTTTCCATCCATCCGACTATAACGATTGTCAAAAAACAAAACAAAAAAATACTATTAGCAGCGAACTTTCTGTACTATCGCCAACATTGTGGAGCGTGGCAAGGGAATTCAGCAGATGGCGCTATACCAATACACAGATGACACAAGTCGGCGATGACACGCCCCCACTTTGATCTTAGCCATGAGGCCGAGAAGCGATAATGCTCAGAATATTGCAAAATTAAACTGAAACTCAGAATATTGCCAAATTAAATATTTAATTTCCTTGATAACCCGTGTTGCTCTGCTGGAATTATGATTCTATCAACCCATTTTTCCATCCATCCGGCTATAACGATTGTCAAAAAACAAAACAAAAAAATACTATTAGCAGCGAACTTTCTGTACTATCGCCAACATTGTGGCAGCGCCAACATTGTGGAGCATGGCAAGGGAATTCAGCAGATGGCCCTATACCAATACACAGATGACACAAGTCGGCGATGACGTGCCCCCACTTTGATCTTAGCCATGAGGCCGAGAAGCGATAATGCTCAGAATATTGAAAATTAAACTGAAACTCAGAATATTGCCAAATTAAATATTTAATTTCCTAGATAACCCGTGTTGCTCAGCTGGAATTATGATTCTATCAACCCATTTTTCCATCCATCCGACTATAACGATTGTCAAAAAACAAAACAAAAAAATACTATTAGCAGCGAACATTGTGGCAGCACCAACATTGTGGAGCGTGGCAAGGGAATTCAGCAAATGGCGCTATACCAATACACAGATGACACAAGTCGGCGATGACACGCCCCCACTTTGATCTTAGCCATGAGGCCGAGAAGCGATAATGCTCAGAATATTGCAAAATTAAACTGAAACTCAGAATATTGCCAAATTAAATATTTAATTTCCTTGATAACCCGTGTTGCTCTGCAGGAATTATGATTCTATCAACCCATTTTTCCATCCATCCGAATATAACGATTGTCAAAAAACAAAACAAAAAAAATACTATTAGCAGCGAACATTGTGGCAGCGCCAACATTGTGGAGCATGGCAAGGGAATTCAGCAGATGGCCCTATACCAATACACAGATGACACAAGTCGGCGATGACGTGCCCCCACTTTGATCTTAGCCATGAGGCCGAGAAGCGATAATGCTCAGAATATTGCAAAATTAAACTGAAACTCAGAATATTGCCAAATTAAATATTTAATTTCCTTGATAACCCGTGTTGCTCTGCAGGAATTATGATTATATCAACCCATTTTTCCATCCATCCGACTATAACGATTGTCAAAAAACAAAACAAAAAAATACTATTAGCAGCGAACTTTCTGTACTATCGCCAACATTGTGGAGCGTGGCAAGGGAATTCAGCAGATGGCGCTATACCAATACACAGATGACACAAGTCGGTGATGACGTGCCCCCACTTTGATCTTAGCCATGAGGCCGAGAAGCGATAATGCTCAGAATATTGCAAAATTAAACTGAAACTCAGAATATTGCCAAATTAAATATTTAATTTCCTTGATAACCCGTGTTGCTCTGCAGGAATTATGATTATATCAACCCATTTTTCCATCCATCCGATTATAACGATTGTCAAAAAACAAAACAAAAAAATACTATTAGCAGCGAACTTTCTGTACTATCGCCAACATTGTGGCAGCGCCAACATTGTGGAGCGTGGCAAGGGAATTCAGCAGATGGCGCTATACCAATACAGAGATGACACAAGTCGGCGATGACGTGCCCCCACTTTGATCTTAGCCATGAGGCCGAGAAGCGATAATGCTCAGAATATTGCAAAATTAAACTGAAACTCAGAAATATTTAATTTCCTTGATAACCCGTGTTTCTCTGCAGGAATTATGATTCTATCAACCCATTTTTCCATCCATCCGGCTATAACGATTGTCAAAAAACAAAACAAAAAAATACTATTAGCAGCGAACTTTCTGTACTATCGCCAACATTGTGGCAGCGCCAACATTGTGGAGCATGGCAAGGGAATTCAGCAGATGGCCCTATACCAATACACAGATGACACAAGTCGGCGATGACGTGCCCCCACTTTGATCTTAGCCATGAGGCCGAGAAGCGATAATGCTCAGAATATTGCAAAATTAAACTGAAACTCAGAATATTGCCAAATTAAATATTTAATTTCCTAGATAACCCGTGTTGCTCAGCTGGAATTATGATTCTATCAACCCATTTTTCCATCCATCCGACTATAACGATTGTCAAAAAACAAAACAAAAAAATACTATTAGCAGCGAACATTGTGGCAGCACCAACATTGTGGAGCGTGGCAAGGGAATTCAGCAAATGGCGCTATACCAATACACAGATGACACAAGTCGGCGATGACACGCCCCCACTTTGATCTTAGCCATGAGGCCGAGAAGCGATAATACTCAGAATATTGCAAAATTAAACTGAAACTCAGAATATTGCCAAATTAAATATTTAATTTCCTTGATAACCCGTGTTGCTCTGCATAAATTATGATTCTATCAACCCATTTTTCCATCCATCCGACTATAACGATTGTCAAAAAACAAAACAAAAAAAATACTATTAGCAGCTAACATTGTGGCAGCGCCAACATTGTGGAGCATGGCAAGGGAATTCAGCAGATGGCCCTATACCAATACACAGATGACACAAGTCGGCGATGACGTGCCCCCACTTTGATCTTAGCCATGAGGCCGAGAAGCGATAATGCTCAGAATATTGCAAAATTAAACTGAAACTCAGAATATTGCCAAATTAAATATTTAATTTCCTTGATAACCCGTGTTGCTCTGCAGGAATTATGATTCTATCAACCCATTTTTCCATCCATCCGGCTATAACCATTGTCAAAAAACAAAACAAAAAAATACTATTAGCAGCGAACTTTCTGTACTATCGCCAACATTGTGGCAGCGCCAACATTGTGGAGCGTGGCAAGGGAATTCAGCAGATGGCGCTATACCAATACACAGATGACACAAGTCGGCGATGACGTGCCCCCACTTTGATCTTAGCCATGAGGCCGAGAAGCGATAATGCTCAGAATATTGCAAAATTAAACTGAAACTCAGAATATTGCCAAATTAAATATTTAATTTCCTAGATAACCCGTGTTGCTCTGCTGGAATTATGATTCTATCAACCCATTTTTCCATCCATCCGACTATAACCATTGTCAAAAAACAAAACAAAAAAATACTATTAGCAGCGAACATTGTGGCAGCGCCAACATTGTGGAGCGTGGCAAGGGAATTCAGCAGATGGCCCTATACCAATACACAGATGACACAAGTCGGCGATGACACGCCCCCACTTTGATCTTAGCCATGAGGCCGAGAAGCGATAATGCTCAGAATATTGCAAAATTAAACTGAAACTCAGAATATTGCCAAATTAAATATTTAATTTCCTAGAAAACCCGTGTTGCTCTGCAGGAATTATGATTCTATCAACCCATTTTTCCATCCATCCGACTATAACGATTGTCAAAAAACAAAACAAAAAATACTATTAGCAGCGAACTTTCTGTACTATCGCCAACATTGTGGCAGCGCCAACATTGTGGAGCGTGGCAAGGGAATTCAGCAGATGGCGCTATACCAATACACAGATGACACAAGTCGGCGATGACGTGCCCCCACTTTGATCTTAGCCATGAGGCCGAGAAGCGATAATGCTCAGAATATTGCAAAATTAAACTGAAACTCAGAATATTGCCAAATTAAATATTTAATTTCCTAGATAACCCGTGTTGCTCTGCTGGAATTATGATTCTATCAACCCATTTTTCCATCCATCCGACTATAACGATTGTCAAAAAACAAAACAAAAAATACTATTAGCAGCGAACTTTCTGTACTATCGCCAACATTGTGGCAGCGCCAACATTGTGGAGCGTGGCAAGGGAATTCAGCAGATGGCGCTATACCAATACACAGATGACACAAGTCGGCGATGACGTGCCCCCACTTTGATCTTAGCCATGAGGCCGAGAAGCGATAATGCTCAGAATATTGCAAAATTAAACTGAAACTCAGAATATTGCCAAATTAAATATTTAATTTCCTTGATAACCCGTGTTGCTCTGCAGGAATTATGATTATATCAACCCATTTTTCCATCCATCCGACTATAACCATTGTCAAAAAACAAAACAAAAAAATACTATTAGCAGCGAACTTTCTGTACTATCGCCAACATTGTGGCAGCGCCAACATTGTGGAGCGTGGCAAGGGAATTCAGCAGATGGCGCTATACCAATACACAGATGACACAAGTCGGCGATGACGTGCCTCCACTTTGATCTTAGCCATGAGGCCGAGAAGCGATAATGCTCAGAATATTGCAAAATTAAACTGAAACTCAGAATATTGATAAATTAAATATTTAATTTCCTAGATAACCCGTGTTGCTCTGCTGGAATTATGATTCTATCAACCCATTTTTCCATCCATCCGACTATAACCATTGTCAAAAAACAAAACAAAAAAATACTATTAGCAGCGAACATTGTGGCAGCGCCAACATTGTGGAGCGTGGCAAGGGAATTCAGCAGATGGCCCTATACCAATACACAGATGACACAAGTCGGCGATGACACGCCCCCACTTTGATCTTAGCCATGAGGCCGAGAAGCGATAATGCTCAGAATATTGCAAAATTAAACTGAAACTCAGAATATTGCCAAATTAAATATTTAATTTCCTAGAAAACCCGTGTTGCTCTGCAGGAATTATGATTCTATCAACCCATTTTTCCATCCATCCGACTATAACGATTGTCAAAAAACAAAACAAAAAATACTATTAGCAGCGAACTTTCTGTACTATCGCCAACATTGTGGCAGCGCCAACATTGTGGAGCGTGGCAAGGGAATTCAGCAGATGGCGCTATACCAATACACAGATGACACAAGTCGGCGATGACGTGCCCCCACTTTGATCTTAGCCATGAGGCCGAGAAGCGATAATGCTCAGAATATTGCAAAATTAAACTGAAACTCTGAATATTGCCAAATTAAATATTTAATTTCCTTGATAACCCGTGTTGCTCTGCAGGAATTATGATTATATCAACCCATTTTTCCATCCATCCGACTATAACCATTGTCAAAAAACAAAACAAAAAAATACTATTAGCAGCGAACTTTCTGTACTATCGCCAACATTGTGGCAGCGCCAACATTGTGGAGCGTGGCAAGGGAATTCAGCAGATGGCGCTATACCAATACACAGATGACACAAGTCGGCGATGACGTGCCCCCACTTTGATCTTAGCCATGAGGCCGAGAAGCGATAATGCTCAGGATATTGCAAAATTAAACTGAAACTCAGAATATTGCCAAATTAAATATTTAATTTCCTAGATAACCCGTGTTGCTCTGCTGGAATTATGATTCTATCAACCCATTTTTCCATCCATCCGACTATAACCATTGTCAAAAAACAAAACAAAAAAATACTATTAGCAGCGAACATTGTGGCAGCGCCAACATTGTGGAGCGTGGCAAGGGAATTCAATAGATGGCGCTATACCAATACACAGATGACACAAGTCGGCGATATTTATTACACCCCTCAAAAGTACAGGTTGGCCAGAAAGTTGATAGTCCTTAAAGCGATTGGGGCTTGGCGCCAAACAGTTTCCCTGCAACCTGGTGTGTTTCTTTCAAGATGGCGTTTGTTACATTGTCGCGTGCATATAATGGTATATTCAAATTTTAAGATAAGAGAAACATTTCAAATGATTGAAACCCGTTTGAAATGTAATTATTAATGTTAATCAGCGCTAGATGAATTCTGATGCAGATATTGCTGTAATTATAAACGCATTATCTGTATGAGATATTTTTCTGGATTGGCATTCCCTACCAACTAGTCACCACTTCCTGCGTCACCTTCGTGAACTAAAGATCTCGAAGGTGACGCACTTCCTGTACCTGCATGTGTTTCTTTTTAGTTTAAATTATTATAATTTAGTTTTTAAATGATTTTGATCTAAATTCTCTATATTTCCTTTTTATACGAGTAAGTATCATTTCGTTGAATGATGCATATACTTAATAATATTTCACATGATGTCATTATACTTCTGTCTATATCCACTATTATGAGATACATATTTTTAACAATTGTCATTAGGACAAATAAAACTGCAGAATCTTTTAAATCAAAATTAACAGGAATTAACTATCAAAATTAAAGGCTAGAAAAAACTCTTTCAATTGATACAAAGTTTGATAATGTGCTCCCAATGGGCTAACTTACCCCCCCTCCCCCCGAGGGGGCTAATAACTCCACGAACACAGAAATTGTATAGCGACTATTATATACTATAATGATTAAAACTGCGGGGTTTATTGTTTGCGTGGGCTGAACCTGATATGCGGTATTAATGCCCAGCACAATGCCCCGACATTTGTTGTTGTTGTTTTGTTCTCTAGGCAGAACGTTAACTTGCATAAAATAACATTTATTTACATTAAATTTTACAAATATATATACAGCATACTAACACTTTGCAGAGAGATTCTGCGTTTAGCGGATAAATCCTGATTGTTGGAACGTTAAGTTCGAAGCAGTCGGAAGGAGGTTTCGACTGCGTAGTTCCAAAGTTCGAAAGCAAGTAGACCGAGAGTCGACCGATTAGGTCGAGATTTCAGGAGCGAGTCTCTGTCCGAAAAGATGAAAGTTCTTTTCTAAACTGAATTTTGTAAACGCCCCAGAAGGAGTGACCGACCATCTTATTGGTCGTCGTCGGTCTGGGGCTCATTAATGGGGGTGCTCCCCATGCACGCCACGTGTTTTCGGTGTGCACCATCGTCTTGTTTTTCACACATGCCGGTGACGAAAATTATGGCTTTCACATGCCAACATACTGTCACCGGCATTAAAGTTATGTGTAAATCCCCATCGGGAATCTTTGAAAGTCAGACGTCCCAAAACAGGAAATGGTATGCGGTTTCTTCAGTTATCAGATACACTGAGAAAAGCCGCTTCTAGTTCGTTTTGGTGCAGGTGGCATAAATGGCAATAGTTAACCGCCACAAAACTATTAAGTTTCGTGATCATTAAGCCACAGATAACCCTTTTTTTACATGTTTATGTCAAATATTGACCTGTGCTGCAATAAATAGAAAATTTTAAATGTTTTTTTTTAATTTCTAGTTTTCGCTTGTATTTAATTTTTTTAACTGCGTGTTCACAGACTTATATACAAACTTATTAGTCGCTACCACAGCGTCCTCCAGTTTCGACAAATTTCAAATCAAGTTGGCGCGCTTGGTAACTTATATTGAGACGGGGTGTCCGAATTAAGTATAGGCGGGACCTTCAAGGAATAATCATAAAGTAACTCTAGGAGTAAAGTAACTCTAGGAGTAACTACATGGATACATATATTGAGACAGGGTGTCCAAATTACTACTTACTACGGCTCCGACCCCCGGTCTCGCCCGCATGTTCCGAAAACGTACCCGCTATACCAAGGCCACCTAGAATAAGAGGCCCGGACATTGACAACTCAACCGCAGCAACGGAGGGAACGTATCTCCCGTGCGTAACACGTACGGGATCTGACACAGGTGAATTTCTACAGTAATAAATAAGACTAATATGAAAAAATATATCTCTACACTAACAAGTAAATTAGAATAAACTTCAAACTGTGATTCTAAAATAAAAATTGATTTACATTCAGAACAAATATTTTTTCACTCTCTTCTGTAAACATTTGTGTTAAAGTTATATTAATATAATAAACAACTATATTAATATTTATATAATATTTAAAATATATCAAAAAACAAAACTTATAAACCTTAGAAATTCAAATAATATTTTATAACTATAAATTAGGAAAAAAGTAATTACATATTATTCACTATAATGGGAGAAACTGCTGACACTTACCTATGACTTTAAAATACATATTTTATTAGCTAACATACATATATATATCTCCAGATTTAGCATTTAGTTTTAAAATATAAGCAACATAAAACGCAGTGAAATAGTTATGAATATAAATTTCTAAATTTAAATCTTAGCAATAAATAGCTAGATTTGTATTTTGTCTGAAAAAGTATATTCAAAATTAACTCAAATTTTCTGAGTATCTGAGTATGTGTGTATGTTTTAACTAGTACACACCATTAATATTGTGTTGAAATGTGAAATTATTTATTATTCTTGTGGAAATGTGAAGTTATTAAGCTTTTCTTGAAGCAAGTAAATAAAATACAAAAAAGAAGAGCTTTTTATGAGCATATATAAACTTTATTGCAACAAATTTATAAATACAAGTAGTTGGAGTTAACAAAGTTACACAAAAATAAAATGTATTTGCCGCAAAAGCTAGATCCATATTTTGTCTGAGAAGTACCTGCATATCATATGTCACACTCAAACAAAAGTTACCCCCCCCCCTCCCCATTTATATCTACTGAATACCAACCTGATATATATTAAATGATGTACATAAAGTATGGATTATAAATAAATACTACTGATTTTACAGTAAAAGCATTTATATTAAATCCAAAAAAAGTTTGACCTTTGCATTCCCCCCCCCCCCCAATTGAGTTCTGAAAAGCATTTTTACTCTACGGATTAGGACATTTTCATTAGATACAAAAACTATTTAGTCAGTTAAATCTAAATGACACATTAAATACTTTGATTACTACACAGATTTAGTAACTTTGAAACTTATTACACATATTTAATATTTTTTTCAGGATTTACCTACGTGCAATGATACACAAGTTTTATAAACATATCGAGTTTCGCTGCACTTTCCTTTGGAAGAGCATACTCCACAGAATCTGAGATTCCCCCCCCCCCCAAGTAACATCAAAACATCTAAATAAGCTTCAATAAACTTTATTTACACATACTCTGAGATCCCCCCTCCCAAGCAAAATCAAAACATCTAAATAAGCTTGAATAAACTTTATTTACACAGCATGTGTTGAAATGAAACTTACTGCATATATTTAATAATTTTTTCGGGAACGGTGTACTGTAAAGCATTTACCTATGTGCAACGGTACTCAAGTTTTACAAACATATCGAGTTTCACTGCATTTTCCTTTGGACGAGCATATCTGGGATTCCGCCCCCCCCCAGGTAACATCAAAACATTTAAATAAGCTTCAATAAACTTCATTTACACATACTCTGGGATTCCCCCCCCCCCCACAAGTAAAATCAAAACAACTAATTAAGCTTCAATAAACTTTATTTACACATACTCTGAGATTCCCCCTCCCCCACAAGTAAAATCATAACATCTAAATAAACTTCAATAAACTTTATTTACACATACTCTGAGATTCCCCCTCCCCCACAAGTAAAATCATAACATCTAAATAAACTTCAATAAACTTTATTTACACATACTCTGAGATTCCCCCCCCCCCCCCAAGTAAAATCAAAACATCTTCTAAATAAGCTTAAATAAACTTCATTTACACATACTCTGGGATTCCTCCCCCCCCCCACAAGTAAAATCAGAACATCTAAATAAGCTTCAATAAACTTTATTTATACATACTCTGAGATTCCCCCCCCCCCCCAAGTAAAATCAAAACATCTAAATAAGCTTGAATAAACTTTATTTACACAGCATGTGTTGAAATGAAACTTACTGCATATATTTAATAATTTTTTCGGGAATGGTATACTATGTGCAACGGTACGAAACAATTATACAAAGGCATATTGCGCATATTTCATTTGTAATACAGTTTCTATGTTCTGTGATTTATCAAGGCTATTTCGATAATTCTATGATTTATTATGGCTATTTCGATAATTCTATGATTTAGTAAGGCTGCAATTTGATTCATTGATACTTTAGATTAACTTAAAATAACATATCATGGTGTAAGGAGTAATTTGTAACAGATTTTGTCTTTCTAACGTCTAAAAAATGTACGATTCACGATCTCAACAAAAAAGGCAAATATTTACTTCACAAAAGTCTGTAATAAAATTATGCTTAAAATGCAAGGTTCAGTGATGAATAACAAGTCATTCAGGCAATATTAAACATGAATTAAGAGTACTTTTCTCAAGATATAAGACTATTCGTACAGATACAGCAACATTCGGCGCTACACGTGCTATGTGTTACAAAAATGTTAAAATTGCATGCATAAAATAAGACAAAATAAAAAATAACTCACCATTTAGGAAGTCCTGTTTTCAGTAGACACTTTAATCCTAGTGGGCACGTATTTAAATTATTTTTTTTATTTAAAAATATGAAGTTTTGAAAGTCACTCCTGAATCTTCAATACACTTTCGTACACGCGGAGTGATTGCAGATCCCCCCGCTGCTGACGTCACGTATCCCATGATTCCTAGATGTCCGAGCCTTGTTTTAGATAGCCTTGGCTATACCCCCTGCTGTGAGGCCGATTCTTCGCTATTGGCTAAATTAAATGACGTCATGGGTGGAGCCTAGTATACAGTTTGACAGTTTAAGACAAAATTTGTCGTTTTCGAGATTATACGTGTTTACATTTTCCTCAGATACATTTCGTCATGTATTTTACTTCATACACACACACATATTTATTTGCTTTTGATATAATTTTAAACTAAAGAATTAAATAAAATATATTATTATTATTACTACTTGATCAATGATAAAAATGCTTCATTTACGGGAAAAAATTATATACAGCATACAGTTTAAAATGCTTGTGTTATATGTATTATGTTTATTAAAGGCACCTTATGCCCATTTTATATTGTATTCCGTACGTGTATCGCAACGTTTTTAATCCTATTTTCATTGATGACTTATAGCACTTGAGACAATTTGTTTTATTTTATTAATGTTTTAAATACAAAAAAGCAAGTTACCTATCCAAAACAAAATATATAACCGTTTAAATGTGGGTTTCCATAACCTTTTTTGAAGTCGGTTTCAAATATTTATGCAAGTTTGTAAACAAAACTATGTGTTTGATTTAAAAGAAAAAGCCATACAATGGAATATTTTGGACAAAAAATGTGGAAATTTTTTTAGAAAATTAATCTAAAATTAATAAAAATGCAGGCTTACAATGTAATCCTGGGTAAAATATTTAGTGTAGAGGGTGGGTAATCCATCCCACTCTATATACCCAGTGATGTGCTAATAATTTTCTATGCTAAAAATTTTTAATAATTGATATGCTTCAAAAATTATAAATATCAATTGTTTGCTGTTCCCATTAAATTCTAAACATATAGATATGTGCATATTGGTTTCTTTACCATTTGAATAGGTGTGAGCAATGCTAATGCTATGCCACTGTCACTAACCGAAAGAATAACATACCTATATTTTTATAGAACTGTGTCAATGGATTTACAATTAAAGTACTTCAATACACCTTCTTCTGGATTTTGAGGAAATTTTTACACACATTAACAATTACAATATGATTTGTGTCTTGATTTAGTGTAATTAAAAAAAATTCGAATAGATTTTTTCCTGTAGTTGGGAGGGGGGGGGGGTATCTTTAACCAGGTAAGTCCATCAGTCAAGACCAGTGCATACTTTTAAATATATGAGTTAATTTCTTTTCATTCTTTATTAAACTTTTATTTACTTCAAACATTTTCAATGTAACATCTGATACTTGAACATTGAAAATTTTGACAATCAGTATGTACAAACTGACTCTAGTTCTCCTTTAATGCTCGCTCCTTGTTTCTATGTGAATAAAAGATACCAATAGATCAAAATAAATAAACTGCTGCTTTTGATAATATAAATTTGCAATACTTTCTTAAAGAATCTGATTTGTCACCTAATTTTTTTATGCCTGGTTTCTTTACAGAAGTATTAAAAAGTTATATACCAATAGAATAGATGCTATGGATTTGAATTGATATCACCAGAAATAAACAAGTTGGTTGAGATTTGCACTCTAATTTAGTGTGTTACCTGAAGAATTTGACTTTCAGAGGAATAGCTTATTTTTTTACATTAATTCAAATTTCATGTTAACTACTTTATATGTAACAAATAAATATATAATAGAATATATAATAGGTACTGAATACTGATTGTGCCTAACCTGCAGTTCGTGCTGACTGATATTACATATAAAGTGGTTTCAACTTTTCTTAGACAGCAAAACCCTCATATAATTCCATATTTTAATATCAGAACATTCTAAATTGATATTTTGTCTCTATGATAACCATCTACGTAATATATGTACACGTAATAGGTGAATGGAAACAAATATGAGTAAATAGATACAGCTTTCCAAGTACATTCAAGTTAGTTTTAAATGCCTGAAATATAGCTAAAATACTTGTTCATCAAAGATGTTATGTGAAATATATTAGCTGCAGCCCCAATTTCAACTTTAAAATAGATCTGCTATTTATCTTGCTCATATTTGTTTCTCCAGTCATAATATTTTTTGTGAAAATAGCTTGATAAAACTGTTTTGCTCTTATAGTTTTGCAACATTCTAATATATCAATTTGTGAATATGATATAATGGAGAAGACACTGCTATTGCAGATACTAGCATCCATGGACTAGTTTGTCACTTATTATATGCTCGTCATCATGAAATAATCAAAATTTGCAGGGGTAGCATGAAAGTTAGCATGCACCACAATTTTTTAGAACTTCTATGGGAACTAACATTTTCAGTTCTTCCATGTGGCCGGCTCAAAATTCATATTCAATTTAGCTCAGGCCACATGAAGCTGCAAAGGCAAAGTTTATAAACACAAAGTCCATCTATAACAGGCATTCTAAAAAATAGGGGTGATATTCCTATTACAGATACCAGCATGAGCATTCTTGGACTGGTTCCATGCTTATTATGCTTCGTCAATATAGAATATCTGATATCTATAATGGTAACAAGAAACTTAATGTAGATCCAGGTATGGGTCATTGTGGCAATCACCCCCCCCCCCTTTTTTCAGATATATGTGTCATTTCTTGTGATTCTATAGATTCACTTATAAAAGTTTATTGTAATGTCATAAATCCCAAAATAACAAAATTCATTTTATCAGGCTAGTTTGCTTCATTTTATGATTAATCAAAAAAAATTTATCAGTTTCGATAACTATTTACTGATATACTACAAAAACAAATGTTCAATAAAAGGAACATGTCGAAGTAAATCCCTTTTTTATTTCGGCCTGAACCTGCCCTTGTAATGTACTAACTGTAAACTTTGCAGCTACCTTTTAAATTTGGTTAACTGTACTCACAATTCATTGAATGATGATCAATTTTCAAGGACCTAATTAACCTTCAGCTTTCTATAAGAAATTCGGATTGGTTAGACATGGATTAACATAAACACTATGTAATAAAAATAATAATGTTTTAAATTTGATTAAGTAGGTACAAGTCAATCAGGTTCGGTTGATTAAATATTTATAATTTTTCAAGATATTGTTCACCGGATGAACTAAAATATGTTTTTTTAGGTAATGCATATGGTTATCTTATTTGTACTAATTTTTTCCCATCAGTAGTACAGATAATAGAATTTTGATGCATAAAAGTAAATTCCTGCCTTAGAGTAAAGGTAAAAATAAATTTTAAAAGTAAATAAAACATCCCATTCGAAATGTTCTGAAAAATTTGAATGATGTATCAATACATGCCTTTTAAATTTGAATATCAAAATTTTGTACATTCAAAATTCAAAGTGTATAATAATACACATGTAATTGTTATTAAACATTTCCAAAGTTTAAATATTGGTTGTTAAATTTTAAACATAATTTGAAATAAACATGTTTAAGAGTTAAAATGTCCATCGAAATCAGGAGGTCATACGAAACAACAACAACAACAGAGTTAAAATGTAAATAATTTTAACTCGAACACCAAATGAATTCTAAACGCACAATAAATGTATATTATGTTAGTGTGAACTGTGAAGAATGATAGCCTTTGAAACCATTATCTTGCATAATAGCTTACTGGCTGTTAAAAATTTGGCAGCTCACTACTGGGTACAGACAAGGCCATACCCAGAAATTTAATTTGGGGGGGGGGGATTGTTAGAGAAATCATGTCCCACACTTTTACGTACGTACATGCATACATGCGTGTGTACACACATAAAAAGTTGTTTTGCACTTAGAAAAAGAAGTTACGAAAAAAAGTGTTTTAAATATTTTTTAATTTAATTTTTTTAATTATATACAATATTATAAAATAATATTTATACAATATTATAAAATAATATTTACATATCTTTTATAGGTACCTTTTAGTAGTCAAACGAAAAGAAAATAAGTAGATAAGCAATCGAAATAGTGATAAAAAATAAAAATATGCAAATACATAATGCAAATGAAATATCTGGAATAAAAAAAAATGAAATTTCTAAATGTCTGATGACTTTAACAAACTTATGAAAAATATTCAAAACTCACTCAAAGGACAAAGTTTATTTTTAAAGCAAACACATTTATCACATCTTCATTGTCAATTTCAATGTCTCTATAAACTGACATCAATGCCAGTCCATTGTCTTTCTTGACTTGTTGAATTTCGAAAGTAAGTTTTATTCCTTTTCAATGTCGAAAATGTTCTTTCAGAGGTGCAAGTGGTTACAGGGAGGGTGCATAAAATTTTTAATAAACAAAATATATTGGGGAAAAAATCTGCACTGCATTCATTCAAAGCTGTAATGGCACACTTAGGTCTATCAACACTCATTTCTTTCTTCACATTTCGTATTCCAGTTCTAAAGTGTCCCACTGCAACCTGTTTTTGTACAATTGTGACGCTTCTACATTGAACAGTGTGTTTTCATCGCAACAAACAGATGGTATTAGCTGATCTAATGTAATTAACGTGGCTTTTTGATTGGAAAATCTGTTATTTATTTTATTAACAAAATCATCCAAAAATGGAATAGCTATTGCAATTCGAAAATAAGTTTCAGAATTCGATGTACGAATATTTGCTCAGTATTTTTGCTTCGATGCTGTTCATGGAATTTTAATTTCTTCATTTACAGTGTGCAACAAATGTTCAGCGCACATTTGTAAATGTTTAAAAACCTCGATTCTATATTTGCTCTTATGTCAGCAAAAGTTTCTTGCAGTAAGTCTACATGTTGCATAGTGTTGTGATACAACCATTCAAAAGACTAATTAAAGAAAATAAAATCAATTGAACGATCATATCTCAACACCTGATTGGGTCGGACACTCACATACAATTACAAGGGAAAATTAATTAATTAAAAGTTAGTTACTTAATGGAAGGGGATCGTATAGTAGGGAATAGAATTTTGAATATAAAGCATTGCGTTGTGTAAAAAAATATTAAACCATACTTGTATGTGAGCGCCTTAAAATTACCTTACCTGTAGGTGGATCTCATTTTTTTTTAATTCTCTTTATTTATATTGAAAATCAATTATATATGTATATCTTATGAATAGTATTATGTTTCATTATTTTTTTTTTTTTTTATTATTATCTCATAGTCAATTCTAAAAACTAAATTCAGCAATCGAATGTGTAAAGTCACATGAATCCATAATGATAATGGCTACATCAAGAGTTCCTTTTCTACTGCACTTAGTTCAAATTCATTTTGAAGAAGAAAACAATATAATAGCAGAGCTCGGGTCCAAATTATAATATGTAACACAGCCCAAGGAAAATGTGGCTGAAATTTCAATCTTCATGATGACCTTGTTAACCAATCTCCAATATCCTGAATATAATTCCCTTTTGTGAAATATTCATCAAAAGCAGATGATAGATGATTTTTTTAATTATGTCAATTTATCACTAACATTACGATTCCAATAAATATTGCTAAAAATCCAAAATGCATAGCCACAGACGCAACTATTCTTGCAGAATCATATAATTTAATAGTAATTGGCAAAAAATTGAAATCCACAGAAAAATATCCATAGTGACAAATGCTGCTGTCAAATTGATAAAATTCTCAAACTTGTCTCAATAATTTATTAAATATTAATCAGTCAGATATTTGGTGTAGTAATCAATTACAAGAATCCACTTGACAATCTCACACTCCTACATTTTCACCTTGTAAAATATATATATTACAGGAAATAAATTCAAGAAATTCATACTCAATTCATAAACATAAACACCAAACAATTATGTTGATTTCAAAACGTAATGATTGCATTCTTACAGTACTTTAAAGTTCACACAATGAACAAAAATGGCTAAAAAAATAAGCACGAGGCATCTCAGAATAAGGTCAAGGTCCCCAGAAGGGGACCAAATTAATATAACCAGATGTTGTGATACAACCATTCAAAAGACTAATTAAAGAAAATAAAATCAATTGAACGATCATATCTCAACACCTGATTGGGTCGGACACTCACATACAATTACAAGGGAAAATTAATTAATTAAAAGTTAGTTACTTAATGGAAGGGGATCGTATAGTAGGGAATAGAATTTTGAATATAAAGCATTGCGTTGTGTAAAAAAATATTAAACCATACTTGTATGTGAGCGCCTTAAAATTACCTTACCTGTAGGTGGATCTCATTTTTTTTTAATTCTCTTTATTTATATTGAAAATCAATTATATATGTATATCTTATGAATAGTATTATGTTTCATTATTTTTTTTTTTTTTTTATTATTATCTCATAGTCAATTCTAAAAACTAAATTCAGCAATCGAATGTGTAAAGTCACATGAATCCATAATGATAATGGCTACATCAAGAGTTCCTTTTCTACTGCACTTAGTTCAAATTCATTTTGAAGAAGAAAACAATATAATAGCAGAGCTCGGGTCCAAATTATAATATGTAACACAGCCCAAGGAAAATGTGGCTGAAATTTCAATCTTCATGATGACCTTGTTAACCAATCTCCAATATCCTGAATATAATTCCCTTTTGTGAAATATTCATCAAAAGCAGATGATAGATGATTTTTTTAATTATGTCAATTTATCACTAACATTACGATTCCAATAAATATTGCTAAAAATCCAAAATGCATAGCCACAGACGCAACTATTCTTGCAGAATCATATAATTTAATAGTAATTGGCAAAAAATTGAAATCCACAGAAAAATATCCATAGTGACAAATGCTGCTGTCAAATTGATAAAATTCTCAAACTTGTCTCAATAATTTATTAAATATTAATCAGTCAGATATTTGGTGTAGTAATCAATTACAAGAATCCACTTGACAATCTCACACTCCTACATTTTCACCTTGTAAAATATATATATTACAGGAAATAAATTCAAGAAATTCATACTCAATTCATAAACATAAACACCAAACAATTATGTTGATTTCAAAACGTAATGATTGCATTCTTACAGTACTTTAAAGTTCACACAATGAACAAAAATGGCTAAAAAAATAAGCACGAGGCATCTCAGAATAAGGTCAAGGTCCCCAGAAGGGGACCCCAAATATCACCTTCACGCTACACCAATTTTCGAGAGAAGAGAGTGAGATAGCACTTTTTGCACACAGGAAGAATTTTTCCGCCTAACAGGAAGTTGCCATCAGACAAAAACTAAATTCTCGCTGAACAGGGAGATTCGTTTGCCAATCATCAAAGGGAAAAAGGATGTCGTTTCAACGCACTAAGAGAGAGGGCGTGGACTGTACATGAATATGAATACAACCGTGCGTTATAATTTAATTTAATAAAAGAGATAATTGGCCTATTAATGGATATATAAAATAAAAGCAATTTTGAATAGAATAATTTGGAATAATAAATAAAAAGTGTTGTGACGTGTCACAACACATAGCTCCAGATAAATCACACTGCAGAGATTGTAACATTTTGCACACAGGCAGAATGTATGAAAATAGCATAGATAAGCAGCACAAACTGATCACAAATTCGCTTGATAAAATAGATTTTAGCAACAATGATGCTTTCGAAGACGTATCTATATCAGGATTGAAGCTTAAATCTTCTAAAGTTTCTACAATAGCTTTGTAGATTTCTTTGAATTTTAGAAGACTATCGTGGTTTTCTACCCATCTTGTTTTGCACATAGCTGTTAAAGTTTTCCATTTTGTTTCAGGAAAGTTAGATTCAATGTTTTCTTTTAAACACCCTGTTCTTTTAGATGAAGATTTTAAAAAAATTCCCACGGCTTTAACAGTGCCAATGCAATTTCTTATGCTAACAACTTCGCATGAATGGCAGAGTGCTAGGTTCAGGGAATGAGAACTACAATGAACATAGAGTGCTTCTGGAAAATGTTCTCTTATTCGAGCTTGCACGCCTTTAAAACTTCCTTCCATTGAAGAAGCTCACTTTCTTTCGCTCCACTAATGCTGCCCAGGTAGAAATTAGATGTCTGAAGTTTTGCGGCGGTCGTTGGCGACTGTAAATTTCAAACAATTCGTCACCCTAAGCTTGGGGCGCGGAAACAGCACGAAACTCGTTTTCCTAATATTTTTTTTTGTACACAATTTTTTACCCAGAGAATATAAAATTTTGTAAACTAATATTTCTTCAGGGGGGGAGCTCCCCCCCCCGAAATACTTTGAAGTTTGATCTGTACCCAAGGGGGGGGGGGTCCACCCCCTTGGGTACAGATCAAACTTCAAAGTATTTCATAAACATTAGATAATGGCTATTAGTGTTTGCTTTCTTCAGAATGTTACTTAATATCAATAAAATCTCAAAATCAACACCCATACAATTGAAATGAAACTTCATATATATGCTATTTAAATTACAACTTGGTATATACATATAGAATATATATTAATTTTATTAGTAATTTCATTAATTTGTATAACATCTTTTCACTCTTATACTATAGCACACTACTGTGATAAACAAATTAACTATGAATCAGATTAAAAAATATATTGCTATCTTCTCTACAAATTTAATTAGCCTAGAAGGAAATAAATCAAAGTTTCTCCTTTAATTTAACTGATACAACAATAAAAACATCTGACCACTTACGTTATTTAAACAGACCAGGTGAAATATTGCAGTACAAGTTTCGATATATTCATATTTGGTCGGCGATCTTCAATCTAAAATTAGGTACTATAAAAAATAAGTTAGAAAATCATTAAATCGGATTATTACAGATGTATAAGGTATAACGTTCCAGTGTCAACATTTTACTCGCAAAATTTGTAATAAATATATCATATACTACTTACCTACATTTAAGACATTTTTGTAGTTTTACGAACGTATATTGTCACACAACGTTATATCTTTGCACTATTTCTTTTTATTACAATTTTATTCCCGATTTAATAACAAACATTTTTTTCCATATAATCTCGAAGACGACAACTTCAAAGTGCATACTAGGCTCCGCCCATGACGTCATTTAACTTAGCCAATAGCGAAGAATCGGTCTCACAGCAGGGGGTATAGCGGGTACGTTTTCGGAACATGCGTCTCGCCCATAATGGGCAGCACAGAGGAGGAGACAATGTGACGTAACACATAAACATAACGAGATATGTCAATCAAGGAGAGATTCACGCCATTATTTAGCTAGATATAATTTTTTAAACAATTTAAAGTTATTTGATGTATTTCAGAAAAAGGATTTTCATAAATTCCATTTATGTGTTCTAAAACACGGAGATGTAATTTTTTTTTTCATCGTATTATGGATGGATATCTTTTTCTATTTACGTATGTATAATTATCGAAACTCATTCAAACTACGATTCGTATGAATTTGAGCGCATAATGCAATTATTGAAATATTTCAGTGAGTTGGGTATTTTTCTTTGGATTAGGTGGATTTTTAAACATCTGATTCATTGTAAATTTTTCTTGCTCGCATTTTTAAAATCATTTTAATCATCAGTATTATTTGGTGTTGAATTCGAGTTCCTCTTACTTAACACGAATATTAAATATTTTTACTCTGTTTTTAATGTTTTCTTGCCACAATTACAAATGACAATTAGTAAATAGTATTGCATGATTCATGTATCTAGTTACAATATCACACAACTACCTAATATTTCACCCACTGCATTTTATAAACAAGTGGGGGGTCATAGTGGGGGCCATTAATGGCCCTACTATGACCCCTTAATCTGTTGCTTGTAGTACACTCAAAAATATTTAGTATAATATACCATTAAAGCATTGATAAACATACCACTTAAAGCATTGATAATCTAAATTATTTCATAGAAATGCTGTTGTGAATCTGAGATTGATTTAAATTTTTATGTCAGCTTTATATGTTCATGGTTGCAGCTATCTCATCTGTAATGAGAGCAGGGTGAAAATTAAGCGGTATCGCATCGCAAATTGCGATGGAAAATTTGTGCTTTGCTATGTAAAAATAAATTGAATCGCATTTTAAGACTTAATTTTAAAAATCACAACAAATGATTCATAACGGTAAAAAAAATTAAAAAATCTTACCGCAAACTTGCATAGCTCCTGCAATATTCATGTTTTTTTCATTTTAAATTTCAAACCCGACATCTCAATATGTTTCTAGGTACAGTTTTAAAAAACTAGTGAAATAATAGTTGTGAACTGCTAGTCAAAATATCGAAACTGCTATAGAAATGAAATTTCGATTAGCAGTTTGCTAATAAAAAATAATCCCTTATTTTGCACCCTTCTTCCTCTTCGGCCAAACCGTCCGACCTACCAGAGAGGTATAAGGTATCTATTTGGACAGCCGGAAAGTGCCACCCAATTTAGACCGGAACCCAGTGGGGGAGGCATCCACAGGGAGCGTACCCTCCTTCCTCTACCACCAACCTCTCGGATGGACTTACAGACCCACATGTTTAACATGATTGTACTCGCATGAACACGGCAGCAGTTCTGGCAGTGGCGGGAATATAACCCGGGCCATCAGAGTGCAGTTGCCGCTAGCTAACCACTGGGCTGTCGCGTCCCTTATTTTGCACATTGAGTGAGAGACTGATTCAAACTTTGGGAATATTGTTACAGGCAAAGTTCTCTCAAGGATTTAATTTTAATTTAAATTAGAAACCGGCTGCATGGTAGCACTTAATATATCAGTTCCCATAGAACTTCAAATTATAGTGGTATATAGCAAAGCATGTTTCCTTGCCGCCATTGCAGTTATTAATTATTCCATGTTGATAACATGTTTCTTTAAAATAAAATATAAATATCCCTTTTAGAATGTCAACGATATTGTACACAAATATTTGTTCAGAAATTATTTAAAAATTGTGCTTTGTGTACAGGACAGGGGAAACTAAAATGTGTAAATCGATGAAAGTAAGAAAGACAAAAAAAAAAAAATTTTTTTTAAACTACACTAAAAATTTACATGCACAATGATTTAGAAAAAAAATTATATGCAACCTGAGATTGTTATTTAAAAACGTCGTATCACTTTCATACCAAATCTTTTTGCAGACATAGTTAGAGATGTGTATCGGTAAATTTCCTATTTTTATTTCATTTTAATAGATTTGAAAATTAATTCTTTTTACACTGTTTTTTAAAAAGCAAGTAACTTTACATGCCTTTGATTATTTAGTTTTTTAATTTTGAGGAGGATGGTTCAGTCACGATAACAGTCATGATGACAGATTTGTCATGTAAAAATAATTTGCGGAGACTGAAAAATGGAGTCCAAAATTTGCAAATATGAAGTTTCATGATATATATTTTAGCTAGGTTACATTTAAGACTTAAAGTGGTGCCGGATTATCAGCTGTCGAAATGAGGTAAGAAATAAAAAAATAAATTTAAAACAAAATATTGAGCAATCAATAAATTTTTGTCCAAAAGCATTGGACATAATGGATCACACTATACAGTACATGAAAAACATTTAAATTAATTTATATATTATAAGGTAAATTTCGGTAAACAGAAATCTGCATACAAACCTTAGTACAGATGAATGGAACTGAACAAAGCCGCCGTTAGAAATTTTGGGCCCTATGCAACAAATGTGCACCCCTCCCTATTTTACAAATTATTGATCTATTTTCACAAATAAGTTAGGAAAAAAGGGGCCGGGTGGCAGAACAGTCTAGTTGTCAGTGCACGGGGATTGCACTCAGATGACCAGAGTTTGATTCCCAGCTCTGCCCAAACTATCCACGTGTTTATTCTGAGTACTGGAGCGTTAAATATGTGGGCCCGTAGGTCCTTATATGATGTTGGGGTAGGGGAAGAAAGGTACAGTCCCTGTGGATGATGCCCCCACTGGGTTCCGGTCTAAATTGGGTGGCATTTCCCCGCTATTTAAACAAATACCTTACATCTTCGGGTAGGTCAGATGGTCTATGTAAAAAAATGAATCCTTTCGGGCCCCTATGCAAAGTATTCTTTTACCTTTCCTATCAGCGCCTCTGTACTAGACTGCTGTGCGAGAGATATGCAGGACTGTTTTAGGTAATTTTTCAGTATTAACTGAATTACAATTAAAATATATTAATGACATTTACAAATTTATTGAAGTGAAACCCCGGTTTTATAATACAAACGTTATATGCAGGAAAACAAAATACACGGAAAACTCCATTTTAATTAGAAAATAAAAATCAAGGAAAATATATAAGAAAATAAATAGACCACTTATCAAGCTTTACTTTTTCATTTGATAGAAATTCCAAAAGTTTATTCGTATATTATATTCAATATTTATTTGGTTTCCATAAAGATTTTTTACCTTGACCTTAATACATAGACTTGTAAATTGTTTTGTTATAAACAACTATGCCACTTCTAATTTATATAAAAAAATTGAAGCAAATAATAAATAAAAATCAAAGAATGTAGGGTGAAATTGGATAAATTAAACCATCAGGATATTTGAGGTGAATGTCTCATATTTTTTAAAAATATCAATTCCATATGTCGAGTTTTTAACTCTGTAAAATATCGACACAACCCTATAATATCAAAACATTTATAATTCAGCAAATTTACTATTAACTATTAAGAAAATCAGCCACTTCCTTATAGCTTAGACATGTCGATCAAAGACCTGTCGTAACTCGAGTATAAATTGTGTGAAAAACCCAGACCATACGACTGACCCGAAGGCTTACAGTAGCTATTTGTGTGGCCGGGCAGTATAAATTGTGTAGAAGACCCAGACCACACGACCAACCCTAAGGCTTATAAGTATGAATTGTGTATAGCTCCATTTATACTTAAGCCTTAGTATAAATTGTGTTGAAGACCCAGACCGTCCGACTCATCCGAAGACTTGAGCAACCATTTGGACGGCCGGGAAACAGTATAAATTGTGTTGTAGACCTAGACCGTCCGACTCATCCTCAGGATACGAGCAACCATTTGGACGGCCGGGAGTATAAATTGTGTTGAAGACCCAGACCGTCCGACTCATCCTGGGGACTTGAGTATCTATTTGGACGGCCGGGGGTGTATAAATTGTGTGTAGTTAGTTCCATTTCCAATGGAATATCTTCCGACGTGGGTAGACAAAGAGAGATTCGTCTCTCCTGAAAATCCCGCTTGATGCTTAGTTTTACCAGAAGAAGTAAAAATACTTTGTTTATTTACACAGAGAATATTTTATTCATTTATTTTGGATAATATATATTTAAAATAATAGTAACTTGATCTCAAATTATTTGGATAGACGCTATCTCCCTTGTCTGCCATGAAACCGAAATAAATAAAATATTTCTACAAAATTAACTCTGTATAAAAACTTAAAACAAAATTCTAAAATGTTACATAAATAAACGTACAAGGTTACGGAATTGATTTTTAAATGAAATGATAAAATCAGTGGTGTGCAATGAGTGGTGTGTGAGATCAGTGTTGCTTCAGGCAAGAGCAACATTTAATTCTGGTATATAAAAACAATAGGAAAAATATATTACAGTCAACTCTCCTATAACACGGTACTCTCATAATGCAGTTTCCATATAATATGGAGCAAAAATTGCGACAGTCCTCTCATGAGGCGATACTCATAAAACGCGGAAGTCTTATAACGCGGTTTCTCTAAAACACAACTCAATTAGTTCAAGTAGTCTCCTTACAGCAAGAATTTTTCTATTACACTTTTACGGTCGAACTTAATGGGGAATTCCTCTGTTTTTTCATCCACGTACATCACCATATTGCAATTTCAGTTATCAGGGAAATCCCCTGTAAAAAACTTAAAACATTCACCTCAAATGCATTCATTGGTGGACAAAAATATGGGTGAAGAATGCGTTTCAAATTTCAATGTAAATGATGTGAAAAGGGGGCTGGGTTTGGGTAATCAATTAGAAAATGACTTTATTGAAAATGATCCTTCAACAGTGCGTAGTGCAAAATTTAAAAGAGAATTACAAAATTGCTTAGCTCTTTATAGGGAGATTTTGGTAGGGTTACAAAATAAAACTACATTTGAAAACGAAAACGAAGATATGCAAAGTGAAAAGGACATTAAAAGAAAAAGAATTAGGCCACTAATATTTAACAGCGATGATGAATGTTAATAGGATTATTGTTGGAAAAAAGTTATTAAATATATATTTCACATTGTTTTTTAATTTTCTTATATGAAGTCTTAATAAAAATAATTCGAAATAAGTAAACATATATTTGTTGTCTTCTGTAGACTTATATTTCATAATCATATTCATCATAACACGGTAATGTAAAAAGGCGGTTTTATATAACGTAGAAAGAATCAGCCTGATTTATATGTTCTCAGTTTCACTTAATGCGGTTTTTATATAACGATGCACGAATTGTTCTGTTTCGTTTTAATTCTGAATTTCTTATAACGCAGTTTCCATACAACACGGTATGCGGTTTCTATACAGAGCGATATGCGGTTTCCATAGAACGCGGTATGCGGTTTCCATAGAACGCGGTATGCGGTTTCTATAGAACGCGGTATGCGGTTTCGATATAACATGGTACGATTTAATTGGATTTGCACTGAGTTTCTTATAATGCGGTACGAATTAATCGCGTTACGGGAGGGTTGGCTGTACTGTTGAATCTATTTGTACATAAATTCCAATCTTCTACTTTTTTTACAAGCGTATTAATAGCATTTTTGTGGAAGGGGGTTGGGGCAAAATCGAAACATAAGTTTTTGTTGTGACTTGTAGATATGACTATTTTCACTGTTCCTGCAATAAATGGCAATATATAGGGAAAGTATTAGAATCATACCAAAAATTACAACTCGAGTTTTTGACGGATTTACAGGTTTTGAGACCTCTAGAACACGAAAAAATATTTTTAGCGTGACGTCTGTGTGTCTGTCTGTGGAATGTATGTATCCACACTAACTGAAATCTAATTTACCAAATTTCACAAAATTTGATAGATAAGTCACTTGTGAGTTACCCTGGTGCTGATTAGATTTTGGTACGATCCGGAAAAAAAGAGCCAGCCTTTTTTATGAAATGGCCTGCAACATTGCTTATATCTATTCTATCTGAAAAACTAATGGACCAATTTTAGCAAAATTTGGCAGATAAATCACTTGTAGATTAACCTGGTGCTGATTAGATTTTGGTACATTTAAAAAAAAAGAACCTGCCCTTTTTTGCGAAATGCTCCGCAAAAATCGTTAATTCTAAAAATAAAAGACTAAAATAAATATATCCATTAAATGCTTATTTTGTACGTGATTTTTACCGACAAAACGATTAAGACCAACTCCATTACTTTAGGAGCAATCGTCTTCGAGATATTTTAGTTTTTTGTATTTTCGCTACGTTATCTTTGAAAATAAGTCCAGTTACCAAATGAAAACGAAAATTGAATTAAAAATACAAATTCAGTGTAATTTAAAATAATTAGGGCTGTTATTTTGTGCAATAAACTCAATTTAATGAAATTGAAGAAATAAAGAGAACGTGGATATGAGTCTGTGCTGCCCATATCAAATTTTTTAATTTCTTACCCTGCTGGCAAATGTCAAACAAATATATAGGGACCACATACATTTATTATCTACAAAAAAGAAAATTCCACACATTTTTTCTTGCACATTGTACAGCATCATTTCATAAATTGTTAATCAGTGTGCAAAACATTAAACGACTAACAAAAAAATAACATTTTTTTCATTTTTAATATCTTTTCTTATATGCAATATGAATTATGAAATTAATATTAAAAAAATATGAATAGGGACATTGGTATATTTTGACGTAAATAGTTTCCGAAGAACTTTTATATAACTGTGTAAAATTTTTCTTTGAAATATTTGAGAAAGTCGCAGAATTGCATAGTTTATTATTAGGATGCATCTGGAATGCATATGTATACTTTATACACTTTATATACAGAGGTCGTTTGCACTTTATGGAAACGATTTTGATAATCAAATTTTATGGATAAAGGGCGTATTTTTTTCTTGCGGTGATTTGCTTCTATCTGATAACCTTAATTCTTGACTATAGCTCTAGCTCGAATTTTCCATGAAAAGAAACTATTTCTTAGCATCGTCATGTCAATTTTATCCCACTCCTCTTGGGTCGTTTTCCAAAGTCCGTTCAGTGTTCTTGGATGCCGTTTTCCTAAGGCTGTTTTTAACAAACCGAAAGCGCAAAAGTCCATAAGAGAAGCGTCAGGTGATTTTACAGGTATTTCATTAATTGGGATACATTTTATTTCTGTTTCTGATTCTTTCTTTGATAAATATGTGGCAGTTGAGTTAAACGTGTGATTAGCGGCTTTGTGCATATGAAGCTCAACTTTATTGATGCCCTTTCCATATAAGGCTGAAATTTCTTCTTCAAAAATTGGTTCTAAAATATTTTGCTGATAGTAGAGTGAATTAATTTTAGTTTTACTTGAGACTTTTTGAGTTTTAATTTACCATTATAACAAAGTCCTGCAACTATCATGAATCCCTTTGGGAACTTTTTTGTACATTGACGAAGTTATTTCGTGCGGTCATTTTCGTCAGTTGAGCAATAGAAAATTGCTCTTTTTTATTACAGTTATTTAAATACATCCATGTCTCATCAAGTGTTACCACAAGATTCCATTTATCAGCAGGTGTTTTTCATATAATTTTCTATAATTTGTTTTTCTTTCTGCAATATGCTTTGGCAAAAGCAGATGAAAGTTAGATTTAAACATCTTCTTTAACTTCAAATCTTTATGAATGATTTTACTTACAGTGCCAGAAGGCATTCCCAGTTTCGATGCAATGGATCTTTGAGTAGATGGATTTTCTTTTAGGATCAGAGACTTCTTCACTTTCTTGATATTTACCCACGTCCGAACAGTCTTAGGATGCGATTTTGTGGTCATTTTTTTCATTTTTATTTTTAGCTAGACACCTTTGCCTTTCAAATTTAATATATTAGAAATACCCTTCTTTGAAATGCAATAGCCTCGATTTTTACACAGCTTTACAATTTATTGATATGAATATTTTTCCTCGGAAAGCGCATTTACGTAACCTTAGAGCCATCTATCAATTCCAGGAGCCATTTTCAAAATAAATCTTTTATTCTACATTCGAATCAAAGCAAAACAGTAGCAAACGATTATATTGAAAATGTCAAATCTTTATCTCAAAATGCTAACGAGAAATATAAATACAAAATCGTTTCCATAAAGTGCGAACGACCTTCTGGACTTTATATACTTTATACATTTTATTACTTACTTTATATACTTTATATATTTTTCTGTATATACTGCATATACAGAAAGTATATACTTTATACACATCTGTATACACTTTTCATAAAAGTTTTCAAAATACATGGGTAAAAAGCAATGTTTGTTACATTAAAAAATCTGATGTGGGCAGCACATGACTTTCCTTATATAATGCAATGAATTTACTACTTTTACAGTAAAAAAAATAGATTATTTTTATAGTAGTTATTTATAATCTTTCCAAGATATTGAATTTTCGTCAATGAGGCGTCATTTTCCATGTAGTCATCATCAATGAGTCGTCATTGATTTAGCATCATTTTTATCCATTTGGCGAGTTTTTCGTTAATTTAGCAACATTTAAAAAGTCGCCAAGTTGGCGACACTTCACCAAATTTGTCGCCAAAATCTCGCCAAGCGTTATGGAAGAAGAAATAAGTTATTCTTATTGCAGATAAATGACTATTGGCGTTCAAATACAAAAGTATTACTCAAAGTATATTTTTTAACATTTTACAACAAAGTTGAAAAGTGTTTATGACTTTGTTCATTCATTCTGTCTGTCTGTCTGTCTGTCTGTCCGTTAGCACGATAACTGCCGTAAAAATGACTTAATCAAAATGAAATTTTAGTATGTTGTTCAGACGGTCTGTAGGACCTATGGGAATATAAATGAATAATATCACCCAATTAGTTTTGGATTGAACCCGGGTTGAAAAAATGAAATACATTGAGCCCTATAGGACCTAATTTTTCAAGCATTTTTTAAGCGGATTTAAAAATCACAAATTGCTTCGAAAATTTTAGGCAATATTCAAATTGTTCCATAAAATATATAAAAAAAATTCAGCGAAATATAATCAGTAGTTTTTTAAATAAAAATTAAAATAATAATAACACCTCTTATATGAAGCGATCACGTGACCATGATATGAAACGATCACGTGACATACTTCAAAATGATATATGGCATCCATCTTGTCTCAAAATCGTGACTTTTAAAGTTCTTTTTAATTCATATTGAGTGTTGTATCCGTCCTAAAACTACTTTATTTTTGCTTAAATTCTGTGCATCTACATACTGAAACAACGCAATGACAATATATTTGAGTTTAAATGCTCATCCAAATTTGATTATTTCTACAACGAAGCCTATTTTTCACCTATGTAAAATGTAAACAGCAAAATATGTAGAATGAGTTGTATTAGAATTGCTGTAATTCTTTAACACAAAATCATTTAGTCCATGGAGTCTGCTTAGCTGATATGAATGAAATATTCATTGATTTTAGAAAGAGAAGGACGATATTTTTCGATGAAGTTTTACGCATAGAGTTTAATTACTTGTAGCTCCATGGTCTTAATTTTTAAATAAAATAAATTATTATAGTATTGTGATGAGTGACATGAATGGGGACTTATTTATGAATGAAATGTTGCTTTTATAGAGAGAGCCAGGCGTGTTATTTTTTCTATGACGTTATTTGAATTAATTTCAGTTGTTTTCGATGAAGTTTTCAAAATAATAAATTATCGTAGTATTATGATAATTCTAAAATTATTACCGAGGAATGTATCACATTTTAGAGATGTTTAAACCAGGCAATTTATACTTTAATACCGTCATTTGAATGAAGTTAATTTTTTTCGATGAAGGTTTAAGGTTTCAAATATAATAAATTAATGTAGTATTGTGATAAGTTTTAAAATATTACCGAGGAATGTATTGCATTTTAGACATGTTTAAACAAAATTGCAATGAAGTTGGAAAGTGTTTCATAATCAATGCTTTAAGCATGATTGATCTTCCTTGTTCATGAATGAAACGAGCTAGATCCACGTGAATGATGTCACGAAATTTATCGCATGGTATTACATATGAAAAGTGAACATGTTTCTCAATAGGATATATATTTTTTTATTTTATATGACTTTTCGATAATTTTTTTGAAAAATGTGCAATATCTCGAGAATGGTTCATGTTAGAATTCTAAAATTTATGTCAATCGTTTTAATGAAAAATTACATAAGAAATGTCTATTTGCGTAACTTTATTAGCGGTTTTGATTTTTTTACGATTTTTTCAAAATTTCACTCGAAAATTTAGGGGGTTCTGTACATTCGAATGAGTATAAAAACACTAGGCTTCCAGTGTTTACGGATTGTGATTTTTGTACCAAATTTCGTTCGAATCGGTCCATTCGTTCGTCAGTTATCGTCTCCACAGACTCACTGACACACAGACACACACACACACACACACACATACATACACACACATACTTTCACACACACACATACTTTCACACACACACATATTTTCACACACATACACATACTTTCACACACACACATATTTTCACACACACACACACAGACATCACTTCAAAAATGTTTGATTCGTAATCAGTGATGCTTGAAACGTGCTCTTCCGTCGAAAACTCGAATTCGAATTTTCCACCCCGTCACAATGCTTTCCGTATACATTATGTATATAAGGAAAGTAATAAAGGATTCATAAAATTTTCATTAAACTGCAATTTTTTAAGTAAGTTATTTTATTTTGCAACTAATGGATGGCTCTAAAATGATTGCAATGATAAAAATCTGATGTGGGCAACACATGACTTTCCTTATATAATGTAATGAATTTACTACTTTTACAGTAAAAAAATAGGTTTTTCTTATAGTAGATACTAATATTCTTTCCAAGATATTGAATTTTCGACAATTAGTTGTCATTTTCACGAGATTTACGTTAATTTGGCAACATTTCAAAAAGTCGCCAAGTTGGCGACTTTTCGCCAAATTCGTCGCCAAAATCTCGCCAAGAGTTATGCACTAAGAAAAAAGTTATTCTTACAGCAGATAAATGACTATTGGCGTTCAAATACAAAAGTATTATTCAAAGTATATTTTTTCATGAATGGAACGAGCTAGATCCACGAGAATGATGTCACTCAATTTATCGCATGGTATTACATATGAAAAGTGAACATGTTTCTCAATAAGAATTTTTTTTTATGTGACTTTTTCATAATTTTTTTGAAAAATGTACAATATCTCGAGAACGGTTCATGTTAGCCTTCTAAAATTTATGCCAATCGTTTTCTAATGAAAAATTACATAAGAAATGTCTATTTGCGTAACTTTATTAGCGGTTTTGATTTTTTGACGATTTTTTCAAAATTTCATTCGAAAATTTAGGGAGGTTCTGAACATTCGATTACGTATAAAAACAATAGGCTTCCAGTGTTTACGGATTGTGATTTTTGTACCAAATTTGGTTCGAATCGGTCCATTCGTTCGTCAGTTATCGTCTCCACAGACTCACTGACACACACACATACACACATACTTTCACACACACACACACACACACACACACACACACACACACACAGACATCACTCCAAAAATGTTTGATTCGTGATCAGGGATGCTTGAAACGTGCTCTCCCGTCGAAAACTCGAATTCGAATTTTCGACCCCGTCACAATACTTTCCTTATACATTATGTATATAAGGAAAGTAAAAATGTAAATGTAATGTGAAAAACTAGTAGGAGGGAAGAGGTGAGATGTTGCATAGTCAATAAAAGTTCTACTAAATCGATTCCCAATGAAATTTATTAAGGTTGCTATTCATATTATTTTTTACTTTCCTTATATACAATAATGTATAAGGAAAGTATTGTGACGGGGTCGAAAATTCGAAATCGAGTTTTCGACGGGAGAGCACGTTTCAAGCATCC
This sequence comes from Amaurobius ferox, assembly GCA_951213105.1. NCBI lineage: Eukaryota > Metazoa > Arthropoda > Arachnida > Araneae > Amaurobiidae > Amaurobius > Amaurobius ferox. The sequence continues at coordinate 65,419,885 of OX578135.1, read as the reverse complement.
CTGATCACGAATCGAACATTTTTGAAGTGATGTCTGTGTGTGTGAGTGAAAGTATGTGTGTGTGTGTGTGTGTGTGTGTGTGTGTGTGTGCCAGTGAGCCTGTGGAGACGATAACTGACGAACGAATATACCGATTCGAACGAAATTTGGTACAAAAATTACAATCTTTGAACACTGGAAGTCTATTGTTTTTATACGCAATCGAAAGTTCAGAATCCTCCTAAATTTTTGAGTGAAATTTTGAAAAACTCGTCAAAAAATCAAGACCTCTAATAAAGTTACACAAATAGACATTTCTTATGTAATTTTTCATTAGAAAACGATTGACATGAATTTTAGAACGTTAAAATGAACCGTTCTCGAGATATTGCACATTTTTCAAACAAATATTTCCTGATATAAAAGAAAGGAAAAAAAAATTTCTATTGAGAAACATATTTACTTTTCATATGTAATGCCATGCGATAAATTTGGTGACATCTTTCTCGTGGATCTAGCTCGTTCCATTCATGAAAACAGATACTTTGAGTAATACTTTTGTATTTGAACGCCAATAGTCATTTATCTGCTGTAAGAATAACTTATTTATCCGTCCATAACGCTTGGCTAGATTTTGGAGACGAATTCGGTGGAATGTCTCCAACTTGGCGATTTTTTGAAATGTTGCTAAATTAACGAAAAACTAGCCAAATGGATAAAAATAACGCTAAATCATGAAAATGACGAATAACTGACGAAAATGCAATATCTTGGAAAGAATATAAGTATCTACTATGAAATTAATCTATTTTTTCTTTACTGTAAAAGTAGTAAATTCATTGCATTATGTAAGGAAAGTCATGTGTTGCCCACATGAGATTTTTTAATTTTAATTCATATTGCATACATAATAAAATATCTAAAGAAAGAAAAATTTCATAGATATTTAGAAGACACTCCCAATGCAGATAACAGTATTTGCCTTGCCGTTTTGAGCTTGTTAGCATAGAATAGCTGTTATCAGCAATGGCGGAAAGAAACCGTGCTATATACGGCAATTTTGTACACCTTTATCGGAACTAACACTTTTAGTCCTTGCACGTAGCCATCAAATTCATACATACTTTAGCTCGGGTTATATGAAGCTGCAATTGAAAACAAAATCCGCCAGTAAATGATGTTCTAAATATTTGAAAGGCACACTTATCGCATATAACTGCATCCATGGACCGTTTACACGTTTGTCAGCATGGAATAGCCGTTATCTGCAGTGCCAGCAAGAAAACTTGTTATATGCTGCTATTTGTGAACTTTTATCGGAACTGGCAATTTCAGTCCTTCCACGTAACTGACATCAATTTCATATACAATTTATTCATTCTGCATAAAGCTGCAAAGGTTAAGTTCAAACTTACTGATACACCTGTAAAGGGCTTTTTTAGAAATTTGGAGACCTTTACTTTCCTCCAAACTTCCTTCAGAAACAGCATCCCTCCCCCCTTCATAAATATGTTCAAGTTAGTTTGAGTTTCGATTACAGTTTGTCAGTTAACAATAGTTAGTTTGCCAATAACATTTATGTTGGAGGTATCTGCGGCAAAATCGGTGCTACGAAAAATGTAAACACTTTGAATACTTATATCTCCGAATAAAATATAAAAAAATGCAAACAAATTTTATTTGTCTTGATGTAAATGTGGTTCAGATTAAGAATATATAAAATAATTTCAATACTTTAATATTTTGAACTATTTTTTTCGACAAAATTATAAGATTATTTGTCAGAAAGAGTTTTTTTTTCTTAATTGTGATTAATCTTACGCGGAATATTCTCAAACCTATAAAAGATAGATAGAAATAGTAGAAATAGTAAGCGACAAAAATATGTATTAGGAAATGCAGTTTCTTGATCTATAATTTGTTTCTAAAAAGCTCTTACAGTTTGCAAAGAATTGCCTTGTCAATTTGAAGAGGATTGAAAGTTTTTCGTTTTACAAGTGTGTAATGCTTATATCTAAAAAACTAAAAGTGCAAGAACAACAAGTAAGAGTTTATAGCTCTTTGAAAGCTTCACAAGTTGACTTTGGATTGAGCCTCTTAGTTTTTGAACTGCAGTGCTTAAAATTTTGATATTTTAGTATTTTAACCTGGGTTTTCCAGTGGGTGGGAAAGCTGTAATATTTAAAATGTCATGATTGTTGTAGCTCAATCTGTTTTTTTATTACTTGGTGAAATGTTGGTGCACAAGTAGGATATATTTTACTCTGCTTTAAAAAAATTAGGAGGGTAAATGAATTCAGATATTCTAAAGGTGTTTAATGACTGACGAGGTTTAAACAGAATAGAAGAAAATATACGTATTTGAAAACGTATTTATGTTCCGCACTGCAAGTTTATAGATTAACTTTGATCTAAAATATCGTGATATATATTATATAGGTTTAATTTATAATTTATATACCGCTAAGCAAGTTAGTAAAATAATTGGATTTTTTGATGTGAATATGGTCGGAGTATCTAAACGAAATCGGCGTGAAAACTAAAAGTGTACTAGGTATAAATTGTTAGTGAGTAATTTGTAGGTCTTCGAAAGTCTGTAAATGAAATAATGAGTCTGAAAATATCGAATAAACTTTTTGAACGTTATTGGAGCTTTTTAATAAAATTTTATTCGCGCAAAACCATTTGGGCTCCATTGGACTAAAGCCATCGTCGATGTGCCTTGGTTATAGTTTGCTTGGAATAGGAATTTTTCAGCTTGTTCTGTAGGTTAGAATGTCAACTTTTTATTTAATACACACACATACTCACAAAAACATACATACATGCTCTCGCATAAACACACACACACACACACACACACACACTACATATACAAAGAGAGAGAGATTAAAAATTACTCTAAGTTCTGGTATAGTTAAAGTTGTATCTGATTGGAAGAATTCAGCGGGGAACTGTGAATTCTTGCTTATTGAAACGCCTGGATTTTTTCAGAAACCCAAGATTGCGTTAAATTTTATCTTCCAGCTACATAACAGTAACATAATCAGCTTTATAAGAAAAAAAAAATTCCGGTTTTTTATCCTTCCTATGCGGAAAATGGAAATACCTTACATAGCGGAAGTTTTATTTGTTAATTTAAAATGGTCTTCATAGGATGTTGCTAGTTTCTTAATTGCCTTATTTCTTAATATGTTATCGCACTGAAAGGAAACGGGATGATTCATGCAATCTTTCCTGGTAGATACGTTTTACAACGGAAAAACCTAGTCAAGTTCAAATGACGTTCACTGCGATTAGCAATTATAAATGTTTCAGCGTCGTATTGTGTTGCATTACTTGAGACGAACTTTTATAAATTCGGAATTCCTAAATTTTAACAATTATTCGTATATATGTAGAATTTGCATAACTATAAAAACGGGCATAATTAGAACGAAAATTATTACAATTATTTAAAGAGTCCTATCTTTAATATATTTGAAATGCCTCAAAAAATCTTTATCGTTTCCTTAGCACTCTGGTGTAGCACAATTTATATTGTTGCTTCTGGTGATACGAAAGTAAATGATATTAAATTGGTTGATACGAAATTTGATGAATCGAAATGCAGTGATCAATTTTCCAAAAACTTAACGGACTCTACTCAAGCTGCCGTAATTATCACGCTCTTAAATAATGCTAAAAATCTTATCGAGGAAGCAAAGAAGCTTGCAACTGCGACTACAAGGTAAGTTGGAAATTTCTTACATTTCTACATTTCTTTTGCATCATTTTTAATAGCAGGCTTCGTAAGTCGGGGTCTTCGCTCGCAGTGTTTCTTTTACAACTCTTTGGCTAGGGGGAGGGGCGAATGAAATTTTAGGGGAGCAAGTTTTCTATTTGCTCTATAAATATATCAGAATTCTGTGTCACATAAATAGAAACTAGGTTAACATAAAATGTTTCTGGGGGGGGGGGGGGACAAATACTCGTCTCTGGAGGACTGTTTCCCCCTCCGGAGGTATGTCTGAAAGAATTTATACTCCCTAGCGCCCTCTAAGTTCGCTGCCCGAGCTCTTTCGTGTCGCTATCAGGAATGGATCCGCCTAGAGCTCATTTTGCAAATTTCGGGGGATACGGCTTCTGTTCTCACTCACTGCCAGTCGTACAAATACATGACCTCGCCCAAAAATCAGAAATAAATTGATATTGCGGGCAGTATTTCTGTCAGGACTTTTTGGACAGGAAGGGGAGGGGGAGACAAATGAAACTTTAGGGGGGCAGATTTTTTATTTACCCTACATAAATGTATCGAAATGCTGCCACATGAATAGAAACTAGGTTAACATAAAATGCCTCCGGGGATGCGAATAATCATCTCCGGGAGGGGGATTCGCCCTCCCTGAAATAAGCCAGAAAAGAAACTGATTGGGGGTGCATAGGTCGCTCAGTCCACTTGTGCAGTCCTTGTGCACCTGAGTATCAGGCGTGATATACCCTAAATAAGAGTGATAATTACATGCTAATTGGTGTTTTCTAATGTAGAGAAATTTAAAACATTTCGCATGTAAATATGTAACTTTCAGGTACATATGTATAACAGTAAGACATTTAACACCTATCGACAGCTATAGCCAAAGATAACGAGAGCCTTGAGGAAAGCTTTCGTTGAGTTGTTTTATTGATTGAGATGGTCTTTTTTTTGTTCTTTTTGTTGCATTTTACTGTAAATAATGCAATGGATTGCAATGCATTTCATTTTTTAAAAATTTATATAATTCTTAAATATTACTTAATAGACCCAGACAAGTAGTAAAATTAAATTTTTACATAAAATGATGAAAAGAAATCAAATTTATAAACAATTACTTTCTAGTTGTTCGAGTTCAAAACCGTTCTGCAAGAAACCCATGGATTGTTCTGAGATTCAGGAGCAAGATCGAATGGCTAAAAGTGGCATCTACAAAATCTGGCCCCGCAGCAGAGCATTAGCATCTTCCATAAACGCTTATTGTGACATGGATGACGATGGAGGTGCTTGGACAGTGAGTTTATCAAAATATCCTTAATTTGCAAACACTTTTTTAAGGGAAAAATTCTTTAAATGTTCATATTATCTTATCTAACTCAGTAAATCCAACGCAATGCAAATTGTTGAACATTCTATTATGTTCAGCTCTAGGCTCTGACTGAAGATGCTCCTATTATTTATGAAGATATAAATTCTTTTATTTCTGAAACGATCGTCTGCTATTATTATTTTACTAGTAGATATATCAGGTATTGATTGTTATTTAAAATATATGTAAATTCTAAGCATATTCATATTGCTTTTCGAAAAAAATCCGATAAAATATTGAATTTGACTGTTCTACAAAAATAACAAGAAAGATCAATCATGCATAAAGCATTAATTATGAAACACTTTCCAACTTCAATGCAATTTTATATAAACATCTTTAAAATGCGGTACATTCCTTGGTGATATTTTAAAAATTATCACAATGCAACATTAATTTATTATATTTGAAATCTTAAAACTTCATTAAAAAAATGAACTTCATTCAAATGACGGCATTGAGATATACATGCCTGGTTTAAACATCTCTAAAATGCAATATATTCCTCGGTAATATTTTTAAAATTATCGTGATACTACAATAATTTATTATATTTGAAAACTTCATCGAAAACAAATGAACTTTATTCAAATGACGTCATCGAAAGATAAATCGCCTCTATATTAAAGTAGCATTTCATTCATAAATTTTTTAAATTCCTTTCATTCATCACAATACTATAATAGTTTATTTTATTTAAAAACTTAAAATCATGGAGGTACAAGTAATTTAACTCTATGCTTAAAACTTCATCGAAAAAATCGTCTTCTTTGTATAAAATCAATGAATGTTTCATTCATATCAGTTATATTGCAGACTCCATGAGTTAAGCAATTTTGCGTTAAAGCAATGCAACAATTTTTTAACAACTCATTTTACATATTTTGGTGTTTACATTTTCCATAAGTGAAAATTAGGCTTCGTTGTAGAAATAATCAAAGTTGGATGATTATTTAAACTCAAATATATTGTAATTGCGTTGTTTCAGAACATTGATGCACAGAATTTAAGCAAAAATAAAGAGGTTTTAGGACGGATACAACACTAAATATGAATTAAAAAAACCTTTAAAAATCATGATTTTGATACAAGATGGATGACACATTTTATTTTGAAGTGGGTCACGTGATCTCTTTATATAATGATCACTTGTTCTCTCCATATAAAGGGTGTAATTATTATTTTAATTTTTATTTAAGAAATTACTGAATAGATTTTGCTGAAATGTTTTTATATATTTTATGGGATAATTTGAATATTTCGTAAAACTTTCGAAGGAATTTGTGTATTTTAAATTCGCTTAAAAAATGTTTGAAAAATTAGGTCCTATAATGTTCAATGTATTTCATTTTTTCAACCCGGGTTCAATCCAAAACTAATTGTGTGATTTTATTCATTTACATTCCCATAGGTTCCACAGACTGTCTGAACAACGTACTAAAATTTCTCTTTTGATAAAGTCATTTTTAGGGCAGTTATCGTGCTAATGGACAGACAGACAGACAGAATGAACAAAGTCATAAACATTTTTCAACTATGTTGTAGGGTGCTTAAAAAATCATAAACACTTTTCAACTATGTTGTAAAGTGTTAAAAAGTACAATTCCTTAATGGCCAGGCACTTGATCGTCCAATTATTCTTCTTATTTGTCCCAGACCGTTCGACTTACCCGTAGGTGTAAGGTATCTGTTTGGACGGCAGAGAAGTGGCACCTAATTTAGATCAGAACAAAAAGGGGGCGGCATCCGCAGGGACCGTACTCTCTTTCTCCTACCACCAACCTCTCAGAAGGACTTACGAACTTACATATTTAACTTTTCCATACTTCGCGTGAACACGGGGATAGTTTAGACAGTGCTGGGAATGTGTCAGTCTCACCCATTCGTCCAATTCTAGCGGCCAGATCTAGAACCATTTTGCCACTATATGACGTTGCCCCGGCGTATCAGAGGGGGCGGAACACACTACGTCGTTTGTGGCTTTTAATATCCATGTCGTCCATCTTAGGCCTAAATATCTATGGCCGAAGGTGGGACTGGAATCCGCAACCCGATAGTCGAGAAAGCACGAGAAAACGCTTGTATTATACCTTTCAGCTACCGGACTGATGAAATAAAAAGTAATATGAAGATCTGTTCTCGCTATACAAAATTATTTTTGTAGATAAATCTAAAGAATTAAGCATTCTGATCCCGATTGTAAACCTACAATCAAAACCATGGTTTGGTCAAAATGAAGACTCTGAAATGATAACAAAAGTTATCCCCTTATTAATTTTTATCTTGCTGGAACACTCATTTAAACACATTTGAAATTATATGAATTAAAAGCAACATTTTTTTCAAGACATTAGACTATCGAAATCTTATATTCTTTGTCCGTAACTGATATAACATATGTATACAATACCGTTTACTAACTGTTACAGTGAATGTTATACTGATATAACATATGTATAATACCGTTCAGTAACATATATACAATATCATATATGCAATACTGTTTATTTATTAAATTTGTTTTTACCGGTGAGGCCGTAAACTGGGAGTAATGTTCCTGATAGTTATGATAATATATATACTATATATACACACACTACGTAACAGTAAAACTGAGACACCAAGAAGAAGTGCGCAGAAAGTGATAAAAATTGGCAAACACAGGGAGACAGCAACTAACAATAAGTGATGTTTATTGCAACACGATACACCTATACACTGAGCGATAACACCGTCTGATCAGTAGGCTGTAGGACCACCGGGGGCGGCGATACAGGCAGCAACACATAAGTCAATCAGCGTGCGGATGGTGTCCTTAGGGATAACTATCCATTTCCTGTCAACCATTTGCCAGAGTCAGTCATCTAAACTCGGCGGTGACAGCTCACGCAAGCGACGTCCAATCATGTCCCAGACGTCTTCGATTGGTGAGAAATCAGGGAAAACTGGTGACTGGGTACCTTTCAGGACATGTTGGCTGATGCGTGCAGTATGTGGTCGGTCATTATCCAGCTAGTAAATGGCACTGGGCGCCCCCTGAAGGAAGGGTAGTGTCATTGGTCACAGCACGTCATTCACGTATCGTGGCCAAATCACACAATACACGATATCGTTTGGCCTTTAAAGTTCACGAGAAAACCAATGATAGCTAGAACTTGTGTCCGATTACGTAAAAATTCTCACGTGAAGAAGATAATTGCCTTGGAAAGTATGTGTCTTACTGTCATACTTGATCAAAATGGAGTTTTACAGTGAATTTAAAATTATTTGTTTAGGACTAAAATATGATGTCACATATTGTACTGTATTTCACATTTTTAATAATAAACAAACATTTACAGAGACTATTATAAGTGTTTTCAAAGTCTATACTCAAATGTAATACTTTTAATATCCTCCTTTTCAGTAGCCTCAGTATACTTACATAAGAAACACATGAAATATTAAAATAAATTTCCAGTAAATCTTTTCCAAATATTTCGCGGAGAAAAAATGTTTTTTACTGAAAATTTCAAAACATCCAACTTTTTAAAACACTTGGCCAACAACAACAAAAAAATTCTTGATAACTTTCTTATTTAACAAGACAATGTTTTTCTCCTTATATGGAATTCTTCGACATACAGTACAGGTGTGATAATGTTTTTTACAGTGTAGGCACTTTTATCAATAGTAAATTTTATTAAAAGAAACCACGTTCATTAGGCAATATCTCTCTATAGAGTGCTCTGATTATCCCAGTCGATTGTAAATAATTAGAATAATAATTACAACTTTGATGTTGAAAAATTTATCAATTTTGCATTTTAAATTAGTCAAAAGTTATTAACTTCAATTTATGTTGGATTTTGAATCACATATTTTTCGAACATATGGGCAGCATTGAGTTTAAATATTTGGTTGAAATTTTTACTCAGTTCTTCATTTCTAATTGCAAAGCTAGTAGGATAATCTACATTTGCTCATTTTCGATTTGCAAATAATAATATATACGTACATCTAATGCCCGACGTTGGCTTTAGTTCATTTTTTTTCACTTCAATGAGCTGCATTTTATGCTATGCTTCTCTTAATGGAGTTAAATTATATGTTTTAAAGCCTGTGAAGTATTACTATAGAAATTACTCTCTTTAAAATTATGTGTTTCAGGTGATTCAAAGACGAGGAGATTTCGATAGCGGAAAGAATTATTTTTACAAAGATTGGAAAGCCTACAAAACAGGCTTTGGTGAACTACAAAAGGACTTTTGGTTAGGTGAGGGGGATTGTACTCATATTTCTTATAACCAGAAAATCAATTTTTTGGTCTAATCTTAAATCTTAAAATAACAATGCTATGCGTGGTAAATTTGTGTGGTAATATATGTTTTGTGGTAATATATGTTGTGTGGCAATATATATACTAAAAGCTAGTGTCGGGTTCGAACTTATGACTCGGGTGTTATTATTGCTTAGCTCAGTCGATTGATGTTGGAAGGCTCGAAGACTGCTGTCACACACTCCCTCCTCCTATACAGATGGAAATTATTTTGTTTTTTGTAACTGAACCAAGGCTAATTTTTTGTAAATATATATATTGTTACGATGTATCCTCTGAAATCGTATGTGTACAATGGGCCAAATTTCTGGGTAACTAGCACTTTTATTTAAATCCATTTACAAGCGCATATGGGAACACTACACAACGAATAACTTGATAACTCTCTTACAAGATCATTAAATAACTGCCAGATAAAATAAAACAGCAGTTAAATGCTCAGATAATTTACAAAATAGCAGATACTATTATAAAAATAACAGCATACCTCACAATTCAGTTTAACGCGTAAGACGACAACATATATTTCAATAGAGCGATAACGATGACTGCTTTTATATACTCTCTGTAGAAATTTCTAGAATGGGCTCGTATCTCCACGAATATTCGATATTTCATAGAAAGTTCTAGTGTATTTGAAAAGTTAAAAAAACACCCCCCCCGCCAATTTGGCTATAAATTGCCAAATCTGGCAACCATGCTCCAAAAAATTAAAACATGGTAACTCTATTTTTAAGTAATAGGAGTGGCTGCCTGTACAAGTGTACTTCCACTTTGGGGACTTACTCAAAGAGCCGTGAAAGCATTCTAAATGCATGTCCGTAACAATATAATTATATTAAAAGTGTTGTTCATAATAAAATTTATCAGTACCTATTTATCATATATAAAATATTTTGGACGAAGTACCAGGATTTAGGATGAGTATTTTATATGACGTTGGAATAAATAAGTATATAGATTGGCTAAGGGGGTGTTTATAAATTGTTTGATAAGCATTTGAGAAAGGATTTAATACGAGTGCAAATTTCATGCAGAAGGCTTACTTTTAAAAAATGGGTTCTTTAAAACTGTTTTATATTGCTTTCATGGTTAATTAAAATGACGTTAAATAAATTAAAATGACTTTTTTAAATTACGTTATACTGATGAACTAATCTAGCTTCGGTGTGCACATCTGTAAAAATATTATGATTAATAAAAACAATGACAACGAAGCTCAATAATAAATAAATACCTCTCGTTAATTGTTTTTAATTTTTGCAGGAAATGATCATATATATGCTCTGACTAATCAAATATCGAACATAGTGAAGTTCACTTTAACTGACTGGGAAGGAAACAAGACTTACGCAACATACGATGAGTTTTGGATGGAAGATGAAGCACACAAGTATATAATGCATGTGAGTGGATACAGAGGAACTGCAGGTAAGACAGACAATGCAAAAAATAAATTATTTATGAATGCAGTGAATAGACCTTAAAGTTGATCTTTTCCAGAACAAAATTTGTTGTTTATGGTGGGATATTCAAAATTTTATGGTTCTATCATTTGTTTCGTTAAAGGAAATCAAATTTTTGAGTGCATTGTCCTGTTCTTTATCTCTAAGCACATTTAATAAGCACATTTGCCGATCCGGTGGTCGAGCGGTCAGGGGCATGCACTTCCGCTGGATTGTCGGGTTGTGGGTTCGAAGCCCGCCAGTGGGCATGGATGTTGTCACGTCGTGGTCAAGTCAGACTTCCGCCCTTCGGGGAGCCTCTATAAAAGTGAAGCTGCAAATCTTCTCTCCTTCGTCATGTGATACCCTGGGGGGCTTGTGGACGTGTGTGTAGGCGTCCCTTCACCACGGGGGAATTAGTAACGAACGAATAAGCACATTTAATAAAAACTTGGTAGAAAAATTTGCTTTTATGATAGATTTAATGGTAGTTTTTGAAAATTTGTTTTGCGATATTGTTCGCTGGATTCTGGATAAACTGCGAGGGCACAATATATATATATATATATATATATATATATATATATATATATATATATATATATATATATATATACATATATATATATATATATATACATATATATATATATATATATATATATATATATATATATATATACATAAATATATATATATATATATATATATATATATATTTATATATATACATATATATATATATATATATATATATATATATATATATATATATATATATATATATATATATATATATATATATATATATATATATATATATATATATCCTAAAAAATTAAAAAAATTGGAAAATAAGATTCATTAATATTAATGTTTTGAATTTTATTTTCGCTAAAAAATTGTAACTTTAACCAGTTTGAAACTACGATTTGAGCACCCTTATAATAGCGTATAGTGGCATTCTCGTTTATCCATTTCTTCTATGAATCACTTGTTTAGTAAGAATTTTCATCTTTGCTTCATGTTCATATTCTGTTTTGCTTATAAGGGTAATTGTCCTGTCTTCTGCTCTGACTTACTCGACGGGTCTGGGAGTGTCGCTGTGAACGTTTTTACTGCCTTCTAGGTAGTATTTCGTCATGTTCATTCCAGTGCTTCTAGAATTTGTTATACTGCTGAGGTTGATCGCATACACGTGGTGAAAGAAGAAGGATTCCTGCCACATGGTAATACAAATTTTCCTAATGTTTCTTATCTTCATTTTTTCATCTTCTGGTGCCTGTAGTCTGAGTTTGGACATTTGTAGTAATGTACTATTGTCCAATCTGAAACAGGCATTTATTTGGGTTAATTAGAATTGAATACTCAGACCTGAAGATGAATTTAATTCTTTTTAATCTTCGAATTTGGGACGGTGCTGTTCTTTTCTATTATCGGCATCATGGTCGTGGTTTTGTACCTATGGTGATGTTAATATTTCACGATTACTTGAATTAATTATTTTTATTATTACTTCTTTCAAATATATATATATATATATATATATATCAGCGATTGTAATAATCCAAGAGAGACATTTTCTCCTCACCAGACTTTACTTTATTTAGAACAATTCATCAGACATCGTTACAACAGACATTCGTCTGGCTGGGGTCCTGGTCGACCTGCTCATACAAAGTTTCGATGCAGTCTCTCTATTCAACTTTCTCTACAAGTACATTATATAGTTCACTTTGGAGGGGCCATGATAGGCTTCAGAGACTTGGAGTTGAAGAGGGCTTATGTTATGGGCCATGTGTTTTTTTTTTTTTATCTTGGCGCTGATTAGGCTTTAACACTTGATTGGAAGTGCCCTTTGCATCTTAAAACGCTTACAGGTCACACGTGATGGGTAAGAGATAGGAATTCGGAATACTCATGTTGAATTCAAAGACGCATTCCTGGGACAAAGCTTAGGCTTAAGGCTTAGGCTAAAATATATGTATCATATATATATATATATATATATATATATATATATATATATATATATATATATATATATATATATATATATATATATATATATATATATAATAAAAATATTATATGAAACTCCAAAGTTATATATATATATATATATATATATATATAAAATTTTTTTTTTACATGTGTTCTTCATACAACTCTGGAACACCTGGGTAATTAAAGACTTTCAAATAATATATTTCTGGGTAATTAAAGACTTATTATTGGTTCTTGTATAATTGGTTATTGTTTTCATGTAGTATGGTATTGTATGAAATGTCATGTACGAAAGTGTTAATAATTAAATAAGTATTATTTCCTAATTATAATTCGTTCATTCATCTGATACTCAATTTCTTTACTTAAAATGAATGTTTGAAAAATTTTATATATCTAATTTTTTGTTACCACTGTTGACACATCAATGTTAAATCATGAAGATCATATAGACAGCTGGAAATTCCAATACTAGCAGGATTAAATTAAACAGTTCTGCTGTGTTTGTTTACTCACCATAATAAGTAACTTTAGGTTAATTAAATCATACACTTGTTGGAATAAATTCAATATGCCAATGCTTTATTTTTTAGGAGATTCTTTTTCTGGAACCAATGGAGTGCCATTTACAACCAAAGATCAAGACAATGACACGTTTGACAAAAATTGTGCTGTTTCGTTCACAGGTGCCTGGTGGTATACAGCTTGTCATTCCTCGAACCTCAATGGGAATTACTTGAAAGGACCACACGAATCACATGCCGACGGAGTCGAATGGCATGGGTTTAGGGGCCATTATTACTCTCTCAAGGATACCGTCATCAAGTTAAGGCCAAAAGATTTCAAGAAAAGTATGACAGATATAACACCTCATTAGTATAGAAAAAAATATAGCAGGTTGTTGTGATACAACTGCTTAAGGAATAATTAATTAAAAGGATGATGTGTTTAATTAAACAGCCATAACACAACACTTGATTGTGTCGGACACCCACATGCAAATATAAAGAATTAAATACAATAAAAAGATTATGCTTAATGAATTGGGACCGTATAGTGGCGGGGGGGGGGATAAAATTTTGAATATAAATACAATGCGGTATGAATAAAAAATTAATATATAAAATCATTTTTTTGCATATGAACGCCTAAAAATCATAAATACAATTTTTACATGACTAAATTTTATAACCCATTTACATACCTTGTCCCAGGCCCTGTAAATAAATTGTAACTCAATAATAAAATTGTAATACGGCAGTTATGTTATTGACGTATTACATTGTAGTAGTTTTTTATTACTAAAAAAATAGTTCATGAAACCTAAAAAAAAATAAAAAAATCCTGAATGTTCTACAATAAAACTACTGATATTGTTCTAAAATGTAAATTGTAGTACAAGTTTTATGATGTTGTGATTTTTGTAGTTAATAAAGATCTCATTTTTGAAAATTCTCATTTTATTAATCTGTATTCTTATGTCGTTAGAGCAAAGTGTCTTTCATATTATCAATCCAAACAACTCAATTTTATATAGATCATATATATATATATAAGATGCAGTATTATGTGCAGACCTTTGACAAGACAATTTTACAAAAGATGCATCATTACATGCATATCTTCTTGAAAATTACTGAAATTGAGAAAATTGACTTTTTGTACACAATACACATCACTTATTTCATGTAAGATCCCAATGCAGTATTTATAGAAAATGTAATCACAGAATGAGTCATTCATGTTGTAGAAGGAGCGTAAAATTCTTTATGCGCACCATAAATTGGGTTTTCGAAAATACACTTCATGTTGTAGAAGGAATGTAAAATTTTTTATGAGCACAATAAATGGATTTTAAAAACACACTTCATGTTTTCTTTATGAGCACAATAAATGGGTTTTTAAAATGCACTTTATGTGTAGAAGGAGTGTGAAATTCTTTATCTGAACAAGATCAGATTACAAAGGACCATAATTTTTTTGCATACTTTCTTGAAGTTGATTCACAAATTCCAAAACACATGTGCTGTTACTGATAATTTATATTACACTCAGTTATTCTTCTGAAACTATTACATTTTATTATCTTTTATCAAAACTCACTTATGAATCTATTAAAAAAAATTACTCACTCCCAGCCAAAAAGCCGGGAGCACGCAAAACAAACTACCTTTCCTTTTTACCAAAGTCGCTTCCTCTGTGCAAAAACGTTACTGATAATTTATATTACACTCAGTTATTCTTCTGAAACTATTACATTTTATTATCTTTTATCAAAACTCACTTATGAATCTATTAAAAAAAATTACTCACTCCCAGCCAAAAAGCCGGGAGCACGCACAACAAACTACCTTTCCTTTTTACCAAAGTCGCTTCCTCTGTGCAAAAACGTTGCGTGCAAGGTGGGTGTTTAAAAGGGGTGCCTAATCCGGGTTTGAAAAACCAGACTTTAATCCCCTATCTATAAAGAGAAGAAAAACGAAGGAAAGGGATTTCACTAAAGGGAGTTTACAAAAGTCAAAAGGTTGCTCGGAGAATTTAAGATCATCCGAGTCTTAAGAAAGAAATTAAAAATTTTAGGATTTAGTTTATTTTTACTAAAAATTTTAAGTTTAAATTTAAAATTTAAAGGAGAATCCAGAAATAGGAGAAGAGAGAGATTTTGAACGTTTGGGTGCGCATAAAAATGCGCAGACCTTGCACGGAAAACGCCGAGATGCCAGGTGCCCAGAAGGGCGGGGGGGGGGGAGGAGAAGATGGTCGAATGCAGATAAGTTATCCCAAATGCGAGGGTGTTAAATGTTCAGTGGAAGGACGTTCGAAGGATGGAAAACTGGGAAATGTCAGAAGCTATTCGATGCGTTGACGTTTAGGATTAAACGGGACGTCTTCACGGCGCCCGAGCAGGGCCCGAGGTCGCTTCCTGCATTTAGGAAGCCGAGGATCATAATTTGACAAGTTTAACAGAATAGCGTTTCCAACCTTAGGGAGATCAAGATGAAAATGCAGTGTTACCATAAACCCCTGGGTTGGTCGTGTGGTCTGGGTCTTCTACATGGGCCAAAAAGGTTTTAATTTTGAGATCTCTATGGATGACGTCATTCCTAACATAAAGAGGAGCATTAACTATCATTCTAAGTGTAATGTTTTGCTGGGTTTGAAGTCTCTTAATGTTGAAGTCAGATGCGGTTCCCCAAATAGCAGAACCGTAAGTCATGATGGGCCTGATGTAGGCTTTGTAGAGTAATAATTTATTTTTAAGTGACAGACGGCTATTTCTAGCCAAAAAGGGGTAAAGCTGGGCTCTTGCTCCCTTAACTTTCTTGACAATGTCAAGAATGTGAGGGGTCCAAGTTAATTTAGAGTCTATAAGTACACCAAGGTACTTATAGCAGTTCGTCCAGGGAATCGGTTCATTATTCAGAATCAAATGGGGGGGGGGGGGGAGGGCAATGCTGGGATAGAAAGTACCGCCGACTTGGAGGTATTAATTTTAATTCTCCACTTCAGAAACCAGGAATTAAGAAGATTTAGCTGATTTTGGAGCCTTTCGAGCACGATTTGTGTTTTTGGATGTCGGGCGATCAGTGCAGTGTCATCGGCATAGAGGCCAATAGCAACATTAGATACCTTAGGAATGTCATTAATGTAGAGGTTGAACAGCCGGGGCCCCAGAAGGGAACCCTGAGGTACACCAGAACAAATCTGCCTGGGAGAAGAGAGAATGTTGGAAACCCGCACAACAAAACTACGGTTGTGGAGGTAAGAGTTTAGCATTTTAATGAGCTGAGGTGGAAATTTTAATTTAATGAGCTTAAAGAGTAAGCCCGAAAACCATACCTTATCGAACGCCTTACTGACGTCCAGGAAAACGATGGAGGAGTGATACTTTCTGGCTCTAGCGTCTTGAATGAGCTCTACAACTCTAAGGAGCTGGTGCTGTGTAGAATGTTTGGCTCTGAAGCCAAATGTTCAGGAATAAGAATATTTTTAGAGTTGCAGTGCTCATCAAGTCGTTTGACCAGAATATATTCGAAAAGTTTGGAGATGCAAGAAAGGAGAGAGATAGGGCGAAAATTCACTGGGTCCGAGTGATCAAGTCCAGGTTTAGCGACCGCGGCGACAATAGCGACCTTCCAGTCCCTGGGGAAGTAACAGATAGAAAGCATCACATTGAAAATATATGTGAGGCAGCAAATGAAATTGAGTGGAAGAGATTTGACCATTATTGGAGTGATGAGATCTTTTCCAGGAGATTTGTTCTTTTTGATTTTCCGAATATAAGGTAGAAGATCAGAAGGGGTGATACTCTTGAGAGTATTCTGTGAATTTGTATTAATGAACTGTTCAACCAGGGGGTCCACTGTGTTAACAGTGTCTAAATCAAGGATGTCGTGGTTGGGTTGAAACTGATTTCTAAGGCTGTCCGCAAGCAGTTCAGCCTTTTGTGTATGGGTGGTTGCACTGAAGTTAGGTCCGTTAAGGGTCGGAATGTGAGATTTGTGCCTACGTATGCGGGAGGTGGCCCTCCAAATTGTGTTGTCTCTAGTCGAAAGTGACTCAATGTAGGTATTCCATCGTGCTCTAGAGTGCTCTTTTATCTTTTTCTTTACTTGCTTCCTAAGAATGCTGAATTCCCTGTACATGGTAGGATCACGAGTTTCCTGCCATTCTTTTCTGAAGTTATTACGGGCTTTGATCATCTCCCTGATGTTTTTAGGAAGCTTGTAGTAATTTTGGGTATCGGTCCTGGGTGTGGAGGCGTCGTTGACAGCTCTGCGGAGAGAATCTCCGAAGGCGTCCAGTACGGCGTCTACCGCATCCGGTGTCCGAGAATTTAGACGGGGGGGTTCCTGGCTGGCCAAAATTTTGGAGAACTTGTTCCAGTTAGTGCGCAATTTAGCGGGGATATCTAGGTCAAAATTAGCGAGTTCCAAAGAGTAGAGAATTTCAGAGCGTTCACAGTTGTCACTGGCCAAAGATAAAATTCTGCTCTCAGAACATAGAGGTTCTCAAGTGAATGCCAGACAGATATTTCGGCATGCTAGAGTTAGCATGAAAAACCTTCATAATTGCAATTTAATATTATTGGAGTATTTTAATGAGTAATTTAGAGTAAGATAATTAATTTTGAATAGGATAATTTAGAATAGAATACTTTTGAATAATTAAAGATAAAAATTTAAAATAATTAAAATTAAAATAAAAAAATATTTAATAATTTAAAAAAGTATTAACTTTTGAATAAATAATAAAAGTGTTGTGATTTGTCACACCATTACAATTAATCTCTAAAAAAAAAGAGAAAAAAGGAATTTAACCTCATGATAAAATTCCTAATAAAAATCTAAAAATGCCAAGTTTGATGATGTCCAACCAATTATACAGTAAAATTTTCTAAACAAAATACAATATTGCATACAAAAATTGTATGTATATAAAATGAGATGAGTACAGTTGTGAGTATGAAAAAAATCCTATCCTATAAAAATTCATATAAAAAATAAATTACCACCATTAAAAAAGTATTAACTACTACCTAAAAAAATCTAAAGTTCAATCAAAACCAAAATTTCCAAATAAGAATGAAGTTAAGAACTTTTTTTTTTTTTAACTTTTAATGAAATTTAAGCCTAAATTTGAATAAATCGAAGATAAACTTATGAAAGAACATAATAAATTCAATGAATATATAATTATTTTTGAAATTCTAAGTTTTTGAGAATTAAATCAATGAATTTGAACCTTTAAAACATTCAGACAATAAGTCAATCAATATAAATCCAAGGCAAAAAAATCCTTGAGAATAAAAAATTGAAATTCTGAAATTCAACAATGCTCAAATGAACTAATTTTTTTTTAATCAAAATAAAAAGTAATTGAATTAATGAAATAAACAATTATTGTCAAAACAAATTTCGAAATTCCAAACTACTAAATTCACATGAATAAAATATTTATAAAATTGGACTATTTTACCAAAATAAATAAATAAAATTTTCAACCGAAATCAATAAAATGAAATATATCAATGGAATGGATTTTAAGGAAATGTTACCAAAAATCAGACTTCCCCAACGGAAATCAATGGAAATTGAAGCACTTCTCAGGCTGTCCTGTTTGATCAGGACCGAAAGACCAAAGAAACTGCTCCCCCTGCAAGTTGAAAACAGTTCGACTCAAATTCCATCAATAACCATCAAAGCAAAATTAGACTGGCAACAGATTCTGTGCCGAAAGATTCAGAATACATGAATTCCCATATAAGATGCTGCTGAAACTATAAGAAATTAAAAACACAATCAGTACAAATAAAATTTTAACCTCAGAAACCTGAAATAAACCATTAGCAAACTGAATCGTAAAACAAAAACAATAACTAATGCAAAATGAATTCTTAAAAATCTATTTAAAATTTGAAATCAAGAGGCTACACAAATTCAACATATTAGAATAAACCTGCAGGTTTGAGAGCAAAGATTAGTAATTAATAGCCAAAAGATTATCTCTTATGAGGAATAAAGACAATAATTAGAAATACAATCAAAAACTGATAAGAAAGAATGAAATAAATAGCTTAGATGTATTAAGATTACTGATAAACTTAACGGAGTTGCTAATCAAGATTTACAATCAGAAATCATCAAAATGCAGAAATATTGAGAACGGGTCGGAGCTATAAATAGAGCCCTAGCAAAAATTTTGATGATATGAATAAACCATCAAAACACATACAAAAAAAGATACTGAAGATACCCACACATATTCAATGAACAAGCAAAATAAATTAATTACTAAAATGAAATTATTAACATTTATTCAATTGCAGTATTTGAAAAAAAAAAAAAACCCAAGAAGTTCTGAGCTTAATTCTAAATTTTCTGAAAATGCTTTTATAAAAATAATTTCAATATGAAGTTGCAAATAAACCTGTAAATAACGTTTATAAAATAAGTTATATAACTATCAATAAAATCCTAAAATTCTTCATAATATCAAAAAATGTAACTAATTCTAATATTACCAAAAAATGTAACATTCTAATATTACCAAAAAACATCTCAATTCCTTATCATCAATTAAAATCAATTGCTTTAAACAATACTTAAAAATTAATTTCTATCAAAATAATTTGTTTCGGTGGTAAATTTAAAATAAAAAGCCAAAGAATATAAAATAAACATAACAAAAACTTTCTAAAAAAAATCATTATTATAGATACTAATTGAGTTCTGCCAGTAATTTTCAACATAAAAACATATAAACAAATACATATTCAATACAATTTCATCATTTTATTACTTTTATTCCAGTAAACAACATTTTGAAGTTTTATGAACTTCATCAATACAAATAACGCAAATATAAATTGAAGTCTCTGCTCCTGGGATTTCAATATTAGGCTACCATTAATTAACATATATTTTAAAAAATAATTTTAAATGTCACTTTCTTGACATATAGGCCTCTTTCATTATTCTCAGTATAAAACATAAACACTATAAATAAGACAGAACTCCTAATGCTTTTCAAAATTTACCCAACTGACTAATCTTTTAATTAAAATCCTGCGACAACTCTCTATGTACTTACCTAAATTATCACTTTTTTGTTATAAGAATCGTGGTAAATAGGGATTAAAAAAAATACCACATGTAGTGAAATTCATTTACCTCTTTCAATTTATTTTAATGTTTTTTTTCCTGTATCGTAGAACTTTTTGTTATAAGAATCGAGGTAAATAAAGAGCAATACTATGCATAGCGAAATTATTACTCTTTGAATTTACTTTAAAGATTTACTATTGTAGAACTATTCCTAATAATATGAATTAAAATCATTTGAATAAATATGAATTTTGAAATATAGATTACCATTCTACCTAGAGGGAAATATGAATTAATTAGTCAGACGACATTTTTAACACTTTACAACAAAGTTGAAAAGTGTTTATGACTTTGTTCATTCTGTCTGTCTGTCTGTCTGTCTGTCCGTTAGCACGATAACTGCCGTAAAAATGACTTAATCAAAATGAAATTTTAGTATGTTGTTCAGACGGTCTATAGGACCTATGGGAATATAAATGAATAATATCACCCAATTAGTTTTGGATTGAACCCGGGTTGAAAAAATGGAATACATTGAGCCCTATGGGATCTAATTTTTCAAGCATTTTTTAAGCGGATTTAAAATTCACAAAAAAATTCAGCGAAATATATTCAGTTGTTTTTAAATAAAAATTAAAATAATAATAGCACCTCTTATATGAAGCGATCACGTGTCCATGATATGAAACGATCACATGACCCACTTCAAAATGATATATGGCATCCATCTTGTGTCAAAATCGTGATTTTTAAAGTTCTTTTTAATTCATTATGAGTGTTGTATCCGTCCTAAAACTACTTTATTTTTGCCTAAATTCTGTGCATCTACATACTGAAACAACGCAATGACAATATATTTCAGTTTAAATGCTCTTCCAAATTTGATTATTTCTACTATTAAGCCTATTTTTCACCTATGTAAAATGTAAACAGCAAAATATGTAGAATGAGTTGTATTAGAATCGCTGTAATTCTTTAACACAAAATCATTTAGTCCATGGAGTCTGCTTAGCTGATATGAATGAAATATTCATTGATTTTAGAAAGAGAAGGACGATATTTTTCGATGAAGTTTTACGCATAGAGTTTACTTACTTGCAGCTCAATGGTCTTAATTTTTAAATAAAATAAATTATTATAGTATTGTGATGAATGACATGAATGGGCGAATTATTTATGAATGAAATGTTGCTTTTATAGAGAGAGCCAGGCGTGTTATTTTTTTATGAAGTCATTTGAATGGATTTCAGTTGTTTTCGATGAAGTTTTCAAATATAATAAATTATCGTAGTATTATGATAATTCTAAAATTATTACCGAGGAATGTATCACATTTTAGAGATGTTTAAACCTGGCAATTTATACTTTAATGCCGTCATTTGAATGAAGTTAATTTTTTTCGATGAAGGTTTAAGGTTTCAAATATAATAAATTAATGTAGTATTGTGATAAGTTTTAAAATATTACCGAGGAATGTATTGCATTTTAGACATGTTTAAATAAAATTGCATTGAAGTTGGAAAGTGTTTCATAATCAATGCTTTAAGCATGATTGATCCTTCTTGTTCTTTTCTCATATTGCATATATAGAAATTGTTTTTAGAAATTTTTTGAATTCGAGATTTTTACAGATAAGCTCGTTTTAAGACCTTCTGAATCCGTTTTGAACACTTTTGTAACGATGTCAGTGTGTGTGTGTACGTATTCACGCACATATGGACATATCTCTCTCTCACACACACACGGAATTGATCAAGCACCATCAATTGCATCTAAATACACTTTTCAGAAATTTTAAAGTCTGAGGTGCAAGTATAAGCAATTATATATGGATTATCTGCATTTCTAGTTAAACCCTAAACTCCCCTTCTCCTGAAGAAACCTGTATGAAACGACAACCTTTTAAAACGGAAAATTATTCCAGTTTCGTGAAATTCGGATTAAGGTAGGTTCGACTGTGTAAGGAAATGAATACCAGCTAATTATTGATGGCAAAATTTTACCATACTATTGTTTTTACTAAAACGTTTTCCTTAAAAATTCTATTTATCAGGATCTGTTATGGTTAGAGATTGGGTTATGACTGATATCGATTCAGAATCAAATTCAAGAGGAGGTAGGGGGTAAATAAGGATTTTCACTTACGTATTTTCTTTTCATTTCCTGTTCAAATGTTTTCATTTTACTTAAAATATCAATTTCCCAAGATTGGCTATAGATAGAGCTTAGATAGATGATGATAATTTATATAACTTTAGTATCAAATTCTCAAGGAGATAGAGTGGTTTGCTAAAGTTTCCCTTCCGGTTCAAAAATGTTTCTTTTATCTATAGATAGATCTTAGATATTAAATTATGTGTGAATTCAACAACCATATATTAAATAGAGCTTAGATGGATAATGATAACTTATATGAATTTAGTATCAAATTTTGAAGGAGGTAGAGTGGTTTGTTTAAGTTTCCCTTCCGGTGCAAAACTGTTTCTTGAATCATCTGATATTCAAGACTGTCTAAAGATAGATCTTAGATATTGACTTATGTGTGAATTCATCAATCATCTATCAATTAAAGCTTTGATAGATGATGATAACTGATATGAATTTAGCATTAAATTCTATAGAAGGTAGAGTGGTTTGCTAAAGTTTCCCTTCCTGTTCAAAAATGTTTCTTGAATCACCTATGTTTCAAGGTTGTTTATAGATAAATTTTAGATGATGACTTATGTGAGAATTCAACATGTAGTCCTGGAGGAGGCAAGAAATTTATTCCCCAAGGATTTCTACTTTTGCTCTTTTTCATGTCCTGTTCAAAAAATGTGTTTGAAATATCTATTTCTCGGGATTGTTTCTAGATAGATATTAGATGGTGACTGATACGGATTCAGCGTCGAATTTTAGAGGGGATAGGGAATTTACTTAAGGATTCCACTTTTGAAACTGGAGATGAAATTTTTTGTTTTTCTCAAAATTCGTATGACTGTATGAAATAAGTATTCAAAAGAGAATAAAATTGCTTAACTCTCTCTTGTTTTTTCATGACCTGTTCAAAAAATTCATTTGGAATATCTCTTTCTCAGGATTGCTTATAGATAGATATTAGATGATGACTGATATGGATTTAGCATCGAATTTTAGAGGAAATGAAGAATTTACTTAGGACTTCCACTTTTGAATTTGTAGATGCAATTTTTGTTTTTCTGAAAATTCATATAACTGTATGAAGTAAGTATTCAAAAGAGATTAAAAATGCTTAGTAGTTATAGTCAAAAATGAAGTGAAGCCACCATATGAAGATTCTTTTAGAAATTTCTTTTTATACAATTTGACTGGAAGGAGGAACGGAACCGAGACTTTGACACATATCGAGATCTATGTATGTACAGAAATAACACGCTGTTTCATAAGACCAGAAATTTTTGACACAATGATTATCATAAACCTCTATGTGAGACAGAAGAATTGTAGTTAAACGTCGCAATCGGATTATCGGATTCTTGAAGCTGGAGATTTTAATCCCTTTCCCTGCCATTGACGGCTTCTGTAAGTCCGAATGGTTTGTGCAATGTTTGCAATTTCGTTTAAAATAATATATCGAGTTTAAATATATATTTCATAATTATTTTTCTGAACAATTTCCATATTGTTATTGATATTTGAACTATTATTGATTATTGAAGTTTATATTTTCTAAGGAAAATACAAGTTTAATAATCTGTTTATACAAGAGGAATGATATAAATTGCAAATTTGTGGAAAAGTAACAGCCAAGCGATTATGGATTTACATTTTTGGGGTTTACATTTTAAAAGAGATACAATTTTCTACTTTAGGAAACCTGTCAACCAAGGTAACTAAATCGTATTTAGCAAGATCCTACAGTTTATAATAGAAAGATTTTAGAAAGCGCTTGGTCTTTCTGAAACTTTTGTAATATACACTTTAGAATCTTTCTGTAAATACGACAAATCTTTACGGCGGAAGTACCTTTGTCGCCATCGTTAAATAGCGGAAAATGCGTATTTCACATACTTTAGTGTTAGAAATTGCATTCTAATGCGAGATGAAACTTGATTAATTTAGCAATTAGCATTACAGTACCACACCTGAGTACTAAAAATTACAGAATTACTTTGCATATAACCATTATTTATTTTACTGCTTATCAGTTTTACATTATTGCAAATACAGGGTGATAGAAAAGTTATACCAAATTTTATAATCATATAATATACAATTCTTTCAAAAAGTATGACGTTTTTCTATAATAAAATAATATTCATTCTTGAACAATATTTCTCTACTCATTCTTATGAGAGTAGTATTGAAGAATTTTAGAAGAATTCATTGAAGAGTTTTAGCAAGGTAATTTCTTTTTCAGACAGTTTATTCTGGATAGTTAGTTAAAATGGAAAAACCCACCTGTTCTCGTCTTGCCTGCAACAGATCGAGTAATATATATATATATATATATCTATCTATCTATCTATCTATCTATCTATCTATCTATCTATCTATATATATATATATATATATATCTTGGAAAACGTTATGTTTTTTTCGATTGATGAAATAGGTCTGCTATTATCGTCTGCCGTATTAAAAGCAGTAGACGATATTTCTGATCTATTTTTGAGGGCATAGCAGTGCCAATTAACTGCAATTATGTCTATTATTTCAATTTCTCGGTGGATTATATGATTTCAAAATTTGTTGCCTGCAACTTCCACCCTGTACTTTCATAAGTGCTTTTCAAATGTAATTTTTGAAGAAAGATATTAATGTGGTGTGGCAGATATATGTACGTTCTTGAAGTTCTTCGGACGTATTTTGATGGCAGTATCTTTCAGAGAGTAGGAATTGGATCGAAACGATGACCAGTTTACTCCATCGGCGTTTGACTTATGCACTCCTTTGAGGTACTGTCCGTTTAAATTTGAAGAGTGGCACTTGACGTACCACCACGCTCCTTTGAATTCGACAGCGCAATTCTTGTCATAGGAATCATTGTCCTGGTCTTTGGTTGAGAAGGGCACACCGTTGGTGAAGGAAAATCCATCTCCTATTAAAGAAAATTAAATATCTAAGTAAAAAGGATTAATAAGGAAAAGTTGAGCAACGCATATAAGCACAAATAACACAATAAGGCAGCATGCAGCTGACATAATATCATCTGCTGTTTCGAGGATACGATGGTTCCCTTTCTTCAGGGAGAACCAACAAACCCAAAGTCCAAAAGAGGAATGGACGCAAATAGAATAAACAGAGGGGATTATATATCCAGATATTGGCTATAATTTGGACTTCGAATTTGTTGATTCTCTTGCACTGACGAAGGGCCTTGAAACAGAGTGTCCTTGAAATATCTGTATAAGGCATTATTGTGTTGTTTGTGTTCATATACGTTGCTCAAGTTTTCCTTATTCTTCGCACAAAGTGTATTTTACTTATTGAAAAAGGACCAATGTTTAATTTTTAATTAAATGAAGCTGTTATGTCACAAATGATGATTTTCAGAACAGGACCTGGTACTTCCAGTGATTGGTGGCAATTATATTTACCACCATTCTTCCTTATTAATACCCGTCACTAGTAGCAATCAAGATTACCATCGAGTATGTTTTACTAACAATTGTTTTGAAGAATCTAATGCTCAAGATCTACTATAGATAGAGTTTAGGCCAGTAATTCTCAAACTTAAGAAAATTACTAATAAGGTGGCACATTGCACTTTTTTCGCAAAGCCACGAGGTTAAGGGAAATCCTTGTAGGAAATCGTTGACTTAGATGATGATTGATGTGGATACAACATCGAATTTCAAAGGTGGTAGGGCTTACTAAGGATTGCCACTTCCGATTTTTTTTTACATTTCAGATTCAAAAATTTTCCTTTTCCCTGAAACATCCGATTTTTCAAGATTGACCATAAATAGAGCTTAGATGATAACTGGTGTGGGCCCAGCACCGAATCTTGAGTAGGTAGGGTGGATCACAAAGAATTTATTCTTCCATTTCAGAATATTTCATTGAAACATTTATTTTTATAGATTGGCAATAGATAGAGCTTAGATAATGTCTGGTATGGAGTGTCCAAAATATATAAGTGTGCAAAAGTCAAATATTCTTTGTAGTTCCGTCGGAAATGAACTGCACAGTCCTTTAGAAAAAGGAAATAAAAATATGAAAACTGCTCGTTGTTCTGGCTCCTCTAGCTGTATAGTCAAATTAAAGGTGTCTTTAGACTCGGAATAGGGTTTACTTTAAATAAATGTGCATCTAATATGCATAAGGGGGTCGTCTTTATAATTAATTGCTCATTATTACAGAAAATTCAAATTACAACACCTATTCCTTATGTTATCATAAGATTACCCATGTCAGAATTATGCTGCATTTATATTTGTGTGCAATTCCGACCATAAATATGGGAAATATACTGAAAAAAATCTATTTGGGATTCGTTTTGATATTTAGAGTAGTAAAATGAAGGTCACTCTTAGTCTGCATTTATACTTTTTCTATTTTGTTGATATGGCACATTTTTTATAAAACCATTTTATTAAAAGACTTGTGGGGTCCAGAGCCCATGAATTTTAGGGGCAGCGAAAATCGCATTTTTAATCCCACATCTATATGTTAATATTAAATGAGGTTTATTGAAGCCACAAAATTGAAGCCACATCATCTGATAGAATTTTCGCATTTAACAATGGTGTGCGGATTTGGATTTTTAGATCTTAAGTGCTCCCATTCTTACGAAATTTAACAAATGAATACAATTTCGTTGACTTTAACTGCAGAATGTAAAAGTAGCAGCAGAAATTCGTCTTGTACGCATTTATAATATTTACGTTCGAAATAAGTTTAAGCAAACGCACATACGGCCATTCTTGGAATACGGCATAGCTGACACTACACAGGAATAGATATTTAAATAATACTGACACGTACAAAGGTCATTTTGAATTACTTATTTCGGCTGACTTTGTGTACAGTAGTGTTACATTGTTAATGTCGAACAATATGCAGAATCGTAAGGTTTGGAAGGATCACCACCTATGAAGATGGTCCCTGTATGTTTTAAGTAATGAATATAAATTTCCCCGGACAGCCACCTGAAACGGAAATAGATGAGCACTCCTTTCGGAACGGATGCGCTAGGATTACAGAGGGGGCCGAGATGGGGGGAGGGGAGTAAGAAATGTGACCTCTTGACCGCCACTGGATACACATGAGCCTTGGGAGCATGGGAAGCTGAGTCAGCTGACACGTTAATTCCTGGATACCTAACTAAACCTCTGTGATGGCATTAACCAATAACGCATACATGCAACCCTATGCTGACCAATTACATAGCAGGGGCTACATTGCCAAACGAATCACAAACAGGGGGGTAAAAGTGTAGGAGGTAACTATGTTCAGGGTCCGAAAGAGAGTCTGAATTTGAGAGAAGTATCGACACTTGATTTTGAATTTCCGAAGTGTGCAGAAGTTCCAAAATAACTGTGGAGATGTCGGAAAATCGGAGACCATGCTCGGTCATTGAAGTTTTTGCGAAAGTCCCGAGGTATAGGCCTATGCATGTCGCTTACTACATTTTTGATATCTCTTCTCTCTCTCTAGTGCGTTATACGATTTAATTATGTATAGTTGTACGAATTAGCATTGAAGAATGAGAGATGATATTGTTGTAATGAAATTAATTGTGCATTTTAATATTGCTCTTAAAGAAAGTAATTTTAAGAGATTGCATTATGTGTTTTATATTAAGTTAGAAAGTTAGTTGAGTTTTTTCTTATTATTTTATTCATTTGAAAATAAATTTATTATTATTTTGTATTTAATTCGGTGTCCTCATTATCCTCTTATATAGTGCAGTTCATTTTTATTTTATCATGCATGATACGGCTAGTGTCGAGTTTGAGTAAAATGACGATCAACAATAACTTATGCGTTCTGACCTGACGTGTGGCTAAGATCCACGCTATAAATTGTTCCAAACGATTAATAATGTGTCATAGAATTTATCGTCGGGTATGTTCTACCTTCTTAAATATCGTGTTGCATCCTTTTCCAAGCATCCTGTATAATCTCTTACCTGCTGTGCCTCTGTATCCCTTGACATGACTTGTATACTTATGCAGCTCTCCATCAATCCAGAACTCGTCGTATTCAGCGTACGTCTGGTTTCCTTCCCAGTCAGCCAGAGTGAATTTTAATTTGTTCAGTCTTTGATTTGTGAGGGCGAAAATGTTATCATTGCCTGTTGAAAATATTTCAAACATAAAATTACATCAAAAGTGTTATTTTTTTTATATCAGAAATGTGTTCGTTACGGAACGCTGGACTAGAATTTTCAGAGAAAATATAATGTGGGCAGAGCATGATTTTCTCTATAGACGCAAATCCCTTTCCGCTTTCCTTCTTTCATAATCCATTAAATTGAGTATAACTGTACAAAATGACACAGCTACAAATTGGGCGCGGTAGCCCAGTGTTTAGCGCACGGGAACTTCACTCAGATGGCCCGGGTTCGATTCCCTCCTCTGCAAAACTTCCGCCGTGTTCACGCGGAGTACGATCACGTTAAACATGTGGGTCCGTAAGTCCCTCCGAGAGGTTGGTGGTACGGGAAGGAGGGTACGGTCCCTGTGGATGCTGCCCCACTGGGTTCCGGTCTAAATTGGGCTGCTCTTCCCGACTGTCCAAACATTTACCTTACACCTTTCTGATAGGGCGGATGATCTGGGTCTCAATATTCAACAGATACAAATTTAAATGTATATCGAATTTGCAGTTATAATACATCGTATTTTTCATTTGGAAACTTAATGAATTTTACAATGTCATCAGTTCCTCAAAATTAAAAAAAATTGCATATCTAGAATACGGATTATCATAGAGAAATGGGATTGTTTTTATTCTTTAAGTCAGCAAAAATTACATTTTAAACAATCATATAATTAATAAATTAAATAATATTTAGTCTTTGATTTCAGATTTTAACAATTTTTGATGACCATTCAGGAAAAAAAAAGAAAGGAAAAAAAAAAGCGGTTTTTGTTTTTTCACATTGTACCATAATATAATCATCATCAAAGTAATTCAAAAACGACTTACCAAATTTTGTAAAATTTTGTCTAGTAACTTTTGAGCTAATGCGGATGCCTACATTGCACACACACACACGCATGCACGCACACACACATATGCACATACACACAGACATTCACACATATGCAGACACAAAGACACTCTCACACACATACATATGCACACACATACACAGACACTCACTCATACGCACACACACACACATATGCACACACACAGACACTCACACTCGCACATATGCACACTCAAACACAGTCACCATACACACGCAGACACACAGACACTCAGACACACGCACACACACAGACACTCACACACACACATATGCACACACACACACACATATGCACACACACACACACATATGCACACACACACGCACATATGCACACACACACAGACGCCTTGTTGGAAATCGTTTTTTCGCGTTCTAGAGTACTTGAAACGTGCAGCTCTGTCGAAAACTCGAATTGCGATTTTCTACAAGATTTCAATTCTGTCCCTATGCATTACCATGAATTGTAGGGAAAATAATAACAATGGTATAATAAAAGTTTAAGTACAAGAATAGACTAAATAATTATTTGCTTAGCTAAAATTTTCTTCTAAAAAATTTTCTTTCTAAAATTTTCTTTCCAAAAAATTCTTTTTCAAATATTTAAACTGTTCACAATAATATTAATTTACGACATATATTCGTTATGCGTTACATACTCGTTCTTGTATTAATCATGGATCAAATGCACCTTTCTGTGATACAATACCGTTCAATCTGGAAACCAACTTACCAAGCCAGAAATCTCGAACAAGATCCCCAAATCCATTTTTGTACGCAATCCAATCTTGGTAGAAATAACTTTTATCGCTGTCAAAATCACCTCGTCTCTGAAGAACCTGGAATTAATTTTACAATTCCTTGTTTGAGATTGCAGTTACTATTACATATAACACTGAAGTTTAATATTTCACTGAAAATAAGCAATTTTCATCTATTTCTTAATCACAGACACAGTTTCTATGCAAATGATTTTCAGAAAAGAGTTGATAAACTTGTTTCTTCATAATTAAAATAATTATCAATTAAAGCGGTTACACGTCAGCTTCAATAATGCAATAATTTAATTCAAAGGCAATAAATCGTAGATGAAAAGGCCATTTAATAAAAACCATCCTTAAGACGTACAAATATTAAAAAAGGCCAGAGCTTAATACTTGTTTAATCTTAAATTTCCAGTTTGTAATACAATTTAATGTATTTTCGTAATCATTTCATCTTAAATATCCTGTTTATAATGAAATTTAATTATCATAATTCTGTAGTTCATTTAAAAAAATTTTATTGGTCGATTTGGTCTGCATATAAGCTTGTTTCCACGGTAATTTTTATATAGCCTCTGATGAAGAGTATAGTGATACCCGAAAACGCTCTGGCCTTTTTAAATATTTGTACGTCATAAAAAACGGTTTTTATTAAATGACCTCTTAATCTACGATTTGTTGTCTTTGATTTAATGCATTGTTTTTTTATGGTTGTCCTATTCCTACGTAACTGGGAAAGATTTCAATTGGTATTAATGTGTATACTGATTTACATTTACCAATGCAGGAGTTGCATATGGTACCTGATAAACGAAAACATAGATAGATCGCAATTCTTCAACAACTGGGGTAAAATATACTCATCTACGTATATTGTCCTCCAAAAGTGAATCACAAGAGAGTTAACCGGGAATAATTCACGAAGTTCTGCACCGATTGACTCAAAGTTTCACAATGAGTCGATTATAAGTTATATAGTCGATTATGAGTTATTATTCTGATGAGTTATTTAGTCATAAAAACTTTAATGAGACAAAACATGTACGTGTAGGAATTTTACTTATTGAATTGTAACTATGTCAAATTTAAGGGTAATTCATCTAATTTTTGTCAGTTTTAATAAATAAGCTTTAGGTAACATTTTTATAATTTTACTTTTTTCGCTAGAGGGGGCTGTAATTTCTTTTTACAAAAGTATTGCACATTGTTTAAATTACTGTTTCATAACTCTGAACTTTATTAGAAACATCTTCGCTATGGATTACATTTTTTGTGCTGTTTATTTCCTTTTAAACACCCTGCATATTAAAATAATATCTGATGTGGTTAGCATGCGACTTTCCCTATATGATGTAATGCATTTTCTTCTCTGACAGCGAAAAATGATGGCGCTATGTTTTGAATGTTGAATTGCACATATGGTGCTGTTTCGGATGACAGCATGTAAAACAATTTCGAAGTACTCAATTAACTTACAGCTCTAAATTGACAGTTAGTACTAGTGATAGCAGGCGCAATGAACAATATAGTCCATATTAAGATATTTTTATTATTTATTCATAAATTTAGCGTTATTTTCGTGCACTTAACGTCATTTTTTTCAATTTTAACGATATTTTCGTCAATATGGGGAAAAACATCGCGAAATTGGCGATATTTTGCTAAATTAACTGCCAAGTTTACCAAGATTTACAGACAAACGATGAAGAGAAGAGATTTTCTTGTTAGCAAACTATTAGGAGTCAAAATACAAAACTATTACTCAAAGTATATTTTCTCGTGAATGCAACGAACTAGATCGATGAGAATAATGTTAACAAATTTATCGTACACTATTGTATACGAAAAGTGAACGTATTTTGCAAGAATTAATGATAATTAATATAAATAAGATAATTAATATATGGTATTTTATAAATTTGTTTGAAAAATGTGCAATATCTCGAGAATGGATTATGCTACTTTCTAAAGTTTACGCCATTTGTTTGGTAATGAAAAAGTACATATGAAATGATCATTTACGTAACAATATTGAAGGTTTTGATTTTTGAATGATACTTTCAAAATTTTATTCGAATATTTGGAAGTTTTACGCATTCGATTGTGTTTAACATTTTGTTTACGGGTGGGACAGCGTTTGGGATTGATGCTGTCCCACCCGTAAGCAAAAGGTTAAAAGCAATAGAATTCCAGTATTCAATGATTGTAAGGGATTCATTAATTGTAATATTTGTACCAAATTTCGTCAAAGAAAAAAGACGCTCTAGTTGTTTGTGACATATCGCATCCACACACAGACATGACCTAAAAATCGTTAGATTTTATCAGGGATGCTTGAAAAATTATTTTCGGTCGAAAATTCGAATTCGAATTTTCAATTCCGTCGCAATACTTTCCTTATACATTATACTATGTATATCGTTAAAGTAAAAACAGAAAATAAAAACAAGAAAGATAAATCATGCATAAAGCAATGATTATGAAACACTTTCCATCTGCAATGCAATTTTATTTAATTACCTATAAAATGCGATACATTCCTTGGTAATGTTTTAAAAATTATCACAATACTACATTAATTTATTATAATTGAAAACATAAAACTTCATCGACAAAAATGAACTTCATTCAAATCACGGCATTAAATAGAAATTGCCTGGTTTAAACATCTCTAAAATGCGATACATTCAGCTGTAATATTTTCAAAAGTATCGCAATACTAAAATAATGTATTATATTTGAAAACTTCATCGAAAACAAAGGAATTTTATTCATATGACTTCATCGAAAAATAAATCGTCTGGCTCTTTATATAAAAGCAGTATTTCATTTATAAACTTTTTTTCATTCCTTTCATTCATCACACTACTACAAAAATTTATTTTATTTAAAAACTTAAAACCATGGAGGTACAAGTAATTTCACTCTATGTTTAAAACGTTATTGAAATTATCGTCTGCTTCTCTATGTAAAATCAATGAATGTTTCATTCATATCAGCTATATTGCAGACCAGGGCTAAATTATTTTGCGTTAAAGAAATGCAGCAACTCTTATACAACTTATACTACTTAGTTCGGTGTTTACATTCTCCATAATTGAAAATAAGTTGTAGAAAGTAATATAGTTATATATAGTAATATAGTTATAGAAAGTAATATAAGTTGTTGAAAATAAGTTGTAGAAAATAAGTTGTAGAAAAAATCAAAATTTGGTAAGCATTTAAACTCAAATATATTGTAATTGCGTTGTTTCAGTATATAGATGTAAAGAATTTAAGGAGAAATAAAGCGATTTTAGGACGGATACAACACTAAATATGAATTAATAATAACTTTAAAAATAATGATTTTGACACAAGAGGGATGCCATATTTTATTTTAAAATTGGTCACATGATCTCTTTATAAAGAGTGTAATTCTTATTTTAATTTTTATTTAAAAAACTACTGAATATATATTGCTGAAATTTTTATATATTTTTTATGGGATAATTTGAATATTTCCTATATCATTTGAAGCAATTTGTGAATTTTAATTTCGCTTAAAAAATGTTTGAAAAATTAGGTTACATATTGCTCAATGTACTTCATTTCTTTAACCAGTTCAATTTCTTCAACCGGGTCAATCCAAAACTAATTGGGTGATATTATTCATTTATATTCTCTTAGGACCCACAGACCGTTTGAACAACATACTAAAATTTCATTTTGAAAAAGTCAATTTTACGGCAGTTATTGTGCGAACGGACAGACAGACAGACAGACAGACAGACACACAGACAGAATGAACAAAGTTATAAACACTTTTCAACTGTGCTGTAAAGTGTTAAAAACACTGCATATTTAGCCGCTTGAATTATGAATAGAATTTTACATATTTATGAATAAGAAATTGTGCTACTTACTGTCCAACCACCACCATTATCTTCCATGTCACAGTAGACTTCTATTGGGCCCTCATATACTCTATTTCGAGGCCATATTTTGTGGACGCCACTAATTGCAGTTGGTTGTTTTTCGAGTATTTCAGCACAGTCCACTGGCTTGCTGCACAGTGATTCAGAAGTCTGGCATCTGCAACAAAATATTTATTCACAAATAAGTACAAGAAAAACCAATAATGCATAAGGCATTGATTATAAAATATTTTCCAACTCCTATGCAATTTTATTTAAACATATTTAAAATGCGATATATTCAGAGGTGATATTTTTAAAATTATCACAATACTACAATATTGCATTTTACTTAATTTAAAACCATGGAGATAAAAGTGCTTTCTAACTCCATTCTTAAAACTTCATCGAAAAAGTCAATACTACAGAATCGTCTGCTTCTCTATGCAAAATCAATTAATGTTTAATTCATATCAGCTATATTGCAGACTCCAGAGCTAAATAATTTTGCGTTAAAGAAATTTAGCAATTCTTATACAACTCATCTTACAGCTTGATGTGTTAACATTCTCCGTACCTGAAAATTTGCTTTCGTTGTAGAAATAATCAAAGTTTGATGATCATTGAATCTAAAAAATATTGTAATTCTGTCGGCGCAGTATATAGGTGAACAGAAAAAAAATGAAGTCGTTTTAGGACGGATCAAACACTAAATATAAATTAAAAATAACTTTAAAAATCACGATTTTGACAAAAGATGGATGCCATATTTCATTTTGAAGTGGGTCACGTGATCTTTTCATGTAACATGGGTGAAATTATTATTTTAATTTTTATTTAAAAAATTACCGAACATATTTTGCTGAAATTCTTTTTATATATTTCATGGGATAATTTGAATATTTACTAAAATTTCTGAGCAATTTGTGAATTTTATATTCGATTAAAAAACGTTTGAAAAATTAGGTCCCATAGGTTTAGTGTATTACATTTGTTCATTCCGGGTTCAATCCAAAACTAATTGGGGAACATTATTCATTTACAGTTCCATAGACCGTCTCAAGAACATACTGAAATTTCATTTTGATAAAATAATTTTTACGACAGTTATCGTGCGAACGGACAGGCAGACAGAAAGACAGAATGATCAGAATCATAAATACTTTTAAGCTATGCTGTAAAGTGTTAAAAAATGAAAATTTTTTGAATTGTAAACCTCTACATGACCGTCTGATACAGTCGCATATGACATTAACGAAACAAATCCCTTTAAACATAAGAAAACACGTCGTACTTAAGTCTCTACGAGTTGCAAGTATCCTTCTAATTATATTTAATTCATGTTGTAGTATAAGCGACACTATTTTGTTGCAGCAACTGATATTGATACATTGCTGACAGAAGCTGCACTGCTAGCATGATGCTAGGCTTTGGGACTTATCCTTTTGGTAGTTTACTGACTAGCATTTTGGTATATTTATAGAGCAAATATAAAACTTGCTCCCCTAAAACTTCATTCGCCCCTCCTCCCGGGTTAAGAGTTCTGAAAGAAACACTGCTAGCGAATACGGTCGAAGACCCCAACTCACGAAGCCTGCTATTATTATAAATGATGCAAAAGAAATGTGAGAAATTTCCAACTTACCTTGTAGTCGCAGTTGTAAACTTCTTTGCTTCCTCGATAAGAATTTTAGCATTATTTAAGAGCGTAATAATTACGGCAGCTTGAGTAGAATCCGTTATGTTTTTGGAAAATTGATCACTGCATTTCGATTCATCAAATTTCGTATCAACTGATTTAATATCATTTACTTTCGTATCACCAGAAGCAGCAATATAAATTGTGCTACACCAGAGTGCTAAGGAAACGATAAAGATTTTTTGAAACATTCCAAATATATTAAAGATTAGGCTCTTTAATTGCAATAATTTTCGTTCTAATTATGCTCGTT
Organism: Amaurobius ferox; assembly: GCA_951213105.1. Lineage (NCBI taxonomy): Eukaryota > Metazoa > Arthropoda > Arachnida > Araneae > Amaurobiidae > Amaurobius > Amaurobius ferox. Next base: position 65,383,649 of record OX578135.1, on the reverse strand, counting down.
TTTATAGTTATGCAAATTCTACATATATACGAATAATTGTTAAAATTTAGGAATTCCGTATCTATGAAAAATCGGGCCAACTAATGAAAGACAGTACGACGCTAAAACATTTATAATTGCTAATCGCAGTGTAAAATGAACATTATAATTGAATAGGTTTTTCCGTTATAAAACGTATCTACCAGGAAAGATTGCATGAATCATTCTGTTTCCTTTCAGTGAGATAACATATTAAGAAATAAGGCAGTTAAGAAACTGGCAACATCCTATGAAAACTATTTTAAATTAACAAATAAAACTTCCGCTTTGTAAGGTATTTCCATTTTCCGCATAGGAAGGATAGAAAAAGACTTTTTTTTTCTTATAAAGCTGGTTATGTTTCTGTATGATAACTATGTTATGTTGCTGGAAGATAAAAGTTAAGGTAATCTTGATTTTCCGAAAGAATCCAGGGGCTTCAATAAGCAAGAGTTTACAGTTTCCTGCTGAATTCTTCCAATCAGATACAACTTTAACTATACCAGAACTTAGAGCAATCTTTAATCTATCTCTCTGTATATGTAGTGTGTGTGTGTGTGTGTGTGTGTGCGAGCGCGTGTATGTAAGTTTATATGAGTATGTGTGTGTTTATTAAACAAAAAATTGACATTCTAACCTACAGAACAAGCTGAAAAATTCCTATACCAAGCAAACTATAACCAAAAGGCACCAATTGAACAAACATCGGTGGTGGCTCCAGTCCAATGGAGCTCAAATGGTTTTGTGCTAATAACATTTTATTAAAAAAAACCCCTCCAATAACGTTCAATAGGTTTAATCGATATTTTCAGACTCATTATATCGTTTATAGACTTTCGAAGAGCTACAAATTACTCACTAACAATTTATATCTAGTACACTTTTAGTTTTCGCGCCGAATTCGTTTGGATAGTCCGACCATATTTACATCAAAAGTTCCAATTATTTTATTAACTTGCTTAGCGGTATGAAAATTATAAATTAAACCTATATAACACATTTCACGAGATTTTAGATTAAAGTTAATCTATACACTTGCAGTGCGGCACATAAATACGAAAACGTATATTTTCATCTATTCTGTTCAAACATCGTCAGTCACTAAAACATTTAGAATATCTGATTTCATTTACCCTCCGAATTTTTTTAAAGCTGTGTAAAATGCATCGTACTTGTGCACCAATATTTTACTAAGTAATAAGTAAACAAATTGAACTACAACAATCATGACATTTTAAATATTACAGCTTTCCCACCCACTAGAACACCCAGGTTAAAATACTAAAATATCGAAATTTTAAACGCTACAGTTCAAAACTAAAACTTTTGCTCAATCCAAAGTCAACTTGTGGAGAGCTGCAAAGAGATACAAATTCTTACTTATTGTTCTAGCAGTTTTAGTTTTTAACACTTTACAACAAAGTTGAAAAGTGTTCATGACTTTGTTCATTCTGTCTGTCTGTCTGTCTCTCTGTCTGTCTGTTCGTTAGCACGGTAACTGCCCTAAAAATGACAATCAAAATGAAATTTTAGTATGTTGTTCAGACGGTCTGTAGGACCTATGGGAATATAAATGAATAATATCACCCAATTAGTTTTGGATTGAACACGGGTTGCAAAAATGAAATGCATTGAACCCTATGGGATCTAGCTTTTCAAACATTTTTTAAGCGGATTTAAAATTCACAAATTGCTTCGAAAATTTTAGGTAATATTCAAATTGTTCCATAAAATATATTAAAGAAATTCATCGAAATATATTCAGTAGTTTTTTAAATAAAAATTAAAATAATATTAACACCTCTTATATGAAGTGATCACGTGACCATGATATGAAACGATCACGTGACCCACTTCAAAATAAAATATGGCATCCATCTTGTCTCAAAATCGTGATTTTTAAAGCTCTTTTTAATTCATATTGAGTGCTGTATTCGTCCTAAAACCGCTTTATTTTTGCTTAAATTCTGTGCATCTACATACTAAAACAACGCAATGGCAATATATTTGAGTTTAAATGATAATCCAAATTTGATTATTTCTACAACGAAGCCTATTTTTCGCTTATGTAAAATGTAAACAGCAAAAAATGTAGGATGAGTTGTATAAGAATTGCTGTATTTTTTTACCACAAAAGTATTTAGCTCATGGAGTCTGCATAGCTGATATGAATGAAATATTCACTGATTTTACAGAGAGAAGGACGATTTTTTTCGAAATGAAGTTTTAAGCATAGCGTTTAATTACTTGTAGATCCATGGTCTTAAGTTTTTAAATAAAATAAATTATTTTAGTATTATAAATGTAATGAATGAAAATGTAATGAATGAAATGCTGCTTTTATAGAGAGAGCCAGGCGTGTTATTATTTCTATGACGTCATTTGAATGAATGTCAGTTGTTTTCGATGAAGTTTTCAAATATAATAAATTATTGTAGTATTATGATAATTTTAAAAATATTACCGAGGAATGTTTCGCAATTTAGAGATGTTTGAACCAGGCAATTTATATTTCAATGCCGTCATTTGAATGAAATTCATTTTTTTGGATGGAATTTTAAGTTTTCAAATATAATAAATTAATGTAGTATTGTGATAATTTTAAAAATATTACCGATGAATGAATCGTATTTTAGAGATGTTTAAATAAAACTGCATTGGAGTTAGAAAGTGTTTCATAATCAATGCTTTATGCATGATTGATCTTTCTTGTTATCTATTAAGTTCGGAGATATAAGTATACAGAATGTTTACATTTTTCGTAACACCGATTTTGCCACAGATACCTCCAGCATAAATGTTATTGGCAAACTAACTATTGTTAACTGACAAACTGTAATGGAAATTCAAAATAACTTGAACATATTTATGTGAGAGGGGAAGAATGCTATTTATGAAGGAAGTTTGGAGGAAAGTAGTAGTTTCCAAATTTCTAAGAAAGCCCATTACAGGTGTGTCTGTAAGTTTGAACTTAACCTTTCCAGCTTTATGCAGCCTGAATAAATTGTATATGAAACTAATGTCATCTATGTGGAAGGACTGAAATTGCCAGTTTCGATAAAAGTTCACAAATGGTAGCATATAAGAAGTTTTCTTGCTGGCATTGCAGATAACGGCGATGCAGATAACGGCCATGCTGTCAAACGTGTAAACGGTCCATGGATGCTGTTATATGCGATAAGTATGTCTTTAAAATATTTAGAACATCCTTTACTGGCGCATTTTGTTTGCATTTACAGCTTTATATAACCCGAGCTAAATTATGTATGAATTTGATGGCTACGTGCAAGGACTGAAAGTGTCAGTTCCGATAAAGGTTCACAAAATTGCCGTATATAGCAAGGTTTCTTCCTGCCATTGCAGATAACAGCTATTCTATGCTAACAATCTGACACTCCTGTGTACATTACTGTTATCTGCATTGGGAGTGTCTTCTAAATATCTATGCAATTTTTCTTTCTTTAGATATTTTATTATACATGTAATTTGAATTAACATTAAAATAATAATACAATATATATATATATATATATATATTATTTTTAGTTTTATTTTTATTTTTACATGTGCTCTTCATACAATTTTCAATAAGGGATAAGTCACAGGTCATAAAATATGCAAGTAATTAAATTTTTTGCAATAACAATTTCTTACAATACAAGTGGCACATAGGTCATCACACGTCTCGTGAGTCTTCTCGGGGGACAGATGATCTCGTCTAGTTTTGCTGCAAGCCAATCTGACGGCTGGCTTATACGTCGACGATATTCTGCAGCCGATTGTTATCGATTGTTCTGCCTATGCTGCCAAGCCGTCCAGGTTCCATTTATCAATAGAACAACGCTCGACCGCATGTTGCAAGACTTCTTCAACAATGTTTTCGAGAATTTAATACCCTCTCATGGCCAACTTAGTTCCCCAGACCTTTCATCAATAGATCACGTCCGGGGCATGCTGGGACGGCAATTGCAGCAGTCTTCTAAGAATATTACTAAATTAGACGACGAGTTACAACATTTGTAACAGAATCTCCAGAATCATTTGCATGTTTCCTCAAACGATACATAAACGCCAAGTTTCACCGCTGTAGCTCAATTTCTTGTGGGTGCATATATTTATTTTGCAACTGGGTGTATTTGTATAAAAATATACGATAACCCTAGTACTTCCTGAGTTATTAATCATTCCTTGACATTCTGTATAAACATTGCATCTTGTACGGCTATTTCAAACAAGAATGCCTATAAGTACTTAAAGAACTTAAGTTGACTTTAAGTACTAAGTTGCCTAAAGTGAAATTCTCAAAAAAGTATCATACTCCGTTTTCACTTTTGTTTAAATACCTTCGTTAAATATCGATTTTGTGTAATTTTCGATGGACATTGTGTGTTTGTGATGGCATTAAAGATCTTGTACATCTTAATAATGTAAAGTACCATGTATGGTGAAATGATTACCCTTTTAATGTACAGTGGCCTCCAAAAATTTAGGTACAACCAATTATTTGACTCTCACCATTACAAGAATGAAAATTAAGATAACAAATACAGTTTATATAAAGGATAATAAGTCAGTTTAATAAAACAAAATTATAAATTTTTTAATCAACCATTTTCTTTAAAGGAAGAATTGGGTATTTACTTATAAGCTGGAGGTAGCTCTGGACGTAACACTTCTGTATTTTTGTTTTTTTCTGATTACTTTTAATTAATTTTAAATATTTGGTACAAAGATATTGATTATCAAAGAGAAATCGTTTACCCGATTCGTTAAGATGGAGGGCTATTATGGGTGGATAGAAACGGGATTATCACAAGCCGATACTGTCAGACTGCTCAATGTTTCTCGCAGTGTGGTCCAAAGACTTTTGGATCAGTTCAAAATCGAAAATTCAGTACCAAGGAGAATTGTTCCAGGTTGACCACTCGTTATAACTCCGGCTGACGTTCGTTTTCTGGCTTTTTCGGCCCGAAGAACAAGGAACACCACTGTGGCCCAGCTCGCTGCACATTATTTTGTAGCAACAGAAATAAGAATATTTCCTATTTCTTTGCGAAGACTTCTTCATAATTAAGGGCTGTATGCAAGGAGATACGTTGTGTGCGCTCCTCTTAAGCGATTGCAGAAATGTGTCTAATTACGTTGGACAAGAGAGCACGTCAACTGGACCACACAACTGTGGAGGTCGAAGCTGACGAGTCCAGGTTTACCTAGGAGTGTGATTCAAGTCATGTTCTGATCGGGAGAGAACAAGGCATTAGATACAATCAATCCAACATTATTGAAAGAGACAGTTAGACGGAGGGTGGCATAATGGTTTGGGCTGGGATCTGTTTGGTGGTCACACCGGCCTCCATGTGTTCGGTGGAGGGACTTTGATATTGTTCAGATATATCGGGACGAGATTCTTGATCTCTATGTAAGACCGAATGCTGATGCAATTGGTGATAATGCCATACTAATGGATGATAGCGCTCGATCTCACTGAGCTAGGCTTGCGACAGATATCTTGATGATGAATGTATGGAACCAATGGAAAGGCCAGCTCGATTCCCGGACCTGTATCATATAAAGCACCTTTGGGACTTTTTCCTCCTCCAAGGTGTTTAAATGAGCTGGAACAAGGGTTGGTCTGTATGGTCTTTGATTCCCATTCAGGTGTCAGACAACTTGATTGTTAGAATGGAAAGGCGAAGACAAGAATGCATTACAGATAGGGGAGGACATATTCCTTAATAAAATCCATTTCTTCATTTATTTTTTACAAAAATTTTTATTTATTCTTTTTCTCTAAAAATGTACTCTTTTCAAGAAATATATTTATCACATTTTAAATTATGCATTATGTAAAAATAATGCAAAAAATTAATGAATAATTGTATAATGTATAACTTATCCAAATTTGATGTTTTTATATTACTTTTTGTGGTAGTTATTAACAAAAAAATCTGATGTGGGCAGCACATGACTTTCCCTGCAGACTTATATTCACTTCTCTTTATCTTAATTATATTTAATTCACCTTTAATTCAATTTTCATTCTCATTTGGTAACTGGACTTATTTTCAAAGGTGGCGTGGAGAAAATGAGAACAAACTAAAATATCTCGAGAACGGCTAGTCCTAGTGTGATGGGATTGATCTTATTCTTTTCATCGTTAAAAATTAAGTATAAAACAAGCATTTAATGGATATATTTGAGCACACGTATTTATTTATTTTAGATTTTGACGATTTTTGAGGGCCATTTCTCAATAAAAGGCAGGTTATTTTTTTTCGAATAGTTCCAAAATCTAATCAGCACCAGGGTATCCCCCAAGTGACTTATCAACCGATTTTTGTGAAATTCGGTCAATTAGTTTTCCAGCTAGAGTGGACACAAGCTTTTGCGAGCCATTTCGAAAAAAAGGCAGGTTTTGTTATCACGAATCATACCCAAAACTAATCAGCACCAGATTCGTCCACAAGTGAGTTACCTACCAAATTTTGTGAAATTCGCTCCATTAGTTTTTGAGTTAGAGTGGATACAAAATCTGCACAGACAGACAAACACACAGACAGACAGACACACAGATAGACACACAGACAGACAGACACACAGACAGACAGACACACAGATAGACACACAGACAGACAGACACACAGACAGACACACATACACACACACAGACGTCACGCTAAAAATGGTTTTTTCGTATTCTAGAGGTCTCGAAACGTGTAGATCCGTCGAAAACTCGAGTTGTGATTTTTGGTATGATTCCAATACTTTCCCTATACATTACCATGTATTGCAGGGAAAGTAAAAAAAGGAGTTGTAGTTTAACTTTTTGAGGTCAGTGTATTTTAAGAGTAATAATGTACATGTTGTTACTTTGATGTATTTTATTATAGTAGAACTTCTTGTTATAACCATCGTGGTAAATCGGAATTAAGAAAAATACCACATGTAGTGAAATTCATTTATTTCTTTCAATTAATTTTAATGTTTTGTTCCCTGTAACCTAGAACTTTTTGTTATAAGAATCGTGGTGAATAAAGGACAACACCATGCATAGTAAAATTATTACTCTTTCAATTTACTTTAATGATTTTCTATTGTATTCATACGTGATAAGATGAATTAAAATCATTTAAAAAAACATAAATTTCGAAATATAGATTACCATTCTTTAGAGAGAAACATGAATTGGTCATACCATATTTTTAACACTTAACATACATAGTTAAAAAGTGTTTATGACTTTGTTCACTCTGTGTGTCTGTCTGTCTGTCTGTCCGTTAGAACGATATCTGCCGTAAAAACGACTTTAACAAAATGAAATTTTAGTATGTTGTTCAGAGGGTCTGTGGGATATATGGGAATATAAATGGATAATATCACCCAATTAGTTTTATATTGAAACAGGGTTGAAGAAATGAAATACATTGAACCCTATGGGACCTAATTTTTCAAACATTTTTTAAGCAAATTTAAAATTCACAAATTGCTTCGAAAATTTTAGAAAATATTCAAATTATCGCATAAAATAAATAAAAAAATTTCAGCAAAATATATTCAATAGTTTTTTAAATAAAATATAAAATAGTAATTAAACCCTTTATGAAAAGATCACATGACCATTATATGAAGAGATCACGTGATCCACTTCAAATAAAATATGGCATCCATCTTGTGTCAAAATTGTGATTTTTAAAGTTCTTTTTAATTCATATTTAGTGTTGGATCCGTCCTAAAACCGCTTTATTTTTGCTTAAATTCCGTGCATCTACATACTGAAACAACGCAATTACAATATATTTGAATTTAAATGATCATCCAACGTTGATTATTTCTACAACGAAGCCTACTTTTCACTTATGGAGAATGTAAATACCAAAAGATGTAGAATGAGTTGTATAAGAATTGTTGCATTTCTTTAAAGCAAAATTATTTATCTCATGGAGTCTGCATTATAGCTGATATGAATGAAATATTCATTGATTTTACACGACGATTTTTTCGATGAAGTTTTAAGCACAGATTTTAATTACTTGCACCTCCATAGTCTTAAATTTATAAATAAAATAAATTTTTATAGTATTGTGATGAATGAAATGAATGGAAAAAAGTTTATAAATGAAATGCTGCTTTTATAGAGAGAGCCAGGCATGCTACATTTCGAAGACTTCATTTGAATAAATTTCATTTGTTTTAGATGAAGTTTTCAAATATAATTAATTATTGTAGTATTATTATAGTTTTAAAAATATTACTGAGGAATGTATCGCATTTTAGTGATGTTTAAATAAAATTGCATTGAAGTTGTAAATTGTTTCATAATTAATGCTTTATGCGTAATTGATCTTGTTCAAGATTGCCTATAGATAGATCTTAGATGATGACTTATATGTGAGAATTCAACATCTAGTCCTGGAGGATGCAAGGAGTTAATTCCCCAAGGCCTTCTACTTCTGTTTTTACCATTTTACAGCATAGTTGAAAAGTGTTCATGACTTTGTTCATTCTGTCTGTCTGTCTGTCCGTTAGCACGATAACTGCCGAAAACGTGACTTTATCAATATGAAATTTTAGTATGTTGTTCAGACGGTCTGTGGGACCTATGGGAATATAAATGAATAATAACATCCCCGGACTGAACCCGGGCTGAGTTTTGGACTGAACCCGGGTTGAAATAATGAAATGCATTGAAGCTTATGTGACTTAATTTTTCAAACATTTTTAAGCGAATTAAAAATTCACAAATTGCTTCGAAAATTTTTGGAAATATCCAAATTATCCTATAAAAAATATGAAAAAATTTCAGCAAAATATATTCGGTATTTTTTAAAATAAAAATAAAAATGATAATTACATCCATATTATTTGAAAAGATCACGGGACCCACTTTAAAATAAAACAATGGCATCCTTCTTGTGTCAAAATCGTGTTTTTTAAAGTTCTTTTTAGTTTATATTTATTGTTGTGTCCGTCCTAAAACCTCTTTATTTTTGCTTAATTTCTGTGCATCTATATTTTAAAACAACTCAATTACAATATATTTGAGTTTAAGTGATCAATACCATACATCTTGTATGAAAATCGGGATTTTAAAAGTTCTTTTTAATTTATATTTTGTGTTGTATCCGTCCTATAACCGCTTTATTTTTGCTTAAATTCTCTGCATCTACATTCTAAAACAACGTAGTTACAATATATTTGAGTTTAAATGATCATCAAACTTTGATTATTTCTACAACGACGTCTAATTTTCACTTATGGAGAATGTAAACGCCAAAAGATGTAGGATGAGTTGTATAAGAATTGCTGAAATTCTTTTACGCAAAATTATTTAGTTCTTGTGCCCTCAATATAGCTGATATGAATGAAACATTCATTGATTTTACATAATGAAGTAGACGAATTTTTTGATGAAGTTTTAAACATAGAGTTATATTACTTGTACCTCCATGGTTCTAATTTTTTAAATAAAATAAATTATTGTAGTATTGTGATGAATGAAAGGAATTGAAAAAAGTTATGAATGAAATGCTGCTTTAATATAGAGAGCCAGGCAATTTGTATTTCGATGACGTCATTTGAATAAAGTTCATTTTTTTCGATGAAGTTTTAAGTTTTCAAATATAATAAATTAGTGAAGTATTGTGATAATTTTAAAAATATTACCGAGGAATGTATCGCATTTTAGAGATGTTGAAATGAAATTTCATTGCAGTTGGAAAGTGTTTCATAATCACTGCTTTATGCATGATTGATCTCTCTTGTTTTTTCATGACCTGTTCAAAAAATTCATTTGGAATATCTCTTTCTCAGGATTGCTTATAGATAGATATTAGATGATGACTGATATGGATTTAGCATCGAATTTTAGAGGAAATGAAGAATTTACTTAGGACTTCCACTTTTGAATTTGTAGATGCAATTTTTGTTTTTCTGAAAATTCATATAACTGTATGAAGTAAGTATTCAAAAGAGATTAAAAATGCTTAGTAGTTATAGTCAAAAGTGAAGTGAAGCCACCGTATGAAGGTTCTTTCAGAAATTTCTTGTTATAAAATTTGACTGGAAGGCGGAACGTGACCAGGAATTTGACACTCATCGAGATTTATGTATGTACAGAAATAACACGCTGTTTCATAAGACCAGCAATTTTTTCACACAATAATTTTCACATAACTCTGTGTGAGATAGAAGAATTGTAGTTAAACGTCACAATCGGATTCTTGAAGCTGGAAATTTTAATCCCCTTCCCTGTCACTGACGGCTTCTATAAGTCGCAATGGTTTGTGCCATGTTTGCAATTTCTGCTAAAATGAGATATCGAGTTTAAATATATATTTCATAATTATTTTTCTGTACAATTTTTATACTATTATCGATATTAAAATTTAGATTGTCTGCGGAAACACAAGTTTAATAGTTTTTTAGATAAGAGAAATGCTATGGATTGCAAGTTTGTGGAAAAGTAACAGCCAAGCGATTATGGATTGGTATTTTTGGGATTTACATTTTAAAAGAGATACAATTTTCTTCTTTAGGAAACAACCAACGAAGGTAACTAAATCGTATTTGGCAAGATCCTACAGTTTATATAGAAAGATTTTAGAAAGCTCTTTGTCTTTCTGAAACTTTTGTAATATACGCTTTAGAATCTTTCTGTAAATACGATAAATCTTTACGTCGGAAGTATCTTTTTCGCCACCGCTAAATAGTGTAAAAGTGATTATTTTACACTATAGTGCTGAAAATTGCTTTCTAATGCGAGGTAAAACTTGATTTATTTAGCAATTAGTACTACAGTACCACAGCTGAGTACTAGAAATTACAGTAATACTTTGCATATGATTATTATTTATTTTACTGTTTATTAGTTTTTCATTGTTGCAAATACAGGATGATGGAAAAGTTACATCAAATTTTAAAATCATACTATGTACCAAGGAACTGAAATTGTGTAGATTTTCTTTCATTCACCTGGCCTTAATATACCGCTAGAAATATATTAGAAACATCATCTGCTGCCTTTAATACATCAGACGATATTGAATGAGCTCTTTTTATCAATCAGAAAACATGGCGTTTTTCTACAATAAAATAATTTTCATTCTTGAACAATATTTCTCTACCTATTCTTCTGAAAGAAGTATTGAAGAATTTTAGAAGAATTCATTGAAGAGTTTCAGTAGCGTAATTTCTATTTTAGACAGTTTATTCTGAGTAGTTAGTTAAAATAGAAATGCCCATCTGTTTTCGCCTTGCCTGCAACAGATCCAGTTATATATACCGGCTGGTCAGAATTTTAACACCCCTACTCTGAGCTCTCTATACATCGAACTACTCGTGTAAAGGCTCCAAAATTGTTGAACCTACTATACAAGACATGGGGAAAGGGATTCCGTGAAAAAAAAATAGTTCCAGAAACACCGATAGGTGGCGCTGTGCAACAGAAAATATGCTGAAAAGTCACAAAATACACATTTGTAACACATTTTATTCGAACCTACCAAACACTCATATCACAAGGACCTTATCGATGCAGGGAAAGCTTCTCAATATGGTTCCCTTCTTCAAGATGTAAAATATGCAGTCTGTGGACAGCTTGTTCAACTGCGGATCGTAATTGGTCGATTGAGATGCTTCTCACATGGAGAGTGAAACTATTTTCAAATCTGCCAAGACGTCAAATCTGACCAGACGTCCTCGATAAACAAGACTTTTTAAGTATCCCCACAGCCAAAAATCACAGGGATTAAGATCTGGAGAACGAGATGACCAGGTTGTCGGAAACGCACGACTAATTACTCTACCATTAGTAAAATGTTGCCGAAGAAACTGCTGAACACAGAGTCCAATGTATGGAGGCGCTCTATCCTGCATAAAGGTAATTGAATCAAGACATTGGTGCTGTTGCAGTTAGGGTACAACAAAATTTTCAAGCATGTTTTTATACCTCCTGGCCGTCACGGTGCATGTCACAGGGCCATTGGGAGTAGTCTCTTCGAAAAAGAAAGGTCCAAGAATGAATGTGGCTATGAATCCACACCAGACTGTAACTCTCGGTGAGTGAAGTGGAATCTCTTGGAAGGTACGAGGGTTTTCCGTGTCCTAAATGCGACAGTTATGGGTGGTGACTTTTCTACTTAGATGGAAATGCGCTTCGTCGCTCCATAGAATCTTCCATGGCCACGATGCATCCACTTCAACTCTACCCAGAAATGTCAATACAAAGGTCAGTCGCTTCTCCCAGTCGATGGTCAGCAAGTGGTGATTGTGACTAATTTTGTAAGGGAAAAAGTGCACTACGTTTCTCAGTACGTTCCGCACTGTGCTGTAGGGAACACCCAAGTATCGTGACACTCCTCGTGCACTACTACAGCCTATAACGTAATCCATTGATTGCTCAACAATAGCGGTGGCAATATCGCCAACGACATCTGAACGAGTCGATTTGCGTCCTCGACCCGGCTGAACTCCAAGATATCCAGTTTTCTCGAATCGAGCGATCATTCTCCCGAGAGCTTGTGGAAGTAATGGTCTTTTGCGCAAAATCTTAAGTCGACGAAACTCTGGAAGTGCAGCTGCAACATGTCCTTTGTTTTCATAAAACAGCTTCACAAGCAAAGCGCGTTCTGGCAGTGTGACAGCCATCGCTGATAAGAATGAAAATTTCCCAGTTTTATCCCCTTTTATGCCCAGAACATAGTAGCTGCAAACCAAGGGTTTATGCAAATTTTTGAGCTTACAGTGCGAAATTGCAGTTACAATGACAGTTTGAGTTTCTTCACTTTTTTATCTTCTATTTTTTTCATATCAGCAAAAGAAATCAAAAAGGAAAAATTCCAAATCGCATGAGTTTGTTTTTTTGTGATTATTTTGTGTCTTGTCAGCATATTTTCTGTTGTACAGGCGTTTCTGGAACTAATTTTTTGTTTTTCGCGTAATCCCTTTCCCCATGTCTTGAATAGTAGGTTTAACAATTTTGCAGCCTTTACACTGAGTAGTTCGATGTATAGAGAGCTCAGAGTAGGGGTGTTTTAATTCTGACCACCCGGTATATATATATCTTGGAAAACGTCATGTTTTTTCGATTGATGAAATATGTCTGCTATTATCGTCTGCCGTATTAAAAGCAGTAGACGATATTTCTGATCTATTTTTGAGGGCCTATTGTATATATATATATATTTTAGGGCATATATATATATAATATATAACTATTGTAACCATATATAACTATTATAACTGTATATAACTATTATAACCGTATATATGTATATATATAATTTCATAAATACCGTAGCCTCTTAAAAATATGAAGGATACCATGCAAATATGAATATGTAAAGAAATTAAAGATATGAAGTAAAAAGTGTGTTTGCTTCGTCAAAGTATTTCGACCTGAAGAAGAGTTTTGCGAAGTGAACAATTTCATTTTTCAAGGTCTAGCCTTTGTTCACGTGCATAGCAATAATACTTGATATTTTATGTTTTTCTATTATTGTTTCCATACCATAAAATTTGTCGATTTTCCTTAACTCGACGACTGGTAATTTGAATTTTTTCCATTTGATTGAAGATTTGCTGTTTCATACATTTATTTTGCGGGTGTTTTAGAAAGTTTGGTTTATCGAGTTCCAGCTTCTCACTTTTCTTTCATTGGACTTTCAAACTATTATATATATATATATATATATATATATATATATATATATGTGTGTGTGTGTGTGTGTGTGTGTGTGTGTATATATGTTTATATGTGTGTATATATATATCTTATATATATATATATATATATATATCTTAGAAAACGTCATGTTTTTTCGATTGATGGAATGGGTCTGCTATTATCGTCTGCCGTATTAAAAGCAGTGGACGATATTCCGGATCTATTTTTGAGGCCATATTAACTGATATTATGTCTATTATTTCTATTTCTCGGTGGATTATATGATTTTAAAATTTCATGCCTGCGACTTCCACCTTGTACTTTCATAAGTGCCTTTCAAACGTAATTTTTGAAGAAAGATATCAAAGTGGTGTGGCAGAGATATGTAGGTTCTTGAAGTTCTTCGGGCGTATTTTGATGACAGTTTCTTTCAGAGAGTAGTAATTGGGTCGAAACGATGACCAGTTCACTCCATCGGCGTATGACTCATGCACTCCTTTGAGGTACTGTCCGTTTAAATTTGAAGAGTGGCACTTGACGTACCACCACGCTCCTTTGAATTCGACAGCGCAATTCTTGCCATAGGCATCATTGTCCTGGTCTTTGGTTGTAAAGGGCACACCGTTGGTGAAGGAAAATCCATCTCCTATAAAAGAAAATTAATTATCTATAAAAACGATTAATAAGGAAAATTTGAACAACGCACATAAGCACAAATAACACAGTAAGGGAGCATACAGCTGACATAATATCATCTGCTGTTTCGAGGACACGCTGGTTCCCTTTCGTCAGGGAGAACCAACAAACCCGAAGTCCAGAAGAGGAATGGACGCAAATAGGGGATTATATATCCAGAGGGGATTATATATCCAGATATTGGCTATAACTTGGACTTCGGATTTGTTGGTTCTCTTGTACTGACGAAGGGTCTTAAAACCCTGAAACAACTGTATATGGCATTATTGTGCTGTTTGTGCTCATATACGTTGCTGAAGTTTTCCTTAGTCTTCGCGCAAAGTGTATTTTGCTTATTGAAAAAGGATTAATATTTAAGTCTTCATTAAATGCAGGTTTCATTTCACAAATGATGATTTTCGGAATAGGACCTATTACTACCAGTCATCGGTGGCAACTATATTTACCATCATTCTTCCTTATTAATACCCGTCACTGGTAGCAATAAAGCTTGCCATCGAGTATGTTTTAGCAACAATTGTTTTGAAGCATCTAATTCTCAAGATCTAGTATACTAGATAGAGCTTAGGCCAGTAATTCTCAACCTTAAGAAAATTACGAGAAAAGTGGCACATTGTACTTTTTTCGCAAAGCCACGATGTTAAGGGTAATTCTCGTTGGAAATCGTTGTCTTAGATGATGACTGATGTGGATACATCATCGAATTTCAAAGGTGGTAGGTTTTACAAAGGATTGCCACTTCCGATTTTCTTTAACATTTCAGGTTCAAAAATTTTCCTTTTCCTTGAAACATCCGATTTTTTGAGATTGACTATAAATAGAGCTTAGATGATAACTGGTGTGGGCCCAGCACCGAATCTTGGAGTAGGTAGGGTGGATCACTAAGAATTTACTCTTCCATTTCCGAATATTTCATTGAAACATTTATTTTTATAGATTGGTAATAGATAGAGCTTAGATAATGTTTGGTATGGGATCAACATTAAATTTCGTAGGGTGTTGAATTGCTCACTAAAGATTTGCTTTTCCGGTTTTCTTGATGTCACTTTCGATTAAAAAAATTACGTTTTTATTGCACCATCTATTATTCAGGATCAAATATGAAAAAAATTTGGATAGCAACTGATATAGATTCAGTATCAAAAGGGGGGGGGGGTAGAAGAGGTGCACTACGTTTCCACCAATTCCTTTTTAAAAATTTCCTTGAAAGACGCATTTCTAAGAAATTGCTATAGATAGCGCATAGATGAAGACATATTAATTCAGCATCGACTTCCATAGGAAGAAAGACGTTTACTAAGGATTTTTGGTTCAGTTATTTTCTCAATTATAGTACAAAAAATTTCATTTTCCTTCAGACATCTATTTCTCTGAATTATCTATAATTAAAGCCTAGATGATGACTGAAATGGATTCAGCAGCAAGTTACTGAAGGGGCAGTGGGATTTGATGAAGTTTCCTACTTCCGATTCTGGAGATGCCACTTTCGGTTTTTCCAATAATTTGCATAACTGAACAATTTTTTAACACTTTACAACATTGTTGAAAACTGTTTATGACTTTGTTCCTTCTGTCTGTCTGCCCGTTCGCACAATAACTGTCGTAAAAATGACTTTATCAAAATGAAATTTTAGTATGTTGTTGAGACGGTCTGTGGCAGATATGGAATGTAAATTAATAATATCACCCAGTTAGTTTTGGATAGAACCCGGGTTGAAAAAATGAAATATATTGAACCTCATGGGACCTAATTTTTCAAAAAATTTTTAAGCGAAGTTAAAATTTACAAATTACTTTGAAAGTTTAAGGAAATATTCAAATTATCATATGTAAAAAAAATCAGCAAAATATGTCAGGTAGTTTTTTAAATAAAACTTGAAATAACCATTACACGCATATTATATGAACATATCACATGATTCGTTAGAAAATAAAATATAGCATTAATTTTTTTCCCTCGTGTAAAAATCGTGATGCTTAAAGATTGTTTAAATTTATATTTAGTGTTGCATCCGTCCTAAAACCGTTTTATTTTTGCATATTATCTGGGTATCGAAATTCTCCGCCTACGCAATGACAACATTTTTGATTTTAAATGATCACTCTGATAATTTCTACAACGAAGCCTAATTCTAATGCATACAAAATGTAAACAAATCAAGCGCTTATAAAATGAGTTGTATAACAATTACTGAAAATTTTAACCGAAAATTATTTAGCTCTGGAATCTGAAATATAAGTGATATGAATGAAATATTTATTGATTTTACATAGAGAAACAGGCGATTTTATAGTATTGTCGTTTTTGATGAAACTTTAAGTTTCCAAGTTAAATAAATTATAGCAGTACTGTGATAATTTAAAAAATTTCAGCTTCGAATGCATAGCATTTTTGAGCTGTTTAAATAAAATTCTATTCGATTTGGAAAGTATGTTCATAATCATTGCTTTAAGCATAATCTTTCTTGTTTAATTATTATCCAGACTGTCCCGGGCACCCAAGGGGTGTAGAGCAGTTACACAAGACGGCCGCGAGAAACACAGAAATAGCAATACACATAGACATGCAAAGACAATATACATAGATATACAATATGCAATATAGACATAGATATAGATATACAATAGATATACATATAGATATACAATAGATATACATATACAATAGATATGGTATAGATATAGATATACAATATAGACAATATACACAAATATACATAGACAAAGATAAGAATGACATGTTGTAGGAGGAAGGGGTCACGTCTTAAAATGGTAGAACATAACACTTACAAAGGAAATTGAAGTAAAAAAGAATTTTTTTGAATAAGAGGATTTAAAATTAACAAACGAAAACAGCGATTGCATGAAATAAGTGTGCAAAAGTAAATAAAAAATCTTTGTGGTTCCGTCGGAAATGAACTGCACAGTCGTTTAGGAAAAGGAAACAAGAATATGAAAACTGCTCGTTGTTCTGGCTCGTCTAGCTGTATAGTCAAATTAATGATATCATTAGACTGGAAACAGGGTCTATTTTGCATAAATGTGCGTCTAATTTGCATAAGGGAGTTGTCTTTATAATTAATTGCTCATTATTACCGAAAATTCAAATGACAACATCTATTTTTTATATCATCATGAGATTCCCCATGTCAGAACTATGCTACGTATAAATTTGTGTGCAATTCCGACCATAAATATGAGAAATATACTGAAAAAAATCTATTTGGGGTTCGTCTTGATATTTAGAGTAGTAAAATGAAGGTCACTACATTTATACTTTTTCTATTTTGTTGATATGGCACATTATTTATAAAAACATTTTATTAAAAAATTTGTGGGGTCCAGAGCCCGTGAATTTTAGGGTTAGCGAAAATTATATTTTTAATCACACATCTATATGTTAATATTAAATGAGGTTTATTGAAGCCACATCATCTGATAGAATTTTCGCATTTAACAATGGTGTGCGGACTGGGATTTTTAGATCTTAAGTTCTCCCATTCTTACGAAATTTAACAAATGAATACAATTTTGCTGACTTTAACTGCAGAATGTAAAATAGCAGCAGAAATTCGTCTTGCACGCATTTATAATATTTATGTGCGAGATAAGTTTCAGCAAACACACATATGTCCGTTCTTGGAATACGGAATCGATGACACTACACAGGAATGGATATTTAAATAATACTGACACATGCAAAGGTCATTTTGAATTGCTTATTTCGGCTGACTTTGTGTTCAGTAGTGTTACATTGTTAATGTCTAACAATATGCAGCATCGTAAGGTTTGGAAGGATCACCAACCACCTAAAAAGATGGTCCCTGTGTGTTTCAGGTAATGAACATAAGTTTCTCCGGACAGCCACCTGGAACGAAAATAAACTAGCCCTGCTTTTACTCCTGGAATGGATGCCCTAGGATTACAGAGGACTCCCAGACGTAGGGAGGGGAGTGAGAAATGTGACCGCTTGACCGCCACTGGATACACGTGCGCCTTGAGAGCGTGGAAAGCTGGGCCACTGACAAGTTAATTCCAGGACCCCTAACCAAACCTCTGTGATAGTACTAACCAATCACGCATACATGTAAGTCTATGATGACCAATTGCATAACAACGGTAAAAGAGGAGGAGGTAACAATTCTCAGGGTCCGAAAGAGAGTCAGAATTTTAGAGACGTATCGACACTTGATTTTGAATTTCCGAAGTGTGCAGAAGTTCCAAATAACTGTGGAGATGTCGGAAAACCGGGGGTTCAGCCATGTCATCGAAGCCGTTACGGTAGGCCTATGCATGTCGCTTACTACTGCTATTTTTGATATCTCTCCTCTCTCTCTCAAGCGTATGAAAAGTCAGACAAAGAATCGTTAAGCAATGAGGAAGGTTTATATTTTAGGCAGATAATATTAATTGCATTTTTGAAAGGAGCATATAGTTATATGCTTAATTATGTATAGTTATACGAATTAGAACTGAAGAATGAGAGATGATATTGTTGTAATGAAATTAATTGTGCACTTTAATATTGTTCTTAAAGAAAGTAATTTTGTGAGATTGCATTATGCGTTCTATATTAAGTTAAAATGTTAATTGAGTTTTTTCTTAATATTTTAATCATTTGTAAATAAATTTGTTATTATTTTATATATAACTCGGTGTCCTCATTATCCTCTTATTTAGTGCAGTTGATATTTATGTTATCATGTATGATACGGCTAGTGTCGAGTTTGAGTAAAATGAAGATCAACAATAATTTATGCGTTCTGACCGGACGTGTGGCTAAGATCCAAGTAGTACCAAGCGATGTGTCATAGAAGTTATCGTCGCGTATGTTCTACCTTCTTAAATATCATGTTGCATCCTTTTCCAAGCATCCTGTATAATCTCTTACCTGCCGTGCCTCTGTATCCCTTGACATGACTTGTATACTTATGCAGCTCTCCATCGATCCAGAACTCATCGTATTCAGCGTATGTCTGGTTTCCCTCCCAGTCAGCCAGAGTGAATTTTATTTTGTTCAGTCTTTGATTTGTGAGGGCGAAAATGTTGTCATTGCCTGTTGAAAATATTTCAAACATAAAATTACATCAAAAGCGTTATTTTTTTTTCATCAGAAATGTGTTCGCTACTGAACGCTGGAATAGAATTTTCAGAGAAAATAATGATGTGGGCAGAGCATGATTTTCTCTATAAACACAAATCCCTTTTCTCTTTCTTTCTTTCATAATCCATTAAATTGAGTCTAACTGCACAAAATGACACAGATACAAATTGGGAGCGGTAGCCCAGTGGTTATCGCACGGGAATTTCACTCAGTTGGCCTGGATTCGATTTCCTCCGCTGCCAAAACTGTCGCCGTGTTCACGCGGAGTACGATCACGTTAAACATGTGGGTCCGTAAGTCCGTCCGAGATGTTGGTGGTAGGGGAAGGAGGGTACGGTCCCTGTGGATGCTGCCCCACTGGGTTCCGGTCTAAATTGGGCGGCTCTTCCCGGCTGTTCAAACATTTACCTTACACCTTTCTGGTAGATCGGATGGTCTGGGTCTCAACATTCAACAGATACAAATTTAAATGTATGTCGAATTTGCAGTTATAATACATCGTATTTTTCATTTGGAAACTCAATGAATTTTACAATGTCATCAGTTCCTCAAAATTAAAAAAAAAATTTGCATATCTAGAGTACGAATTATCATAGAGAAATGGGATTGATTTTATTCCTTAAGTCAGCAAAAATTACATTTAACACTATAATGTAATTTATAAATTAAATAATATGTAGTCTTTGATTTCAAATTTTAACAATTTTTGATGACCATTCAGGGAAAAAAAAAGCCGGTTTTTGTTTTTTTATATTGTACCAAAATATAATCATCATCAGAGTAATTCAAAAACGACTTTCAAAATTTTGTAAAATTTCGTCTAGTAACTTTTGAGCTGATGCGGATGCCTACATTGCACACACACACACGTACGCACACATACATATATGCACGCACACATACATATATGCACGCACACATAGACACTCACACATATGCACACACACACGCACATATGCACACACACAGACACTCACACACGCACATATGCACACACACACAGTTACTCATACACACACAGACACTCACACACATGCACACACACAGACACTCACACACACACATATGCACACACACACATATGCACACACACAGAGAGACACTCACACATAGGCAGACACTCACACACACACATATGCACACACACACACATATGCACACACACACACATACACACACACAGATGCCTTGTTGGAAATCGTTTTTTCGCGTTCTAGAGTGCTCGAAACGTGCAGCTCTGTCGAAAACTCGAATTGCGATTTTCTACACGATTTCAATTCTGTCCCTATGCATTACCATGCATTGTAGGGAAAATAATAACAATGCTATGATAAAAACTTAAATACAAGAAGAGACTAAATAATTATTTGCTTAGCTAAAATTTCTTTCTTTTTCAAATATGTAAACTGTTCACAATAATATTAATTTACGAGATATATTCGTTATGCGTTACATACTCCTTATTGTATTAATCATGGATCAAAAGCACCTTCCTGTGATATACAATACCGTTCAGTCTGGAACCCAACTTACCAAGCCAGAAATCTCGAACAAGATCCCCAAATCCATTTTTGTACGCCATCCAATCTTGGTAGAAATAACTTTGATCGCTGTCAAAATCACCTCGTCTCTGAAGAACCTGGAATTAATTTTACAATTCTTTGTTTAAGATTGCATTCATTATCACATATAACATTGAAGTTTCATATTTCACTGAAAATAAGCCATTTTCATCTATTTCTTAATCGCAGACGCAGTTTCTATGCAAATGATTTTCAGAAAAGAGTTGGTAAACTTGTTTCTTCATAATTAAAATAATTATTAATTAAAGTGGTTAGACGTCAACTTCAATAATGCATTAATTCAAAGACAACAAATCGTAGATTGAAAGACCATTTAATAAAAACCATCTTTTATGAAGTACAAATATTAGAAAAGGCCAGAGCTTAATACTTGTTTATTCTTAAATTTCCTGTTTATAATACAATTTTATGTATATTCTCGTAATCGTTTAATCTTAAAATATACTGTTTATAATATAATCTAATTATCATATTTTTGTAGTTGATTTAAACAAATTTTATTGATCGATTTGGTCTGTATATATGCTTGTTTCCACGGTAATTTTTATATAGCCTCTGATGAAGAGTATGGTGATACCCGAAAGCGCTCTGGCCCTTTTTAATATTTGTACGCCATTAAAATTTTTTTTTATTAAATGATCTCTTAATCTAGGATTTGTTGTCTTTGATTTAATGGAATGTTTCTTTATGGTATTCCTATTCCTACGTAACTGGAAAAGATTTCAATTTATAAATTTTAATGTGTATACTGATTTACATTTACCAATTCAGGAGTTGCACGTGCGACCTGATAAACGAAAATATAGATAGATCACAATTCTTGAACAACTTGAACCCTCCAAACCTGGGAATAATTCTCGAAGTTCTGCACCGACTGACTAAAAATTTAACAATAAGGCGATTATGAGTTATTACTCTGATGAGTTATTTAGTCATAAAACTTAATGAGATAAAACATGCACATGTAGGGATTTTACTTATTGAATGGCAACTATGTCAAATTTAATGGTAATACAGTTGACTTCTGTCAGTTTTAATAAATAAGCCTTGGGTAACATTTTTTTTATAATTTGACTTTTTTCGTTAGAGGAGGCTGTAATTTCTTTTTACAAAAGTATGGCACAATATTTAAATTTCTGTTTCATCTTTGTTATTGCTTACAATTTTTGTGCTATTTATTTTTTTTAAACACCCTGTATATTAAAATAAAATCTGATGTGGTCAGCACGCGACTTTCCCTATATAATGCAATGCATTTACTTCTCTGAAAGCGAAACAATGATGTATAAGATCCACGACGCAATAATTTGAACGTTGAATTGCACATATGGATCTGTTTCGGATGACAACATGTAAAACAATTTCGAAGTATTCAATTAACTTACAGTTCTAAAGTGACAGTTAGTACTAGTGATAGTATGTGCAATGAACAATATTGTCCATATTAAGATATTTTAATTATTTATTCATAAATTTGCGTTATTTTCGTGCACTTAACGTCATTTTTTTCAGTTTTGACGATATTTTCGTCAATATAGGGAAAAACATCGTGAAGTTGGTGATATTTTGCTAAATCAACTGCCAAGTTTACCAAGATTTACAGACAAACGATGAAGAGAAGATATTTTCTTATTAGCGAACTATTAGGTTTCAAAATACAAAACTATCACTCAAAGTATATTTTCTCGTGAATGCAACGGAATAGATCCACCAGAATAATGGTAGCAGATTTATCGCAGACTATTACATATGCAAAGTGAACGTATTTTGCAAGAATTAATGAAAATTAATATAAATAAGATAATTAATATATGGTATTTTATAAATTTGTTTGAAAAATGTGCAATATCTCGAGAACGGTTTATGCTACATTCTAAAGTTTACGTCATTTGTTTGGTAATGAAAAAGTATATATGAAATGATCATTCACGTAACAATATTGAAGGTTTTGATTTCTTAATTATACTTTCAAAATTTTATTCGAATATTTGGAAGTTTTACGCTTTCGATTGTGGTTAACCTTTTGCTTACGGGTGGGACAGCGTTTGAGATTGACGCTGTCCTACTCGTAAGCAAAAGGTTAAAAGCAATAGAATTCCATTATCCAATGATTGTAACGGATTCATTGATTGTAATATTTGTACCAAACACTCCATTTGTTTGTGACATATCGCATTCACACACACACACACACACTTACACCGACATGATCTTAAAATCATTAGATTTTATCAGGGATGTTTGAAAAATGCTCTTCGGTCGAAAATTCGAATTCGAATTTTCAACCCTGTCATAATACTTTCCTTATACATTATACTATGTATATCGTTAAAGTAAAAAAAAAGAAAGATCAATCATGCATGAAGCATTGATTATGAAACACTTTCCAACGGCAATGCAATTTTATTTAAGCATATATAAAATGCGATACATTCCTTGTTAAGTTTTTAAAATTATCACAATACTACATTAATTTATTATATTTGAAATCTTAAAACTTCATCGAAAGAAATGAACTTCATTAAAATGACGGCATTGGAATATAAATTGGCTGGTTTAAGCATACCTAAAATGCGATACATTCAGCGGTAATATTTTTAAAATTATCACAATACTACAATAATTTATTATATTTGAAAACTTCATCGAAAACAAATGAACATTATTCAAATGACGTCATCGAAATATAAATCGCCTAGATCTCTATATAAAAGCAGCATTTCATTCATGAACTTTTTTCCACTCCTTTCGTTCATCATACAACTACAATAATTTATTTTATTTAAAAACTTAAAACCATGGATGTACAAGTAACTTAACTCTATGCCTAAACCTTCATCGAAAATATCGTCTGCTTCTCTATGTAAAATCAATGAATGTTTCATTCGTATCAGCTATATTGCAGATTTCAGGGCTAAATAATTTTGCGTTAAAGAAATTCAGCAATTCTTATACAACTCATAATACATCGTTTGGTGTTTACATTCTATATAAGTGAAAATTAGGCTTGTAGAAATAATCCAAGTTTGATGATCATTTAAATTCAAATATATTGTAATTGCTTAGTTTCGGAATGTAGGTGCACAGAATTTAAGCAGAAATAAAGCGGTTTCAGGACGGATACAACATTAAATATGAAATAAAATAACTTTAAAAATCATGATTTTGACACAAGATGCATGCCATATTTTATTTTGAAATGGGTCTTGGGATCTCTTCCTATAATGATCACATGATCTCTTCATATAAAGAGTGTAATTATTATTTTAATTTTTATTTAAAAAACTACTGAATATATTTTGCTGAAATTTTTTTTATATATTTTATGGGATAATTTGAATATTTCCTAAAACTTTCTAAGCATTTTGTGAACTTTAAATTCGCTTAAAAGTGTTTGAAAAATTAGGTTCCATAGGGTTCAATGTTTTCATTTTTTTCATCTATGTTCAATCCAAAACTACGAGTAATTTGGGTGATATCTTTCATTTATATTCTCATAGGTCCCACAGACCGTCTGAACAACGTACTAAAATTTAATTTTGATAAAGTCATTTTTAACGGACAGACAGACAGGCAGACAGAGTGAACAAAGTTATAAAAACTTTTCAACTATGCTGTAAAGTGTTAAAAACACTGCATATTTAGCCGCTTGAATTATGAATATAATTTTACATATTTATGAATAAGAAATTGTGCTACTTACTGTCCAACCACCACCATTATCGTCCATGTCACAGTAGACTTCTATTGGTCCCTCATAGACTCTATTTCGAGGCCATATTTTGTGGACGCCACTAATTGCAGTTGGTTGTTTTTCGAGTATTTCAGCACAGTCCACTGGATTGCTGCACAGTGATTCAGAAGTCTGGCATCTGCAACAAAATATTTATTTACGAATAAATACAAGAAAAACCAATCATGCATAAAGCATTGATTATGAAACACTTTCCAACTGTTATGCAATTTTATTTAAACATCTTTAAAATGCTATATCTTCAGAGGTGATATTTTAAAAAATTATCACAATACTACAATAATTTATAATATTTGAAAACTTAAAACTTCTTCGAAAAAAAAATGAACTTTATTCAAATGACGACGTCGAAATAAAAATCGCATGGCTCTCTATATAAAATCAGTGAATATTTTATTCATAAACTTTCATTCCATTCTTTCATTCAGCGTTGATATTTTTAAATTTATCACAAAACTACAATAGTTTATTTTACTTAAAATTTAAAACCATGGAGATAAAAGTACTTTCTAACTCCATTTTTAAAACTTTTTCGAAAAGTCAATACTACAGAATCGTCTGTCTCTCTATGTAAAATCAATTAATGTTTCATTCATATCAGCCATATTGCAGAATCTAGAGCTAAATAATTTTGCGCTAAAGAAATTTAGCAATTCTTATACAACTCATCTTACAGCTTGATGTGTTTATATTCTTCGTACGTGAAAATTTGCCTTCGTTGTAGAAATAATCAAAGTTTGATGATAATTGAGACTAAAAAATATTGTAATTCCGTTGGCGCAGTATATAGATGCACAGAAAAAAAATGAAGCCGTTTTAGGACGGATGCAACACTAAATATAAATTAAAAATAACTTTAAAAATCACGATTTTGACACAAGATGGATGCCATATTTTAGTTTGAAGTGGATCACGTGATCTTTTCATATAATATAAGTGCAATTATTATTTTAATTTTTATTTAAAGAATTACCGAACATATTTTGCTAAAATTTTTTTTTTTATTTATTTTATGGGATAATTTGAATATTTCCTAAAATTTTCGGAGCAATTTTGTGAATTTTTATTTTCGATTAAAAGTTTTTGAAAAATTAGGTCCCAAAGGGTTCAATGTATTTCATTTCTTCGTCCCGGGTTCAGTCCGAAACTAATTGGGTACTATTACTCATTTACATTTACATATGTTCCATAGATAGTCTCAAGAACATACAAAACTAATATTTTTATAAAGTCAGTTTTACGGCAGTTATTGTGCAAACGGACAGGCAGACAGAGAAACAGAATGATCAAAATCATAAACACTTTTTAGCTATGTTGTAACGTGTTAAAAAAAAATGAAAATTTTTTGAAGTGTAAACCTCTACATGACCTTCTCATAGAGTAGCATAGGACATTAACAAAACAAAGCCCTTTTAACATAAGAAAACATATCGTACTTAATTCTCTACGACTTGCAAGTGTCCATCTAATTATATTTAATTGATGTTATAGTATAAGCGACACTATTTTGTTGCAGCAACTATTGGTACATTGCTAACGGAAGCTGCACTGCTAGCATGATGTTAGGCTTTGGGACTTGTCCTTTTGATAGTTTACTGACTATGAATATCGCCTTGTACCTTTATGCAATTTAAGATCAATCTAATGGATTTATAAATCTGGTGCCAGCTGCAGAGTAGGACTGGATTTATTGTTCAATACAAAGGTTTGCAAAACTTGCATTACAATATTTCTAACGTTCATTCGGTGTTCTTCTTAATGTCTATTCGGTGCCTATGGGCTTTTACGGTAATAAAACAGGCATAAAGATACTGGGATCTGTTCTGAGAGCATCGTTCGGAGATTAATTGCAGTAGAAAGAAATGATCACCTGAATTTCTGCTGTATAAGAAAAGCCTGTCACTCTAATTGTCTGCACTACTTGCTGATAAATTTGGCAACCATTTGGTGACTTTGGTGACTTCAACAATATTAAATTTCAAGGTTTAGAGAGCGTTATTTAGAGATAAACGGCAGTAGGTAGAAATGACCAATTGACTTCAACATGCTATAAAAGAAAAATATTTAACTCTCTCCGTCTGTCTCAGCTGTAAATTTTGATCTCATTCGCGACCTCGATAAAAAAGTTGGCAAAATATCGCCAACTTGGAAACTTCTAAAAAATGTCGCCAAATTTACGGTAATTCAATATCTCTTTGGGCGCGACAGTCCAGTGTTTAGCACGCCGGAATTGCACTTAGACGGCCTGGGTTCGATTCCCGCCACTGCCCAAACTGTCGCCGTGCTCACGCAGAGTAGGATCACATTACACATGTGGGTCCGTAATTATTCTGAGAGATTGGTGGTAGGGGAAGGAGGGTATTGTCCCTGTGGATGCCCCCCTACTGGGTTTCGGTCTAAATTGTGTGGCACTTCCCGAGCGTCCAAACATAACCTTATACCTTCCTGGTAGGTCGGACAGTCTGGGTCGAAGATGAAGAATATCTCTGGAAATTTTGTTTAATTCCTTTGATAATTCTTTACTCTTTTTGGGAAATATTAATTTAATGTTTAATGTTATCAAAATGTAGTGAGTTTTACTGTTCACGGGCAGGTACATTTTGTTGGGAGTCTTTTTTGGGGGGGGACATAATTTAATTGTGTTTTATTAGTTATGCTTTAGTAATTTTGTTCGCAATTATGCAGTAATTATAAATTTGTACTTATTAATATCGATAGGGAGAGTCGCGTAGTCTGCACGTCTTCGGATATATTAGGAACTCATGAACTGCAGACGGGCGACTGGGAGTCAATACTTTACATAATTTTATACTCCCCATTATTTGACGAGCTTAACACACAGTTTGACAGAATTCAGTTCATACTTTTCATGCATAGAATATACATATAAAAGCATAAATGCATCAAATATAATCACCTTGCATTTGAAACAGCATATTTTTGTGCATCATCAAGTAAAGTTTTAGCATTTTTTAATAGCGTATCAATTACAGAGGCTTGAATATATCCTGTTATGTTTCTCGATGAAAGTAGATCACAGTTACCATCATCGGCACGGATGATATAATTAAATGAAACGAAGAGAATCAAAACTGAAATTAGCATCATTGCAATCCGTATAAGTTTCCTCTTTCAAATGAAAGTCACCACACTTGTCCAACAATTTAAAATGGACACTGGCAAGGAAAGGAATGCAAATAAATGACAAATACCATCTGGAAAACAGTGACGTGCCCATTGACGAAATCTTAGTGAATTCATGCAACAACTTCCTGGTTAGGATTTTTTTATTCTATAGTGAAATGAGATATCTACGCAGATGGTAAGAACGGTGTCGTAAAAATAGAAGTTCGGGATAAATAATGGAGTGCACTTCGGGTTATCTATGGAAGACTTCGAACATCGTGTATCGTAGAACACTTGCGTGGTACATACTAGTATAGGCAATGCCGCCTATATAAGCTTTGGGCTAGTTTGCAGCAAATGCTCTGGCTTTCCTAACACGCCCTTATTTTACAAGTAATTATCCCTTTTCTCATATACTGTTTATGTGGTGCGGATCTCTTATGCAATACATCCTTTTGCTATCCTTACCGCCAGCTGTGGGTATAGGGGGGTGGATTGACTAAAAATAGCTGATTTATTAAGCCCTTTGCAAATAAATTATTAATCAACTGTTATTTATTATAGTGAATCAGCCTCTGCCCCATAACAAGGCGTTGCAAATAAAATACTAGAACAGGACGTTGCATGCAAGGACTATAACGGAACTTGTTTGTATGTAACGATCTGTTATGGGACAAAACTTTAATCCTAATCGCTTAGAGTTCGGTTTCCGGTGGGCGGGGCTAAAATAACATCCTGCATTGTTATTGGCATGAAGCAAGTACTTCTGCTAGAAAAATTCTAAAATTCTTCTTTTAAAAGGCTGTGCATACCCTAAACCTCTTATCGCTTGCTTCGTGTTGATGAACGCCAATGACCACAAAATCTTCAATCCCCTGTGGTGAAAGGATTTCCATTTGAGCAAGATATTGTCTGTTATTTATCGGTTTCATTTTATATGAAAATATCGCATAGTTTTATTATTTTTTTAATTTACGTTTTAATCCTTGAATTTGGGAATTCTTTATGAATTTGTTTAAAGAAATTATAATATTCACCCCAATACATCTTCAAAGAGTAAGTAATTTTATCTGTTTTTACACTGTTTTATTTAGGTTGGTTTGTCTGTTTGTTTGGGGGGGTCAAATCTTGAAATCAATTTTTGACGCACTTCTACCAAGCCGAATTTTTTGAAATTTTACACACATGCATATTTGTTTTGTACAATACAACTTTTCATCAAATTTGAGTTTATACCCCCTCCCCCGGAATCATGTAAAAGTGGCCCGTAAAAATCCCATTATAGTAAGATTGTTTTAAAATGTTTACTCTTACATATATATATATATATATATATATATATATATAAATACACACACGTATATATATGTGATATTGCATATTGAAAGTTTTTTAAATATTTTGCGAAAATTCGAATTCGAGTTTTCGACGGGAGAGTACGTTTCAAGCATCCCTGATCACGAATCAAACATTTTTGAGGGGATGTCTGTGTGTGGGTGTGTGTCAATGAGATTGTGGAGACGATATCTCACGAATGAGTGGAGCGATTAGAATTAAATTTGGTACAAAAATCACAATCCGTTAATACTGGAAGTTTTTAAACGCAATCGAATGATCAGAATCCCCCAAATTTTCGAGTGAAATTTTGAAAAATCATCAAAAAATCAAACTTTTAATAAAGTTACGCAAATAGACATTTCTTATGTAATTTTTCCTTAAAAAACGATTGACATAAACTTTAGAACGCTAGCATTAACCGTTCTCGAGATATTGCACATTTTTCAAATAAATTTTTCAAAAATTCCCATAAATAGAAAAAATATATTAACCGTTGAGAAATATGTTCACTTTTCAAACGTAATATCATGTGATAAATTTGGTGACATCATTCTCGTGGATTTAGCTCGTTCCATTCATGAGAAAAGATACTTTGAGTAATAAATTAAATTTTGTATTTGAACGCCAATAGTCATTTATCAGTCATAAGTGTAACTTATTTCTCCTTCCATAACGCTTGGCGAGATTTTGGCGACGAATTTATCGGAATGTGGCCAACTTGGCGACTTTTCAAAATGTTACCAAATTAAAGAAAATCTCGCAAAATGCATAAAAATGACGCTAAATGAATCAAAATAACGACTCGTTGACGAAAATTCAGTATCTTGGAAAGAATATAAGTATCTACTATATGAATAACCCAATTTTTTACCGTGAAAGTAGTAAATTCATTGCATTATATAAGGAAAGTTATGTGTTGCCGACATCAGATTTTTAATTTCAGTGTAATATAAGAAGTGTCAAAATCAAGCATTGCGTTACCTTGATCATCGTTTAATTTGAAACATAATATCATCTTATACCTTGGAATGCATAGAAGCCATGTATATGCTATGCTTTTGGATTCTTATTTATTCGATCACCATATGTTTTAGTTCATACTAAAGTAGTGATTCCTTATGCTAGAGATAATTACATGAAACGTAGCAACAGCGGAAGGAAAGATTGAAATCAATCCTATCATAAACCGATGCCTCTGAAGGCGAATAAGTTATATAAAGGAGGCTTATAAAAACTTGGTTAAACATTCAAGTCACCTGGTTTTAAGAGGTCAGTAGTAGAGGAATGACAGTTGAACACCCGAGGAGCAGATCAGCACATTCCAATGTGATGACGTAATCGATCGATGACGTCACGTTATCTTATCTGATCTTATCAAGGTGACGTCATCCGATAAGGTTATCTTATCGGATGACGTCATGTGTTGACACAGAGTAGAGCCGATGATAGAGGACATCTTGGAAATATTGCTGGCGCCCTCTATTGACAGGTTGGAGAACTGTATTGGCTAAAAGGAAAGAATTGGTTCTGGACTGAGCTGGATTCAAACTCGGGACCACTCGCACCATAGGAAAGTGCTTTAACCAGTATACAGACTGAGACTTGAAGGTAGCGGGTGAATGAATGATGTCTTTCCTGCGAAAGGAGTGGGAAAGCTGGGTACTTAGATAATTTTGCGATCTTCCACGAGGGGATTTAATGAGCGCGAATGAATTAGGTTAAGATTTTAATTAATTTTTTTTAATGAATAAAATGTATTATGAAAAAATGAAATGTAGTCATAAATGAATTTTAATAGGAGGAATATTTTTTTAATGATTTGAACGAGTGTAAATATTTTTTTACGGAATGGTTTATTTTTGGAAAGTGCTTGAAGACATTTACGAAATTTTGGGCGGTGGTGGCTCCCTGAATGAAATACATGCGTGTTATTGAATTTTAATAGAATTAATTTCTGAATGTGGTTTTTGTGTTAATGAATATTTTAATTAGGTAGTCGAACGATGACTTAATATTTTTAGTAAAGCTTCACGCTCATAAATGTTTTAATGAACGAAGATAATTTTTTTTTACGTTGGCCGTTCATCAGAATTTTAAGGACGGGGTGTATGTTATGTGTGTGTGTTATTGAATTTTATTAATTTTAATGAAATAATTGTTGTGGTAAGCCATTGAATGAAGTAACGGGGAATTTCTAGCACTCCATAGCGAACTAGCATATCGCATTTTTGATGTTAAAAATTTTACCACAAGTTGGGAACATGATTTGACTCTTTTAGAAGAGATGTGTGCGTATCAGCCAATATTTGACTGACATATTTTGAATACGCGCAAGATTTTAGGGATAGGTTATAATACTCGCTGAACGCGTTTCGACATTTTTTTTAATTTTACTTTAAATGTTTTAACGATATTCATAAAAATGCTAAGAAACACGAAACTTTAACTGTTTTAAATTGCGATATATGTCTATTTTCACGCACCATGTGAGATTTTAATGGCAGGTTATAATACATACTGAACATGATTCGACACTTTTCAGAATGATTGTGTGTGCCACGCGATTTTTTTTATGGTATGTTTCTGAATCCATTTCGACTGTTTTTTAGCTATGAAAAATGGTTGTATTGATTGATATTCATAAAAATGCTATAAAACACGAAACTTGAACTGAAACTTTAACTGTTTTAAATTGCGCTAAATGTCTATTTTCACATACCATGTGTGATTTTAATGCTAGGTTATAATACTTACCGAATAGGACTCGACACGTTTCAGAATGATTGTGTGTGCCACGCGATTTTTTTTATGCCAAGTTTCAGAACCTGCTCAGGGCCGATCCTAGCAGGTGTGCAGCGCGTGCACCGCACGCGGGCGGCCAAAACAAAGGGCGGCCGCAGGCCGCATATAGTTCTATCAATCAAGCAAAATTTTTTAAAACTTATAATAAGTCGAATAAATATGCTGAATTTTAAATAGTTATTGAAAAATCGAAATAAGTTCCATAGTTTAAGAAAAATAGAATGCTAGTGCACAGTGTGTTGGTCCATTGTCCATTAATGTCTACTCTTTACACACATCCTTCATTTGATAGCAAAATTTGTGGCAGAGCCGGTAATACGGCATAGAAAAGGATACCAAATTTTAAATTTCTATCTAAAAAAATAACCAAGGGGCATTTTTTTGAGACGCCTAAGGATGTTTCGTTCCACTGTGCGGCGGCTTATTTATGTATACCAGGGTCGGCACGCGGCTCACAGATCAATGGTCAAAAGAAACTTTATTTTAGCGGTCTCCTTTGTGAATTAGAACTGAATTATTTCGGTAAAGTTAACCCTTTCGCGACGGCGGCATTCCGGAACTGCGGCGGCCCAAAGGACGAAGCGCTTCTTTTTCGAACTGTTCCCAGGAGACGCCAATTTTATTGCGCTACGCCTAACTCTCGAAAAAAATTCACTACAAATCACCCGTTCAACACAGCATTCTACTATTTTCAGGAATAAAGGAAATTCTTATTTTCTATTTGATGTATATTTTTCTTTCAAATTTTCTTTTATCAAAATATTAAAAATTTTAGCGTATTAAAAATAACTTGAATAAAATAGTTATCAGTTAATCAGGAGTGTATATAGATTTAAATCAGTTATCAGGAGTGTATACAGATTTAAATTTTGAAACTAATGCATCTAAAACGGGTTTCAATTTATCTAGTTTTTAGGCATTACTATCAAGAGTAAAATGAAGGTAACGTGATATTCTTGGCCTAACATTTTAACGAAAAAAATATTGATTTATTGGTAGAACATGGTCCCAAACAAGTAGCAAATTTTAAATTTCCGGTCGATGAGAGTGGCAGAAAATTTAGCTGTTCATATTATAACAAAACTTTAGTGAACGGGGAGAAAATAAATCACGCGTGGCTCTGATATTCCATAAAACTAAATCGTATTTTTTGTTTTGCATGTAAATTGCTTGGCAAAGATAGTTCAACACAACTTGTAAGTACTGGCTTTTCTGATTGGCGTCATTGTTCGGATTACCTTAATAAGCATGAAAACACTCTAAAACACGTAAACTCTATAAGATCGTGGTGCGAAATAAAGACGAGGCTGGAAAAAAATTGTACTATTGACGCGGAACAACAAAATGTTTACAATCGAGAGAAAAAGCGATGGCGCGCCATCATTGAAAGAATGATTGCTGTAGTACAATTTTTAGCCAGTCAAAATTTGGCATTCAGAGGAACTAGTACGAAGTTGTATCATAGAGATAATGGTAATTTTTTAAAGGCAGTGGAGATGTTGGCCAAATTTGATCCAGTTATTTCAGAACACCTTAATAATGTCAGTAAATACAAAGATAACAAAACACGTATTCCACACTACTTAGGGCAGCATTTTCAAAATGAAATAATTAATATTTTAGCCGAATCTATTCGTAATGAGATAACACGCATTGTCAAAAAAGCCAAATATTACACTATAATTCTCGACTCTACACCAGATATTAGCTACACAGAACAAATAATGTTTGTAATTAGATGTGTGAACACTGATGATGGTATGGTAGATATTTTATAATTTTTTCTAGGATTTTTTCCAGTAACTAATACCACTGGAGAAGGTGTGTGCAATTTTCTATTAGAGAAGCTATTACCTAGTCTGCAGCTCGAAGTTAAAGATATACGGGGTCAGGGCTACGACAATGGATCGAACATGAAGGGGAAAAATATAGGGCTTCAGAAACGGATTCTCGATATCAATCCTAGAGCATTATACGTGCCGTGTGCGGCTCATACATTAAATCTCGTCGTTAATGACGCTGCCAGCTCCAGTGGTGAAATTTCTGGTTTCTTTGAAATGGTACAACAAGAGATATATAATTACTTTTCTGCGTCCTCATATCGATGGGATTTACTAAAAAAGCACGTGAAAAGTCTAACTTTAAAACCATTAAGTGAAACAAGGTGGGAAAGTCGTATCAATGCTATTAGACCTCTAAAACAAGACCTAAAAAACATTATTACCGCATTAAATGCCTTAATTGAAGATACCACCAGAGACATGAAAACAAAAATGGGTGCTGAATCAATAATTAAAAGTCTTGAAACATTTAAATTTTTGTGTTCAATTTTAATTTGGCATGATTTATTATCAAGAATTGATGTATTGAGTAAAATGCTTAAAAATCCTAAATTAAATATCGCGGAATGCATTGAAGGCTTAGATAATCTTAAAAAATATTTAGTTTCCCAAAGATCTGACGATAATTTTAAAATATTTGTCGATTCAGCAACAACACTTGCTAGAGATTTAGGTATTGATCCCGAATTTCCCATGTCGAAGCTCAGGAAAAAGGTCCGTTTATTTGATTACGAGGGCAGTGATGAACAGTTTCAAATCCCTTCCAGCAATTCAAGACTGCTTTCTATTTTGCAATTCTTGATCACGCGATCTCTTCGGTAAATAAAAGATTTACCTTATTATCTGAGTGCCATTCAATATTCTGCTTTCTGTATGAGTTTCACAACATTTCTAATGATGATCTCATGAAATCCTGCTTAGATATTAAGAGATATTAAGATTATTAGATATTAAGTTACAGGTACAGGAGGAAGGAAGTATTGTGAAAGATATAGACGGTATACAACTCTTTAATGAAATAACTTCATTCAAAGATATTTTTCCAGATAAAAAACAGCCAATTGAGATATTAGAAATTATAGTCAAAAATGAACTCATTCCCTGTTTTCCGAATTTTGCTCTAGCAATAAGAAATTTTTTAACCTTACCTATTTCTGTGGCTTCAGGTGAAAGAAGTTTCAGTAAATTAAAAATTATTAAAAATTACTTGAGAAATAATATGACAGAAGAAAGGTTTTCAGATTTGGATATCATCTCTATTGAATCCGAAATCTCTGAAAAAATTGATTTCACCGAAATTATTGACAAATTTGCTTCTCAGAAAGCCAGAAAAGTTGTTTTATAGTTAATTATTAGGTAGTCTTTGTAGAAGGACTGATTTATATACTTTTCGTTTCACGACATTTATGCTTTAGTACTTTTTTTTATTAGATTATATTTTCTGAGTAAATACTGTTGTTTTGCATTTCTAATTATAAAATGACTATTTTTATTTCAAAGGTAATATGTTTGTTTGTTTATTATTTTGTTAAAGTATTTTGTCGCTATTATAACCTATTAGCTGGCCAAAAAATAAAGTTTTGCACATCAAATTTTATTTGCATTTTTATTAATGTTTTACTTTTTACTCTTATACAGGTAGATGAATTTATAACGTCAACGTTAAGTATTAGTCACAATATGAAAAATTCTCTAGAGGGGCGGCACATTAGGTCTTTGCACGCGGGCGGTCGACACCCTAGGATCGGCCCTGTTGGCACTATCACAATTGGTGATTGATCATTCAGCTATTACAAGTTGGTACCGGCCCTACACAACATGATACACCTATACGCTGAGCGCGATAACACCGTCTGATCAGTAGCTTGCAGGACCACCGCGGGGGCCATACGGGCAGCAACACATCTAGGTCGAGAGGTGTGTTGCACAGGTCACAGAGTCAATGAGCATGCGGATGGTGTCCTAAGGGATGACTGCCCATTTCCTGTCAACCATTTACCAGAGTTCGTCTTCGAAACTCGACGGTGACAGCTTAAGGAAGCGACGTCCAATCACGTCCCAGACGTCTTCGATTGGTGAACGATCAGGGGAAAATGGTGGCCAGGGAAGCTCCTGGGTACCTTTCAGGGCATGTTGGCTGTTGCGTGTCGTGTGTGGTCGGGCATTATCCTGCTGGTAAATAGCACTGGGTACCCCCTGAAGGAAGAATAGTGACATCGGCTGCAGAACGTCTTCCACGTATCGTTGGGCCGCTATAGTGCCCTTAATACGGACCAGAGGTGACCTGCTATCGTAGGCGATGGCGCGCGATACCAAGATGCCGCATTGTCGCGCGGTGTGGCGTGCCACAGATGCGGCCGGATTAGACCTATTACCACTTCGGCGCAAGACTCGTACACGGTGACTGTCATTGCTAAAACAGAAGCGTGACTCGTCTGAAAACACAAGCCTGTGCTATTCCGCCGTCCTGGTGGCTCTATACCGACACCATTGCAAACGGGTGCGTTTATTCTGTGGGTCAATGACAGTTTTTTGAACGAGCGCAGGTTGCCGGCGGCCAATAGGAGGATAATGGGGCGCGGTAGCCCTGTGGTTAGCGCTTTGGAGTTGCACTCGGTAGGCCCGGGTTCGATTCCAGCCACTGCCCATACTGCCGCCGTGTTCAGGCGGAGTACGATCACGTTAAACATGTGGGTCCGTAAGTCCTTCCGAGAGGTTGGTGGTAGGGGAAGGAGGATACGGTCCCTGTGGATGTCTCCCCCACTGGATTCCGGTCTAAATTGGGTGGCACTTCCCGGCCGTCCAAATAGACACCTTACACCTTTCTGGTATGTCGGACGGTCTGGGTCGAAGATGAATAGGTGGATAATGGTCCTAGTCGATATGGGAGAATCAAAGGTGTCCTGCACATGCTGCAAAAGGGCGACAGAAGTGGCTTGCGGAGGTCCCAACACTTGCCAGCGTATGAGTCGGTTCACGAGTGCTGACTTTGCTCTGGCCGTACCGTCACCCCCCAAACGTGCCACATTTCCTTGCTACAACCATCTTTGCCACAGCCCGTACATCGTGGACGCATGTAGGTGGCTGTCCGCTGAAATTTCACGTATGGACCAACCTGCCCTCCTGAGTCCGATCACCATATCCCTCGTGAAATCGTCTGTATGCTGGAATTGCCTCGGTTGGCGGCGGCCTGACATTCTCTGGTACTACACGTTTCCTCTCAGGTAAAAAATTGCAAAATTATTTCCCTGGCAGACAGAGAGGCGCGACTATTGGCGATCCTGCAGGTTCCTTCTCATCGTGCGTCTCACTCAACGTGCGTGGGACAGCTGCGAATTTCGGGTCATTTACATAACTCGGGGAGCTGCGTCTACTCCGCAATTTGCATATTTTTCTGCCCACTCCTTCTTGGTGTCTCATTTTCACTGTCACCTAGTGTATATATATATATCTTCGGCAGACGATAATTAGCTGAATATTTCAGATGAAGCTGGAATTTTGAGGAACGCACGTAATTGTGGCTTTTCTTGTCAGTTTGCCGAAATTATCCACAAAGTAGCTGAAATAAATGAGAAAGGGTTGCAGAATGTTTTACAGCGTATTGATTAGCTCCTGAATTTAAGTCGTGTTTTGTTTATGGATATTCGAAATTGCGTTTCGTTATTATAATCATTTTTTTCTTAAGGCCAGATTTAGGCTTCTAATCTAATGGTTGCTAAATAATTTGGATTTGCTAACTTCGGTCACGTGAATATTTTTTCTTGCAAACCTTTTTAACGAAAGTAATTTCACAGCAAACCACTCCTTTTTGCGTACATATGAAAGCGTAAGTTTTTAAACTCCTGCTTCCCAATCTATATATTATCTATAATTTGAAATGTCCGACTGCCAATATAGTCACAAATACAGTTTTTAGTACCCTGTGCGAGAATTATTTTGTATGCATTTATATAAAAAATTTGGTAATTTGATCTAGAGTATTTAACTTCCTGACTTAATCGGCATCTGCAAATATTTGTTCCACAATCTACGAGGCACTAACATTCCCACTCCCGCTTGGTTTCATAAGCTAAGATTTTTTCTTAACTGCACTGTAACTACCAGGGGTATAGGTATCTGGAATGTGTTGAAGACCCAGACCGTCCGACTCGTCCTGAGGACTTGAGTATCTATTTGGACGGCCGGTGGTATCTGGATCTGGAATGTGTGAAAGCCCCAGGCCGTCCGGATCTGGAATGTGTTGAAGACCCAGACCGTCCGACTCGTCCAGAGGACTTAGAGTAACAAGATGGACGGCCGGGGATCTGGAATGTGTGTAGAAGTCTAGTTACTGTGTTGGATGAAGCATTTTTTTTGTTAACGACGAGATTCATGTGTTAGTTAACGACATAATAAATCAAGCTGTTGCTGGAAAGATAAAATATTGTAAAACTTGAATAAAACAAGCATATGTCAGTAAGGGGCCGATAATTGTTTCCAGGGCTTTATAAGCCCCTTCTTCAGGCCAAATGAACAGGTTGAAATGTATGCGCCCTTAGCCACTGCCGATTCTTATCAGTGGCTGACTCTTGCAGTTTTGTAAGCGTTTATTTTTCAGGACTTGCAATTCATGGTTTGGATTGCACTGTTCTAGCCCTGTATTGTCATTCAATGGACTGCTTTCATCAGAAATTACAGTTTAGTCATTGAGACTTACCTTTTGAACTAAACCACTATAAACAGGCATGTGCACGCAAGGCTTAGCCACTGGATCCGAACCAGGAACGTATGAATCTGATTTAAAGACAATTAACAGGTTGGCCTTTAAAGTTCACGAGAAAACCATTGATTGCTAGAACTTGAGTGTGCCCGACTACATAAGAATTCTCATGGGAAGAAGATGCTTGTCTTGGAAAGTATGTCTCCTACTATCATACTTGATCAAAATAGAGTTTTGCGGTGAATTTAAAATTATTTGTTTAGGACTAAAATATGATATCCCATATTGTATTGTATTTCACATTTTTAATAATAAACAAACATTTCCAGAGACTATAATAAGTGTTTTCAAAGTTCTACACTCAAAATTAATACTTTTAATATCCTTCATTTCAGCAGCCCCAATATATCCACACAAGAAACACATGAAATAGTAAAATAAATTTTCAAAAAAACTTTTCCAAACATTCCACGGAGAAAAAAATAATTTTCCTGAAAATTTCAAAACATCCAACTTTTTAAAACACTTGACCAACAACAACAACAAAAATAATCCTTGATGAATTACTTATTTAAGAAGGCAATATTTTTTACCTTTTATGGGATTCTTCGACATGCAGTATAGCTGTGTCAATGTTTTTTACAGTGTAGGCATTTTCATCAATAGTAAATTTTATTAAAAGAAACCATGTTCATTAGGCAATATCTTTCTAGAGTACTCTGAATATATCTGTCGATTGTAAATATTTAGAAGAATAGAGCATAATTACAACTTCGATGTTGAAAAGTTTACCAATATTGCATTTTAAATTAGTTGAAAGTTATTTTCTTCAATTTATTTTGGATATTGAATCATATATTTTTCGAATATATGGGCAGCACTGAGTTTAAATATTTTGCTAAAATTTTTACTCAGTTCTAAATTTCTAATTGCAAAGATAGTAGGATAATCTACATTTGCTCATTTTCGATTTGCAAATAATAATATATACATACATCTAATGCCCGACGATGGCTTTAGTTCATTTTTTTTCACTTCAATGCGCTGCATTTTATGCTATGCTTCTATTAATGGAGTTAAATTATATCTTTTAAAGCCTGTGAAGTATTACTATAGAAATTACTCTCTTTAAAATTATGTGTTTCAGGTGATTTAAAGACGAGGAGATTTCGATAGCGGAAAGAATTATTTTTACAAAGATTGGAAAGCTTATAAAACAGGCTTTGGTGAACGACAAATGGACTTTTGGTTAGGTGAGGAAGATTGTACTCGTATTTCTTATAACCAGAAAATCTATTTTTTGGTCTAATCTTAAATCTGAAAATGGCAACTCTATGCGTGGTAAATTTGTGTGGTAATATGTGTTGTGTGGTAATATATGTTGTGTGGCAATATATAAAAACCAAAAGCTAGTGTCAGGTTTGAACTTATAATTCGGGTATTATTATTGCTCAGCTGAGTCGATCGATGTTGGAAGGCGCGAAGACGGCTGTCACACACCCCCTCCTCCCACACAGATGGAAATTATTTTGTTTTATTTTAACTGAACCAGGCTGAACCAAGGCTGAATATATATATATATATATATATATATATATATATATAATTTTTAATTTTATTTTTATTTTTACAAGTGCTCTTCATTCAACTTACATTCTGGAACACCTGGTCAATTAAAGATTTAATTGTTTATTGTTTTCATATAACAGTAGGGTATTGTATGAAATGTAATATACGAATGTGTTAATTATTAAACAAACATTCTTTCCTAATTATATTTCGTTCATTCATCTGATACTCAATTTCTTTACTCAACATGAATGTTTGAAAAATTTTATGTATCTAAATTTTTGTCAGTACTGTTGACACATCAATGTTAAATTATGATGATCATATAGCCAGCGGGGAATTACAATACTAGCAGGATTAAATTATCGGTTCTGCTGTGTTTGTGTACTCGCCATAATAAGTAACTTTATGTTAATTAATTCATACATTTTTTGGAATAAATTCAATATGCTAATGCTTTATATTTTAGGAGATTCTTTTTCTGGAAACAAAAGAGTGCCATGTACAACCAAAGATCAAGACAATGACACGTTTGACAAAAATTGTGCTGTTTCGTTCACAGGTGCCTGGTGGTATTCAGCTTGCCATTCCTCGAACCTCAATGGAAATTACTTGAAAGGACCACACGAATCACATGCCGACGGAGTCGAATGGCATGGTTTTAGGGGCCATTATTACTCTCTCAAGGATGCCGTCATGAAGATAAGGCCAAAAGATTTTAAGAAAAGTATGACAGATATAATACTTCAATAGTATAGAAAAATGTATAGAAGTTATCACGGCATATTCTGATGAGAATATACAGGGTGTGAAGGAATGTCTTAAATCATGCCAATTATTCGAGAAGTATTTGGTTTATTGTATTTGTTTTTATGCAGCTGTATAGAAACCTCAATGGTGCCACACGATAAGACAACTTTAAGGGGGGCTGACCCTTTATTTAGGAGGGTATGGAGATCTATATCGCTTTAAGTTAAAGAGAAGGTAAAGAATCAATTACAAAATTGAAAAGTGTTGAAAGTTAGTACTAGGTATTTTTGTCACTGCGGAAAAGATGGAAAGAAATCTTGAAATCATTACAATGCAACTGTCCTCCCACAAAGTCGAATATTTAAACAATGTGGTAGAATAAATTTTGGTTTTATTATACACAAAATATTCATCTTTAGCAACTATTCACGCTTGCACACGTGTTATGAAATATTTCTACGTGTTTTCCAATGTCTGTGCATTTACACTTTTACATGCAGATTAATAAAATTGTCTCTTTTGAAATCGTTGTTTAAAGAGTTTTTTGTAGCTTTCGATGTGGGACAAAAATGTTTAGTACTAATACTGTAACGCTTTACAAATTTGCTATTGACACTTTTTCTAAATGTGAGACCAGAATTTGATCTCACACTTTGATGAGACAGTTTTATGTGAATATTTTTTATATCCGAAACATCGAACAATATTTGTAGTTTGGATGGCGCCGAGGTTTACAGCAAACCATAAATTTAGGAGCG
Organism: Amaurobius ferox; assembly: GCA_951213105.1. Classification (NCBI taxonomy): domain Eukaryota; kingdom Metazoa; phylum Arthropoda; class Arachnida; order Araneae; family Amaurobiidae; genus Amaurobius; species Amaurobius ferox. Next base: position 65,341,948 of record OX578135.1, on the reverse strand, counting down.
CCACGACAGAGGGGGCCGAGCTGGCCCTTACGAGGATGTGGAATGGTTCCATTGGTTAAATGAGTAACCAATGGAAAAAGGGGCTTGTTGCGTCACACTGAATGTTGCAAATGAAAGCAAAGGAGGAGTGACACACCGAGGGGAAAAGATAGCCAGAACCTGTGACTTAAGAAGAACGACTCTGAGACTAAAATCAGATAACGGGGATCATGACTTGAGTACACTTGTTCAGATAATACGTAGAATCTTGAAGGAATTACTTAGCAATTACAATAAGAACGATGCCTAGAACGACGAAGAGATGACTTGTGAGATTTTAGAGAAAGTACTTGTGCGAGAGTTTTCCGCAAATGTTCCAAAATAATGGATAGACCTGTTTGATATGTGCAGCGCAATCAGAGGCAAGCATTATGGTCTATGGTGAAAGCTCAAGTTGGATGTATGTGTCCATCATTAATCAAAGGTCATAGATACATTTTAAGCAATTTTAAGATTACTGGTCTCACACTAAAACAACAACAACAACAAAAACGGTAGATATCACCCTTACACGTTCCTAAAAAAGGAGGGTGAGCTCCCCTAAAGCTGCCTCATCGTGTAGCGTCATAGGGATTCCTTATTTATATTCTGTTACACAAAATAATATAAACATTTATAAAAATGGAGCTACAGCCGCGAAATTCGGCATGCAAATGTCGTTTAAAGAGTTATGCAAATGATCAAACTATCAGCGCCAATGATGTTATAGGGCTCATATAACTCCCACTAGAATGACGCATGGTGCAGCATTTAAAACGACCGGCCTTCTCATTCATAGGCAATTGAACTGGATCTGAATGTTGCCGATTGTTCTGTATATGCTGTCAAGCCGCCCAGGTTCCATTTACCAAGTGGACAACGCTCGACCGCATACTGTATGACTTTCTCAATAATGTTTTCAAAAATTTAACACCCTCTCATGGTCATCTTGGTTCCCCAGACCTTTCATCAGTAGATCACGCCCGGGACATTTTGGGACGGCAATTGCAATCTTCTCAGAATAGTACTGAATTAGACGACGAGTTACAACATTTGTAACAGAAGCTTCAGAATCATTTGCATGTTTCCTCAAACGATGCATAAATGCCAAGTTTCACTTCTGTAGCTCAATTTCTTGTGGGTGCATATATTTATTTTGCAACAGGGTGTATTTTCATAAATATATACGATAACCCTAGTACTTCCTGAGTTATTGATCATTCCTTAACACCCTGTATAAACACTGCATCGTGTATGGATATTTCAAACAAGAATGTCTTTAAGTATTTTAAGTTGCCTAAAGTGAAACTCCCAAAAAAGTATCATTCTCTGTTTTTCCTTTTGTTTAAATACTTTTGTTAAATATCGATTTTGTGTAAATTTCGATGAACATTGTGAGTTTGTGATGGCATTAAAGATCTTGTACATCTTAATAAAGTAAAAAACCATTTATGTTGAAATGATTACCCTTTTAATGTACACTGGCCTCCAAAATTTTAAGTACAACCAATTATTTGACTTTCACCATTGCAAGAATGAAAATTAAGCTAACAAATACAGTTTATATAAAGGATAATAAGTCAGTTTAATAAAACAAAATTATAAAATTTTTAATCAACCATTTTCTTTAAAGAAAAAATTAGGTATTTACTTATAAACCGGGGTAGGCTCTGGACGTGACACTTTTGTATTTTTGTGTTTTTCTGATTACTTTTAATTAATTTTAAATATTTGGTACGGAGACATTGATGGTTATATCAAACAGACATTTTTTACCTGATTCGTTAACATGCAGGGCTATTGGGTGGATAGAAACGGGATTATCATAAGCTGATGATGTCAGACTGCTTAATGTTTCTCGCTGTGTGGTCCAAAGATTTTGGGATCAGTTCATATTCGAAAATTCAGTATCAAGGAGATCTGTTCAGGTTGACCACTCGTTATAACTCCTGCTGACGACCGCTTTCTGGCTTTTTCAGCCCGAAGAACGAGGAACACCACTGTGGTCTAGCTCGCTGCACATCATTTTGTAGCAACAGGAACAAGAATATTTCCTATTACTGTGCGAAGACGTCTTCATAATTAAGGGCTGTATGCAAGGAGATCAGTTGTGTGCGTTCCTCTTAACCGATTGCAGAGATGTGAACAATTACGTTGGGCAAGAGAGCACGTCAACTGGACCACATAACTATGGAGGCCTAAGCAGACGAGTTCAGGTTTACCTAGGAGAGTGATTCACGTTGTGTTCTGATCAGGAGAGAACAAGGCATCAGATAAAACCAATCCAACATTATTGAAAGAGACAGTTATACAGGGGGTGGCATAATGGTTTGGGCTGGGATGACTTTGGTGGTCACATCCGCCTCCATGTGTTCGGTGGAAGAACTTTGAATGTTCAGATATATCGGGACGAGATTCTTGATCTCTATGTAAGACTGAATGCTGATGCAGTTGGTGATAATGCCATACTAATAGATGATAATGCCCAATCTCATCGAGCTAGGTTTTCGAAAGATATGTTGATGGTGAATGTATGGAACGAATGGACTGGCCAGCTCGATTCCCGGACCTGAATCATATAGAGAACTTTTGGGACTACCTTGAAAGACAGATGGCTGCTCTAAGTACTCCTCCAAGGTCTTTAAATAAGCTGGAACAAGGGTTGTTCTGCGTGGTCTTTGACTCCCATTCAGGTTTCCGACAACTTGGTTGTTAAAATGAGAAGGCGAATACAAGAATGCATTACAGATAGGTGAGGACATATTCCTTAATAAAATCCATTTCTCCATTTATTTTTCTACAAAAATTTTTATTTATTCTTTTTCTCTAAAAACGAACTTTTTTCAAGAAACATGAATTTAGGAATTTAAATTATGAATTATGTAAAAATAATGCAAAAAATTAATGAATAATTGTATAATGTACAACTCATCCAAATTTGATGTTTTTATATTATTTTTTGTGGTAGTTATTAACAAAAAAAAAGGAGTTGCAGTTTAACTTTTTGAGGCCAGTGTATTTTAAGAGTAATAATGTACATGTTGTTACTTTGATGTATTTTCTTATTGAAGAACTTTTTATTATAAGAATCGTGGTAAATCAGAATTAATAAAAATACCACATGTAGTGAAATTCATTTATCTTTTTCAATTTATTTTAATGTTTTTTTCCCTGTATCGTAGAATTTTTGTTATAAGAATCGCGGTAAATATGGAACAAACAATACCATGCATAATGAAATTATTACTCTTTCAATTTACTTTAATGATTTTCTATTGTAGAACTATTCCTAATAAGATGAATTAAAATCATTTGAATAAACATAAATTTTGAAATACAGATTATCACTCTTTAGAGAGGAACATAAATTGGTCATACCACATTTTTAACACTTAACAACATAGTTGAAAAGTGTTTATGACTTTGTTCATTCTGTCTGTCTGTCTGTTCGTTAGCACGATAACTGCCGTAAAAATGACTTTATCAAATTGAAATTGAAGTATGTTGTTCAGACGGTCTGTGGGACCTATGGGTATATAAATGTATAATATCACCCAATTAGTTTTGGATTGAACCCGGGTTGAAAAAATGAAATACATTGAACCCTATGGGACCTTATTTTTCAAACATTTTTTAAGCGGATTTAAAATTCACAAATTGCTTCGAAAGTTTTAGAAAATATTCAAATTATCCCCCAAAATATATATAAAAAAATTTCAGCAAAATATATACAGTAGTTTTTAAAATAAAATTAAAATAATAATTGCATCTCTTAAATGAAGCGATCACGTGACCATCGTATGAAAAGATCACGTGACCCTCTTCAAAATAAAATATAGCATCCACCTTGTGTCAAAATCGTGATTTTTAAAGTTCTTTGTAATTCATGTTTAGTGTTGCATCTGTCCTGAAACCGCTTTATTTTTGCTTAAATTCTGTGCATCTACATACTGGAACAACGCAATTACAATATATTTGAGTTTAAATGATCATCAAACTCTGATTATTTCTACAACGTAGCCTAATTTTCACTTTAGGAGAATGTAAACACCAAAAGTTGTAGAATGAATTGTATAAGAATTTCTTCATTTATTTAACGCAAAATTATTTAGCTCATGGAGTCTGCAATATAGCTGATATGAATGAAACATTCATTGATTTTACATAGAGAAGCAGACGTTTTTTCGATGAAGTTTTAAGCATAGAATTAAATTTCTTGTACCTCCACGGTTAAGTTTTTAAATAAAATAAATTATCATATTATTGTGATGTATGAAATGAATGGGAAAAAAGTTTGTGAATGAAATGCTGCTTTTATATAGAGAGCCAAGCGATTTATATGTCGATGATGTCATATAACCGAGGAATGTATCGCATTTTAGAAATGTTTAAATCAGGTAATTTATATTTCAATGCCTCCACTTGAATAAAGTTAATTTTTTTCGATGAAGTTTTACGTTTTGAAATATAATAAATTAATGTAGAATTGTTATAATTTTAAAAATATTATCGAGAAATGTATCGCATTTTAGAGATGTTTAAATAAAAGTGCTTTGAAGTTGGAAAGTGTTTCATAATCAATGCTTTATGCATGATTGATCTTTCTTGTTCTTTTCTCATATTGTATAGAGAAATTGTTTCTAGAAATTTTTTGAATCCGATAATTTTATGGTTAAGCTTATTTTAAAGTTTTCTGAATACGTTCTGAACACTTTCGTAAAGATGTCAGTGTGTGTGTGTGTACATGCTCACGCACACAAGGACATCTCATACACACACACGGACTTGATCAAGTCCATCTAAATACACGTTTCAGAATTTTTAAATTCTGATGTGTAAGTATAAGCAACTACATATGGATTATATGCCTTTTCAGCTAAACCTTAAACTCTTCTTCTCCTGAAAAACCTGTATGAAATGGAAACCTTTTAAGACGGAAAATTCTTCCAGTCCCCTGAAATTCCGATTAAGGCAGGTTCAAATGTATAAGGAAATAAAAACTAGTTAGTTATTGGTGGTATATTTTACCATACTATTGTTTTCCTTAAAAATTATATTTATTAGGATCTGTTATGGCTAGAGATTGGGTGATGACTGATATCGATTCAACATCAAATTCCAGAGGAGGTGTGTGTGTGTGTGTGTGGGTTAATAAGGATTTTTACTTACTTTTTTTTTGAATTTCCTGTTCAAATATTTTCATTTCACTTAAAATATCTATTTCTCAAGATTGGCTATAGATAGAGCTTAGATAGGTGATGATAATTTATATGAATTTAGTATCAAATTCTGAAGGAGGTAGAGTGATTTGCTAAAGTTTCCCTTGCCGTTCAAAAATGTTTCTTGCATCATCAGGTTTTCAAGAATGTCTATAGATAGATCTTAGATAATGACTTATATGTGAATTCAACAACCATCTATCAAATATTGATTAGATAGATGATGACAACTGATATGAATTTGGCATCAAATTCTATAGGAAGTAGAGTGGTTTGCTAGAGTTTCTCTTCCTGTTCAAAAATGTTTCTTGAATCATCCATTTTTAACGCTTTACAATATAGTTGAAAAGTGTTTATGACTTTGCTCATTCTGACTGTCTCTATGTCTATCTGTCTGACCGTTAGCACGATAACTGCCATAAAAATGACATTATCGAAATGAAATTTTAGTATATTATTCAGACGGTTTGTGGGACCTATGGGAATATAAATGATAAACATCACCCAATTAGTTTTGGATTGAATCCGGGTTGAAAAAATGAAATATATTGAACCCTATGGGACCTAATTTTTCAAACATTTTTTAAGCAGATTTTAAATGCACAAATTGCTTCGAAAGTTTTAGGAAATATTCAAATTATCCCATAAAATAAATAAAAAAAATTTCAGCAAAATAATTAGAATCAGCGAATTTTTTAAATGAAAATTAAAATAATAATTGCACCCACATTATATGAAGAGATCATGTGACCCACTTCAAAATTAAATATGGCATCCATCTTGTGTTAAAATCGTGATTTTTAAAGTTCTTTTTAATTCATAGTTAGTGTTGTTTCCGTTCTAAAACCACTTTATTTTTGCTTAAATTCTGTGCATCTACATAGTTAAACAACGGAATTACAATATATTTGAGTTTAAATGATCATCCAAATTTGATTATTTCTACAACGAAACCTAATTTTCACTTATGGAGGATATAAATAGCAAAAGATGTAGAATGAGTTGTATAAGAATTGCTGCATTTCCTTAACGCAAAAATTATTTAGCTCATGGAGTCTGCAATATAGCTGATATGAATGAAATATTCATTGATTTTACACGATGATTTTTTCGATGAAGTTTTAAGCATAGAGTTTAATTACTTGTGCCTCCATGTTCTTAAGTTTTTAAATAAAATAAATTATTATAGTATTGTGATGAATGGAAAAAAGTTTGTGAATCAAAACCTGCTTTTATAGAGAGATACAGGCGTGTTATATTTCGATGACGTCATTTGAATAAATTTCATTTGTTTTCGATGAAGTTTTCAAATATAATAAATTATTGCAGTATTATTATAATTTTAAAAATATTATCGAGAAATGTATCGCATTTTAAAGATGTTTTAAGCAGGCAATTTATATTTCAATGCCGTCATTTGAATAAAGTTAATTTTTTTCGATGAAATTTTAAGTTTTCAAATATAATAAATTAATGTAGTATTGTGATAATTTTAACAAGAAAGATCAATCATGCATAAGCATTGATTATGAAACACTTTCCAACTGAAATGTAATTTCATTTAAAAATTTCTAAAATGTGATTCATTCAGTGGTAATATCTTTTACATTATCACAGTACTAAAGTAATTTATTATACTTAAATATTTAAAACTGTATCGAAATATAAATCATCTGATTCTTTATGCAAAATCAATGAATATTTCATTCATATAACTTGTATTCCAGACTCCAGAGCTAAATAATTTTGTGTGAAAAAAATTCAGCAATTCTTATGTAATTCATCTTACAATCGCTTGAGATATTTGCATTCTGCTTATGTTAAAATTAGGCTTCCTTGAAGAAATAATAAAAGTATAGGGATCATTTAAAATCACAACTATTGTAATTGCATAGGCGCGGAATTTAGATACACAGATAATACACAGATAATATATATGTGTATGTGTATGTACTCAAAGTATTGGAATCGTGCCGAAGATCGGAACTCGAATTTTCAAAGGATCTACACGTTTTGGGACTTCTAGAACACGAAAAAACTACTTTTAGGAAGACGTCTGTGTGTGTAAGGGTGTATTTGTGTATGTTTCTGTGTGTCTGTGTGGATATTACATCCACTCTAATTGAAAAACTAATGGACCGAATTTCATACAATTTGGTAGGTATGTTTTTTGAGGGAAATCCCGATGTTCATTAGATTATAGTAGGATTCGTAATAAAAGAATCTGCCTTCTTTGCGAAATGGCCGGCAGAAATTCCCTTTATACATTCTAGCTAAAAACTAAAGGAACAAATTTAACAAAATTTGGTGTATAATATTTCAATAACCTACAAGTGATTTATATACCAAATTTAACAAAATTTTGTATATAAATCATTTGTAGGTCATTCTACTACGATTCGGGAAAAAGGAACGGGCTATTTTTGCGAAATGGCCCGCAAAAATCGTTATATATAAAAATAAAAGACTACGTGTGCTCAATTATATCAATTAAATTCCTATTTTATATGTGATTTTTGACAACAAAAAGAATAAGACTAACCCCATTACTCTAGGACTAGCCGTTCTTGAGATATTCTAGTTTTTTCGCGTTTTCGCTACGCCACCTTTGACAATAAGTCCAGCTATCAAATGAGAACCAAATTTAAGTTTAACGTGTAAGTTCAATGTCATTTAAAATACTTATGTTGTGCAGATAAACTCAAATTATCATTGAATAAATAAAGAGAACGAATATGAGTCTGCAGAGAAAGACATGTGCCGTCCTCATCAGAATTTTTAACAATATTACACCAATGATTTATACTCGTAGAAGTGAACGGGGATTATTTTCAGGCCATTTCGAAAAAAATGTATGATCTATATTTAAAGATCCATCAAATTTTTGTCGAATAAAATGTTCAACAAATTTAAGCTGTGTACCAAATTTTAACTCTCTAGGACGTAGGAAAGTGCATTTAAAATGCCATCAATTAAATTTATCATGAAGAGTTATATAAAATTTAAAAAAAATGAAAAATTGTTATCTACCAAATTTATTTTAAAATATGAAGCCACTCCCATATGCAAAACGTTTAAACAAATGGAGAGATATTTATTATATAACATCTCTCTCTTTTCTTTCTGGAAGATATCCCAAAGTCAGAATTTAATTGAATTTGTTTTTTTCCCTATATTAAATAATTTTTTTAATTAAAAAACTACTTAACATATTTTACTGAATTTTTTTTTATATATTCTATGGGATAATGTGAATATTTTCTAAAAATTTCGAAGCAATTCGTGAATTTTAAATTTACTTAAAAAATGTTTGAAAAATTAGGTCCCATAGGGTTCAATGTATTTCATTTTTTCAACCCGGGTTCAATAAAAAACTAATTGGGTGATATTATTTATTTATATTCCCATAGGTCCTACAGACCGTCTGAACAACATACTAAAATTTCATTTTGATAAACTCATTTTTACGGCAGTTATCGTGCTAACGGACAGACAGACAGACAGACAGACAGACAGACAGACAGAATGAACAAAGTCATAAACACTTTTCAACTTTGTTGTAAAGTGTTAAAAATGTTACTGATAAATGTATCGCATTTTAGAGATGCTTAAATAAAATTGCATTGAAGTTGGAAAGTGTTTCATAATCAATGCTTTATGCATGATTTATCTTTCTTATTCAAGATTGTCTATAGATAGATCTTAGATCATGACTTTTGTGAATATTCAACATCTATTCCTGGAGGAGGCAAGGAATTAATTCCCCAAGGATTTTTACTGCTGTTTTTAACACTTTACATCATAGTTGAATAGTGTTTATGACTTTGTTCATTTTATCTGTTTGTCTGTCCGTCAGCATGAGAACTGCCGTAAAAATAACTTTATCAAAATGAAATTTTAATATGTTGTTCAGATGGTCTGTGGGACCTATGGGAATATAAATGAATAATAACACCCAATTAGTTTTGGACTGAATCCGGGTTGAAAAAATGAAATACATTCAACCCTATGGGACTTAATTTTGCAAACATTTTTTAAGCGAATTTGAAATTCACAAATTGCTTCGAGAGTTTTAGGAAATATCCAAATTATCCCATAAAATATATGAATATATTTCAGCAAAATATATTAGGTAGTTTTTGAAATAAAAATTAAAATAATAATTACACCCATATTATATGAGGGCCAACGGCCGTACCGTGCTGAAAACACCCGTTCTCGTTAGATCACCGAAGTCAAGCAGCATCGGGCGCGGTTAGTACTTGGTGGGTGACCACCTCGGAACACCGCGTGCTGTTGGCCATCTCGGGTGCGGTATCCCCGTGGTTTGCGCGCTAGATTTGCACGCTGCCACAAATGCCGCCGTGTTCATGCGGAGTACGATCACGTTAAACATGTGGGTCCGTAAGTCCTTCCGAGAGGTTGGTGGTAGGGGAAGGAGGGTACGGTCCCTGTGGATGCCTCCCCCACTGGGTTCCGGTCTAAATTGGGTGGCACTTCCCGGCCGTCCATACAGTTACCTTACACCTTTCTGGTAGGTCGGACGGTCTGGGTCTCAACCCATATTATATGAAGAGATCCCGTGACCCACTTCAAAATAAAACAATGGCATCCATCTTGTGTCAAAATCTTGATTTTTAAAGTTATTTTTAATTTATGTTTAGTGTTGCATTCGTCCTAAAACAGCTTTATTTTTGCTTAATTTCTGTGCATATATATTTTGAAACAACGCAATCACAATATATTTGAGTTTAAATGATCAATGCCATCCAGCTTGTGTGAAAATCGGGATTTTATAGCTCCTTTTAATTTATATTTAGTGTTGTATACGTCCTAAAACAGCTTTAGTTTTGCTTAAATTCTGTGCATCTACATTCTGGAACAACGCAATTACAATATATTTGAGTTTAAATGATCATCAAACTTTGATTATTTCTACAACGACGCCTAATTTTCATTTATGGAGAATGCAAACACCAAAAGATGTAGTATGAGTTGTATAAGAATTGCTGCATTTTTTAACGCAAAATTATTTAGTTCTAGAGTCTGCAATATAGCTGATATGAATGAAACATTCATTGATTTTACACAGAGAAGCAGACGATTTTTTCGATGAAGTTTTAAACATAGAGTTAAATTACTTGAACCTCCATGGTTTTAAGTTTTTAAATAAAATAAATTATTGTAGTATTGTGATGAATGAAAGGAATGGGAAAAAGTTAAAGGAATGAAAAAAGAATGGAAAAAAGAATGAAATGCTGCTCTTATATAGAGAGCCAGGCGATTTATATATCGATGACGTCATTTGAATAAATTTCATTTGTTTTCGATACAGTTTTCAAATATAATAAATTATTGTAGTATTGGGATAATTTAAAAAATATTATCACTGAATGTATCACATTTTAGACATGTTGAAACCAGGCAATTTATATTTCAATGCCTCCACTTGAATAAAGTTCATTTTTTTCGATGAAGTTTTAAGTTTTGAAATATAATAAATTAATGTAGTATTGTGATAATTTTTAAAACATTACTGAGGAATGTATCGCATTTTAGAGATGTTCAAATAAAATTGCATTGCAGTTGGAAAGTGTTTCATAATCAATGCTTTATGTCTGATTGATCTTTCTTGTTTTTTTATGTCCTGTTTAAAAAATTCCTTTGGAACACCTATTTCTCAGGATTGTTTCTAGATAGATATTAGATGATGACTGATATGGATTCAGCATCGAATTTTAGATGGGAAAAAGAATTCACTTAGGACTTGCACTTTTGAATTTGGAGATGCAATTTTCTGTTTTTCTGAAAATTCGTGTGACTGTATGAAATAAGTATTCAAAAGAGAATAAAAATGTTTAGTAGTTCTAGTCAAAAATGAAGTGAAGTCGCCATATGAAGGTTCTTTTATAAATTTCTTGTTATAAAATTTGACTGTAAGGCAGAACGGGACCGGGACTTTGACACACATTGAGATTTATGTATGTACAGAAATAGCACGCAGTTTCATTAGACCATGAATTTTTTGACGCAATGATTATCATAAAACTCTGTGTCAGATAGAAGAATTGTAGTTAAACGTCGCAATCGGATTCTTGAAGCTGGAGATTTTAATCCCCTTCCCTGTCACTAACGGCTTCTATAAGTCGCAATGGTTTGTGCCATGTTTGCAACTTCTGTTAAAATGATATATCGAGTTAAAATATATATTTCCTAATTATTTTTCTGTACAATTTTCATACGATTATAGATATTTGAACTAGTATTGATTATTGAAGTTTATATTTTCTACGGAAAATACAAGTTTAATAATCTGTTTACAGAAGAGAAATGATATGGATTCCAGACTTGTGGAAAAGTAACAGCCAAGCGGTTATGGATTGGTATTTTTGGGATTTACACTTTAAAAGAGATAAAATTTTCTACTTTAGGAAACAGTCAACAGAGGAAACTAAATCGTATTTGGAAAGATCCTACAGTTTATAATAGAAAGATTTTAGAAAGGTCTTTGTCTTTCTGAAACTTTTGTAATATACGTTTTAGAATCATTCTGTAAATACGATAAATCTTTACGACGAAGTACCTTTGTCGCCACCATTAAATAGTGTAAAAGTGCGTATTTTACATACTTTAGCGTTAGAAATTGCATTCTAAGGCGAGATGGAACTTGATTAATTTAGCAATTAGTATTACAGTACCACACCTGAGCACTAAAAATTACAGAATTACTTTGCATATAACCATTATTTATTTTACTGTTTATCAGTTTTACAATATTACAAATACAGGGTGATAGAAAAGTTACATCAAATTTTTAAATCATATAGTGTACCAAGGAATTAAAATAGTAGTTTTTTTCATTCCAGAAGCCCTAATATACAGTTCGAAATATACCAGAAACATCATCTGCTGTTTTTAATACATAAGAGGATTGTTAGATGGTTAATATATAACATCGTGTGTTTTGGATGGATTGCAACGATGAAGACGGTCCCTGATTGCTTTTAAAATAAATATATGTTTCTCCAGAAGGACACCTGCAAGGGAAGTGAGAACAACGCTTCTTCGACGTCGTTAACGGATGCGTCTCAATTACAGAGGGGCTCACAGTGGGGGCCTTGGAAAGAGGTGACCTCTTGACCGCCACTGGTCACACCTGCGACCGAGATCGTGAGAACTTTCGGCCATCTGACACATATTAATTCTTGTGTCCTAACCAAACCTACGAGATGACATCACCCAATAACAGATATGTAACCCTATGCTGTCCAATGGAAATAGCAGGGGCTACTGTGCCAGGCCAATGACAACCAGGCGCGTAGTTCTGTAGGAGGCAACGATTTTCAGATGTTTGAGAGAGAGTCAGATTTTGAGAGATGTAACTTGACTTGATTTTTCGATTAATGAAAGAGAAAGTGTCCTAGGACAAATGCCGGACACCCGACGCCTTCCGACCCGATGACGGGCCACACAACGGAGTATCGAGGTATGCCATGCATGTCTTTTACATTCATTTTGGTTGCAAGATTCTCTCGCTCTCTCTCAACATTTTATAAACCTTCGTATTTGATATAATTGATCCGTATGCAAAGTATTTTAACTGTATTTGTATAATAGGTGTATAAATATATGATTGGTACGATTTAACTTTAATCTTGAGAGGATGGATTTTAATTATATGTTTCAAGTATGTTCAATTATGAAAGATGTTCTTATGGAACGGAGCAATTATTATTCCAATGAGATTAGATGTGAATACCACTAATGTTGTGTTAGTATCTTTGCGAGGATGATATGGAGAATAATTATGTTTAAGTTAGAATGCTAATTGAATATATTCTTATTATTTTAATCATTTGTAAATAAATGTGTTATTGTTTTATATTATGTTCGCTGTCCTCATTGTCTACTTATATTTTAGAATTGATTTATGTTTATGTCCGACACGGCCAAAATCGAAGTTGAATTTAACGGGGAGAATTAATAATATTTGCGTCCTAACTGGACGTGTGGTGAAAACCCAGGCATCAGCCGAGAATGACAGAACTCTTTTTATCAATCAAAAAGCAAGTCTTTCTTAACACCTTACAACATAGTTGAAAAGTCTTTATGACTTTGTTCATTCTGTCTGTCTGTCTGGCCGTTTGCACGATAACTGCCGTAAAAATGACTTTATCAAAATGAAATTTTTGTATGCTGTTGAGACGGACTGTGGGACATATGGGATAGTAAATGAATAATATTACCCAATTAGTTTTGGATTGAACCCGGGATGAAGAAATGAAATACATTGAACCCTATGGGACCTAATATCACAAATTGCTTCGAAATTTTTAGGAAATATTCAAATTATCCCATAAAATACATAAAAAATTTCAGCAAAATATGTTTGGTAGTTTTTTAAATAAAAATTAATACAAGAATTGCGTGAATAATTTCGAAATTAATACAAAAATCACGTGACTCATTTCAAAATGAAATATGGCATCCATCTTGTGTCAAAATCATGATTTTTAAAGTTCTTTTTAATTTATATTTAGTGTTGCATCCGTCCTAAAACAGCTTTATTTTTGATTTTTTTCTGTGCAACTATATTCTGCGTCAATGGAATTATAATATATTTTAGTTTCAATGATCATCAAACTTTGATCATTTCTACAACGAAGACTGGTTTTCACGTATGGAGAATGTAAACACATCAAGCTGTAAGATGAGTTGTATAAGAATTGCTGAATATCTTTAAAGCAAAATTATTTAGCTCTGGGGTCTGTAATATAGCTGATATGAATGAAACATTTATTGATTTTACATAGAGAAGCAGACGATTCTATATTATTGCTTTTTTGATGAAGTTTTAAGCATGGCGTTAGAAAGTAATTTTACCTCCATGGTTTTACGTTTTTAAGTAAAATAAATTGTTGTAGTTTTGTGATAATTTTAAAAATATCGCCAATGAATGAAAGGAATGGAAAAAGTTTATGAATGTTCACTGATTTTATGTAGAGAGCCAGGCAATTTATGTTTAGATGATGTTTAGATAATAAATTATTGTATTAGTGTCATAATTTTAAAAACATCATCGCTGAATGTCTGGCATTTTAGACATGTTTATATAAAATTGCATTTCAGTTGGAAAGTGTTTCATAATCAAAGCTTTAAGCATGATTGGTCTTTCTTGTTCTGTAATAAAATAATTTTTATTCTTGAACAATATTTCTCTACTTCTGACAGTAGTATTGAAGAGTTTTAGAAGAATTCATTGAAGAGTTTTAGCAACGTAACCTCTATATCCGACAGTTTATTCTGAGTAGTTAGTTGAAATGGAAAAACCCACCTGTTCTCGCTTTGTTTGCAACAGATCTATTTATATATATATATATATATATATATATATATATATATATATATATATATATATATATATATATATATATATATATATATATATATATATATATATATATATATATATATATATATATATATATATGTATAAAATACAATGAAAGAATGAACAGTACCAAAAAGTGGTTGGGGAGGGTTGTGACCCCCACTCCCCGGTTAAAAGCATGCTTTGAGTGCCGGGGCAAACACTGCCGGAAAACCGGCACCGTTCAAAGAAAGTCCTTGCGACTAAAAGAATTGCTGAAAATATAGACACTGAAATTAAGCAAAAACCAAGTTTTTAGTTTTTGTTAAATTTCAGTGTCTATAATTTGAACGGTGCCGGTTTTCCGGGAGTGTTTGCCGCGGCACTCAAAGCATGCTTTTAACCGGG
Organism: Amaurobius ferox; assembly: GCA_951213105.1. NCBI lineage: Eukaryota > Metazoa > Arthropoda > Arachnida > Araneae > Amaurobiidae > Amaurobius > Amaurobius ferox. The sequence continues at coordinate 65,326,933 of OX578135.1, read as the reverse complement.
GAGTGGGGGTCACAACCCCCCCTACAACCACTTTTTGGTACTGTTCATTCTTTCCTTGTATTTTATATATTGCATGAAATTGTAATTGCTGCTTTGCGCATACTCTTTTATTGTTTAACTGGTATACATTGCCTTATTGGTTATATTATTCCAAACATCAGTCTAAAAATTTTACAATCTATATTTATATATATATATATATATATATATATATATATGGATCTGTTTCATAGATATTCATCCTATAAAACGCCAAGCTTTTCGATTGATAAAATATGTCTGCTCTTATCGTTTGCTGTATTAAAAACAGCAGACGATATTTCTGATCTATTTTTGAGTGCCACTTAACTGGAACAGTGCCACTTAACTGGAATTATGTTTATTATTTCAATTTCTCGATGGATTATTTGATTTCAAAATGTGATTCCTGCGACTTCCACCCTGCACTTTCATAATTGCTTTTCAAATGCAATTTTTGAAGAAAGATATCAGTGTGTTGTAGCAGAGATATGTAGGTTCCTGAAGTTCTTCGGACGTATTTTGATGACAGTATCTTTCAGAGAGTAGTTATTGGTTCTAAACGACGCCCAGTTTACTCCATCGGCGTGGGACTTATAGCGCAATTCCCGTCAAAGGAATCATTGTCCCGGTCTTTGGTTGAAAAGGGCGCACGGTTGGTGAAGGAAAACCCATCTCCTATAAGAGAAAATGAATAGTCTAATTAAAAAGGATTAATAAGGAAAACTTGAGCTACGTATATAAGCACAGATAACATAATAAGGCAGCATACAACTGACATAATATCATCTGCTGTTTCGAGAATACACTGGGTCCTTTTCGTCAGGGAGAACCAACAAACCCGAACTCCAAAAGAGGAATGGGCGCAAATAGAAGAAGCAGAGAGGATCACATATCCAGACATTGGCTATAATTTTGACTTCGGATTTGTTGGTTCTCTTGCACTGACGATGGGGCTCTAGCGTGTTCTCGAATCAGCTGTATGAGGCATTATTGTGTTATTTGTGTTCATACAAGTTGTTTAGGTTTTTCTTATCCTTCGCACAAAGTATATTTCATTTATTGAGAAATGATTACTGTTTAATTTTTAATTAAATGAAGGTGTTACATCATAAATGTTGATTTTCGGAAGAGGTGCTCTACCATTAGCTGCCCGGAATTATTTTCTCATAGGTCGGAAATCCATATTATTCCATCTGGTCATTTACGAAAAGCTGCGATAACCCTACAATGAAGTCGTCGGAATTTGGTTTCGTTATTCTTTCATGGGCAGGAGGGTGGACTTACAGCGGAACCTCAGTGGACCAATCAAAGTCAATTGTGAAATTCTTAAATACAAGGGAAGTTAATATGATGCTTTATAAACTATTTTTCACCGTTTACTTTTTTACAGATGAAAAATATTTTGATCAATAGAATTATGTCATGACAATAGTGATAACTATAGTAACTTTTATAATATAAAAGCAAATGTTGGGATATAAATACATTTTTTAATTAAAATATTAAATTATACTAATTATTATTATACTAAATACTTTTGGTATCAATTTTTGAGAAAACTGTAATATACTTGTTTTCAAAGTCTTTGAAAAAGGAAATACCAAATACATTATAATATTTTAATGCTAACACTTAACAGAGATATCAACTAATGTTTATTAGATAGAAGAAATTTTACTTAAGCAATTCATAGTTGCGCATCTAAAAGATAAATCTCAGATTAATATTTTTTGTTATAATAACTTCGCTTTGATGTTAGTGCTACAGAAACAGAAGCACAAATTAAAAAATATTTTAAAAGTTTTCGTAGATCCAACCTGTTTCAATTATTTCATCTGTAAGGAATTAATTTTAAATGCCAGAGTTTTTTCTGTTAGTTTCTTTATTTTTGACACATTTACTTTTACAAATTTAGGAAAACACAAAATCCTCTTGTAAACATGATGAGTAGTAAAATTTATATCTTACTCTTTCTTTTTGTATATGAAAAGTATTGGGAGTTTTCAACCTTGCACAAAATTTGATGAAATTCGTGTAAAATGCTTAGAGAAAATCGCAGTCTTTTCTTTTCTCAAGTATTAACAACATAAAGTAGCAAAAATAACTTACAAAAGTAAAACGCGGATAATCAAAATAATCTCTATTAAAAAAATTAAATATATTTAGTAAAATGTTATTTTGATTCTTCAAAATATTTTAACCTGGACAAAATTTTAAATCTGCGTGTGGATGATCAAACCAGCGCCCTACGGACAACAAGAAAATTTATTTTAGAGAAAATATCCTGTGCCAGAGTAGAAAATGTAATTTTCATCTGTCGTTGATACTTTAAGAATTTTTTCAGATTAATTTCAAAATAAATTTTTATAAAAAAGGAAACTTAATAATTTGCTAAAGTTGGGTAATTTGTGGTTAAAACTTCAGTTTTTTAAATAGAAAATTCTGTAGATTATTACGAATTTTTTTTCTTGAGTATTTTAGCAACAGATGGCAGCACAATTTGGAGAACTTAGACATCCGCTTTGATTCGAACCAAAGATCTTTCGTTTGCAGAGAACCTTTCCTGCCTTCAAGCCAGAAGTAATACACCATTGCAATGAACTAAGAAATTACATGCTCTCAAACTTATAGTGCAATTTCAGGGTGTTATTTTAAAACCAGAATATATTTTTAAGTTATTTTAATATTGTTTCAGAAAAGCAAAAGAAGTGTGTTGAGAAAATATAGGAGATTTTATTTTCTAAATTATATCGGACGTTCATTTAACGATTCTAGAAAGAGATAGTTACGTAATGTTCGTTAACATAGACGAAATACAATACAACGCTACAATAATTACAGCGCACTAGCAAAGCAAGCATTTGCTTGGAGCGGCACATTTTAAGGGCGGCATTTCAGTCAATAAGGAAGGTCTTAAATGTAAAGTTCTGGAGAAAAGACAACCGAATTTACAAGGGCAGTTGTATGCGTTAAAAGTAAAACCAAAACACTGAATAAATGTTAAAAATTTGGTCCCAGTTAAAAGAATCAAAACTGCTATCACTCATTCTTCTCTTCGAAAAGAGGGCTAAATGGGATAGCTTCCAGTATGTCATCCCAGTTGTTTATCTTGCAGCACAAGTAACAACTAATTACTTTAAAGCACCATGCGTCCAGTACAGCCATCAAAAGCACGTCTAGGGATGCATATTGACCATTATCTGTGAACTGCAAAAGCTTTTAGGTGAAGCTGATTTTTGCTAACTATTCCATGAAAAAATCCGATGAGAGAGGGTACTTTGCTTGAAACGATGGGAGATTCCACCTAGAATTTCCGTGCTTGGATATCGGTCTTTTGTTAATTATTCTCCTACGCTCCAAATCCGGAAATCATCTCCCCCAATCACCTAGACACATAAATAGGGAACTTCTTTCACATGATGCCGAACACAGGTGTCCGCATTGAAAGTAATTAGAAAACTGGACGAGGACAGACAGGTCTCAAAAGACATCTTGAGACATTAGTGAACCATAGTAGAATTTATGGTACATACACACCCCAAGACATCTATCTCATCGGCTGTGAAACATGTGCTTTCATTTTGTTCCGCGCGAGATTTGTTCTGGGGTGATTACTCCTCTAAGGGTGAAACTGTGCAGTCGTATGTTTCGGTGAGAAACGTAAAACATCATTATTCTTGCCGCAAAGCATAGTTTATTGTTTTCTTTCTAAATGTTATGCAGTTGATATTGCCTGGTTGATATTATATAAAATACAGAATTCATCTAGCATTTACGGTAAGCAAGATATGATTATTTTATGATTGTTTAAAATTGTTTCTATTAACATATAACATATTAGACCCCCATCAAGGGGATTCAGATTATTCTAAATTTCAGGTGTAAAATCGATATGTTCTTTCATTTAAAGATCGCAATAGTTTTCGTTATAATGACTTATATACAGCAACTGTCGAGTCACTTTTTAGATGAAATATATTTAAAATTTTTAAGCACGGGTCAGTGTTTGTTTGCTCTTAGGATATTATATTAAATTTAGCTCCTTGAAAGCTTTTAGAAATTGATTCCTCGCATTAGGTAAATTTTATTCTGTATTTAATTTTTCTTAAAATAAAAATATGTATTAATATTAATTACGCTATTTATGGGCAATTTCTCCTTTTTCGCATTATTTAAATTTTTAATTATCAGTATTTCAGCTAAAGCTTCGTTTAATTTGAAAAATAACTACTATAATTTGAATGAGGTAATTTTTAAAACGAAGACAATGTTCAACTCATTCACATCTCGTCGCTTTTAAATCCCTGTTATTTTATAAATTTGAAATTTTTAAAACGAATTATATCGGATCATAAAAATATCATTTACATATATTATAGTCTGCTTTTAAATTATGGAGTAAGAATTCAATAAAATGTAACATTATTTGGCATTTGAGTATTTACAACGAAAGTTATTAGGAAAGAATTTAGTTTTTAAAATTAATTGGAATTCAATTAAAATTTATTTTCTAAACCAACTGCCTCATATGTAGAACTCCAAACTTTCTAATTTTTAGTCTTTTATTTTAAGTCATCGGAAAAAAAAATTAATGAACCTCGAAGAATTTTCGTTCTTTCTGGTAAATAAAAAGTAAAATAAAAATACTGTAAATTTCTTAAACTTTCTAAATCATTTCAACTTTTGAGTATAATTGAAATTATTTTACTATTTAATTGTAACTTATAAATTTTGCATTTTAAGTATGTATTTTCCCTATATATATATATAGATTCCTATCCCATTAATATTGATTTTTACCCATCTAACCTAGAATTAATTCCTAATGAGCCTAGCGTTAGTCAAACTGTAAATTTTTTTGACCTTAATTTAGATACCATCAATAATCATGTAATCACCAATCTATATGATAAAAAAGATTCTTACAACTTCACTATCATAAAGCTGCTATCATATCATTCTTGTAATTCTATTCAATTGTTTAGAAACATCATCTTAAAACAGCTATTTCGAATACATCGACTTTCTGATCCTCGGTTTCACTTTCTCCACATCAATAATCTTAAACGCATTTGTCAAAATTACCAATATCCAGAAGTATTTGTAAATAATATTATTAATAATTTCAAATATACCACGTAATAATTTTACACTTGCATTATTTATCTTTGATTGGATAACTCATTTTTGAGAATTCACCCATTCCTATCACCTAACTTACCACTTGGCCTGAGTCTAATACTGTTTACTTTTTTCGAATGGCTATTTTCCAGTTGTCCTGAGTCGTATACTGTTTACTATTTTTGAAAGTCTCCATACATATTATGTATCGTTCAAATGTATTCATTCCGGTGCCCACTCGCATTGACGAAGTGAGGTGAAATGCTCAGTAGCTTGTTCAACTTACACGTGGTAGCAATGCTTGTGCGTTCATATTTCTGTTCGAGGAGGTATTATTATTATTCTGATTTATAATTCCATTAATTTTTCTCCTTCCACTAGCCAGTAGACAGTTCCAATGGTGTCTATATTTAAATACTATCGCCATTGTCAGAAACTGGCTATTCTATCGGTTTTAATTCGAATTGTATGGCTGTCCTGATGAGAATGCAATTTCGAACTAACCGCCATTTTTTGTGTAGTTTCAATTGATTGTTCTCTATGTCTTCATCTTTTATCTTGAGCTAATTATTATTGCTTTTTCTCATTTTTGCCGTGTTTTCTTTTTCATTTTTATCCATATTTATATACTTTTAATTGTGATTTTTGTATCCTAATATTCTTCTCATCCCCCTTTCCATTGTAGTGATATGTTACCTTCTATCTTTATCCTTAGTCTTGGTCTATAGTTACTCATTTGTAACTGATATGCTAGAGATGTTTTTTTTTTGTACATACAGTAGTTTATGCATAATTTTGGATTAAAATCTTTCAATTTTTATTTATATATATATATATATTATATTATTCCTTCAGTGTGGTGTACAGAAATGTCCTCTTAAAATATTTTTCAAGCATATAACAAGCCATATTCGTACAAAATTTTATTTCATTAGTTTTATAATGTAGTAAAAACGACATTTGTTCAAATTGCGAATGATTAGTGTAACATTAAAAAATAATAATAAATCGTGACGTTAATCATTGTTTAATCTTTGGCAATGATATATCTATAACAAATCGATAAAATGGAATACATTTCGGTAATACTAGTTTAATCAATAAATATCAGAGACTCTTTTATTTTCGGATGAATGGGATAGAAAAAAGCTATCAATTTTTCGAACATTTAAAATCAAAAATAGGATGAACATGAAAAGTATAATGTTTAAAAATGTTACAAAAATAAATATTTTAATTGAATTTTCACTTAAAAGCAAATATTATCATTTATATAGAACGCTAATATGCACCCTTTTTGAGGTATCTTGCATTTTTTTATTTGAAACAGAAAAAATAAAAAATAAATAAATACACTCAATATTATTAAGTTAGTACACATTTTGTAATTTCTTTTAGCAGAAAATAAATGAATACCATTGTTTAGAAGTTCTCATTGAAAATTTAACTTTTCCACACGCAGCGGTATATATATCAAACAAATTAAGCAAATTAAAATATATATTTGGTATACAATCAATAACTGTCAGAGGACGTCTTCATTTTCTCGAAGGCCAGGATCTTATTTCTATATCCAGGAATTTTCTTATTTCGAGAATTAAAAAAATCATTTTTAAATGATTATATTACAATTTGTTACAAAAATAGTAATTTTATATGTAATACTTCATTTTCGAAATTACACCATTTACAGGACAGTAAAATAATTGTTTTTCAGGTATTACACGAATTTGATTTAAAATAATGTTTTTTACATTATATATACTAATCACTATTGTTAAAGGAGCAAATGATCTGTAAGTACTTTTAACCAGAAAGAAATGGACAACATCGTTTAGTAGTTATAACTAGTCTTTCTAGAGACATTATAAAATGTTACTTTCCTATGGAAAGAGATACATATCTCGAAATAATAAAGCGAATTTCATAATAGAAGCATACCAAATCGGTGTCAATAAAAATCCTATTGATTTTCAGCGATATCTAGTTATAAGAAAGCTTTAATTTGTGTAATTGTTTTCTAGAAACGAATAAATATAGAAATTGTGATTTTGGGCTAAAAGATTTTATTCGTAACACACAGGATGGAGGCAAATCATAAGAAATATATGAGAAATGGGAACACTAAATAAAAAAAAAATCATTTCAGTTCTACCGCAAAGTACAAAAAACATTGACCTTAATTTTTACAATTAAACTTGGCAGTGTTTGTAATATATATATATATATATATATATATATATATATACAGGGTGTCCCCAAAACATTGACCTCTGCTTTTATTCCTTAAATATTGATCTTAGACATACGTATAGAATAAATTACAAAGTTGCGTAAAAAAAGGTACATAGTTTTATGAAATCGATAAAAATTTTCAGGGCATTAAATTTGAAGAAATACAAAATTAAAATTTTTATACGGCCCCAGTACAAAAACATTTCCAATGACTAAAATGTACCCCATACACTAATAATATGATGTACCAAATTTCAGCATTTTATCATAAAAAGTCCCTGAGATATGTTTAAACAAAGAAAGTTGGGGAGGGATTAATCTAAAATGCAAATTTAAAAGTTTACAGCAATAGTGCAAATGACGCAACGCAGTAATGCATCATAAGCAAATAATATCTGCCTCTCATTTTTAATGGATATTTGGCATAGATGGAAAACATTTTTAACAACCTTTGTAATATCTGTGTAAAGTTATTATTTCTACACAGTGTAGATACTTTTGTACCAATACATAGCAAAATTATTATTTATTTATGTAATCATTGTTTTATTTCGTAATTTGTGTATACTCCTGGAAAGCGATCTGCCGACATGATTTTTCCCCTCTGAGATCCCATGTCGATGCATCGAAAAGTGGTTTAAATCAGAATTTTGTCTTTTTACATCTCTGCGACTTTTTATAATAAAATGCTGAAATTTTGTGTATCACCTTATTAGTGTATGTGAAAGCCCCAGGCCGTCCGACTCGTCCAGAGGACTAAGAGTATCTAATTGGACGACCGGGTTATTAGTGCATGTGGCACATTTTACTTGAAGAGGGATGGCAGTGGTATCAAGTGTTAGGCCAGGGATGTACGCATGTTGTGAGAAGTGACGCACTCAAGAGAGGAATGCTATCGAACGCGAGATAAGAAAAAAATTATCAAAATCAAATTGCTAAGTTTTATTTCTTTAATTCTGATACTCAATTAACATTCCGTAATAATTAACTTTATAACTTATTAGACCACTGTTGGCAGTTTGTAGAAATAAATGAATTGTTTATATAAACCGTTGCTTCATTTACAAATACCCGTGTGATAAGACGTATTCAACGTTGAGGACGTATCCTCCGTATACCCCCTCAAGTCTTTTTTTAACTATCGTACAACAGTGGAATTTTTGCAAGCCATTTCGCATACACACACACAAAAAAAAAATACCGGTTCTATTTTTTGATGATGTAACAAACTTTAATAGATGAAAATGTTCTACTAGACTACGCTGTGTACCAAATTTAAGCTCTCTGGGACATAGGAAAGTATGTTAAAATGCCATCAAAGAAGTTGGAACAGACAGACACACACACACATCATTCACGACGAGTTACATAAAAGCTTTTAATAACAAAATCTATTAATATATATGGAAAGACATGCTTTAGACAAAATATTTTTTCTTTATCTAGAATTGAATGCCATTATTTATATGATGCTAACATGTTTTGTTATTGATATATTTCACATCTTTTTATTTAAAACGCAAAATATCAAAAGATTTAATCCCACGAAAGTTCCATTTATTTGAGAAACATTATGAACAAAATTGACTAAAAATTGGCGATTTAGCAGTGTTTCTCTATACTGTTGCATTTATAAAGGTTAACAGAAAAATAAATTTCAGGGAAGGGCGGCCAAATTGCTTTCTGCTTGAGGCGGCAAAATACCTAGAGCCGGTTCTGAATAATTATACGAACTTTTAAATGAAGAAAAAGAAATATTTTAAAAATTGGTTGGACAGATCCTCTGAAATTACAAAGGAGCTTGTATATGTGGAATAAAATTCTCAGGTTTGATGAAAATTTGGTGTTTGTAAAATTTCCAATAGTCTAAATAATGCAGTTGGTAACACGTCTATTCAAACTTGAATAAAATTCAAGGATACAACACAAATTAAAATATGAAGGTCATTTATTGAACTTCCTAAAAGAAGTAAAAGATTGTTATAAAAGCTAGACCGTTTTCAAGTATATAAACGCCCTTCATCAGTGGCGACATAAAATGTAAAACATACAATCGTTCATATATAACGACCAGAAACACGGCAATATTTGCATAAATAAAATGGTAAGGTACAAGGTTATTAAATAATAATAAATCTCTAAATCCAAGTAAGCCAAAATGCACCGATTATTTAAAGCAGGCCAATTACAAGCAAAATACAAATACGACACAATCTACAAGCCCGAAAATTCAAAATTATTTAATGAAGGAGTCAGAGGTAACTGTGAAGAGACTTGAATTGCATAGAGTCGAGGATGAGTCGCCAAACAAAACATAAAAGTTTGAAAGGGATCAAAGTTACAAATGGAGGCACGGTAAATATAAACGAAATGGGATTCGTAAAGAAGGATATTACGAGGGATATTGCAACGGATTAAAAGAAAAGTTTTTTTCAAAATCAGGCAGAAAATTATCATTTGCGACATACTGAGCAAGAGCAGTGGAAAGTTTACCATTCTTGATATCCCGGACATGTTCCGCTAAACGGATGCCAACGGTACGCTTAGTACTGCCAATGTAAAAATTATAACTACGTAAAAATAATTATAACTTTTGTCTTCTGGTGGTAGTTATAATTTTTACATTGGCAGTACTAAACGTACTGTTAGCATCATCCGTTTAGCAGAACATGCCCGGGATAAAAACGGTAAACTTTCCACTGCTCTTGCTCAGTATGTCGCAAATAATAATTTTCTCCCTGTTTTTGAAAAATCTTTTATTTTAATCCATTGCAATAACCCTCGTAATATCCTTTTGCACGAATCCCTTTTCATTTATATTTACCGTACCTCGATTTGTAATTTTAATCCCTTTCAAAACTTTTATGTTTTGTTTGGCAACCCATCCTCGACTCTATGCAATTCAAGTCTCTTCACAGTTACCTTTGACTCCTTCTTTAAATACTACTTGAATTTTCGGGCTTGTAAATTTTGTCGTATTTGTATTTTGCTTGTAATTGGCCTGCTTTAAATAATCGGTGCATTTTGGTTTATTTGGATTTTGATATTTATTATTAATTAATAGCTTTGTACCTTACCATTTTATTTATGCAAATTTTGCCGTGTTTCTGGTCGCTATATATGAACGATTGTAAGTTTTACATTTTATGTTGTCACTGATAAAGAGCTTTTATACACTTAAAAGCGCTCTGACTTTTATAACTATTTTTTACGTATTTTAGGAAGTTCAATAAATGACCTTGCAACGGATTAAAAGAAAAGTTTTTTCAAAAACAGGCAGAAAATTAATTATTTGCGACATACTTACCAAGAGCAGTGGAAAGTTTACCGTTCTTGACATCCCGGGCATGTTGGGCTAAACGGATGCCAACGGTAAAATTATAACTACCATCCGGAGACAAAAGTTATAATTATTATTACGTAGTTATAATTTTTACATTGGCAGTACTAAGCGTACCGTTGGCATCCGTTTAGCGGAACATATTCGGGATGTCAAGAATTGTAAACTTTCCACTGCTCTTGCTCAGTATGTCGCAAATGATACTTTTCTGCCTGATTTCGAAAAAAACTTTTCCTTTAATCCGTTGCAATAACCCTCGTAATATCCTTCTTTACGAATCCCTTTTCGTTTATATTTACCGTTCCTCAATTTGTAATTTTGATCCCGTCCAAGCTTTTAAGTTTTGCTTGGCGACTCATTCTCGACTCTATGCAATTCAAGTCTCTTCACAGTTACCTCTGACTCCTTCTTTAAATTCTTTTTGAATTTTCGGGCTTGTAGATTTTGTCGTATTTGTATTTTGCTTGTAATTGGTTTGCTTTAAATAATCGGTGCAAATTTGTTTATTTGGATTTAGAGATTTATTATTAATTAATAGCCTTGTATCATACCATTTTATTTATGCAAATTTTGCAGTGTTTCTGGTCGCCATATATGAATGATTGTATGTTTTACATTTTTTGTTGCAACTGATGAAGGGCGTTTATACGCTTGAATAACTATTTCGCACGTCTTTTAGGAAGTTCAATAAATGACCTTCATATTTTAATTTGTGTTGTGTCCTTGAGTTTTATTTCTAAGTCGTTTTACATTTTTCTAAAAATTATTATCGAAGCATTTGCTATTAATTCGGTTTGCAACTTGGTGTTTATTTAACCTGAACAACGAAAAAAAGTCATTGTCAGTTAGCATAATAAATTTATCCACTGGGGTTAAATTATTCTTCTTTTCAAAAACGGTCTCTCGTACTCACTCTTTTATAAGTCCGCCATCTTGAATACTGGTATTCCGTACCTTATTTCAGATTTCACGGTCCCCTCAGATGGTGAAATTTTCAAGGGATTTTTACGAACCTTCGTTTAACTTTAGGTATCCTCTTAAGCACTTCATGGTACCACATTCCGTAAAATTTGATTAACGTGCGGAATAACGGGTTATTTCGAACCCGGGTAGATTTACGATGTGTGGGTGGTAAGGCCCCAGGACCTGTTAATACCAGTCATTGGCGGCAATTAAATTTACCATCATTCTTCATTATTAATACCCGTCATTGGTAGCAATCAAGTTTGCCATCTAGTATGTTTTACTAACAATTGTTTTGAAGCATCTAATTCTCCGGATCTACTATATATAAAGCTTAGGTCAGTGATTCTCAACCATGAGAAATTACGAAAAAGGTGACACATTGCACTTTTTTTTTGCAAAGCTCCAGGGTCACACGGAATCCTCGTTGGAAATCGTTGGCTTAGATGATGACTGATGTGGATTTATCATCGAATTTCAAAGGTGGTAGGGTTCACCAAGGATTTCCACTTCTGATTCTCTTTACATTTCAGGTTAAAAAAATTTCATATACCTTCAAAAATCCTATTTTTCAATATTAACTATAAATAGATCGTAGATGATAACTGGTATGGACAAAAAACCGAAATTTGAAGTAGGTAGGGTAGCTCAAAAAGAATTTACTCTTCTGTTTCAGAATTTTTCATTGAAACATTTATTTTTGTAGATTGGCAATAGATAGAGATTAGATAATGTCTGGTATGGATTCAACATTAAATTTTGTAGGGCGTTGAATTGCTCACTAAACATTTCCATTTCCGGTTCTTATGATGTCACTTTCGATTAAAAATTTACATTTCCTTTGCAAAATCTATTTTTTTGGATCAATTATGGAAAGAGCTTAGATAACAACTGATATAGATTCAGTTTCAAAAGGGTGGGTGGGTAGCGGGTGCACTACGGATTTTCATATATTGTTTTTTTACCAATTCCTTTTTAAAAATTTTCCTTGAAACTCCCGTTTCTAAAGAATGGTTATAGATAGAGCGTAGGTGAAGACTTATACGGATTCAGCATAAAATTCCTGGGACGGTAGGATATTTACTAAGGATTTTTTGCTTTAGTTATTTATTCAACTATAGTACAAAAATTTTCATTTTCCTTGAAACATCTATTTCTCTGAAGTGTCTATAGTTAAAGCTTAGATGATGACTGAAATGGATTCAGAATCAAGTTCCTGAAGGGGCAGTGGGATTTCCTGAGGTTTCCACATTCCCACTCTGGAGATGTCACTTTTGGTTTTTCCAATAATTTTCATAACTGAATTGGCGCAATTGACGGCCGTAATTGATCTGGCGCAATTGACGGCCAGATTGATGGACGAGTGGGCCGAGGGCCGACACCACTGCAGACGCTATCCGGCCCCATTTGGACAGCATGACTCGTAAGATCCAAGCTGTGATCAGGGCACATGGCGATGCAACCAAGCATTAAATTCAATAAAACTTTATTTAGTAATATTTTGTCAGGGGTGTTTACATGTGTTCTTGGAATACGGCATAACTGACACAACACAGATATGGATATTTAAATAACATTGACACATGCAAAACCCATTTTGAACTGTTTTCTCGGTTGACATTAAGTACAATAGCACTAAATGATTAAAAATTTGGCATAGAATTTATCTTTGCGTATGTTCTATCTTCTTAAATATCGTGTTTCATCCTTTTCCAAGGATCTTGTATAATTCCTTACCTGCTGTGCCTCTGTATCCTGTGACATGACTTGTATACTTATTCAACTCATCATCAATCCAGAATTCATCATATTCGGCGTACGTGTTGTTGCCTTCCCAGTCAGCCAGAGTGAATTTTAATCTGTTCAGTCTTTGATTTGTCAGGGCGAAAATGTTATCATTACCTGTTGAAAATGTTTCAAACATGAAATTACAACAAAAGTGTTATTTTTTATCTAAAAAGTGTTTATTATTGAACATTGGAATATAATTTGCAGACAAAATGTAAAAGTATGAGCTGCACATGATTTTCTCTATAGATACAAATAAATTTTCTCTTTCTTTCTTTCTTTCATAATCTATTAAATTGAGTCTAACTGCACTGAATGACGCAGATGCAAATTTAGATTTATATCCAATTTACAGTTATAATACATCGTATTTTTCATTTGGCAACTTAATGCATTTTGCAATGTCGTTAGTTTCCCAAATTAAAAAAAGCTGATGTGGGTAACACATGACTTTTCTTATATACTGCATTTTAATTACTGAATTTACTACTTTTACAGTTAAAAAAATGGTATTCTTATAGTAGATACTTATATTATTTCCAAAATATTGAATTTTCTTCAATTAGTCTTCATTTTCATTGATTTAACGTCATTCTTATCCATTTGGCGAGATTTTTGTTAATTTGGCAACAATTAAAAATGTCGCCAAGTTGGCAACATTCCGTCAAATTCGTCGCCAAAATCTCGCCAAGCGTTATGGACGAAGAAATAAGTTATTTTTACAGCAGATAAATGACTATTGGCGTTTAAATACAAAAGTATTACTCAAAGTATATTTTTTCATGAATGGAACGAGCTAGTTCCACGAGAATGATGTCACTAAATTTATCGCATGGAATTACATATGAAAAGTGAACATGTTTTTCGATTGGAAATATTTTTTTTTATTTTATATGACTTTCTGATAATTTTTTGAAAAATATGCAACATCTCGAGAACGGTTCATGTTAGTGTTCTAAAATTTGCGTAACTTTATTTTATTTGCGTAACTTTATTAGCGGTTTTGATTTTTTGGCGATTTTTTCAAAATTTCACTCAAAAATTTAGGGGGGTTCTGGGCATTTGATTGCATATAAAAACAATAGGCTTCCAGTGTTTATGGATTGTTATTTTTGTACCAAATTTCGTTCGAATCGGTCCATTAGTTCGTCAGTTATTGTCTCCACAGTCTCACTGACACACACACAAACACACATTCTTTCACACACACACACACACACACACACACACACACACACACACACACACACACACACACACACACAGACACACACACTTTCACACACACACACACACACACATACATCACCTCAAAAATGTTTGATTCGTGATCAGGGATGCTTGAAACGTGCTCTGCCGTCGAAAACTCGAATTGAATTTTCGACCCCGTCACAATACTTTCCTTATACATTATGTATACAAAGAAAGTAAATACAAACAAACTTGCATATCTAGAGTACGGATTGGTTTTATTCCTTACGTTAGCAAAAATTACATTTTAAACATTCATTTAATTAATACATTAGATAATAGTTAGTCTTTGATTTTATATTTTAACAATTTTTGATGGCCAGTAAAAAACCAGTTTTATTTTTAACACTTTACAACATAGTTGAAAAGTGTTTATGAATTTGTTCATTCTGTCTGTCTGGCATCCATCTTGGCAAAAATCTGCCATCTTGGCCATCTGACCATCTTGGCAAAAATATGGCATCCATCTTGTGTCAAAATCGTGATTTTTAAAGTTGTTTTTAATTTATATTTAGTATTACATCCGTCCTAAAACCGCTTTATTTTTTTTTTCTGTACATCTACATACTGTGTCAACGCAATTACAATATTTTGGAGTTTAAATGATCATCAAATTTTGATCATTTCCACAACGAAGCTTAACTTTCACGTATGGAGAATGTAAACACATCAATCAAGCTGCAAGGTGATATGTATAAGAATTGCTGCATTTTTTTAACGCAAAATTTTTTAGCTCTGAAGTCTGCAATATAGCTGATATGAATGAAACATTCGTTGATTTTACATAGAGAAACAGACGATGAAGTTTTGATGAAGTTTTTGATGAAGTTTTAACCATGGCGTTAGACAGTAATTTTACTTCCATGGGTTTACGTTTTTAATTAAAATGAATTATTGTAGTATTGTGATAATTTTAAAAATATCGCCGCTGAATGAAAGGAATGGAAAAAAATTATGAATGAAATTGTCACTGCTTTTATATAGAGAGCCAGGTGATTTATTTCGATAACGTTATTTGAATAAAGTTCATTTTATTCTGAAAAGTGTTGAAATATAACAAATTATTATAGCATTGTGATAATTTTAAAAATATCTCCGCTGAATGTATCGCATTTTAGAGATGTTTAAATGAAATTGCATTTCTGTTGGAAAGTGTTTCATAATCAATGCTTTATGCATGATTGATCTTTATTGTTCTAAATTGAATCAAAATATAATCATCACCAGGGTAATTTAAAAACGACTTACCAACCAAATTTTGTAAAATTTCGTCGAGCAACTTTTGAGCGTGAGTGGATGTCGACATTGCAGTTACACAGAGTCTGACACACACACACACACACACACACATACATACACACATACACACACATACACAAACACACAGACAGACGCCATGTTGGAAATAGCTTTTTAGCGTTTTAGCGTGCTCGAAAAGATTTGCGATTTTCTAAACGATTCCAATTCTGTTCCTATATATTACAATGCATTGAATGGAAAATAATAACAATGCAATGATAAAAGCTTAAATACAAGAATATACTAAACATTTATTTGCTTAGTTAAATTTTTTTCCCCTTCCAAATGTTTAGACTGTTTACAGTAATATTAATTTCCGAGATATATTCGTTATGCGTTACATACTCATTATTTTACTAATCATGAATCAAATACACCTTCCTGTGATACAATACCGTTCAGTCTGAAAACTAACTAACCAAGCCAGAAATCTTCATCAAGATCCCCAAATCCATTCTTGTACGCAATCCAATCTTGGTAGAAATAACTTTTATCTCTGTCAAAATCACCTCGTCTCTGAAGAACCTGGAATTAATTTTACAATTCCTTGATTGAGATTGCATTTACTATTACATACTCGTATAACATTGATGCTTCATATTTTACTGAATACAAGCCATTTTCATTCATTTCTTAACCGCAGACGCAGTTTCTATGCAAATGATTTTCAGTGACGAGTTGGTAAACTTATTTCTTTTCACTATTAAATTAAAGACAATCAATCATAAGTTTAAAAAGTCATTTAATAAAACCACTTTTCTTGGCGTACAAAAGATTACAAAGCCAAAGCGGTTTCGGGCATCACCATGCCTTCATCAGTGGCGAAATCAAAATTTCAGTGCCAACAAATGTTTACATATATGCCAATTTGGCATGCAAAATTTACATATTTTCAATTTACGTTTTTACAATAATTACATTGTGTTATTTTATAAACAAGAAATTTAAGATTTAAATAATTATTAAATGCAAATATAAAATGGAAGGTGTTTCATGGCCAAAAACTATGTCGTTGAAGCACAAATTACATCAAAATGTAAAGTCATAGAATACTATGTAAAGGTTTTACATGCATGGAGTTGAGAACGAGTCACCAAGCATAACTTAGAGTCTGAACAGGATCAAAATTACATATAGAATCATATGGTACAGATAATAAATAAGGATTCATAAAATAAAATATTACGTGGGTTATTGCAACTGATTAAAATGAAAGTTTTTCAAACAAGGGATGAAAATTATCATTTATAACATACTGGGCAAGAGCCGTAGATAATTTACTATTTTCAATATCTCGAGCATGTTCAGCTAAGCCGATGCCGACAGTACGTTTAGTACTACCAATATACAATTTGAAGTTATTATCAGGAGATAAGATTCTTGTATTCCTGCTAACTCTTTTCATCCAATTTCTTCTAAAAAGTCTCTTCACTTATTTTAATCGTGCCTTTAACGTTTGCTCTTCTATATCGGCTTTAACTACTGAAATTAACTTTATCTTTAACCTCGGTCATTAGGCTGCTTATTCTTTTGAGTTTATTCATAAAATATTTGCTCATATTCGCCGTAATTTTATTCAACCTTATACTAATCTTATTCCTGTTGCTGATCTTATGCCGTACAAATCTAGTCTTTCGTATCCCTCGACGATTTTTCGTCCTCTTATCCAATTTTGCCATGAATTTAAGTTTAAACCTTCTCATTATACTGTTACTACTTTATTTAATCGCATGCGTACGGATAAATATAAGGATAAAAATAACTTTAAATGGAAGTCTGGGGTGTACGTCGTTCCCTCTTATTTACTGATAACTTCAAATCTTATATTGGTAGTACTAAACGTACTGTCTGTATCCGCTTAGCTGAACATGCTCATGATGTTAAAAATAGTAAAATATCTACAGCTCTTGCTCAGTATGTTATTAATGATAATTTTCATCCCTTGTTTGAAAAAACTTTCCTTTCAATCAATTGCCATAACCCACGTAATATTTTACTTTACGAATCCCTGTTTATTTATCTGTACTGTGATTCCATTTGTAATGTTGATCCTGTTCAGACTCTAAGTTACGCTTGGCGACTCGTTCTCGACTCCATGCGTCGAAAACTCAGACCTCTCGACTGGCCCTAGGGCTTACAGCAACTGTTTGAGTGGTCGGGAACGTCGACTTTATGCGACTCCATGCGTCGAAGACCCAGACCATTTGACTCATCCTAAGATATAGAGCAGCAATTTGGACGGCCGGATGCGACTCCATGCGTGTCAAACCTTTCCATAGTTTTCTGTGACTTTACATTTGATGTAATTTGTGCTTCAACGACATATTTTTGGTCATGAACCTTCTTCAGAATATATATTTGCATTAAATATTTGTTTAAATCTTAAATTCCTTGTTTATAAAATAACTCAATGT
This sequence comes from Amaurobius ferox, assembly GCA_951213105.1. Lineage (NCBI taxonomy): Eukaryota > Metazoa > Arthropoda > Arachnida > Araneae > Amaurobiidae > Amaurobius > Amaurobius ferox. The sequence continues at coordinate 65,308,501 of OX578135.1, read as the reverse complement.
AATGATTGTAAAAACGTAAATTAAAAATATGTAAATTTTGCATGTGATTTGGCATATATGTAGACATTTTTTGGAAGTGTAATTTTCATTTCGCCACTGATGAAGGACATGGTGATGCCCGAAAGCGCTTTGGTTTTGTAACCTTTTGTACCCCAAGAAAGGTGGTTTTATTAAATGGCTTTTTAAACTCATGATTGGTTGTCTTTAATTTAATAGTCTTTTGGAATTGATGTGTATCCATTTCAATTATTGTTTCTTCATGGTTATTCTATTCCTGCGTAGCTGGAAAAGACTTCAATTTATCAAGTTTAATGTACATATTGATTTGCATATACCAAATATAGATAAATCACAATTCTTCAACAACTGAGGTAAAATTTACTCATCTGCCTACATTGCCCTCCAAAAGTTAATTACGAGACGGTTAACCGGGAATAATTCATGAAGTTCTGCACCAGTCGACTCAAAATTTCACAGTAAAAACTTTGATGAGTTATTTAGTCATAAATACTTTAATAAGACAAAACATGTATATGTAGGGGTTTCATTTACCCAAAACGGCATGGAAAATTCAATGAGGAATGGACCCAAACCTTTTGTACACGTTGATCTTTTGTACTTCGTGTAATTGATTCTCTCTTGTACTATCGAAGGGGATTTAGCGTATCCTCAAAAGAGTTATTTGCTGCATTACTGTGCTGTTTATGCTTATTTACGTTGCTCTAGCTTTTCCTGTTGTATTTTACTTATTGGATGGAAACTATGTCAAATTTGATGGTAATACAGCTGATTTTTGTCGGTTTTAATAAATGTGGTTTGGGTAACATTTTTATAATTAAACTTTTATCGTCAGAGTGGGGGGGGGGGGGCGGGTGTAATTTTTTTTTTATAAAAGTATTGTACATCATTTAATTATTGTTTCATAACTCCCAACTTCATTACAAACATTTTTGCCATTGCTCACATTTTTTGCGATATTTATTTTTCCAAACACCCTGCATATTAAAATAAAATCTGATGAGGGTAGCACATGAATTTCCTCATATAACGCAATGCATTTACTTCTTTGGCAGCGAAAAAAATGATGTATAAGGTCTACGGCGCAATATTTTGAACGTTGTATTGTACATATGGCGCTGTTTCGGATGACAACATGTCAAACAATTTCGAAGTACTGAATTCACTTACAACTCTAAATTGACAGTTAGTACTAGTGATAGTATGCGCAATGAACAATATAGTCCATATTAAGATATTTTAATTATTTATTCATAAATTTGGCTTTATTTTCGTGCACTTAACGTCATTTTTTTCAATTTTGATGATATTTTCGTCAATATGGGGCGAAACATCGCGAAGTTGGCGATATTTTGCTAAATTAACTGCCAAGTTTACTAAGCATTACAGAGAAACAACGGAGAAAAGAGGTTTTCTTGTTAGCGAACTGTTAGGCTCCAAAATTGGAAACTATTACTCAAAGTATCTTTCTCGTGAAAGGAGAGAACTAGATCCCCGAGAATAATGTTAACAAATTTATCGTAGACCATTACATATGAAAAAGTGAGCATATTTTGCAAGAATTAATGATAATTAATTTAAATATGATGATTAATATATGATATTTCATAAATTTGTTTGAAAAATGTGCAATACTTCGAGAACGGTTTATGCTACATTCTAAAGTTTACGTCATTTGTTTGGTAATGAAAAATTACATATGAAATGATCATTTATGTAAAATTATTGAAGGTTTTGATTTTTTAATGATACTTTCAAAATTTTATTCGAATATTTGAAATTTTTCGAACATTCGATTATGTTTAAAATCAATAGAATTTTAGTATTAGCTGACCTTAAGGGATTCATTGATTGTAATATTTGTATCAAATTTCGTTCGAGACGCTCTAGTTGTTTGTGACATATCGCATCCACACGCAGACATGACCTTAAAATCGTTAGATTTTATCAGGGATGCTTGAAATAGGATCTTAGGTCGAAAACTCGGATTCGAATTTTAAACTTCGTCATTGCCGGTCGTCCAAATAGTTACTCAAGTCCTCTGGATGAGTCGGACGACCTGGGGTTTCCACACTACTTTCCTTGGGCGCGGTAGCCCATTGGTTAGCGCGCTGGAGTTGCACTCGGTAGGCCCGGGTTCGATTCCAGCCACTGCCAAAACTGCCGCCGTGTTCACGCGGAGTAAGATCACGTTAAACATGTGGGTCCGTAAGTCCTTCCGAGAGGTTGGTGGTAGGGGAAGGAGGGTACGGTCCCTGTGGATGCCTCCCCCACTGGGTTCCGGTCTAAATTGGGTGGCACTTCCCGGCCGTCCAAGCAGTTGCCTTACACCTTTCTGGTAGGTCGGACGGTCTGGGTCTCAACAACAACAACACTACTTTCCTTATACATTACACTATGTGTATCGTTAAAGTGAAAAAACAACAAAAAATATTGCGTATTTAGCCGCTTGAATTATGAATGTAATTTTGCATATTTATGAATAGGAAATTGTGTTACTTACTGTCCAACCACCACCATTATCTTCCATGTCACAGTAGACATCTATTGGACACTCAAACACTCTTTTTCGAGGCCATATTTTGTGGACGCCACTAATCGCAGTTGGTTGATTTTCGAGTATTTCAGCACAGTCCACTGGCTTGTTGCACAGTGATTCAGAAGTTTGACTGCTGCAACAAAATATTCAGTCACAAATAAATAAAAATGAAAATAATTTGAAGTGCAAACCTCTACATGACCTTCTTACACAGTAGCATATGACATATTACCAAAACAAATCCCCTTTAACATAAGGAAACACCTCGTACCTAATTCTCTATGACTTGCACGTGTCCATCTAATTATATTGAATTGATGTTATAGTATAAGCGATATTATTCGGTGCAGCAACTGATATTGGTACATTGGTACATTGGTACATTGGTACAAAAAAAAAAGGCTGGTGCTATTTTCGAGAATACGCCAAATTTTAAGAGTTTATAATGTTCCACTGGACTAAACTGTGTAACAAATTCCAGATTTTTAGGATGTAGAGAGTATCGTAAAAATGCCACCAAAGCAGCTGAAACGAACATCCAGGCCATGACGATTTCAATAAATTTTTTTAAAAAGGTTTGATTGGATATGTGATGAAAAATTGATTACAAAATCACAAAAGGCTAAAATACTAAAAACTATAAAATGAAGTATTATAAAAGAAACATTTTATGTTACACGGTTTTATTAAAATGCACTAAAATGCAAATAATAATATTTAGCTATCACAGCATTCTTTGTCATATGCGACTAAATATATAAGCTTTGGGCACTCAAAACATAATTGCATTTGGGCAGTAACAGAATGTTAAGTTGCAATGGAAGAGTAACGTAGAAATGACATATATAAGAATGATTGATTGATTGTTAAATGAAGATTGTCAAAGAAAAATTTAAATGAATTGGATAAAATCATTCTTATATATGCTATTTCTATGTTATCACTTTCATTTTTCCTTAAAATTCTGTTCATGTCCAAATGCAATTCCCTAATGGGCTTTTCACGGTTTTAATTTTAGTCGCATATGGCCAAGAATGTTGTAATAGTTAAAAATTATTTCTTACTTCTTAGTGCATTTTAATAAAATCATGTAACTGAGAAAGTCTTTTTATAGAATTTTTAATTTTAGTGTAATATAAGAAGTGTTAAAGTCAAGCATTACCTTACCTTGATCATCGTTTAATTTGAAACATAATATCATCTTATACCTTGAAATGCATAGAAGTCATGTATATGCTATGCTTTTGAGTTCTTATTTATTTGATCACCATATGTTTTAGTTTATACAGAAGTAGTGATTCCTTATGCTAGAGATAATCGCATAAAACGTAGCAACAGCGGAAGGAAAGATTGAAATCAATCCTATTATAAACCGATGCTTCTGAAGGCGAATTAGTTATATAATCGAGGCTTATAGAAACTTGGTAAAACATTCAAGTCACCTGGATTGAAAAGGTCATATATATTTCTGAATTTAAAAAATAGGAGAAAATGATAAAAGGAGATACAAGATAAGCGATCAGTTTCTTGAAATCAAAATTAAGGAATGAATTTAGTAATTTTGACAATGCATTTTTAAAATTAGAAAACATTTTCTATAATTTTTAAGAAAAGAGCAGGAATATTTTTCGTAGCAAAAAGTATGCCACGAAAACTGATCATTAAACAAAATGAAAGGAGGAACTCGTTTCGGAAGAAACGAAACAGTGAAAACGCAGTACAGGCACACAAGATAAAACAGGAAACTTCTTCCGACAGTACAGCCACACCTGATAAGGCATAACGCTTCTGCGACAGAAAGTAGAACACGTGATACAGGAGGAAATCATTAGAAAATGGAAATTAGCAACAAAAAATAAAAGTAAAATCCAAACAGAGAATGGGAACGAAAAGCAAATGTATTCAAAACACTTGCATTGTGAATAAGACAAAAAATGTAAGTACTCTTTGAAAAAGCATATGTTACAAAGCATTTTATTAAAGATATTCAACATCAGCTTTTTAAATCATAGGTTAATGCTACTTTTATAGTAATGCTATTTCTATGGAAAACTTAATTTGGAGTTTTTTAATTAAGCCTCCGACAACCCTTGAGCTTAAAGTTTAAACATGGACAGTGTTACCCACAGTGACGTATAGAGTATCCATATTAAATTTGAAAAGCTGAGAGGAAAAGCTGTGGTGGATTTGTATACGGAGAAGCTGTGGTGGATTCACTGGAAAGCTGTGGTGGATCTGTATGCAGAACAGATTTTAATTAAATTCTTAACCTGCTCATTTAAGCTTGGGTATTTTGTAGAAGCTCATAATATAACCTTGAGTTCTACCTTATATCCGCGTAACAGAATTTGAACCAACTTAGTATAAATACTTCTCTGTTTTTTATATTTCCTGCGTATGAACGATGGCAATATTTATCATACCGGACGTTTCATTCGTCATGCGATACATCTTTATTGAGAACTATATTAATAAATATTATCACAATGAAAGGAAACTGGGCCATACATACGCTTTTCAATGATAGACACATATATAAGACGAAAACTAAGATGCTAAATGTATAAACAATTACTTTCTAATTGTTCGAGTTCAAAACCCTTCTGCAAAAAGCCCATGTATTGTTCTGCGATTCAGGAGCAAGATCGAATGGCTAAAAGTGGCATCTGCAGAGTCTGGTCTCGCAGCAGAGCATTAACTTCTTCCATAAACGCGTATTCTGACATGGATGACGACGGATGTGCTTGGACAGTGAGTATTCAATTTCATCAAAAAATATCCTTAATTTGAATACTATTTTAAAGGAAAAATTCTTTAAATGTTCATATTATCTTATTTAACTCAAAAAGTAAATCCAACGCAATGTAAATTGTTGAACATTCAATTATGTTCAGCTCTAGGATTTGACTGAAGATAGAAATCCTTTTATTTCTGAAACGATCGTCTGCTGCTATTATTTTACTAGCAGAGCAGATATACCAGGCATTGTTAGTCATTTAAAAAATATGTATATTCTAAATGCATTTATATTGCTTTTCGTAAAAATTTTACAAAAATATTGAATTTGAATCTTCTACAAAATATAAAAAGTACAATTTCTTAATGGCCAGGCACTTGGTCGTCCAATCATTTGTCTTATTTGACGCAGACCGTGCCATTTACCAGAAGGTGTAAGATATCTGCTTGGACGGTCGGGAAGTGCCACCTAAATTAGACAATTATTTTTCCGTACAATTTTCATACTATTATTGATATTTGAACTTTTATTGATTATTGAAGTTTATATTTTCTACGGAAAATACAAGTTTAATAATCTGTTTATATAAGAGAAATGATATGGATTGCAGATTTGTGGAAAAGTAACAGCCAAGCGGTTATTGATTGGTATTTTTGGGATTTACACTTTAAAAAAGATATAATTTTCTACTTTAGGAAACAGTCATCAGAGGTAACTAAATCGTATTTGAAAAGATCCTACAGTTTATAATAGAAAGATTTTAGAAAGCTCTTTGTCTTTCTGAAACTTTTTAATATACGCTTTAGAATCATTTTGTAAATACGATAAATCTTTACGACGGAAGTACCTTTGTCGCCACCGTTAAATAGTGTAAAAGTGCGTATTTTACATACTTTAGCGTTAGAAATTGCATTCCAATGCCAGATGAAACTTGATTAATTTAGCAATTAGTATTACATTATCACACCTGAGTACTAAAAATTACAGAATAACTTTGCATATAACCATTATTTATTTTACTGTTTATCAGTTTCACAATATTACAAATACAGGGTGATAGAAAAGTTACATCAAATTTTAAAATCATATAGTGTACCAAGGAATTGAAATAGTTTTTTTTGTCATTCCAGAAGCCCTAATATACAGTTAGAAATATACCAGAAACATCATCTGCTGTTTTTAATACTTCAGAGGATTGTTACATGGTTAATATGTAACATCGCATGTTTTGGATGGATCGCAACGATGAAGACGATCCCTGTATTGCTTTTAAAATAAATATATGTTTTCCCAAAAAGACACCTGAAAAGGAAGTGAGAACAACGCTTCTTCGACGTCGTTAACGGATGCGTCTCAATTACAGAGGGGCTCGCAGTGGGGGCCCCCAAACAAGAGACCTCTTGACCGCCACAGGTCACATGTGCGCCCGAGATCGTGAGAACTTTCGGCTATCTGACACATATTAATTCTTGTGTCCTAACCAAACCTACGAGATGACAGCACCCAATAACAGATATGTAACCCTATGCTGTCCAATGGAAATAGCAGGGGCTACTGTGCCAGGCCAATGACAACCAGGGGCGTAGTTTTTTTCAGATGTTTGAGAGAGAGTCAGATTTTGAGAGAAGTAACTTGATTTGATTTTTCTATTAATGTAAGGGAAAGTGTCCTTGGACAACTGCCGGACACCCGACGCCTTCCGACCCGATGACGGGCCACACAACGGAGTATCGAGGTATGCCATGCATGTCTTTTACATTCATTTTGGTTGCAAGATTCTCTCTCTCTCTCTCAACATTTATAAACCTTCGTATTTGATATAATTGATCCGTATGCAAAGTATTTTAACTGTATTTGTAATAGGTGTATAAATATATGATTGGTACGATTTAACTTTAATCTTGAGAGGATGGAATTTAATTATATGTTTCAAGTATGTGGAATTATGGAAGATGTTCTTATGGAACGGAGCAATTATTATTCCAATGAGATTAGATGTGAATACCACCAATGTTGTGTTAATTAGAGTAACTTTGCGAGGATGATATGGAGAATAATTATATTTAAGTTAGAATGTTAATTGAATATGTTCTTATTATTTTAATCAATTGTAAATAAATTTGTTATTGTTATATATTATGTCCGCTGTCCTCATTGTCCACTTATATTTTAGAATTGATTTATGTTTATGTCCGACACGGCCAATATCGAAGTTCACTTTAATGGGAAGAATTAATAACACTTGCGTCCTGACCGGACATGTGGTGAAAACCCACGCATCAGCCGATAATGACAGAACTCTTTTTATCAATCAAAAAGCAAGTCGTTCTTAACATCTTACAGCATAGTTGAAAAGTGTTTATGACTCTGTTCATTCTGTCTGTCTGTCTGCCCGTTCGCACGATAACTGCCGTAAGAATGACTTTATCAGAATGAAATTTTAGTATGTTGTTGAGACGGCCTGTGGGACATATGGGAATGTAAATGAGTAATATCACAAATTGCTTCGAAATTTTTAGGAAATATTCAAATTATCCCATAAAATATATAAAAAAAGATTTCAGCAAAATATGTTCGGTAATTTTTTAAATAAAAATTAATACAATAATTGCACCCATATTATGTGAAAAAATCACGTGACTCATTTCAAAATGAAATATGGCATCCAACTTGTGTCAAAATGAGGATTTCTAAAGTTATTTTTAATTTATGTTAAGTGTTGCATCCGTCCTAAAACAGCTTTATTTTTGCTTTTCTCTGTGCAACTATATACTGCGTCAATGGAATTACAATATATTTTAGTTTCAATGATCATCAAACTTTGATTATTTCTACAACGAAGACTGTTTGTCACATATGGAGAATGTAAACACATCAAGCTATAAGATGAGTTGCTGAATTGCTGAATTTCTTTAAAGCAAAATTATTTAGCTCTGGGGTCTGTAATATAGCTGATATGAATGAAACATTTATTGATTTTACATAGAGAAGCAGGCGATTCCATATTATTGCTTTTTTGATGAAGTTTTAAGCATGGCGTTAGAAAGTAATTTTACCTCCATGGTTTTACGTTCTTAAGTAAAATAAATTGTAGTAGTATTGTGATACTTTTAAAAATATCGCCAATGAATGAAAGGAATGGGAAAAGTTTATGAATGTTCACTGATTTTATATAGAGAGCCAGGCAATTTATGTTTCGATGACTTTATTTCAATAAAGTTCATTTGTTCTCGATGAAGTTTTTAAATATAATAAATTATTGTATTAGTATCATAATTTTAAAAACATCATCGCTGAATGTATGGAATTTCAGACATGTTTAAATAAAATTGCATTTCAGTTGGAAAGTGTTTCATATTCAAAGCTTTATGCATGATTGATCTTTCTTTTTCTGCAATAAAATAATTTTTATTCTTGAACAATATTTCTCTACTTTTAAGAGTAGTATTGAAGAGTTTTAGAAGAATTCATTGAAGAGTGTTAGCAACGTAACCTCTATATCTGACAGTTTTTTCTGGGTAGTTAGTTGAAATGGAAAAACCCACCTGTTCTCGCTTTGTCTGCAACAGATCCAGATATTTATATATATGTAGATATATATATTTATATATATTTAGGAATATATATATATATATATATATATATATATATATATATATATAAACGCCAAGTTCTTCGATTGATAAAATATGTCTGCTCTTATCATCTGCTGTATTAAAAACAGCATACAATATTTCTGATCTATTTTTTAGGGTATATCAGTGCCACTTAACTGGAATTATGTTTATTATTTCAATTTCTCGGGGGATTATATGATTTCAAAATTTGATTCCTGCGACTTCCACCCTGCACTTTCATAAGTGCTTTTCAAATGCAATTTTTGAAGAAAGATGTCAATGTGTTGTAGCAGAGATATGTAGGTTCCTGAAGTTCTTAGGACGTATTTTGATGACAGTATCTTTCAGAGAGTAGTAATTGGTTCGAAACAATGCCCAGTTTACTCCATCGGCGTGGGACTTATGCTCCCCTTTGAGGTACAGTCCGTTTAAATTTGAATAGTGGCACTTGGTGTACCACCACGCTCCTTTGTAGTCGACAGAGCAATTCCCGTCAATCAAATCATTGTCCTGGTCTTTGGTTGAAAAGGGCGCACCGTTGGTGAAGGAAAATCCATCTCCTATAAAAGAAAATGAATAGTCTAATTAGAAAGGATTAACAAGGAAAACTTGAGCAACGTATATAAGCACAGATAACACAATAAGGCAGCATACAGCTGACATAATATTATCTGCTGTTTCGAGAATACACTGGGTCCTTTTCGTCAGGGAGAACCGACAAACCCGAACTCCAAAAGAGGAATGGGCGCAAACAGAAGAAACAGAGAGGATCACATATCCAGACATTGGTTATAATTTTGACTTCGGATTTGTTGGTTCTCTTGCACTGACGATGGGGCTCTAGCGTGTTCTCGAATCAGCTGTATGAGGCATTATTGGGTTATTTGTGTTCATACAAGTTGTTTAGATTTTTGTTATCCTTCACACAAAGTTTATTTCATTTATTGAGAAATGATTACTGTTTAATTTTTAATTAAATGAAGGTGTTACATTACAAATGTTGATTTTCGGAACAGGTGCTCTACCATTAGCTGCCCGGAATTATTTTCTCATAGGTCGGAAATCCTTATTATTCCATCTGGTCATTTACGAAAAGCTGCGATAAACTTACTATGAAGTCGTCGGAATTTGGTTTCGTTATTCTTTCATGGGCAGGAGGGTGGACTTACAGCGGAACCTCAGTGGACCAATCAAAGTCAATAGTGAAATTATTAAATACGAGGGAAGTTAATATGATGCTTTATAAACAATTTTTTCACCGTTTACATTTCACAGATGAAAAATATTTTGATCAATAGAATTATGTCATGTCAATAGTGATAACAGTAGTAACTTTTATAATATAAAAGCAAATGTTGGGAAATAAATACATTTTTTAATTAAAATATTAAATATACTAAATACTTTTGGTATCAATTTTTGAGAAAACTGCAATATAGTAGTTTTCAAAGTCTTTGAAAAAGGAAATACCAAATACATTAAAATATTTAATGCTAAAACTTAACGGAAATATCAACTAATGTTTATTAGATAGAAGAAATTTTACTTAAGCAATTCATAGTTGCGCATCTAAAAGATAAATCTAAGATTAATATTTTGTGTTATAATAATTTAGTTTTGATGTAGTGCTACAGAAACAGAAGCACAAATTAAGAATTTTTTTAACAGTTTTCGTAGATCCAAGCTGCTTAAATTATTTCAACTGTAAGGACTTTAGTTTAAGCCAGAGTTTTTTCTGTTAGTTTCTCTATTTTTGATACATTTACTTTTACAAATTTAGGAAAACACAAAATCCTCTTGTAAACATGATGAGTAGTAAAATTTATATCCTACTTTTACTTCTTGTATTTGATAAGTATTGGGAGTTTTCCATCTTTGCACAAAATTTGATGAAATTCGTGTAAAATGCTTAGAGAAAATCTCAGTGTTTTCTTTTCTCAAGTATTAACTACATAAAGTAGCAAAAATAACTTGAAAAAGTAAAACGCGGTAAAATGTTAATAAAATGTTATTTTGTTTCTTAAAAGTATTTTAACATGGACAAAATTTTAAATCTGCGTGTGTCGAAAATTTATTTTAAAGCAAATATCCTCTGCCATAGTAGAAAATGTAATTTTCATCTGTGGTTGATACTAATTTCTTCAAATTAATTTCAAAATAAATTTTTATAAAAACGGAAACTTAATAATTTGCTGAAGTTGGGAAATATTTTGTTAAAACTTCAGTTTTTTAAATAGAAAATTCTGTAGATTATTACAAAATATTTTTTTGAGTATTTTAGCAACAGATGGCAGCACAAGTTGCAGCACTGAGCTTTGATTCGTACCGAAGACCTTTCGTTTGCAGAGCGTCTTTCCTGCTGTCAAGCCAGAAGTAATACACCATTGCAATGAACTAAGAAATTGCATGCTCTCAAACTTATAGTGCTATTTCAGGGTGTTATTTTAAAAGCAGAATATATTTTTAAGTTATTTTAATATTGTTTCAGAAAAGCAAAAGAAGTGTGTAGAGAAAATATAGGAGATTTTATTTTCTAAATTCTATCGGACTTTCGTTTAACGATTATGGAAAGAGATAGTTATGTAATGTTCATTAACATAGACGAAATACAATACAACGCTACAATAATTACAGCGCAGTAACAAAGCAAGCACTTGCTTGGAGCGGCACATTTTATGGGCGGCATTTCAGTCAATAAGGTCTTAAATGTAAAGTTCTGGAGAAAAGACATCCGCATTTACAAGGACAGTTGTATGCGTCAAAATTAAACAAAAACACTGAATAAATGTTAAAAATTTGATCCCAGTTAAAGGAGTCAAAACTGCTGTCATTCATTCTTCTCTTCGAAAAGAGGGCTAAATGGGATCGCTTCCAGTATGTCGTCCCAATTGTTTATCCTGCAACCAAGTAACAACTAATTACTTTAGCGCACTGGGCGTCCAGACATGAACAGCACGGCTAGGGTTGCATATTGACCATTATCTGTGATCTGCAAGAGATTTTAGGTGAAACTGGCTTTTGTTAACTATTCCATGAAAAAAATTCGATGAGAGAGGGTACTTTGTTTGAAACGAAGGGGGTTTCCACCAAGAATTTCCGTGCCTGGATAGCCATCTTTTGTTAATTATTCTCCTACGCTCCAAATCCGTAAATCATCTCCCCCAATCACTTAGACACATAAATAGAGGATTTCTTTCACATGATGCCGAACACAGGTGTCCGCATTGAAAGTTAGAAAACTGGACGAGGACAAACAGGTCTCAAAAGACATCTTGAGACATCAGTGAACCATAGTAGAATTTGTGGTAAATACACATCCCAAGACATCTACCTCATCGGCTGTGAAACATGTGTTTTAATTTTGTTCCTCACGAGATTTGTTCTGGGATGATTACTCCTCGAAGGGTGAAACAGTCCAGTCGTATATTTCGGTGAGAAACGTAAAACATAATTATTCTTGCCGCAAAGCATAGTTTATCGTTTTCTTTCTGAATATTATACAGTTGATATTATCTGGTTGATATTATCTAAAATACAGAATTCATCTAGCATTTACGGTAAGCAAGATATGATTATTTTATGATTGTTTAAAATTGTTTCTATTAACATATAACATATTAGACCCCCATCAAGGGGATTCAGATTATTCTAAATTTCAGGTGTAAAGTCGATATGTTCTTTCATTGAAAGATCGTAATAGTTCTCGTTATAACGACTTATATACAGCATCTGTCGAGTCACTTTTTAGATAAAACATATTTTAAATTTTAAGCACGGATCAGTGTTTGTTTGTTTTTAGGATATTATATTAAGTTTAGCTCCTTGAAAGCTCAGCTAAAGCTCCGTTTTATTTGAAAAATAACTACTGTAATATGAATGAGATAATTTTTAAAACGAAAATAATATTCAACAGATTCACAACTCGCCGCTTTAAAATCTCTGTTATTTTATAAATTCGAAATTTTTAAAACGAATTAATAAAAATATCACTTACGTATATTATATTCTGCGTTTAAGTTATGGAGTAAGAATTCAATAAAATGTAACATTCTTTGGCATTTGAGTATTTACAACAAAAGTCATTAGGGAAGAGTTTAGTTTTTAATGGAAATCAATTAAAATTTATTTTCTAAACCAACTGCACCATATGTAGAACTCCAAACTTTCTAATTTTTAGTCTTTTATTTTAAACCATCGGAAAAAAAATGATGAACCTCAAAGAATTTTCTTTCTTTCTGGTAAATAAAAAGTAAACTATAAATGCTGTAAATTTCTTAAACTTTCTAAATCATTTCAACTTTTGAGTATAATTGAAATTATGTTACTATTTAATTGGAACTTATATATTTTGCATTTTAAGCATGTACTTTCCTTATATATATATTGTTATATTATTCTTTCAGTGTGGCGTACAGAAATCTCCTCTTAGAATATTTTTCAAGCATATAACAAGGGTGAATGGGATATTTTCGGGTGAAATGGATAGAAAAAAGCTATCAATTTTTCGAACATTTAAAATCAAAAATAAGATGAACATGAAAAGTATAATGTTTAAAAATGTTACAAAAATAAATATTTTAATTGAATTTTCACTTAAAAGCAAATATCATCATTTATATAGAACGCTAATATGCACCGTTTTTGAGGTATCTTGCATTTTTTTTTTATTTGAAACAGAAAAAATAAAAAATAAATAAATACAGTCAATATTGTTTAGTACACATTTTGTAATTACTTTTAGAAGGAAATAAATGAATACCATTGTTTAGAAGTTCTCATTGAAAATTTAACTTTTCCACACGCAGCGGTATATATATCAAACAAATTAAGCAAATCAAAATATATATTTGGTATACAATCAATAACTGTCAGAGGACTTCTTCAATTTCTCGAAGGCCAGGATCTTATTTCTATATCCAGGAATTTTCTTATTTCGATAATGAAAAAAACATTTTTAAATGATTATATTACAATTTGTTACAAAAATAGTAATTTTATATGTAATATTTCATTTTCCGAATTACACCATTTACAGGACTGTAAAATAAGTGTTTTTGAGGTATTACACGAATTTGATTTAAAACAATGTTTTTTACATTATATATACTAATCACTATTGTTAAAGGAGCAAATGATCTGTAAGTACTTATAACCGGAAAGAAATGGACAACATCGTTTAGTAGTTATCATTAGTCTTTCTAGAGACATTATAAAATGTTACTTTCCTACGGAAAGAGATACATATCTCGAAATAATAAAGCGAATTACATAATAGAAGCATACCAAATCGGTATCAATAAAAATCCTATTGATTTTCAGTGATATCTAGTTATAAGGAAGCTTTAATTTGTGTAATTGTTTTGTAAAAACGAATAAATATAGAAATTTTGATTTTGGGCTAAAATATTTTATTCGTAACACACATGATGGAGGCATATCATAAGAAATATATGAGAAATGGGAATTCTAAATAAAAAAAAATCATATCAGTTCTACCGCAAAGTAAAAAATCTGATGTGGGCAGCACATGACTTTCCTTATATAATGCAATGAATTTACTACTTTTACAGTGAAAAAAATAGATTACTCTTATAGTATTTATTTATATTCTTTCCAAGATATTGAATTTTCGTCAATTAGTCGTCAATTTCTTTGATTCAACGTAATTTTTATCCATGTGGCGAGTTTTTCGCTAATTTAGCAACATTTAAAAAAGTCGCCAAGCTGGTGACATTTCACCAAATTCGTCGTCAAAATCTCGCCAAGCGTTATAGACGAAGAAATAAGTTATTCTTACAGCAGGCAAATGACTATTGGCGTTCAAATACAAAAGTATTACACAAAGTATCTTTTTCATGCATGGAACGAACTAGACCCACGAGAATGATGCCACCAAATCTATCGCGTCGTATTACACATGAAAAGTTAACATGTTTCTCAATAGGAAATATTTTTTTTTATTTTATATGACTTTTTGATAATTTTTTTGAAAAATGTACAATATCTCGAGAACCGTTCATGTTAGCGTTCTAAAATTTATGTCAATCGCTTTCTAATGATAAATTACATAAGAAATATCTATTTGCGTAACTTTATTAGCGGTTTTGATTTTTTGACGATTTTTCAAAATTTCACTCGAAAATTTAGGGGGGCTCTGAACATTCGATTGCGTATAAAAACAATAGGCTTCCCGTGTTTACGGATTGTGATTTTTGTACCAAATTTCGTTCGAATCGGTCCATTCGTTCGTCAGTTATCGTCTCCACAGACTCACTGACACACACACACGCATACTTTCACACACACACACACACACACAGACATCACTTCAAAAATGTTTGATTCGTGATCAGGGATGCTTGAAACGTGCTCTGCTGTCGAAAACTCGAATTCGAATTTTCGACCCCGTCACAATACTTTCCTTATACATTATGTTAAGGAAAGTAAAAAACATTAAGCTTAATTTTTACAATTAAACTTGGCTGTGTTTGTTATATATATATATATACAGGGTGTCCCCAAAACATTGACCTCTGCTTTTATTCCTTAAATATTGATCTTAGACATACGAATTACAAAGTTGCGTAAAAAGGGTACAGAGTTTTATGAAATCGATAAAAATTTTCAGGGGATTAAATTTGAAGAAATACAAAATTAAAATTTTTATACGGCCTCCGTACAAAAACATTTCCAATGAGTAAAATGTACCCCATACACTAATAATATGATGTACAAAATTTCAGCATTTTTTCACAAAAAGTCTCAGAGATATGTTTAAACAAGGAAAGTTGGGGAGGGATTAATCACAAATTCAAATTTAAATGTTTACAGCAAGAGTGCGAATGACGTAACGCAGAAATGCATCATAAGCAAATAATATCTGCCTCTCATTTTTAATGGATATTTGGCATAGATGGAAAACATTTTTAACAATCTTTGTATTCTTTGTGTAAAGTTATTATTTCTACACAATGTAGATACTTTTGTACTTAGCAAAATTATTATTTATTTATGTAATCATTGTTTTCTTTCGTAATTTGCGTATACTCCTGAAAAACGATCTGTCGACATAATTTTTCCCCTCTGAGATCCCATGTCGATGCATCGAAAAGTGGTTTAAATCAGATTTTTGTCTTTTTACATCTCTGGGACTTTTTATAATAAAAGGCTGAAATTTTGTGTATCACCTTATTAGTGTATGTGGCACATTTTACTCGGAGAGGGACGGCAGTGGTATCAAGTGTTAGGCCGGTGATGTACGCATGTTGTGAGAGGTGACGCACTCAAGAGAGGAATGCTATCGAACGCGAGATAAGATAAAAATTATCAAAATCTAATTGCTAAGTTTTATTTCTTTAATTCTGATACTCAATTAACATTCCGTAATAATTAACTTTATAACTTATTAGACCACTGTTGGCAATTTGTAGAAATAAATGAAATGTTTATATAAACCGTTGCTTCATTTACAAATACCCGTGTGATAAGACGTGTTCTACGTTGAGGACGGATCTTCCGTATACCCCCTCAAGTCTTTTTTTAACTATCGTACAACAGTGGAATTTTTTCAGGCCATTTTGCACACACACACACAAAAAAAAATACCGGTTCTATTTTTTGATGATGTAACAAACTTTATTAGATGAAAATGTTCTACTAGACTACGCTGTGTACCAAATTTAAGCTCTCTGGGACATAGGAAAGTATGTTAAAATGCCATCAAAGAAGTTGGAACAGACAGACACACACACACATCATTCACGACGAGTTAAATAAAAGCTTTTAATAACAAAATGTATTAATATATATGGAAAGACATGCATTAGGCAACATAATTTTTCTTTATCTAGAATTGAATGCCATTATTTATATGATGCTAACATGTTTCGTTATTGATATATTTCACATCTTTTTATTTAAAACGCAAAAAATCAAAAGATTTAATCCCACGAAAGTTCCATTCATTTGAGAAACATTTGGAACAAAATTGACTGAAAATTGGCGATTTAGCAGTGTTTCTCTATTCTATTGCATTTATAAAGGTTAAGAGAAAAATAAATTTCAGGGAGGGTCGGCCAAATAGCTTTCTGCTTGAGGCGGTAAAAAACCTGGAGCCGGTCCTGAATAATTATACGAACTTTTAAATAAAGAAAAAGAAATAATTTAAAAATTGGTTAGACAGATCCTCTGAAATTTCAAAGGAGCTTGTGTATGTGGAATAAAATTTTCAGATTTGATGAAAATTTGGTGGTTGTAAAATTTCTAATAGTCTAAATAATTCAGTTGGTAACACGTCTATTCAAACTTAAATAAAATTCAAGGAGACAAGACAAATTAAAATATGGTCATTTATTGAACTTCCTAAAAGAAGTAAAAAATTGTTATAAAAGCTAGACCGCTTTCAAGTATATAAACGCCCTTCATTAGTGGCAACATAAAATGTAAAACATACTATCGTTCATATATAACGACGAGAAACACGGCAAAATTTGCATAAATAAAATGGTAAGGTACAAGGTTATTAATTAATATTAAATCTCTAATCCAAATAAACCAAAATGCACCGATTATTTAAAGCAGGCCAATTACAAGCAAAATACAAATACAACAAAATCTACAAGCCCGAAAATTCAAAAAGTATTTAAAGAAGGAGTCAGAGGTAACTGTGAAGAGACTTGAATTGCATAGAGTCGAGGATGAGTCGCCAAACAAAACATAAAAGTTTGAAAGGGATCAAAATTACAAATCGAGGCACGGTAAATATAAACGAAAAGGGATTTGTCAAGAAGGATATTACGAGGGTTATTGCAACGGATTAAAAGAAAAGTTTTTTCAAAAACAGGCAGAAAATTATTATTTGCGACATACTGAGCAAGTGCAGTGGACAGTTTACCGGTCTTGACATCCCGGGCATGCTCGGCGAAACGGATGCCAACGGTAAAATTATAACTACTACCATCCGGAGACAAAAGTTATAATTATTATTACGTAGTTATAATTTTTACATTGGCAGTATTAAGTGTACCGTTGGCATCCGTTTAGCGGAACATATCCGGGATGTCAAGAATGGTAAACTTTCCACTGCTCTTCCTCAGTATGTCGCAAATGATAATTTTCTGCCTGATTTTGAAAAAAAACTTTTCTTTTAATCCGTTGCAATAACCCTCGTAATATCCTTCTTTACAAATCCCTTTTCGTTAATATTTACCGTGCCTCAATTTGTAATTTTGATCCCGTCCAAACTTTTAAGTTTTGTTTGGCGACTCATTCTCGACTCTATGCAATTCAAGTCTCTTCACAGTTACCTCTGATTATTTTTAAAATACTTTTTGAATTTTCGGACTTGTAGATTTTGCCGTATTTGTATTTTGCTTGTAATTGGTTTGCTTTAAATAATCGGTGCATTTTTGTTTATTTGGATTTAGAGATTTATTATTAATTAATAGCCTTGTACCTCACCATTTTATTTATGCAAATTTTGCAGTGTTTCTGGTCGCTATATATATGAACGATTGTATGTTTTACATTTTATGTTGCAACTGATGAAGGGCGTATATACGCTTGAATAACTATTTTGCACGTCTTTTAGGAAGTTCAATAAATGACATTCATATTTTAATTTGTGTTGTGTCCTTGAGTTTTATTTCTAATAGTCGTCTTACATTTTTCAAAAAATTATTATCGAAGCATTTGCTATTAATTCGGTTTGCAACTTGGTGTTTATTTAACCTGAACAATGAAACAAATTCATTGTCAGTTAGCATAATAAATTTATCCACTGTGGTTAAATTATTCTTCTTTTCAAAAACGGTCTCTCGTACTCACTCTTTTATAAGTCCGCCATCTTGAATACTGGTATTCCGTACCTTATTTCAGATTTTACGGTCCCCTCAGATGGTGAAATTATCAAGGGATTTTTACGAACCCTCGTTTAACTTTAGGTACCCTTTTAAGCACTTCGTGGTACCACATTCCGCAAAATTTGATTGACGTGCGGAATAACGGGTTATTTCGAACCCGGGTAGATTTACGATGTGTTGGTGGTAGGGCCCCAGGGCCTGTTAATACCAGTCATTGGCGGCAACTAAATTTACCATCATTCTTCATTATTAATACCCATCTTTGGTAGCAATCAAGTTTGCCATCTAGTATGTTTTACTAACAATTGTTTTGAAGCATCTAATTCTCCGGATCTACTAAAGATAAAGCTTAGGTCAGTGATTCTCAACCATGAGAAATTACGAAAAAGTGACATGTTGCACTTTTTTTCGCAAAGCTGTAGGGTTACACGGAATCCTGGTTGGAAATCGTTGGCTTAGATGATGACTGATGTGGATTTATCATCGAATTTCAAAGGTGGTAGGGTTCACCAAGGATTTCCACTTCTGATTCTTTTTACATTTCAGGTTGAAAAATTTTCATATACCTTCAAAAATCCTATTTTTCAATATTAACTATAAATTGAGCGTAGATGATAACTGGTATGGACAAAAAACCGAAATTTGAAGTAGGTAGGGTAGGTCACTAAGAATTTACTCTTCTGTTTCAGAATTTTTCATTGAAACATTTATTTTTGTAGATTGGCAATAGATAGAGATTAGATAATGTCTGGTATGGATTCAACATTAAATTTTGTAGGGCGTTGAATTGCTCACTAAACATTTCCATTTCCGGTTCTTATGATGTCACTTTCGATTAAAAATTTACATTTCCTTTGCAAAATCTATTTTTTAGGATCAATTATGGAAAGAGCTTATAGATAACAACTGAAATAGATTCAGTTTCAAAAGGGTGGGTGGGTAGTGGGTGCACTACGGATTTTCATATATTGTTTTTTTGCCAATTCCTTTTTAAAAATTTTCCTTGAAACTCCCGTTTCTAAAGAATGGTTATAGATAGAGCGTAGATGAAGACTTATACGGATTCAGCATAAAATCCCTGGGACGGTAGGATGTTTACTAAGGATTTTTTTCATTAGTTATTTATTCAACTATTGTACAAAAATTTTCATTTTCCTTGAAACATCTATTTCTCTGAAGTGTCTATAGTTAAAGCTTAGATGATGACTGAAATGGATTCTGCTTCAAGTTCTTGAAGGGGCAGTGGGATTTCCTGAGGTTTCCAACTTCCCATTCTGGAGATGTCACTTTCGGTTTTTCCAATAATTTTTATAACTGTACAATTTTTTTTAATTATGAGCCAGACCGTCCCGCTCAACCAAAGGATGTATAGCAGTTACACGGGACGGCCGGGAAAAACACAGAAATAACAATACACATAATAGACATAGACATGCAAAAACATTATATACATAGATATACATAAACAAAAATGGAAATGACAGATTGCAGGGGGAAGCGGGCATGTCTTAAAAGGGTAGAATATAACACTTGCAAAAGTAATTGAGGTAAAACAGAATTTCTTTTAAATGTAAGAGAATTTAAAATGAACAAAAAAAAAAAACGATTGCATGAAATAAGTGTGCAAAAGAGAACAAAAATTCTTAGCAGTTCCGTCGAAAATGAGTCGTTAAAAAAATAAAAAATCCGAAATCTGCTCGTTGTTCTGGCTCCTCCAACCTAAGAGTTAAATTAGACACGGAATAGGGTTTACTTTAAAGAAATGTGCGTCTAATTTGCATAAGGGGTCGTCGTTATAATTAATTGCTCATTATTACAGAAAATTCAAATGACAACACCTATTTTTTATGTTATCATAAGATTCCCCATGTTAGAATTATGCTACAAATAAATTTGTGTGCATTTCCGACCAGAAATACGGGAAATACACAGAAAAAAATCTATTTGAGGTTCGTCTTGATATTTAGAGTAGTAAAATGAAGGTCACTCTTACTCTGCATTTATACCTTTTCTATTTTGTTGATATGGCACATTCTTTATAAAAACATTTCAATAAAGGGCTTGTGGGGGTTCAGAGACCGGGAATTTTAGGGGCAGCGAAAATTACATTTTTAATCACACATCTATATGTTAATATTAAATGAGGTTTATTGAAGCCATATCACCTGATAGAATTTTCGCATTTAACAATGGTGTGAGGACTGGGATTTTTAGATCTTAAGCACTCCCATTCTTACGAAATTTAACAAATAAATACATTTTTGTTGACTTTAGAATCTGCAGAATATAAAAGTAACAAGTAAATACAATTTTGTTGACTTTAGAAACTGCAGAATGTAAAAGTAGCAGCAGAAACTCGTCTTGCACGCATTTATAATATTTATGTGTGAAATAAGTTCAGCGAAATAAGTTCAGCCTTGTCACCGAACCTGTCTACCAACACGACAATTGTACCGTGCATCGCGCCAGATGTGTTCAGGACTGGTTCGCAGAACGTTGATCTCCCACACCTCACTTGGCCCGTTAAATCGGCTGACCTTAATGTCAACGAGAAAATGTGGGACGCTTTGGAAATTGCTGTCAAGAGGAGTGTTGCACGTCCTGAGTCACTAGCGCAATTGACGGCCAGATTGATGGACGAGTGGGTCGAGGGACGACACCACTGCAGACGCTATCCGGACCCATTTAGACAGCATGATCCCTAAGATTCAAGCTGTGATCAGTGCACATGGCGATGCAACAAGTATTAAATTCAATAAAACCTTATTTCGTAATATTTTGTCAGGGGTGTTTACATGTGTAATTGGAATACGGCATAACTGAAACTACACAGATATGGATATTTAAATAACATTGACACATGCAAAACCCATTTTGAACTGTTTTCTCGGTTGACATTAAGTTCAGTAGCACTAAATGATTAAAAATTTGGCATAGAATTTATCTTTCGTGTGTTCTACCTTCTTAAATATCGTGTTTCATCCTTTTCCAAGCATCTTGCATAATTTCTTACCTGCTGTGCCTCTGTATCCTGTGACATGACTTGTATACATATTCAACTCATCATCAATCCAGAATTCATCATATTCGGCGTACGTGTTGTTGCCTTCCCAGTCAGCCAGAGTGAATTTTAATCTGTTCAGTCTTTGATTTGTGAGGGCGAAAATGTCATCATTACCTGTTGAAAAGGTTTCAAATATGAAATTACACCAAAAGTGTTATTTTTTCTCTAAAAAGTGTTTGTTATTGAACATTGGAATATAATTTTCAGAGAAAATGTAAAAGTATGAGCTGCACATGATTTTATTTATAGATTCAAATCAATTTTCTCTTCCTTTCTTTCTTTCATAATCTATTAAATTGAGTCTAACTGCACAGAATGACGCAGATGCAAATTTAGATTTATATCCAATTTACAGTTATAACACATCGTATTTTTCATTTGGCAACTTAATGCATTTTGCAATGTCGTTAGTTTCCCAAATTAAACAAATCTGATGTGGGTAACACATGACTTTCCTTATATACTGCAATGAATTCACTACTTTTACAGTTAAAAAAATGTTATTCTTATAGTAGATACTTATATTCTTTCCAAGATATTGAATTTTCTTCAATTAGTTGTTATTTTCATTGATTTAACGTCATTTTTATCCATTTGGCGAGATTTTTGTTAATTTGGCAACAATTAAAAATGTCGCCAAGTTGGAAACATTCCGCCAAATTCGTCGCCAAAATCTCGCCAAGCGTTATGGACGAAGAAATAAGTTATTCTTACAGCAGATAAATGACTATTGGCGTTCAAATACAAAAGTATTACTCAAAGTATCTTTTTTCATGAATGGAACGAGCTAGTTCCACGAGAATGATGTCACTAAATTTATCTCATGGTATTACATATGAAAAGTGAACATGTTTTCAATAGAAAATATTTTTCTTTTATTTTATATGACTTTCTGATAATTTTTTGAAAAATGTGCAATATCTCGAGAACGGTTCATGTTAGCGTTCTGAAATTTATGTTAATCGTTTTCTAATGAAAAATTACATAAGAAATGTCTATTTGCGTAACTTTATTAGCGGTTTTGATTTTTTGACGATTTTTTCAAAATTTCACTCGAAAATTTAGGGGGGTTCTGAGCATTCGATTGCGTATAAAACAATAAGCTTCCGGTGTTTACGGATTGTGATTTTTGTACCGAATGTCGTTCTAATCGGCCCATTAGTTCGTCAGTTATCGTCTCCACAGACAAACTGACACACACAAACACACACACACACACATATCACCTCAAAAATGTTTGATTCGTGATGAGGGATGCCTGAAACGTGCTCTCCCGTCGAAAACTCGAATCGAATTTTCAACCCCGTCACAATACTTTCCTTATACATTATGTATATAAGGAAAGTAAAAACAAACAAACTTGCATATCTAGAGTATGGATTATCCTAGAGAAATGGGATTGCTTTCATTCCTTACGTTAGCAAAAATTACATGTTAAACATTCACTTTGTACTTTTTATTGTACTTTTTAACACTTTACAACATAGTTGAAATGTGTTTATGATTTTTTAACATTTTACAACATAGTTGAAAAGTGTTTATGACTTTGCTCATTCTGTCTGTCTGTACGTTCGTCCGACAACTGTCGTAAAAATGACTTTATCAAAATGAAATTTTAGTATGTTGTTGAAACTATCTGTGAGACATATGGGAATGTAAATGAATAATATCATCCAATTAGTTTTGGATTGAAACCGGGTAGAAAAAATGAAATACATTGAACCCTATGGGATCTAATTTTCACACATGTTTTAAGCAAATTTAAAATTGAAAAATTGCTTCGAAAATTTTAGGAAATATTCAAATTATTCATAAAATGTATAAAAAAAATTTCAGCAAAATATGTTCGGTAGTTTTTTAAATATAAAATTAAAATTATAATTGCAATAATATATGAAAAGATCATGTGACCCACTTCAAAATAATATATGGTATCCATCTTGAGTCAAAATCGTGATTTTTAAAGTTGTTTTTAATTTATATTTAGTTTTACATCCGTCCTAAAACCGCTTAATTATATTTTTTTTTCTGTGCATCTACATACTGCTTCAACGCAATTACAATATTTTGGAGTTTAAATGATCATCGAATTTTGATCATTTCTACAACGAAGCTTAACTTTCACGTATAGAGAATGTAAAGACATCAATCAAGCTGCAAGGTGAAATGTATAAGAATTGCTGCATTTCTTTAACGCAAAATTGTTTACCTCTGAAGTCTGCAATATAGCTGATATGAATAAAACATTCGTTGACTTTACATAGAGAAACAGACGATGAAGTTTTTGATGAAGTTTTGAAGAAGTTTTTGATGAAGGTTTGATGAAGTTTTTGATGAAGTTTTGATGAAGTTTTTGATGAAGTTTTAAGCCTGGAGTTAGACAGTAATTTTACCTCCATGGTTTTACGTTTTTAAGTAAAATAAATTATTGTAGTATTGTGATAATTTTAAAAATATCGCCGCTGAATGAAAGGAATGGAAAAAATTTATGAATGAAACAGTCACTGCTTGTATATAAAGAGCCAGGTGATTTATATTTCGAAGACGTTATTCGAATAAAGTTCATTTTTTTTCGATGAAGTGTTGAAATATAACAAATTATTATAGTGTTGTGATAATTCTAAAAATACCCCGCTGAATGTATCGCATTTTAGAGATGTTAAAATAAAATTGCATTTCTGTTGGAAAGTGTTTCATAATCAATGCTTTATGCATGATTGATCTTTACTGTTCTAAATTGAATCAAAATATAATCATCAACAGGGAAATTTAAAAACGACTTACAAACCAAATTTTGTAAAATTTCGTCGAGCAACTTTTGAGCGTGAGTGGATGTCTGCATTGCAGTTACACAAAGTCTGACACACCCACATACACACATACACACACACACACACACACACACACACAGACGCCATGTTGGAAATAGCTACTTCGCGTTTTAACCTGCTCGAAAAGATTTGCGATTTTCTACACGATTCCAATTCTGTTCCTATATATTACAATGCATTGTATGGAAAATAATAACAATGCCATGATAAAAGCTTAAATACAGGAATAGACTAAACAATTATTTGCTTAGTTAAAATTTTTTTCCCTTTCAAATGTTTAGACTGTTTACGGTAATATTAATTTCCGAGATATATTCGTTATGCGTTACATACTCATTATTTTACTAATCATGAATCAAATACACCTTCCTGTGATACAATACCGTTCAGTCTGAATACCAACTAACCAAGCCAGAAATCTTCATCAAGATCCCCAAAACCATTTTTGTACGCAATCCAATCTTGGTAGAAATAACTTTTGTCTCTGTCAAAATCACCTCGTCTCTGAAGAACCTGGAATTAATTTTACAATTCCTTGTTTGAGATTGCATTTACTATTACATACTCGTATAACATTGATGCTTCATATTTTACTGAATACAAGCCATTTTCATTCATTTCTTAACCGCAGACGCAGTTTCTATGCAAATGATTTTCAGTAAGGAGTTGGTAAACTTGTTTCTTTTCACTATTAAATTAAAGACAATCAATCATAAGTTTAAAAAGCTATTTAATAAATCACCTTTCTTGGCGTACAAAAGATTACAAAGCCAAAGCGCTTTCGGGAATCACCATGTGTTCATCAGTGGTGAAATCAAAATTTCAGTGCCAACAAATGTTTACATATATGCCAAATTGGCATGCAAAATTTACATATTTTCAATTTACGTTTTTACAGTAATTACATTGTGTTATTTTATAAACAAGAAATTTAAGATTTAAATAATTATTAAATGCAAATATAAAATGGAAGATGTTTCATGGCCAAAAAGTATGTCGTTGAAGCACAAATTACATCAAAATGTAAACAAACTATGTAGAAAACTATGTAAAGGCTTTACATGCATGGAGTTGAGAACGAGTCACCAAGCGTAACTTAGAGTCTAAACAGGATCAAAATTACATAGAATCATATGGTACAGATAAATAAATAAGGATTCATAAAGTAAAATATTACGTGGGTTATTGCAACTGATTAAAATGAAAGTTTTTCAAACAAGGGATGAAAATTATCATTAATAACATACTGGACAAGAGCCGTAGATAGCTTACTATTTTCAACATCTCGAGCATGTTCAGCTAAGCCGATGCGAACGTTTAGTACTACCAATATACAATTTGAAATTATTATCAGGACATAAGATTCTTGTATTCCTGCTAACTCTTATCATCCAATTTCTTCTAAAAAGTCTCTTCATTTATTTTAATCGTGCCTTTAACGTTTGCTGTTCTATATCGGCTTTAACTACTGAAATTAACTTTATCTTTAACCTCGGTCATGAGGCTGCTTATTCTTGAGTTTATTTATAAAATGTTTGCCCATATTCGCCGTAATTTTATTCAATCTAATACTAATCTTATTCTTGTTGCTGATCTTATGCCGTATAAATCTAGTCTTTCGTATCCCCCGACGATTTTTCATCCTCTTATCCAATTTTGCCGTGAATTTAAGTTTAAACCCTCTCATTCGAGTGTTACTACTTTATTTAATCCATGCCTATGGATAAATATAAGGATAAAAATAACTTTAAATGGAAGGCTGGGGTGTGCGTTGTACCCTCTTATCTACTGATAATAACTTCAAATTAATTTTATATTGGTAGTACGAAACGTACTGTCTGTATCCGCTTAGCTGAACGTGCTCGTGATGTTAAAAATAGTAAAATATCTACGGCTCCTGCTCAGTATGTTATTAATGATAATTTTCATCCCTTGTTTGAAAAAACTTTCCTTTCAATCATTTGCAATAACCCACGTGATATTTTACTTTATGAATCCCTGTTTATTTATCTGTACTGTGATTCTATTTGTAATTTTGATCCTGTTCAGACTCTAAGTTATGTTTGGCGACTCGTTCTCGACTCCATGCGTCGAAAACCCAGACTACGCCACTGGCCCTAGGGCTTTAGTAACTGTTTAAGTGGTCGGGAAAGTCGACTCCATGCGACTCTATGCGTCGAAGACCAAGACCAGTTGACTTATCCTAAGATATAGAACAGCAATTTGGACGGCCGGATGCGACTCCATGTGTGTCAAACCTTTCCATAGTTTTCTGTGATCTTTTGATGTAATATGTGCGTCAACGACATACTTTTTGGTCATGAACCTTCTTCCATTTTATATTTGCATTAAATATTTTTATAAATCTTAAATTCCTTCTTTATAAAATTACACAATGCAATGATTGTAAAAAAGTAAATTAAAAATATGTAAATTTTGCATGCCGATTTGGCATATATGTAGACATTTGTTGGCAGTGTAATTTTCATTTTGCCACTGATGAAGGACATGGTGATGCCCGAAAGTGCTTTCGTTTTGTAACCTTTTGTACGCCAAGAAAGGTGGTTTTATTAAATGACTTTTTAAACTCATGATTGGTTGTCTTCAATTCAATAGTTTGTTGGAATTGATGTGCATCCATTTGAATTATTGTTTCTTCATGGTTATTCTATTCCTGCGTAGCTGGAAAAGACTTCAATTTATCAATTTTATTGTGCATATTGATTTGCATTTACCAATGCAGGAGTCGCATGTGCTACTTGATAAACAAAAATATAGATAAATCACAATTCTTCAATAACTGGGGTAAAATTTACTCATCTCCGTACATTGCCCTCCAAAAGTTAATTACGAGACGGTTAACCGGGAATAATTTATGAAGTTCTGCACTGGACGACTCAAAATTTCACAGTAAATACTTTGTTATTTAGTCATAAATACTTTAATAAGACAAAACATGAACATGTAGGGGTTTTATTTACCCAAAACGGAAAGGAAAATTAAAAGAGGAATGGGCCAAAACCCTTTGTACACGTTGATCTTTTGGACTTCGGGTTATTGATTCTCTTGTACTATCGAAGGGGATTTAGCGTATCGACAAAAGAGTTATTTGCTGCAGTACTGTGTTGTTTATGCTTATTTACGTTGCTCTAGTTTTTCTTGTTGTATTTTATTTATTGGATGGCAACTTGATGGTAATACAGCTGATTTTTGTCGGTTTTAATAAATATGATTTGGGTAACATTTTTATAATTTAACTTTTATCGTTAGAGGGGTGAAAGCGGGTGTAATTTTTTTTTATAAATGTATTGTACATCATTTACATTATTGTTTCATAACTCCCAACATCATTACAAACATTTTTGCCATTGCTCACATATTTTGTGATATTTATTTTTTCGAACACCATGCATATTAAAATAAAATCTGATGAGGGTAGCACATGATTTTCCTTATGCATGATTTTCGCTGTGCATTTACTTCTTTGGCAGCGAAAAAAATGATGTATAAGGTCTACGGCGCAATATTTTGAACGTTGAACTGTACATAAGGCGCTGTTTTGGATGACAACATGTCAAACAATTTCGAAGTACTGAATTAACTTACAACTCTAAATTGACAGTTAGTACTAGTGATAGTATGCACAATGAACAACATAGTCCATATTGAGATATTTTAATTATTTATTCATAAATCTGGCGTTATTTTCATGCACTTAATGTCATTTTTTTTCAATTTTGACGATATTTTCGTCAATATGGGGCGAAAAATCGCGAAGTTGGCGATATTTTGTTAAATTAACTGCCAAGTTTACCAAGCATTACAGAGAAACAACGGAGAAAAGAGTTTTTCTTGTAAGCGAACTGTTAGGCGTAAAAATAAAAAACTATTACTCAAAGTATCTTTTCTCGTGAATGGAGAGAACTCGATCCACGAGAATAATGTTAACAAATTTATCGTAGACCATTACATATGAAAAAATGAGCATATTTTGCAAGAATTAATGATAATTAATTTAAATATGATAATTAATATATGATATTTTATAAATTTGTCTGAAAAATGTGCAATACTTCGAGAACGGTTTATGCTACATTCTATAGTTTACGTCATTTGTTTGGTAATGAAATATTACATATGAAATGATCATTTATGTAAAATTAATGAAGGTTTTGATTTTTTAATGATACTTTCAAAATTTTATTCGAATATTTGAAATTTTCCGAACATTCGAGTATGTTTAAAATCAATAGAATTTTAGTATTAGCTGACTTTAAGGGATTCATTGATTGTAATATTTGCACCAAATTTCGTTTGAGACGCTCTAGTTGTTTGTGACATATCGCATCCACACACAGACATGACCTTAAAATCGTTAGATTTTATCAGTGATGCTTGAAATATGATCTTAGGTCGAAAACTCGTATTCGAATTTTCAACTCCGTCACACTACTTTACTTATACATTATACTATGTTTATCGTTAAAGTGAATAAACAACAAAAAGGACTGCGTATTTAGCCGCTTGAATTATGAATGTAATTTTGCATATTTATGAATAGGAAATTGTGTTACTTACTGTCCAACCACCACCATTATCTTCCATGTCACAGTAGACATCTATTGGACACTCATACACTCTATTTCGAGGCCATATTTTGTGGACGCCACTAATCGCAGTTGGTTGATTTTCGAGTATTTCAGCACAGTCCACTGGCTTGTTGCACAGTGATTCAGAAGTTTGACTGCTGCAACAAAATATTCAGTCACAAATAAATAAAAATGAAAATTATTTGAAGTGCAAACCTCTACATGACCTTCTTATACAGTAGCACATGACATATTAACAAAACAAATCCCCTTTAACATAAAGAAACACCTCGTACTTAATTCTCTATGACTTGCACGTATCCATCTAATTATATTGATTTGATGTTATAGTATAAGCGATATTATTTGGTGCAGCAACTGATATTGGTACATAGCTGACGGAAGTTGCACTGCTAGCATGATGCTAGGCTTTGGGATTTATCCTTTTGATAGTTTACTGATTATGAATATCGCCCTGTACTTTTATGCAGTTTAAGAT
The DNA here is from genome assembly GCA_951213105.1 of Amaurobius ferox. Lineage (NCBI taxonomy): Eukaryota > Metazoa > Arthropoda > Arachnida > Araneae > Amaurobiidae > Amaurobius > Amaurobius ferox. The sequence continues at coordinate 65,278,747 of OX578135.1, read as the reverse complement.
AAATCTATTGGATTTATAAATCTGGTGTCAGCTGCATAGTAGGACTGGATTTATTGCTCAATCCAAAGGTTTGCAAAATTTGCATTACAATGTTTCTAACGTTCATTGGATGTTCTTGTTAATGTCTCTTCGGTGCCTATGAGCTTTTACGGTAATGAAACAGGGCTAAAGATACTTTGATCTGTACTGAGAGCATTGTTCTGAGATTAATTGCAGTAGGAAGAAATGACCACTTGAATTCCTGCTGTATAAGAAAAGCCTGTCACTCTATCTGTCTGCATTACTTGCTGATAAATTTGGAGACCATTGGGTGACTTTGGTGACTTCAACAATATTAAAGTTTAGGGCTTAGAGAGTATTATTTAGAGATAAACGGCGGTAGGAAGAAATGATCAAATGACTTCAACATGCTATAAAAGAAAAATACTTAACTCTCTCCATCTGTCTTAGCCTTAAATTTTGCGCTCATTCAATACCCCCTACAAAAATTAACAAAATATCGCCGACTTGGAAATTTTTAGCTCTGAAACAGCTCTGAAAATTTTGTTTAATTTCTTTGATAATTCTTCACACTTTCTGGGAAAGATTAATTTAATGCTATTTTTTTTTATTAAAGTGCAGTGAGTTTTACTGTTCGTGGACAGGTACATTTTGTTAGGGGGCTTTGACGGGGGTCATAATTTAATTGTGTTTCATTAGGTATGTTTTAGTAATTATGTTCTTACTGTAACTACAATCATACAATAATTATTAATTTATCGGTGTCATACAATACTTATTTATATCGATAGAGAGAGCCGTGTGGTCTGCCCGTCTTCTTAGATATTTGGAAAGCAGACACTGCCAACGGGCAAATAGGAGGCAATATTTTGCATAATTTTATACTCCCCAGCATGTGACGAGCCTAACATATAGTTTGACAGACTTCAGTTCATAATTTTCATGCATAGAATAAATATGTAAAAGCATAAATGCATTAAATATAATCACCTTGCATTTGAAGCAGCATATTTTTGTGCATCTTCAAGTAAACTTTTAGCATGTTCTAGTAGCGTATTAATTACGGACGCTTGAGTGTGTCCTGTTCTCGATGAAAGTAGATTACAGTTGCCATCATCGGCACAGACAACATAATTAAATGAAGCGAAGAGAATTAAAACTGAAATTAGCACCATTGAAATCCGTTTAAGCTTCCTCCTGAATGATAGTCATCACACTTGTCTACCAATTTAAATAGGACCCCAACAAGGAAAGGAATGGAAATAAATGACTAATACCATCTGGGAAACAGTGGCGCTCCCATTGACGAAATCTTAGTGAATTCATGCAATCATTTCCTGGTTTGGATTTTTTTGTTCTATAGTGAACTTGTATATCTGATGGGAAAATTAGATATTTGTACAGATCTTAAGGAAGGTGCCGTAAAAATAAAAATTAGGGATAAATGATGGAGTGCACTTCGCATATCTATGGGAGACTTCGAACATCGTGTACCAGGACACTCGCCTGGTACATACTAGTATAGGCAGTGCCGCCTACATAATTTTTGGGCTCGCATGCAGCAAATGCTCTGGCTTTCCTAACACGCCCTTATTGTATAAGTAATTATCCCTTTTCTCATAAACAGTTTATGTGGTTTGAACCTCTTATGCAATGCATCCTTTTGCTATCCCTACCGGCAGCTGTGAGTATAGGGGGGATGATTGACTAAAAATTGGCTGACCTGTTAAGCCATTTGCAAACAAATTATTAACTGACTGTTACTTATTATAGTGAAGCAGCCTCTGCCCCATAACAAGGCGTTTCATGCAAAACAATATAACAGGATGGTGCTTGCAAGGACTGTAACAGAACTTGATTGTGCGTAATGATCAGTTATGAGACAAAACTTTAATACTGAACGCTTAGAGTTCGGTTTCCGGTGGGCGGGGCTAATGTAATGTCCTGCATTGTTATTGGTCTGAAGCAAGTACTTCTATCAGAAAAATAATTCTAAAATTCTTGCTTTAAAAAGCTGTGCACTCTCTAAATCCTCTACTTCGGGCAGATGAACGTCAATGACCACAAAACTATAATCCCGTGTGGTGAAAGGATTACCATTTGAACAAGCTATTGCCTGTTATTTATCGTTTTCATTTTATATGGAAATATCACATAATTTTATTATTGTTTTAATTTACATTTCAATTCCTGAATTTGGGAATCCTATGTGAATTTATTTATAGAAAATAATATTCCCCAATACATCTTCAAAGAGTAATTTTACCTGTTTTTTCTCTGTCTTATTTAGCTTGGATTCCCTGTTTGTTTGGGTCAAATCTTGAAATCGATTTTTGACATTTTTAACCGAGCCGAATTTTTTGAAATTTTACACACATGCATATTTGTGATAACGACTTTAAATCATATTTCAGTTGATCCCTCCCGGGATTCTGACCCATCCACCCCCCTAAAATGGCTCGTAAAAATCTCATTGTAGTGAGATTGTTTTAAAATATTTTCTCTTATATATATGTATATATATAAACACACACACGTATATAGATGTGATGATCCATATTGAACTTTTTTTAAATATTTTGCAAGAATGGGATTATAAAAAAAAACTGGTTCTATTTTTCGAGGATACGCCAAATTTTAAGAGTTTATAATGTTCGACTGGACTAAACTATGTACCAAATTTCAGATTTTTAGGATGTAGGGAGTATTGTAAAAATGCCACCAAAGACGCTGAAACGGACATCCAGGCCATGACGATTTCATTAATTTTTTTTAAAAAGGTTTGATTGAGAATATGTGATGAAAAATTGATTACAAAATCACAAAAGGCTAAAATATTAAAAGCATAAAGTGAAATATTATAAAAGAAACATTTTATGTTAGACGGTTTTATTAAAATGCACTAAAATGTAAATAATAAGTTTTAGCTATCACAGCATTCTTTGTCATATGTGACTAAATATAAAACCTTTGGGCACTCAAAAAAGAATAGTATTTAAGCAGTAACAGAATGTTTAGACACAATGGAAGTGGTAACGAAGAAATGACATATATAAGAATGATTGATTGTTAAATGAAGATTGTCAAAGAAAAATTTAAATGAATTGAATAAAATCATTCTTATATATGCTATTTCTATGTTATTACTTTTATTTTTCCTTAAAATTCTGTTCATGTCCAAATGCAATTCCCTAATGGGCTCCTCACGGTTTTAATTTCAGTCGCATATGGCCAAGAACGTTGTAATAGCTAAAACTTATTTCTTACTTCTTAGTGCATTTTAATAAAACCATGTAACTGAGAAAGTATTTTTATAGAATTTTTAATTTCAGTGTAATATAAGAAGAGTTAAAGTCAAGCATTACGTTACCTTGATCATCGTTTAATTTGAAACATAATATCATCTTATACCTTGAAATGCATAGAAGCCGTGTATATGCTATGCTTTTGGGTTCTTATTTATTTGATCACCATATGTTTTAGTTTATACAGAAGAAGTGATTCTTTATGCTAGAGATAATCACATAAAACGTAGCAACAGCGGAAGGAAAGATTGAAATTAATCCTATTATAAACCGATGCCTCTGAAGGCGAATAAATTATATAAAGGAGGGTTATAAAAACTTGGTAAAACATTCCAGTCACCTGGATTGAAAAGGTCATATATATTTCTGAATTTCAGAAATAGGGAAAAATGATAAAAGGAGATACAAGATAAACGATCAGTTTCTTGAAATCAAAATTAAGGAATGAATTTAGTAATTTTGACAACTGAATTTTTAAAATTAGAAAACTTTTTCTATAATTTTTAAGAAAAGAGCAGGAATATTTTTCGTAGCAAAAAGTATGCCACGAAAACTGAACATTGAACAAAATGAAAGGGAGAACTCGTTTTGGAAGAAACGAAACAGTAAAAACCCAGTACAGGCACACCAAATGAAATACGGAAACTTCTACCGACGGTACAGCCACACCAGATAAAGCATAAACACTTCTGCGACAAAAAGTAGAACGCGTGATACAGGAGGAAAGCATTAGAAAATGGAAATTAGAAAAAATAAATAAAAGTAAAATCCAAACAGAGAATGGGAATGAAAAGCAATTGTATTCAAAACACTTGCATTGTGAATAAGACAAAAATGTAAGTACTCTTTGAAAAAGCAAATGTAACAAAGCATTTTATTAAAGATATTCAACATCAGTTTTTTAAATCATAGGTTAATGCTACTTTTATAGTAATGCTATTTCTATAGAAAACTTAATTTGGAGTGTTTTAATTAAGCCTTCGACAACCCTCGAGCTTAAAGTTTAAACATGGACAGTGTTTTGAAAAGCTGAGAGGAAGAGCTGTGGTGGATTTGTATACGGAGAAGCTGTCGTGGATTCACTGGAAAGCTGTGATGGATCTGTATACAGAACACATTTTAATTAAATTCCCAACCTGCTCATTTAAGCTTGGGTATTTTGTAGAAGCTCATAATATAACCTTGAGTTCTACCTTATATCCGCATAACAGAATTAGAAGCAACTTAGTATAAATACTTCTCTGTTTTTTATATTTCCTGCGCATGAACGATGGCAATATTTATCATACCGGACGTTTCATTCGTCATGCGATACATCTTTATTGAGAACTATATAAATAGCTATTATCACAATGAAAAGAAACTGGGACATACATATATATATGCTTTTCAATGATAGACACATATATAAGACGAAAACTAAGATGCCAAATGTATAAACAATTACTTTCTAATTGTTCGAGTTCAAAACCCTTCTGCAAAAACCCATGGCAAACACCCATGGCAAAAACCATTTTACGCTCTTAAGTAAAATAAATTGTTGTAGTATTGTGATAATTTAAAAAATATCGCCAATGAATGAAAGGAATGGAAAAAGTTTATGATTGTTCACTGATTTTATACAGAGAGCCAGGCAATTTATGTTTCGATGACGTTATTTCAATAAAGTTTATTTGTTCTCGATGAAGTTTTCAAATATAATAAATTCTTGTATTAGTGTCATAATCCTAAAAATATCATCGCTGAATGTATCGCACTTTAGACATGTTTAAATAAAATTGCATTTCATTTGGAAAGTGTTTCATAATCAATGATTTATACATGATTGGTCTTTGTTGTCCTACAATAAAATAATTTTTATTCTTGAACAATATTTCTCTACTTCTGAAAGTAGTATTGAAAAGTTTTAGAAGAATTCATTGAAGAGTGTTAGTAACGTAACCTCTATTTCCGACAGTTTATTCTGAGTAGTTAGTTGAAATGGAAAAACCCACCTGTTCTCGCTTCGTCTGCAACAGATCCAGATATATATATATATATATATATATATATATATATATATATATATATATATATATATATATATATATATATATATATATATATATATATATATATATATATATATAATAATATATATATATAAATAATATATATGTATAAGGTATATATATATATATACCTTATACATATATATATATATCCTTAGTCTTGGTTTATAGTTACTCATTTGTAACAGATATGCTAGTGATGGTTTTTTTTTGTACATACAGTAGTTTATGCGTAATTTTCGATTAAAATCTTTCAATTTATATATATATATATATATATATATATATATTCATCTTAGAAACCGCCAAGCTCTTTGATTGATAAAATATGTCTGCTCTTATCGTCTGCTGTATTAAAAACATCATGCGATATTTCTGATCTATTTTTGAGGGTATATCAGTGCCACCTAACTAGAATTATGTCGATTACCCCAATTTCTCGGTGGATTATATGATTTCAAAATATGATGCCTGCGACTTTCACCCTGCACTTTCGTAATTGCTTTTCAAATGCAATTTTTGAAGAAAGATATCAATATGTTGTAGCAGAGATATGTACGTTCCTAAAGTTCTTCGGACGTATTTTGATGACAGTATCTTTCAGAGAGTAGTAATTGGTTCGAAACAATGCCCAGTTTACTCCATCGGCGTAGGACTTATGCTCCCCTCTGAGGTACAGTCCGTTTAAATTTGAAGAGTGGCACTTGGTGTACCACCACGCTCCTTTGAACCGGATAGCGCAATTCCCGTCATAGAAATCATTGTCCCGGTCTTTGGTTGAAAAGGGCGCACCGTTGGTGAAGGAAAACCCATCCCCTATAAAAGAAAATGAATAGTCTAATTAAAAAGGATTAACAAGTAAAACTTGAGCAACGTATATAAGCACAGATAACACAATAAGGCAGCACACAGCTGACATAATATCATCTGCTGTTTCGAGAACCAACAAATCCGAACTCCAAAAGAGGAATGGGCGCAAACAGAAGAAACAGAGAGGATCACATATCCAGACATTGGCTATAATTTTGACTTCGGATTTGTTGATTCTCTTGCACTGACGATAGGGCTCCAGAGTGTCCTCGCAGCAGCTTTATGAGGCATTATTGTGTTATTTGTGCTCATACACGGTGTTTAAATTTTTCTTATCGTTCGTACAAAGTATATTTTATTTATTGAAAAAGGATTACTGTTTAATTTTTAATTAAATGATGGTGTTACATCACAAACGTTGATTTTCGGAATAGGGGCTCTACCAACAGCTGTCCGGAATTCTTTTCTCATCGGTCGGAAATCCATATTATTTCATCTGTTCATTTACGAAATGCTGCGATAACCGTACTATGAAGTCGTCGGGATTTGGTTTCGTTATTCTTTCATGGGCAGGAGTGTGGGCTTAAAGCGGAACCTCAGTGGACCAATCAAAGTCAATAGTGAAATTCTTAAATACATGGGAAGTTAATATGATGCTTTATAAACCATTTTTTCACCGTTTACTTTTTCACAGATGAAAAATATTTTGATCAATAGAATTATGCGATGACAATAGTGATAATTGTAGTAACTTTTATAATATAAAAGCAAATGTTGGGAAATAAATACATTTTTTAATTAAAATACTAAATATACTAAATACTCTTGGTATCAATTTTTGAGAAAACTATAATATTCTTGTTGTCAAAGTCCCTGAAAAAGGAAATACCAAATACATTATAATATTTTAATGCTAACACTTAACAGAAATATCAACTAATGTTTATTAGATAAAAGACATTTTACTTCAGCAATTCATAGTTGCGCATCTAAAAGATAAAACTGAGATTAATATTTTGTGTTTTAATAATTTCGTTTTGATGTTTGTGCTACAGAAACAGAAGCACAAATTAAGAATGTTTTAACAGTTTTCGTAGATTCAAGCTGTTTAAATTATTTCAACTGAAAGGAATGAATTTTAAGCCAGAGTTTTTTATGTTAGTTTCTTTATTTTTGATACATTTACTTTTACAAATTTGGGAAAACACAAAATCCTCTTGTAAACATGATGAGTAGTAAAATTTATATCTTACTCTTACATTTTGTATTTGAAGAGTATTGGGAGTTTTCCATCCTTGCACAAAATTTGATGAAATTCGTGTAAAATGCTTAGAGAAAATCTCAGTGCTTTCTTTTCTCAAGTATTAACAACAGAAAATAGCAAAAATAACTTACAAAAGTAAAACGCGGATAATCAAAATAATCATTATTAAAAAAATGAAATATATTTAGTTAAATGTTATTTTGAAGAAACAAAATAATTTAACCTGGACAAAATTTTAAATCTGCGAGTGCCGATGATCAAACCAGCGCCCTACGGACTACAAGAAAATTTATTTTAAAGCAAATATCCTCTGCCATAGTAGAAATGTGGTTGATACTTTAAGAATTCTTCAAATTAATTTCTTCAAATTAATATTTCTTCATATTAATTTCTTCAAATTAATTTCTTCTAACTAATTTCTTCAAATTAATTTCAAAATAAATTTTTATAAAAAAGGAAACTTAATAATTTGCTGAAGTTGGGTAATCTGTGGTTAAAAATTTAGTTATTTAAATAGAAAATTCTGTAGATTATTACAAAATTTTTTTCTTGAGTATTTTAGCAACAAATGGCAGCACAAGTTGCAGAACTTAGACATCCGCTTTGATTCGAACCGAAAACCTTTCGTTTGCGGAGCGTCTTTCCTGCTGTCAAGCCAGACACCATTGCAATGAACTAAGAAATTGCATGCTCTCAAACTTATAGTGCTATTTCAGGGTGTTATTTTAAAAGCAGATTATATTTTAATATTGTTATTTTAATATTGTTTCAGAGAAGCAAAAGAAGTGTGTAGAGAAAATATAGGAGATTTTATTTTCTAAATTCTATCGGACATTCATTTAACGATTATAGAAAGAGATAGTTATGTAATGTTCGTTAACATAGACGAAATGCAATACAACGCTACAATAATTACAGCGCAGTAGCAAAGCAAGCACTTGCTTGGAGCGGCACATTTTATGGGCGGCATTTCAGTCAATAAGGTCTTAAATGTAAAGTTCTGGAGAAAAGACAACCGCATTTACAAGGACAGTTGTATGCGTTAAAAGTAAGACAAAAACACTGAATAAATGTTAAAAATTTAGTCCCAGTTAAAAGAGTCAAAACTGCTGGCATTCATTCTTCTCTTCGAAAAGAGGGCTAAATGGGATCGCTTCCAGTATGTCGTCCCAATTGTTTATCTTGCAACCAAGTAACAACTAATTAGTTTAGCGCACCGGGCGTTCAGTACAGCCATCAACAGCATATCTATGGTTGCATATTGACCATTATCTGTGATCTGCAAAAGCTTTTGGGTGAAACTGGTTTTTGTTAACTATTCCATGAAAAAAATCCAATGAGAGACGGTACTTTGCTTGAAACGATGGGGTGTTCCACCTAGAATTTCCGTATCTGGATACCCATTATTTGTTAACTATTCTCCTACGCTCCAAATACGTAAATCATCTCCCCCAATCACCTAGACACATAAATAGAGGATTTCTTTCACATGATGCCGAACACAGGTGTCCGCATTGAAAGTTAGAAAACTGGACGAGGACAAACAGGTCTCAAAAGACATCTTGAGACATCAGTGAACCATAGTAGAATTTGTGGTACATGCGCATCCGAAGACATCTATCTCATCGGCTGTGAAACATATGTTTTCATTTTGCTCCGCACGAGATTTGTTCTGGGATGATTACTCCTCAAAGGGTGAAACAGTCCAGTCGTATGTTTCCGTGAAAAACGTAAACCATCATTATTCTTGCCGCAAAGCATAGTTTATCGTTTTCTTTCTGAATATTATCTGGTAGATATTATCTAAAATTCAGAATTCATCTAGCATTTACAGTAAGCAAGATATGTTTATTTTATGATTGTTTAAAATTGTTTCTATTAACATATAATATATTAGACCACCATCAAGGGGATTCAGATTATTCTAAATTCCAGGTGTAAAATCGATATGTTCTTTCATTGAAAGATCGTAATAGTTCTCGTTATAACGACTTATATACAGCATCTGTCGAGTCACTTTTTAGATAAAACATATTTTAAATTTTAGGCACGGATCAGTGTTTGTTTGCTTTTAGGATATTATATTAAATTTAGCTCCTTGAAAGCTTTTAAAAATTTATTCCTCGCATTAGGTAATAATATTGTATTTAATTCTTCTTAAAATAAAAATATGTATTAATATTAATTCCGCTATTTATGGGCAATTTTTACTTCTTAGAATTATTTAAATTTTTAATTATCAGGATTTCAGCTAAAGCTTCGTTTTATTTGAAAAATAACTACTGTAATTTGAATGGGATAATTTTTGAAACGAAAACAATATTCAACAGATTCACATCTCGCCGCTTTAAAATCCCTGTTATTTTATAAATTCGAAATTTTTAAAACGAAATAATAAAAATATTACATATATTATATTCTGCGTTTAAGTTATGGAGTAAGAATTCAATAAAAGGTAACATTCTTTGGCATTTGAGTATTTACAACAAAAGTCATTAGGGAAGAATTTAGTTTTTAAAATTAACTGGAAATCAATTAAAATTTATTTTCTAAACCAACTGCATCATATGTAGAACTTCAAACTTTCTAATTTTTAGTCTTTTATTTTAAGCCTTCGGAAAAAAAATGATGAACCTCAAAGAATTTTCTTTCTTTCTGGTAAATAAAAAGTAAAATAAAAATACCGTAAATTTCTCTCTCTTAAACTTTCTAAATCATTTCAACTTTTGAGTATAATTGAAATTATGTTACTATTTAATTGGAACTTATAAATTTTGCATTTTAAGCATGTACTTTCCTCATATATATATATATATTTTTATATTATTCTTTCAGTGTGGCGTACAGAAATGTCCTCTTAGAATATTTTTCAAGCATATAACAAGGGTGAATGGGATATTTTCGGGTGAATGGGATAGAATAAAGCTATCAATTTTTCGAACATTTAAAATCAAAAATAAGATGAACATGAAAAGTATAATGTTTAAAAATGTTACAAAAATAAATATTTTAATTGAATTTTCACTTAAAAGCCAATATCATCATTTATATAGAACGCTAATATGCACCGGTTTTGAGGTATCTTGCATTTTTTTTATTTGAAGCAGAAAAAATAAAAAATAAATAAATACACTCAATATTATTAAGTTAGTACACATTTTGTATTGAAAATTTTACACATTTCTTATTGAAAATTTTACTTTTCCACACGCAGCGGTATATATATCAAACAAATTAAGCAAATCAAAATATATATTTGGCATACAACCAATAACTGTCAGAGGACTTCTTCATTTTCTCGAATCTTATTTCTATATCCAGGAATTTTCTTATTTTGATAATTAAAAAAACATTTTTAAATGATTATATTACAATTTGTTACAAAAATAGTAATTTTATATGTAATATTTCATTTTCGAAATTACACCATTTACAGGACAGTAAAATATGTGTTTTTGAGGTATTACTCGAATTTGATTTAAAATAATGTTTTTTACATTATATATACTAATCACTATTGTTAAAGAAGCAAATGATCTGTAAGTACTTTTAACCAGAAAGAAATGGACAACATCGTTTAGTAGTTATGACTAGTCTTTCTAGAGATATTATAAAATGTTACTTTCCTACGGAAAGAGATACATATCTCGAAATAATAAAGCGAATTACATAATAGAAGCATACCAAATCGGTATCAATAAAAACCCAATTGATTTTCAGCGATATCTAGTTATAATGAAGCTTTAATTTGTGTAATTGTTTTCTAAAAACGAATAAATATAGAAATTTTAATTTTGGGCTAAAAGATTTTATTCGTAACACACATGGAGGCAAATCATAAGAAATATATGAGAAATGGGAACTCTAAACAAAAAAAATCATTTCAGTTCTACCGCAAAGTACAAAAAACATTGAGCTTAATTTTTACAATAAACCTTGGCAGTGCTTCTTATATATATATATATACAGGGTGTCCCCAAAACATTGACCTCTGCTTTTATTACTTAAATATTGATCTTAGACATACGTATACAATAAATTACAAAGTTGCGTAAAAAAGGTACAGAGTTTTATGAAATCGATAAAAATGTTCAGGGGATTAAATTTGAAGAAATACAAAATTAAAATTTTTATACGGCCCCCGTACAAAACCATTTCCTATGAGTAAAATGTACCCCATACACTAATATAATGATGTACAAAATTTCAACATTTTATCATAAAAAGTCCCAGAGATATGTTTAAACAAAGTTGGGGAGGGATTAATCACAAATTCAAATTTAAATGTTTACAGCAAGAGTGCAAATGACGCAACGCAGAAATGCATCGTAGGCAAATAATATCTGCCTCTCATTTTTAATGGATATTTGGCATAAATGGAGAAAATTTTTAAAAAGCTTTGTAATCTTTGTGTAAAGTTATTATTTCTACACAGTGTAGATACTTTTGTACCAATAAACAGCAAAATTATTATTTATTTATGTAATCATTGTTTTCTTTCGTAATTTGTGTATACTCCTGAAATGCGATCTGCCGACATGATTTTTCCCCTCTGAGAACCCATGTCGATACATCGAAAAGTGGTTTAAATCAGATTTTTGTCTTTTCACATCTCTGGGACTTTTTCTAATAAAATGCTGAAATTGTGTGTATCACGTTATTAGTGTATGTGGAACATTTTACTCATTGGAAATGCTTTTGTACGAAGGCCGTAAAAAGATTTAAATTTTGTATTCCTTTAAATTTAATTCTTTTGAAAATTTTAATCGATTTCATAAAATTCTATACCTCTTTTTACGCAACTTTGTAATTTATTATATAAGTCTATGATCAATATTTAAGGAATAAAAGCCGAGATCAATGCTTTTGGGACTATATATATATATATACATATATATATATATATATATTGGATATATATATATATATATATATATATATATATATATATTTGGGATATATATATAGCGAAGTTTAATATTGGACTATTTTGAAGAGTAGGATAACGTCTTTGTTGCAACTGGTATGGGGGCTATGTCGGCAAATCGGTTGTGAAGAAAAAGTGTGAGATTTTGACAAATTGTAGCTTGGCGTGTAATAGTCGGAGAGGGATGGCAGTGGTATCAAATGTTAGGCCGAGGATGTACGCGTGTTGTGAGAGGTGACGCGCTCAAGAGAGGAATGCGATCAAACGCGAGATAAGATAAAAATTATCAAAATCAAATTGCTAAGTTTTAAGTCTTTAATTCTGATACTTAATTAACATTCCGTAATAATTTACTTTGTAACTTATTAGACCACTTTTGGCAGTTTGTAGAAATATATGAAATGTTTGTATAAACCGTTGCTTCATTTACAAATACCCGTGTGATAAGATGTATTGTTCGTTGAGGACGTATCTTTCGTATACCCCCTGAAGTCTTTTTTTAACTATCGTACAACAGTGGAATTTTTGCAGTTCATTTCGCACACACACACAAAAAAAAAATACCGGTTTTACTTTTTGATGATGTAACAAACTTTAATAGATGAAAATGTTCTACTAGACTACGCTGTGTACCAAATTTAAGCTCTCTGGGACATAGGAAAGTATGTTAAAATGCTATCAAAAAAGTTGGAACAGACAGACACACACACACATTATTCACGACGAGCTAAATAAAAGCTTTTGATAGCAAAATGTATTAATATATATGGAAAGGTATGCATTAGACAACATATTTTTTCTTTACCTAGAATTGGATGCCATTATTTATATGATGCTAACATGTTTCGTTATTGATATATTGCACATTTTTTTTAATTTAAAACGCAAAAAATCAAAATATTTAATCCCACGAAAGTTCCATTCACTTGAGAAACATTTGGAGCAAAATTGACTAAAAATTGGCGATTTAGCAGTGTTTCTCTATTCTATTGCATTTATAACGGTTAACAGAAAAATAAATTTCAGGGAGGGCCGGCCAAATTGCTTTCTGTTTGAGGCGGTAAAAAACCTAGAGCCGGTCCTGAATAATTATACGAACTTTTAAATAAAAAAAAGATATATTTTGGAAATTGGTTATGCAGATCCTCTGAAATTACAAAGGAGCTTGTATATGTGGAATAAAATGCTCAGATTTGATGAAAATTTGGTGTTTGTAAAATTTCTAATAGTCTAAATAATTCAGTTGGTTACACATCTATTCAAACTTGAATAAAATTCAAGGACACAACACAAATTAAATTATGAAGGTCATTTATTGTACTTCCTAAAATACGTAAAAAATAGTTATAAAAGTCAGAGCGCTTTTAAGTGTACAAAAGCTCTTTATCAGTGGCAACATAAAATGTAAAACATACAATCGTTCATATATAGCGACCAGAAACACGGCAAAATTTGCATAAATAAAATGGTAAGGTACAAGGCTATTAATTAATAATAAATATCTAAATCCAAATAAACCAAAATGCACCGATTATTTAATGCAGGCCAATTACAAGCAAAATACAAATACGACAAAATCCACAAGCTCGAAAATTCAAGAAGTATTTAAAGAAGGAGTCAAAGGTAACTGTGAAGAGACTTGAATTGCATAGAATCGAGGATGAGTCGCCAAACAAAGCATAAAAGTTTTGAAAGGGATTAAAATTACAAATCGAGGCACAGTAAATATAAACGAAAAGGGATTCGTGCAGAGGGATATTACGAGGGTTATTCAAATGGATTAAAATAAAAGATTTTTCAAAAACAGGCAGAAAATTATTATTTGTTACAGACTGAGCAAGAGCAGTGGAAAGTTTACCGTTCTTGATATCCCGGGCATGTTCTGCTAAACGGATGCTAACGGTACGTTTAGTACTGCCAATGTAAAAATTATAACTACCACCAGGAGACAAAAGTTATAATTATTATTCCGCAGTTATAATTTTTACATCCGTTGCAATAATCCTCGTAATATCCTTCTTTACAAATCCCTTTTCGCTAATATTTACCGTGCCTCAATTTGTAATTTTGATCCCGTCCAAACTTTTAAGTTTTGTTTGGCGACTCATTCTCGACTCTGTGCAATTCAAGTCTCTTCACAGTTACCTCTGATTATTTTTTAAATACTTTATGAATTTTCGGGCTTGTGGAATTTGTTGTATTTGTATTTTGCTTGTAATTGGTTTGCCTAAAATAATCGGTGCATTTTTGTTTATTTGGATTTAGAGATTTATTTTACAGTATTTCTGGTCGCTATATATGAACGTATATGGTCGCTATATATGAACGTATATGGTCGCTATATATGAACGTATATGGTCGCTATATATGTTTTACATTTTATGTTGCAACTGATGAAGGACGTTTATACGCTTGAATAACTATTTTGCACGTCTTTTAGGAAGTTCAATAAATGACCTTCATATTTTAATTTGTGTTGTGTCCTTGAGTTTTATTTCTAATAGTCGTCTTACATATTTCAAAAAAATATTATCGAAGCATTTGCTATTGATTCGGTTTGCAACTTGGTGTTTATTTAACCTGAACAATGAAACAAATTAATTGTCTGTTAGCATAATAAATTTATCCACTGTGGTTAAATTATTCTTCTTTTCAAAAACGGTCTCTCGTACTCACTCTTTTATAAGTCCGCCATCTTGAATACTGGTACTCCGTCCCTTTTTTCAGATTTCACGGTCCCCTCAGATGGTGAAATTTTCAAGGGATTTTTACGAACCCTCGTTTAACTTTAGGTACCCTCTTAAGCACTTCGTGGTACCACATTCCGTAAAATTTGATTGACGTGCGGAATAACGGGTTATTTCGAACCCGGGTAGATTTACGATGTGTTGGTGGTAGGGCCCCAGGGCCTGTTAATACCAGTCATTGGCGGCAACTAAATTTACCATCATTCTTCATTATTAATATCCGTCATTAGAAGTAATCAAGTTTGCCATCTAGTATGTTTTACTAACAATTGTTTTGAAGCATCTAATTCTCCGGACCTACTATAGATAAAGCTCAGAGCAGTGATTCTCAACCATGAGAAATTACGAAAAAGGTGACACGTTGCACTTTTTTTGCAAAGCTCCAGGATCACACGGAATTCTCGCTGGAAATCGTTGGCTTAGATGATGACTGATGTGGATTTATCATCGAATTTCAAAGGTGGTAGGGTTCACCAAAGATTTCCATTTCTGATTCTTTTTACATTTCAGGTTAAAAAATTTTCATATACATTCAAACATCCTATTTTTCAATATTAACTATAAATAGAGCGTAGATGATAACTGGTATGGACAAAAAACCGAAATTTGAAGTAGTTAGGGTAACTCACTATGAATTTACTCTTCTGTTTCAGAATTTATCATTGAGACATCTATTTTTGTAGACTAGGCAATAGATAGAGATTAGATAATGTCTGGTATAGATTCAACCTTAAATTTTGTTGGGCGTTGAATTGCTCACTAAATGTTTCCATTTTCGGTTCTTTTGATGTCACTTTCGATTAATAATTTACATTTCCTTTGCAACATCTATTTTTTAGGATCAATTATGGAAAGAGCTTATAGATAACAACTGATATAGATTCAGTTTCAAAAGGGTGGGTGGGTAGAGGGTGCTCTACGGATTTTCATATATTGTTTTTCATCAATTCCTTTTTAAAAATTTTCCTTGAAACTCCCGTTTCTAAAGAATGGTTATAGATAGAGCGTAGATGAAGACATACGGATTCAGCATAAAATTCCTGAGACGGTAGGATGTTTACTAAGGATTTTTTGCTTTAGTTATTTTTTCAATTATAGTACAAAAATTTTCATTTTCCTTGAAACATCTATTTCACTGAACTGTCTATAGTTAAAGCTTAGATGATGACTGAAATGGATTCAGCATCAAGTTACTGAAGGGGCAGTGGGATTTCCTGAGGTTTCTATCTTCCCATTCTGGAGATGTCACTTTCGGTTTTTCCAATAATTTTCATAACTGTACGATTTTTTTTAATTATGAGCCAGACCATCCCGCTCAACCAAAGGGTGTAGAAAGCCCAGACCACACGACCAACCCGAGGGTTTATGGTAGCTGTTTGTGTGGTCGGCAGCCAAAGGGTGTATAGCAGTTATACGGGACGGCCGGGAAAAACACAGAAATAACAATATACATAATAGACATAGACATGCAAAAACAATATATCACACGGAGTACGATCACGTTAAACATGTGGGTCCATAAGTCCTTCCGAGAGGTTGGTGGTAGGGGAAGGAGGGTACGGTTTCTGTGGATGTCTCCCCCACTAGGTTCCGGTCTAAATTGGGTGGCACTTCCCAAACAGATACCTTACACCTTTCTGGTAGGTCGGACGGTTTGGGTCGAAGAAGAAAAACAATATACACAGATATACATAAACAAAATGAAAACGACAGGTTGCAGGAGGAAGTGACATGTCTTAAAAGGGTAGAATTTAACACTTGCAAAAGTAATTGAGGTAAAACAGAATTTCTTTTAAATGTAAGAGAATTTAAAAGGAACAACAAATAAAAAAAAAAGATTGTATGAAATAAGTGTGCAAAAGAGAACAAAAATTTTAGCAGTTCCGTCAAAAATGAGGTGCACAGTCGTTAAAAAAATATAAAAAAAAATCCGAAATATACTCGACGTTCTGGCTCCTCTAGCCTCACAGTTAAATTAGACTCGGAATAGGGTTAAATTTAAATGAATGTGCGTCTAATTTGCATAAGGGGTCGTCTGTGTAATTAATTGCTCATTATTACAGAAAATTCAAATGGCAATACCTATTTTTTTGTTATCATAAGATTCCGCATGTCAGAAATATGCTACATATAAATTTGTGTGCAATTCCGACCATAAATACGGGAAATATACTGAAGAAAATCTATTTGGGGTTCGTCTTGATATTTAGAGTAGTAAAATGAAGGTCACTCTTACTCTGCATTTATAACTATAACTTTTCTATTTTGTTGATATGGCACATTCTTTATAAAAACATTTCATTAAAAGGCTTGTGGGGTTCAGAGCCCGGGAATTTTAGGGGCAGCGAAAATTATATTTTTAATCACACATCTATATGTTAATATTAAATGAGGTTTATTGAAGCCACAAAATTGAAGTCACTGATATGTGAGTCATCACACGTCAGGTATTGACGCTATATAGACTGATCTCGTAAAGTGGAGTAAATTAAAATACATCTAATAAGAAACTAAAAATGAAGAGACAAATTTTAAACAGAAGTAAATAAACATTTATTTATGCGATAACCATTACTAATATTTGATAAATTCAACAATTCCACAATGCATGTTTAATACTCCAGACCTCGTATCAACTCAATTAATTTTACAATCATGCCGAGGAAACAATATTTCAAATCATATACTGATAGATCTCCTTTATCAACATCTGCCTTACGTGAGGCATACATTACACAATGGCATAATTAAATTTAATAAAACCTTTTTGTCACTCTTAACACTAGTCTTAATTAATGGTGAGAGAGGGTGAGAGCATATTGAACAAATTGACCTTCGTGCAAAATACATGTAAAGAAATTGCCTACCTCTGGCATCGTCGTCGACGGAAACTTGTCGTTGGCGGGAATCGGACCTCTCCGATCGGACTTCTCCGTGTCTCCTTGTCGCTCTCTCTAGCGACCACCTTTCCGCACTCACAAAATTCAACTCCTCTTTTCTCGATTTTCAAATTTTAAAAGTTTTTGTCTCTCTTCATCTCTCCCCCTCTCTCTTAGGCCCCCAGACTCTCATTGGTTCCGTAAATACATAACTCCGCCTTCCGGCTATCTAACTGGCCGAAGCCCCCCTTGAAATATCAGATATTTGAGCATTGTCTTTTTCGAGCAGAAAGTTCTCACGGACATTTTCCCATGTCCATCAGGAAGTTAATTGACTTCTCGGGTCAAGAGGTTCAACCCCTTCCGTCTGATATAGTACCTAGTGATGACGTGAATACGAGAAGCACCCTTTTTCACCCTCGAACTACGTCCGGTCCAGCTGTGTTCAAGGGAACGTTATATGTATTGTCTCGCTGTATGAGGGACCATCTTCTTAGATCCCCTTCCACTTTCAAAATAGCAATGTTATATTGGGAATTGAAAATTACAATATAACAATTACCCTTCTTCCCCCCCCAACATTTGGTGGGAAAAAAGCCAATTATCGAGTTGCGGGTTCACCATCACACTGGCAGAGTTACCTGTGACATCATCTCCTTCCTCTCTCAAATACTGAATCATCTGTAACATTACACTATATATACATATATCAGTCATTTCAGTACAACAAAAATATTACTGGTAACAAAATATCAAATACTCTTTGCATATATACAAATCACAGTGTTCCTGGAAAGTTTTTTTTTTTTTTGTAAGCATCATTTCGATTTATTGTTATTCTGTATCTGAAACATTGTAGCTGCATTCGTGGAATGTCTTTTGAAAAGTTTATAGTAAAGAAAAATGTTTAAACTGTTCATCTTTGTAATGGTACGATTGAGTGTACACTATCTCCTTATGATTAAACACTGGCCTTGTTGCAGAAATGGACATGAATCGCTGGAATTGCTGGGTAAGGAATCGTTGACCGTTTGGGAATCGTTGCACGTCTGGAATTGTTGAATCGCTGACCACTTGAGAATCGTTGTTTGTCTGGGATTGTTGAATCGCTGACCACTTGAGAATCGTTGTTTGTCTGGAATTGTTGAATCGCTGACCACTTGAGAATCGTTGTTTGTCTGGAATTGTTGAATCGCTGACCACTTGAGAATCGTTGTTTGTCTGGAATGGTTGTGTAACCGGAATCGCTGACCACTTGGAAATCATTGGGCAACAGGATCTGTATGCTATTTCATGTTTTGTTTAAGCAAATCAATACACATACATTACACTCGGGCCAACTTATTATTACTCTCCTCTCTCTTAAAACTCACCAAAGTATATTTTTTTACAAATTCAATTTCCATAATTTTAATTTGTCACCCGGCACACGAAACATTACAAAAAACTTCTTTTTTTTTTTTTTTTTTTCTCAAACTCATTTAAATTTGTTAACATTCTCAAAATTTGCCCCATTGAAATTTCTATACTTTATCTACTTTAAATCCTTCCCTATAATATATACATTTTTTTTTTTCAAATTTGATACACCCTTCAAACTTAAATTTTTCAAATTCCTGCAATTTATTTATTTTACATTTCTCTGCCTTATGTTTTTCCACATTATATATATACATTTCTTATTTAACATCCTAACCATTTATCTACTTTAAATCCTTCCACATAATATATACATTTTTTTTTTTTTTTTACTTTATATACACTTCTTACATTTTGTTACAAAATACAATTTGTGTAACATTTATTCTAGCATCTAAATTCCCTGTTCAAACAGAAAAATCTAGTCCCCAGAGAAAATCTCGTAGTGGTACACAAGGTCAACATGTCCTTGTGCTATTGTGTCATTTTCCCGGGACAAGCTCCCCTTTCTGGCCTGCGGCTAATACGGGCAATTCTTCGTGTGAGTTCCCATGGCCAATTAGCTGTACAAATTTTTGAAGATGTCTTTTTGGCAAAATGGTACAAATGTTCTCGTCCACGTTTCCGCCATGTTGTGTAAAGTGTTTAGGACGACGAGTTGTGTGTGTGATTGTCCGTAGCAGTGTGTGTGATTGTCCGTGTTTCGCGACTCCTATGGATTAAGCATTTCCCAGGATTAATTAAAATGCGGTTAGTGTTAATTCTGTACTTCCATTCTATTTTATTATTATACCATGTTATTTCCCGTTAATTGAACCTAAATCCAAAATCTCCGTCGTCTAGCGTTCCCTTCAAAAGTTCGCCTCTCCCAATTAATTAATATGTGTGACCCTATCAAAATATGTGTAGAAACGCTTTTTTTTTTTTCCAAATGCTTTTTATTTAACCAACAATTCGCGTATGTTTATTAAAATTATCTATTCATTTTAAATTATAATTTGCGTATATTACAATTATCTATTTTCTTTGAACTGCCATTTTGATTTTTAATTAAAATTCTCTATCCATTTTAAACTCTAATTTCTTTTTATTTTAATTACCCATTATTTAGTTATTTAAATTACAACTTTTATTTTGAATTACCAATTATTTATTTATTTAAATTCAATTTTTATTTTTAATTATGAATTATTTATTTATTTAAACTAGAAAAAAATTTGTTTTTCTTTTTTTTTTATATTTTTATATTTACCAATTATCTAATTATTCAAACAACAACTTCCTATTTCCTCTCGCGTATTAATCTAATAAGGGTTGATCAGTCCTTTTATTACATCAAGGACGCGAAGAAAACGTTTATTTTTGTTATAAGATTTCAGTGCTTTTTTTTTATTTATTTTTTTTTATTATTTAACAATTATTTATTTATTTAAATCACAATTTTTTATTCATAATTCCCAATTGTTTATAGTTCCATATTTATTTAAACTTTCCTGCTCATTTAAACTTTCATCTAATTAATGTACGATTATATTAATGTACGATAACATTTCCTAAAAAATTTTTTTTTTCTTAATTAATGTAATATTTATTTAAACTTCCTTAATTTATAATTCAATGTTTATTTAAAATTTCCTTTATTTATAATTCAATGTTTATTTAGAATTTGCGTTCCACCTTTCGCGTTGCATGTTGTGAATGCCGTGTGTTTTCTTTGTTACAAAATTTTCAAAAATTTGAATTACGGTTTGTCCGCGCTCTCACCTATGTTTAAATTTCTTTCGTGCTTTAATTGAATCAATTTAAATTTAAATTCTTTAAAGATCTCAACGCATAGCTGTGTTTAGGCCTAATCGGTGTTGGAAGTAGCGCTGTGCGTGAACAACTTGTACTGTTTATACCGTCCCCTTGTAAATTTTCTGCTGATTCCGTGTTTCCCCGCTCCATTTGTATACAACCCCCATCTATTTGTGTAGGTCCCTCTTGCGCATCTCCTTCTATTTCTCCCGCCTCTTTATCCGTGTTTCTTTCAATTTGTGTAGAGTCCCTCTGTTCTGAAAGTTCCAAATTCTCCTGCGTTTCTAGCGTGATATGTCTGTCAGGGTCCCCCCCTGCTGAAAGAATGTTTGCGTTCGGAGAGTCTTTTGGAGGAATGATTGCGTTCTCTTGTGTGCTCTGGGTTGTTTCGTTTTGCCAGGTAACCGGTTTCGCGGATTTAAGAGTAAGAGTGTTTCCGTTAGGATGCTGTGGTTTCGCGCTGTGTGAACGGGTTTGACAAGTCTCTCTGTACTGTCCGTTTGCTATTTCCTCCTCCAACATGATAAGCGGAATATTCTCATTTTGACCGCGGTCTTTCTTTAGTTCCGGTTTTGGTTCAGAGTTTTGTTGCGTGTTTTTAGGAGTAGGGAGAAGAGGTGACTTGTATTTGTTTATGTACGGCATTTTTAGATGCGGCTTGCGGTCGGGAAGAGTCCTCAATCTATTTATGTGGGCTTTTATGATTTTAGAATTTGGTTTGTCACAAAGTTTTATTTCATATACAAATCTATTTATTCTATTAATTACTCGATAAGGTCCCGTGTGGTTCCCTCTCTTATATTTATTATTATTATTTTCCATGAATACCCTCGATCCGATTTCCAAATACCTGAATTTAGCTCTCTGGAGTTGTTGACTTTCTTGGCGTTCTTTCGCGAGAATTAAATTTTTATTTGCCTCCTTGAATGCGTTATTCATCACTGTTATTTTTTTTGATATGTAATCCTGGTATGTTGTTTCTGTATTGTTTTCTGTTACATTAGTTTCAAAAAAGGTTGGAAGGTCTCTTCCAAAAAAAAGAAAGTTTGGTGTTTCTTTGGTGCTTGAATGTACTGTCGCGTTGTAAACAGCTACGTGGCATTGTACTGCAGTATCCCAGTATGGCGAATTCTCCGCTAATGTCGCTAAGGTGTGTTTCAATTGTTTGTTAGTAACCTCCACTATACCATTAACCCATGGCGAACGTACCGATGCTATTCTGGCAACTATTCCGAGTTTTTCTGTCATAATTTGGTGTATACTAGATGTAAACTGAGAGCCTGCGTCCGATAAAACTGTCCTAGGACATCCCCAATTCATAAAGTAATTTAAGAGTCTATCAGCAACTGTAGTGGCCGTAATATCTGGGATTGGAAACATTTGTATATGTTTGGAGAAATGGTCTACCACCGATAACACATATTTATTATTTGAAGTGCTAGTTTGAAACGGTCCGCAAATGTCTGTCGACAAAATTTGCACGGGCCCATCAGGTATGGGATTTCTTCCCAGGGGAACGGGCTGATTTTTTCCCTTTTTCTTTCTACACTGTTCGCAAGATGTAATAAAATTTTGTGTGTCACTGTACATACCCGTCCAAAAATATCTGTCCGATAATAGTTTATAAGTTTTATCAATCCCTGCATGTGTCACGTGTGTAATTGCTAAAATTTCTTTCTGTAAATTTCTGGGTATAACTATAGTTTTGTTCAAATTGTCTCTCCAAGGTCTGTCCTTCCAGTTTCCTACGTGCATTAATAAATTAGTTTCCTCGTCAATATATAATGTGTCATAATGTTTACCCTCTTTAAAATTCCGATTTTGTAAATTTTCTCTGATTATTTTTAATTTTGGATCTTTAATTTGTTCATCTAAAATTCTATCTAACGCCGGGATTTCTGTTATTGTGTTTACCTGTGCAATATAGACACTATCCTCATTCACATATCCATTTCTTTTCACCGTGTTTTCTCCCTTAATTTGTTCTATCAGGTTAATTTCTCCCCTTGGATTCTCAATGTTTTGTTTTCCCTCTTTCTGCTCTGTCTGTTTACTTTCAAAATCATCTCTACTTAAAAAATCCGCTAATAAATTATCTTTACCCGGAACGTGAATAAATTCATAGTCGTATTCAGATATTTCTAAAAGCCACCTCTGTAATACGCTGGGTGGGTTTTGTATTTTTAAATGCTGTCCCAAAGGCAAATGGTCAGAAAGCACAAAAAACTTTCGTCCGAAAAGAAAATTCCTAAAAAATTTCATTCCCTGATGCATAGCAAGTAATTCAATTTTCTTGGCCGGGTATTTTTGCTCCTGTATCGATAATTTCCTGCTAAAATATGCAATCGGTTTTAAAATTCCCTCTCTGTATTGTAAAAGAGCGCCTCCTATGGACTGAATGCTGCCATCGATATTCAGATAAAAGTCTTTGTCAAAATCTGGCTGTATAAGTAATGGTTTCTTGAAAAAACATTCTTGGAGTTCCTGAAATGCCTCCTCACATTTATTATCCCATTTAAATTTATTATCCTTTCTTGTTAAGTCTGATAAAACCGCGGTTAATTGAGCATAATTTTTTATTGAATTTCTGTAAAAATTACAAATGCCTAAAAATTTTTTAATTTTCTTAAAGTTTTTGGTACTGGAAATGAAGTGATTTTGTTTATATTTTCATCTGTTGGTGTAATGCTTTTTTGACTAATTTCAAATCCT
This sequence comes from Amaurobius ferox, assembly GCA_951213105.1. Taxonomy (NCBI): domain Eukaryota; kingdom Metazoa; phylum Arthropoda; class Arachnida; order Araneae; family Amaurobiidae; genus Amaurobius; species Amaurobius ferox. Next base: position 65,254,836 of record OX578135.1, on the reverse strand, counting down.
AAATATGCTACTTTTTCTACAAAAAATTTACATTTGCTGGGTGTCAGAGTTAGGTTGTATTTTCTTAATTTATCGAATACTAATTTTAATTTATGTATTAATTCTGAATAAGAGTTAGCCGGGATTATTATGTCGTCAATGTAAGCTTGTATGTTTTCCTCTCTTAAGTCCACTAAAATGGTGTCCATAACCTGTTGAAAGATTGGAGCGGAGCTTACATGTCCAAAAACGAGTCTTTCAAATTGGTAATTGCCATAGGGCGTTGTAAATGCAAATAATTCTTTTGTGTCTTCAGGTAAAACCAATTGGTTGAATGCAGAATGAAAATCCAGTTTCGAAAAGTATCTGTGTCCCGCTAATTTAGTTATGATTTCATTCACACGTGGAATTTTGTAAGGAAACAGAGTGGATATGTTATTAATTAATCTCAGATCTAAACATAAGCGGTACTCTCCACTTGTTTTACGCACTAAAATCATCGGCGATGCAAAATTTGATTTTGTTCTGGCAATTATCCCTGCTTCTTCTAACTCTTTTAATTGACTTTTTGCGGTATCTTGCAGTGCGTACGGAACGTCGTATGGCCTGGAACGTATTGCGTGGTCATGTGCAAGCTTTATCACCGGTTTTACGATGTCAGTCGCTCCTAAAGTTTTTAATGATTTTGAAAAAACGTCCGAATATTGCATTACAAATTTGAGGAAATCTTGTTTAACGTTTGGGTCCATGTGGTCCGTATTAAAATCTTCTGTTTTCAAATCTTTTTTTCTTTCAGCAATTATCTCCGGTTTAGCCTGTATTAAATTTATCATCTCTTCGTATTTATGTGTCCGTTCACTAATTTCTGGTTCTTTAATGTCCTGTTGTTGTATCGTAAAATCTGTTGTAACGTTTCCTAAAGCCATGTTTTTATTTAATGTAATTGTCGCATTCGTGTTATTCTGAACTTCAATTTTAATTTTGTTCTCATTCATGTGGTATATTCCATAATTCATTACAATGTATGATTTTTCTTTGGGTTCGAACAAAACCTCTGTTCCATTTTCTAGACTTTCCTCACTATATACTACAACATTCTCCCTCGAATTAGGTTTGATTTGTACTTTTCTTAAAATTTTGGCTAGATTCGGTTTTTCCTGTATTATCTCATTTATTTGTCTATCAATTTGCCTATCAGAATTTAAAATTATTTCCATGTCGCCTATCTTCAGAATGTTTTTTTGTGTATTCAAAATGGCTTGATTTTTCTGTAAAAAGTCAAAACCCAATACTCCCTTGAATTTTTGTGTAAATTTTGCTGTTGTGACAAAAAAAATGTGTTTGAACTGTTTTCCCTGAATTTTGAATGGAATTTCCACCGTCTTTATATACTCAATACTATGTCCTGTTAAAGTTGATATTGTAACACTCCTTGACACATATTTAATTTTGACATTATCTTTAATTTTATTGAACAATTCTTATAATAATACACTAACGCTCGCTCCAGAGTCTATCATGAGTTCGCTTTGTATATTTTTAAATTGAGCTATTATTGTTGGCAATTCTGTTTTTTCAATTTGTTCTCCTACAGATGCAATCGTTTCCTCATGCTTTTCAATACTTTCATCGTTATGTATCTCCAATTTCTTATTTTCTGTTTGTACAGGAATTTCAATTTTTCTCGGGAACTTTACCCTGTAATTTTTCTCTCTTTGTAAGTTATTATTTAAAGCTCCCACAATTAGTTTAAATTATCTCTTCTATTAGGGAAATTTCTGTATCCAAATCTTGTATTCATCTCTCTTCCATCGTTCCTTTGCACACCCGTTTCTCTGATTCTGTTTTGGTTTGACTCGTCCCTATTATATCGTTGTTCCCTAGAAAATCTACTTTGTGTAGGGGGTGCTGCATAGTAATTTCAGCTCTGTTGATAGTTTCCAAAGGCGTGGTTTGGCCTATAATCGTATGTGTCCGGCTGGGAGGAGTAAGTTCTGTGGTCATCATACGGCTGGGTTTGAAATGAGTGGGGAGGAGACTGTATTTGATTATGCCAATGTGTTCTCGCGTTGTTTATGTTTTGACTCTGTGTTTGCTTAAAATGATCAGCTTTGTATATTCGGCATTCTCTCATGAAATGTCCCTGTTTATTACAGTAGTGACATGTTACTGGTTTTTTTGTTTGTGTCGTGGGAATTTGTACTTTTTCTTGGATTTTTAATGTGTTTATTTCTTGGGTAATTGAATTTAAAATATGTGCGTTAAATTCCTGTTGCTCTTTGCGGAGCGTCTCAATTTCTTGTCTATAAGTAGCACTATTTACATTTGCCGTTATCGCAGCTAAATTTGCCTGTTCCAAGTTTGTGGCTATTTTTACAGCTTCATCAAAATTTTGTGCATTCGTTTTTATTATTTCTCTCTGGAATTCAGGTGTTACTGCCTCTAAAAATTTACTTAACCTTAATTTATCCATAATCTGTTGTGTCGCTTCACTGTGCTCTGTGTCGCCAATATAATTTAAAGTTAGTGTTGTTATTCTGTGTGCCAGCTGCTTAATCGTTTCTCCCTGTGTCTGTTTTGCGGTCGTGAAAAGGATCTGATTTGTTGTAATGTTCGGTTTTTCTGTAAAGAACTCTAATAACCTATCCCTAAATTTTTCGAAAGATGTTTCCCTTCTTAATTCTTGTGACCCTATATAAAATTTTCTTGCATTCCCTCTTAACCGAGATTTCACAATTGCTAACTTTTCCTCCTCTGACCAATCCCCCAAGCTGCTTAAAGATTTGATCTGGTCAAAAAAAATTTCTACATCATTCTCTATGCCATTGCATTCCCCTAATAGGTGTATAAGTCCTGGTAACCTGCCCCTCGTTGCTGGAGGATTTTCTCCGCTTTCCGTCATTCTAAATTTCACTTTCTCGCAAAAATTCTATATCTAAAATTATTTCCTGTTTTTACACCTCAAAATGTTCCCCCAAAATATTTAAATACAATATCACATAAATTCAAAAACATAATTCTAATCATTTCACTATCTACGCATGCAAATACTTCAATCCTCATAATACCCTCTTAAAATATTACACAAATATTTATATAATTCAAAAATTTCTTAAAAGCTTCAAGTTCCCTAATAATTATACTTTCACATACAATATGGCATGTCTCGTTGAGAACACATAATGATTCACTATTTTGATTGTTTCTCATACTGTGAAATCAATTTACTTATATTTATTTTAATTTTAAAATTCTTTCTTTAATTTAATCCTTATTTTACACAGAAAAAATTTTTATTCAATATTTTCATTTTTCATTAATTCCAAATATTTTTATTCTCTTCATTAAAATTTAAATTCTGGCATACAACTGGTCTACAACAGCAAAGTCGCCAGAAGGGTGAAATAATTTTGAATCCAGGTTTGATTGGTCATGAGCACCAATATGATAAGGTTGCAATAATTTTGAGTCCAGGTTCGAAACTGGTTTAAACGGCACCAAAATGATATGTGATTCATCACACGTCAGGTATTGACGCTATATAGACTGATCTCGTAAAGTGGAGTAAATTAAAATACATCTAATAAGAAACTAAAAATGAAGAGACAAATTTTAAACAGAAGTAAATAAACATTTATTTATGCGATAACCATTACTAATATTTGATAAATTCAACAATTCCACAATGCATGTTTAATACTCCAGACCTCGTATCAACTCATTTAATTTTACAATCATGCCGCGGAACCAATATTTCAAATCATATACTGATAGATCTCCTTTATCAACATCTGCCTTACGTGAGGCATACATTACACAATGGTATAATTAAATTTAATAAAACCTTTTTGTCACTCTTAACACTAGTCTTAATTAATGGTGAGAGAGGGTGAGAGCATATTGAACAAATTGACCTTCGTGCAAAATACATGTAAAGAAATTGCCTACCTCTGGCATCGTCGTCGACGGAAACTTGTCGTTGGCGGGAATCGGACCTCTCCGATCGGACTTCTCCGTGTCTCCTTGTCGCTCTCTCTAGCGACCACCTTTCCGCACTCACAAAATTCAACTCCTCTTTTCTCGATTTTCAAATTTTAAAAGTTTTTGTCTCTCTTCATCTCTCCCCCTCTCTCTTAGGCCCCCAGACTCTCATTGGTTCCGTAAATACATAACTCCGCCTTCCGGCTATCTAACTGGCCGAAGCCCCCCTTGAAATATCAGATATTTGAGCATTGTCTTTTTCGAGCAGAAAGTTCTCACGGACATTTTCCCATGTCCATCAGGAAGTTAATTGACTTCTCGGGTCAAGAGGTTCAACCCCTTCCGTCTGATATAGTACCTAGTGATGACGTGAATACGAGAAGCACCCTTTTTCACCCTCGAACTACGTCCGGTCCAGCTGTGTTCAAGGGAACGTTATATGTATTGTCTCGCTGTATGAGGGACCATCTTCTTAGATCCCCTTCCACTTTCAAAATAGCAATGTTATATTGGGAATTGAAAATTACAATATAACAGTCACATCACCTGATAGAATTTTCGAATTTAACAATGATGTGAGGACTGGGATTTTTAGATCTTAACTACTCCCATTCTTACGAAATTTAACAAATAAATACATTTTTGTTGACTTTAGAATCTGTAGAATATGAAAGTGACAAATAAATACAATTTTGTTGACTTTAGAAACTGCAGAATGTAAAAGTAGCAGCAGAAACTCGTCTTGCACGCATTTATAATATTTATGTGCAAAATAAGTTTCAGCAACACACATAAATACCATTGACAAAATATTACGAAATCACCATTTACCGCGAACCTACACTGTAAGAGCACATATTTGCAGCGCACCTCGCGTATGCGTACAGAACGGAGGTGGAAGTCGTAGTGGTAGGTTGAACGTGTTGGGAAACCTTGAGATCAGTGTGCTTCATTCCTTTCTAAAGTTGGAAATGGGCCGCAAACGAGACATTACCGACTGGCAAAAGGGGCCATAGTGTTTGGCCGGGAGCACGACCACAAAGTTCCAGAGATTGCAGAGTTTCTGGGTGTGACAGCATCTACAGTATGTATACAGTGTAAAAGCAATGGCGTTCGTCAGGAACAAATAGTTCTCGGAGATGCAATGCCGGTCGCAAAATGATACTAATACCGAGAGATCGTCGCTAAGTGAGGCGCATGGCTACCGCTAATCGCTTCCAAATCAGGGACCAATTGTTGGCAAATGTTAATACTGGGTCGGGTCCGTCTATTCCCGAGAGCACCCAGCGTCGGGAGCTACATAGCATGGAATTATTCAGCCGTATGCTCAGGCGACGTCCTTGGATCACAGCAGCCTAAAAATAGAAGAGACTCCAATGGGCTCAAGAACATCGACACTGCACTGTAGATGACTAGTAACGTGTAGTATGGTCAGACGAATCACTCTTCTGCTTGTATGCCAATGATGCACATTTCCACGTCACCAGAAGGTTCGGAGATGCATGTCATCCTGATTTTTTCCAGAGATCAGTGAAGCTCGGGGGTGGAAGTGTGATGTTTCGAGGTGTATTTCGGCGACTGTCGTTGAACCACTTTTGAAAGTCAACAATCGGATGAAGGTTGTGGATTATATCCCCATATTGGATGATCACGTTGTCTCTTATATAAACTTTCTGCGTGGAGAGGGCCTTGTCACCGAACCTGTCCACCAACACGACAATTGTACCGTGCATCGCTCCAGATGTGTTCAGGACTGGTTCGCAGAACGTTGATCTCCCACACCTCACTAGGCCCGCTAATTTGCCTAACCTTTATGTCAATGAGAAAATGTGGGACGCTTTGGAAATTGCTGTCAAGAGGAGTGTTGCACGTCCTCAGTCACTAGCGCAATTGACGACCAGATTGATGGACGAGTGGACCGAGGGACGACACCACTGCAGACGTTATCCGGTCCCATTTGAACTGCATGATCCGTAAGATTCAAGCTGTGATCAGTGCACATGGCGATGCAACCAAGTATTAAATTCAATAAAACCTTATTTCGTAATATTTAGTCAGGGGTGTTTACATGTGTTCTTGGAATACGGCATAACTGACACAACACAGATATGGATTTTTTAAATAACATTGACACATGCGAGACCCATTTTGAACTGTTTTCTCGGTTGACATTAAGTTCAGTAGCACTAAATGATTAAAAATTTGGCATAAAATTTATCTTTGCGTATGTTCTACCTTCTTAAATATCGTGTTTCATCCTTTTCCAAGCATCATGTAAAATTTCTTACCTGCTGTGCCTCTGTATCCTGTGACATGACTTGTATACTTATTCAACTCATCATCAATCCAGAATTCATCATATTCGGCGTACGTGTTGTTGCCTTCCCAGTCAGCCAGAGTGAATTTTAATCTGTTCAGTCTTTGATTTGTGAGGGCGAAAATGTTATCATTACCTGTTGAAAATGTTTCAAACATGAAATTACACCAAAATTTTTATTTTTTATCTAAAAAGTGTTTGTTATTGATCATTGGAATATAATTTGCAGACAAAATGTAAAAGTATGAGCTGCTAATGATTTTCTCTAGATACAAATCATTTTTCTCTTTCTTTCTTTCTTTCTTTCTTTCATAATCTATTAAATTGAGTCTAACTGCACAGAATGACGCAGATGCAAATTTAGATTTATATCCAATTTACAGTTATAATACATCGTATTTTTCATTTGGCAATTTAATGCATTTTGCAATGTCGTGAGTTTCCCAAATTAAAAGAAAATCTGATGTGGGTAACACATGACTTTCCTTATATACTGCAATGAATTTACTATTTTTACAGTTAAAAAAATGTTATTCTTATAGTAGATACTTATATTCTTTCCAAGATATTGAATTTTTTTCAGTTAGTCGTCATTTTCATTGATTAACGTCATTTTTACCCATTTGGCGAGATTTTTGTTAATTTGGCAACAATTATAAATGTTGCCAAGTTGGCAACATTCCACCAAATTCGTCTCCAAAATCTCGCCAAGCGTTATGGACGAAGAAATAATTTATTCTTACAGCAGATAAATGACTATTGGCGTTCAAATACAAAAGTATTACTCAAAGTATCTTTTTTCACGAATGGAACAAGCTAGTTCCAAGGGAATGATGTTACTAAATTTATCGCATGGTATTACATATGAAAAGTGAACATGTTTCTCAATATGAAATATTTTTTTTTTATTTTATATAATTTTTTGATAATTTTTTTTAAATGTGCAATATCTCGAGAACGGCTCATGTTAGCGTTCTAAAATTTATGTCAATCGTTTTCTAATGAATATATACATAAGATATGTCTATTTGCGTAACTTTATTAGCAGTTTTGATTTTTTGACGATTTTTTCAAAATTTCACTCGAAAATTTAAGGAGGTTCTGAACATTCGATTTCGCATAAAAACAATAGGCTTCCAGTGTTTACGGATTGTGATTTTTGTACCAAATTTTGTTTGAATCGGTCCATTAGTTTTCGTTAGTTATCGTCTCCACACACACACACACACACACACACACACACACACACACACACACACACACACACACACACAAACACACACACACACACACATACTTTCACACACACACACACATACTTTCACACACACACACACAGACATCACATCAAAAATGTTTGATTCGTGATCAGGGATGCTTGAAACGTGCTCTCCCGTCGAAAACTTGAATCGAATTTTCGACCCCGTCACAATACTTTCCTTGTACATTATGTATATAAGGAAAGTAAAAACAAACAAACTTGCATATCTAGAGTACGGATTATCCTAGAGAAATGGGATTGGTTTTATTCCTTAAGTTAGCAAAAATTACATTTTAAACATTCATTTAATTAATACATTAGCAAATATTTAGTCTTTGATTTTATATTTTAACAATTTTTGATGGCTAGAAAAAAAAGGCAATTTTGTTTTTAAACACTTTACAGCATAGTTGAAAAGTGTTTATGACTTTGCTCGTTCTGTCTGTCTGTACGTTTGCCCGACAACTGCCCTAAAAATAAATGACTTTATCAAAATGAAATTTTAGTATGTTGTTGAGACGGTCTGTGAGACATATGGGAATGTAAATGAATAATATCACCCAATTAGTTTTGGATTGAACCCGGATTGAAAAAATGAAATACATTGAACTTTATGGGATCTAAGTTTCACACATGTTTTAAGCAAATTTAAAATTCACAAATTGCTTCGAAAATTTTAGGAAATATTCAAATTATCCAAAAAATGTATAAAAAAAATTTCAGCAAAATACGTTCGGTAGTTTTTTAAACATAAAATTAAAATAATAATTGCATCCATAATATATGAAAAGATCACGTGACTCACTTCAAAATAAAATATGGCATCCATCTTGTGTCAAAATCGTGATTTTGACACAAGTTGTTTTTAATTTATATTTAGTGTTACATCCGTCCTAAAACCTCTTTATTTTTTATTTTTTTCTGTGCATCTACATACTACGTCAACGTAATTACAATATTTTGGAGTTTAAATGATCATCAAATTTTGATCATTTCTATGACGAAGCTAAACTTTCACGTATGGAGAATGTAAACATATCAATCAAGCTGTAAGATGATATGTATAAGAATTGCTGCATTTCTTTAACGCAAAATTATTTAGCTCTGAAGTCTGCAATATAGTTGATATAAATGAAACATTCGTTGATTTTACATAGAGAAGCAGACGATGAAGTTTTGTGAAGTTTTGATGAAGTTTGTGATGAAGTTTTAAGTATGGAGTTAGAAAGTAATTTTACCTTCATGGTTTTGCGTTTTTAAGTAAAATAAATTATTGTAGTATTGTGATAATTTTATAAATATCGCCGCTGAATGAAAGGAATGGAAAAAATTTATGAATGAAATAGTCACTGCTTTTATATAGAGAGCCACGTGATTTATATTTCGATGACGTTATTTGAATAAAGTTCATTTTTTTCGATGAAGTGTTGAAATATAACAAATTATTATAGTATTGTGATAATTCTAAAAATATCCCCGCTGAATGTATCGCATTTTAGAGATGTTTAAACAAAATTGCATTTCTATTGAAAAGTGTTTCATAATCAATGCTTTATGCATGATTGATCTTTATTGTTCTAAGTTAAATCAAAATATAATCATCACCAGGGTAATTTAAAAACGACTTACCAACCAAATTTTGAAAAATTTCGTCGAGCAACTTTTGAGCGTGAGTGGATGTCTACATTGCAGTTACACAGAGTCAGACACACACACACACACACACACACACACACACACACACACACACACACACACACACAGACGGCATGATGGAAATAGCTTTTTCGCGTTTTAGCGTGCTCGAAAAGATTTGCGATTTTCTACACGATTCCTATATATTACAATTCTGTTCCTATATATTACAATGTACTTTCTTGGCGCAAAAAAGATTACAAAAGGTATGGAAAATAATAACAATGCTATGATAAAAGCTTAAATACATGAATAGACTAAACAATTATTTGCTTAGTTAAAATTTTTTTCCCTTTCAAATGTTTAGACTGTTTACAGTAATATTAATTTCCGAGATATATTCGTTATGCGTTACATACTCATTATTTTACTAATCATGAATCAAATACACCGTCCTGTGATACAATACCGTTCAGTCTGAAAACTAACTAACCAAGCCAGAAATCTTCATCAAGATCCCCAAATCCATTCTTGTACGCAATCCAATCTTGGTAGAAATAACTTTTATCTCTGTCAAAATCACCTCGTCTCTGGAGAACCTGGAATTAATTTTACAATTCCTTGTTTGAGATTGCATTTACTATTACATACTCGTATAACATTGATGCTTCATATTTTACTGAATACAAGCCATTTTCATTCATTTCTTAAACGCAGACGCAGTTTCTATGCGAATGATGTTCAGTAACGAGTTGGTAAACTTGTTTCATTTCACTATAAAATTAAAGACTATCAATCATATGTATAAAAAGTCATTTAATAACACCACCTTTCTTGGCGTACAAAAGATTACAAAGCTTTCCGGCATCACCATGCCTTCATCAGTGGCGAAATCAAAATTTCAGTGCCAACAAATGTTTACATATATGCCAAATCGGCATGCAAAATTTACATATTTTCAATTTACGTTTTTACAATAATTACATTGTGTTATTTTAAAAATGGCCAAAAAGTATGTCTTTGAAGCACAAATTACATCAAAATGTAAAGTCACAGAAAACTATGTAAAGGTTTTACATGCATGGAGTTGAGAACGAGTCACCAAGCATAACTTAGAGTCTGAACAGGATCAAAATTACATATAGAATCATATGGTACAGATAAATAAATAATGATTCATAAAGTAAAATATTACAGTTATTGCAACTGATTAAAATGAAAGTTTTTCAAACAAGGGATGAAAATTATCATTAATAACAAACAAGAGTATACAATTTGAATACCAATATACAATTTGAAGTTATTATCAGGAGATACGATTCTTGTATTCATGCTAACTCTTATCATCCAATTTTTTCTAATAAAGTCTCTTTTAACACTTATTTTAATCGTGCTTTTAACGTTTGCTTTTCTATATCGGCTTTAACTACTGAAATTAACTTTATCTTTAACCTCGGTCATGAGGCTGCTTATTCTTTTGAGTTTATTTATAAAATGTTTGCCCATATTCGCCGTAATTTTATTCAACCTAATACTAATCTTATTCCTGTTGCTGATCTTATGCCGTATAAATCTAGTCTTTTGTATCCCCCGACGATTTTTCGTCCTCTTATCCAATTTTGCCGTGAATTTAAGTTTAAACCCTCTCATTCGACTGTTACTACTTTATTTAATCGCATGCCTATGGATAAATATAAGGATAAAAATAACTTTAAATGGAAGGCTGGAGTGTACGTTGTTCCCTCTTATCTACTGATAATAACTTCAAATTAATTTTATATTGGTAGTACTAAACGTACAGTCTGTATCCGCTTAGCTGAACGTGCTCGTGATGTTAAAAATAGTAAAATATCTACGGCTCTTGCTCAGTATGTTATTAATGATAATTTTCATCCCTTGTTTGAAAAAACTTTCCTTTCAATCAGTTGCAATAACCCACGTAATATTTTACTTTATGAATCCCTGTTTATTTATCTGTACTGTGATTCTATTTGTAATGTTGATCCTGTTCAGACTCAAAGTTATGCTTGGCGACTCGTTCTCGACTCCATGCGTAGAAAACCCAGACCACTCGACTGGCCTCAGGGCCTACAGCAACTGTTTGAGTGGACGGGAAAATCGACTCCATGTGTCTCCATGCGTCGAAAACCCAGACCATTTGACTCATCCTAAGATATAGAGCAGCAATTTGGACGACCGGATGCGACTCCATGTCTGTCAAACCTTTCCATAATTTTCTGTGACTTTACCTTTTGATGTAATATGTGCTTCAACGACATACATTTTGGTCATGAACCTACTTCCATTTTATATTTGCATTAAATAATTGTTTAAATCTTAAATTCCTTGTTTATAAAATAACACAATGCAATGATTATAAAAAATGTAAATTAAAAATATGTAAATTTTGCATGCCGATTTGGCATATATATATTTGGCATGTATGTATTTGTTGGCAGTGTAATTTTCATTTCGCCACTGATGAAGGACATGGTGATGCCCGAAAGCGCTTTGGTTTTGTAATCTTCTGTACGCCAAGAAAGATGGTTTTATTAAAGGAATTTTTAAACTCATGATTGGTTGTTTCTAATTTAATAGTTTGTTGGAATTGACGTGTATCCATTTTAATTATTGTTTCTACATGGTTATTCTATTCTTGCGTAAATGGAAAAGACTACAATTTATCAAGTTTAATGAGCATATCGATTTACATTTACCTAAGCAGGAGTCGCACGTGCTACCTGATAAACGAAAATATAGATAGATCACAATTCTTCAACAAGTGGGGTAGAATTTACTCATCTGCGTACATTGCCCTCCAAAAGTTAATCACGAGACAGTTAACCGGGAAGTTAACAGTTAACAGTTAATCATGAAGTTCTGTACCGGTCGACTCAAAATTTCACAGTAAATATTTTGATGAGTTATTTAGTCATAAAAACTTTAATAAGACAAAACATGTACATGTAGGGGTTTTATTTACCCAAAACGGCAAGGAAAATTAAAAGAGGAATGGGCCAAAACTCTTTGTATACGTTGATTTTTTGGACTTCGGGTTATTGATTCTCTTGTACTATCGAAGGGGATTTAGTGTATCCTCAAAAGAGTTATTTGCTACATTACTGTGCTGTTTATGCTTATTTACGTTGCTCTAGTTTTTCTTGTTGTATTTTATTTATAGTATGGCAACTATGTCAAATTTGATGGTAATACAGCTGATTTTTGTCGGTTTTAATAAATATGGTTTGGGTAATATTTTTATAATTTAACTTTTATCGTTAGAAGGGGGGCGGGTGTAATTTTTTTTTGTAAAATTATTGTACATCATTTAAATTATTGTTTCATAACTCCCTACTTCATTACAAACATTTTTGCCATTGCTCACATTTTTTGCAATATTCATTTTTTCAAACACCCTGCATATTAAAATAAAATCTGATGAGGGTAGCACATGATTTTCCTTATACAACGCAATGCATTTGCTTCTTTGGCAGCGAAAAATATGATGTCTACGGCGCAATATTTTGAACGTTGAATTGTACATATGGCGCTGTTTCGGATGACAACATGTCAAAAAATTTCGAAGTACTGAAGTAACTTACAACTCTAAATTGACAGTTAGTACTAGTGATAGTATGCGCAATGAACAATATAGTCCATATTAAGATATTTTAATTATTTATTCATAAATTTGGGGGTATTTTCGTGCACTTAACGTCATTTTTTTCAATTTTGACGATATTTTCGTCAATATGGGGCAAAACATTGTGAAGTTGGCCATATTTTGCTAAATTAACTGCCAAGTTTACTAAGCATTACAGAGAAACAACGGGGAAAAGAGTTTTTCTTGTTAGCGAACTGTTAAGCGTCAAAATACAAAACTATTACTCAAAGTATCTTTTTTCGTGAATGGAGAGAACTAGATCCACGAGAATAATGTTAACAAATTTATCGCAGACCATTACATATGAAAAAGTGAGCATATTTTGCAAGAATTAATGATAATTAATTTAAATATGATAATTAATATATAATATTTTATAAATTTTTTTGAAAAATGTGCAATACTTCGAGAACGGTTTATGCTACATTCTAAAGTTTACGTCATTTGTTTGGTAATGAAAAAGTACATATGAAATGATCATTTATGTAACATTATTGAAGGTTTTGATTTTTTTAATGATACTTTCAAAATTTTATTCGAATGTTTGAAATTTTCCGAACATTCGATTATTTCAAATCAATAGAATTTTAGTATTAGCTGACTTTAAGGGATTCATTGATTGTAATATTTGTACCAAATTTCATTCGAGACGCTCTAGTTATTTGTGACATATCGCATCCACACGCAGATATGACCTTAAAATCGTTAGATTTTATCAGGGATGCTTGAAATATGATCTTCGGTCGAAAACTCGAATTCGAATCTTCAACTCCGTCACACTACTTTTGGGCCCGGCCGTCCAAATAGTTGCTCTAAGTCCTCTGGACGAGTCGGACGGTCTGGGTCTTCAACACTACTTTTGGGCGCGGTAGCCCATTGGTTAGCGTGCTGGAGTTGCACTCGGTAGGCCCGGGTTCGATTCCAGCCACTGCCAAAACTGCCGCCGTGTTCATGCGGAGTACGATCACGTTAAACACGTGGCTCCGAAAGTCCTTCCGAGAGGTTGGTGGTAGGGAATGAGGGTACGGTCCCTGTGGATGCCTCCCCCACTGGGTTCCGGTCTAAATTGGGTGGCACTTCCCGACCGTCCAAACAGTTACCTTACACCTTTCTGGTAGGTCGGACGGTCTGGGTTTCAACAACAACACTACTTTCCTTACTTCCCGGCCGTCCAAACAGTTACCTTACACCTTTCTGGTAGGTCGGACAGCCTGGGTCTCAACAACAACAACACTACTTTCCTTACTACTACTTTCCTACTTTCCTGCATCTTCCAACACGGTGCCCTCTCTGAGTCTTTCATCTTTAAACTCGGCGACGAGAATACAGTATTTCAAGCTGAACTAGCAGCTATAAAATTTGCTATACAATGGGCTCTAGATAACTCTGCAAAGGTAAATATTTACTCTGATAGTTTATCCTCTATTTTGGCTTTTAAATCTGCTAAAAATAAATCTCACTTTCTCCAAGAAGTGAAATTTCTGGCACATTCGGCAAAAAATTTAAACCTTATTAATCTCCTTTGGATTAAAGCCCACTCCGGCAACCTCGGTAACGAAACCGCTGACGAACTAGCTAAAGACGCAACACTCTCTGGTTCCTCCCTTTCCGTCCCCCTCCCTTATTCCTTTTTGTCCTCCTTTTGTAAATCAGAACTCCTTAAATTCTGGCAAACTCATTTAGACAGCTACATCTCTCCTCGGACCCACGATCCCTCGCGAATCTCACTTTTCCTCCCGGTAGTCAATCCCTCTTTCCAAATTTTTAATAAATACCTTGTATACTTTGTTACTGGCCATGGCCCCTTCTTGGACTACCTAAAATTCTTAAAATTCAAATCATCTTCAAACTGCCCCTGTAATTCTTTTGGTGACGTTGATCACTTTGTACACTCCTGCCCACACACAAAAAATTTTCATCTTGTTAAACCTGCTCCCTCTTCTCGTGCAGCTTGGTTTACTGGGGTTTGCCAATCACCTGCGTTGATTAATAAACTCAAGAACTGTATTCTCCTTGCTCGAGACATTTCTAACAGAGTTAGATGATTTGAGTCTGTGTGTGACCGTTCACTCTTCCCTCTTCCCCCTGGTGATCCCTCTAGCTGTTCCTGGGTTGCCCCTTGTCGTGCTGTTTGCTTTTTTGTTAGTCTCGTTTTTTTTTTGCTGTTGTTTTGTATGTCTCGTTGTTTTGCTGTATTTTTGTATGTCTCTCCCTGTTTTCATCGGAAAACTTTTTTCTCAGATATAACAGAGGTTTACTTTCTCCAGTAACAGGAAGAAGATAATAACTGTATATAGTTATTGTACATAGGCACTAAATTGTATATATTTACTAAAAAAAATTTACAATAAGGCGATAGCAAATTAATATAGATACTATAAATTTACAACTTACACCTTAAACTGTATATAGTAAATTGTATATATTAATACTTGTACCAATATATTAACACCTATTAGCCTTACCCTTAAGGATTACACCAGACCCAATTATTTTTATTAATTCATACACCGTTAAAAATATATAATAAACCTATACAAATCTAAGAAAAATAACTCAACATAACAAATAATCAATACAATAACATACATAATTTGATATAATACTTCTATATATCAAATCTACATATTTCAATAATCCTTTTTATCATAACATTTAAATGTATCTTTGAATACTTTGTGTTCCTTCTTCCTTCATCTCCTTCACTTTGTAGACCCATTGTTAGGGATTTTTTCGACACTAAAAGACTGCGGGAGCGGTAGCCCATTGGTTAGCGCGCTGGAGTTGCACTCGGTAGGCCCGGGTTCGATTCCAGCCACTGCCAGTCCTGCCGCCGTGTTCATGCGGAGTACGATCACGTTAAACATATGACTCCGAAAGTCCCTCCGAGAGGTTGGTGGTAGGGGAAGGAGGTTACGGTCCCTGTGGATGTCTCCCCCACTGGGTTCCGGTCTAAATTGGGTGGCACTTCCCGACCGACCAAACAGTTACCTTACACTTCTCTGGTAGGTCGGACGGTCTAGGTCTCAACAACAACAACACTACTTTCCTTATACATTATACTATGTATATCGTTAAAGTGAAAAAACAACAAAAAATACTGCGTATTTAGCCGCTTGAATTATGAATGTAATTTTGCATATTTATGAATAGGAAATTGTGCTACTTACTGTCCAACCACCACCATTATCATCCATGTCACAGTAGACATCTATTGGACACTCATACACTCTATTTCGAGGCCATATTTTGTGGACGCCACTAATCGCAGTTGGTTGATTTTCGAGTATTTCAGCACAGTCCACTGGCTTGTTGCACAGTGATTCAGAAGTTTGACTGCTGTAACAAAATATTCAGTCACAAATAAATAAAAATGAAAATTATTTGAAGTGCAAACCTCTACATGACCTTCTTATACAGTAGCATATGACATATTAACAAAACAAATCCTCTTTAACATAAGGAAACACCTCGTACTTAATTCTCTATGACTTGCAAGTGTCCATCTAATTATATTGAATTGATGTTATAGTATACGCGATATTATTTGGTGCAGCAATTGATATTGGTACATTGCTGACGGAAGCTGCACTGCTAGCATGATGCTAGGCTTTGGAATTTATCCTTTTGATAGTTTACTGACAATGAATATCGCCTTGTACCCTTATGCACTTTAAAATCAATCTAATGGATTTATAAATCTGGTGCCAGCTGCATAGTACAACTGAATTTATTGTTCAATACAAAGGTTTGCAAAATTTGCATTACAATATTTCTAACGTTCAATATTTCTAACGTCTTTGTTAACGTCCATTCGGTACCTATGATCTTTTACGATAATGAAACAGACCTGAAGATATTGGTATCTGTACTGAGAGCATCGTTCGGAGATTAATTGCAGTAGGAAGAAATGACCACCACTTGAATTCATGCTGTATAAGAAAAGCCTGTCACTCTACCTGTCTGCATTACTTGCTGACAAATTTGGCAACCAATTGGTGACTTTGGTGACTTCAAAAATAATAAAATTTAGGGTTTAGAGAGTATTACTTAGAGATACACGGCGGTAGGAAGAAATGACCAATTGACTTCAACATGCTATAAAATAGAAATACTTAACTCTCTCCGTCTGTCTTAACCTTAAATTTTGCGCTCATTCGTGACCCCCTACAAAAATTAACAAAATATCGCCAACTTGGAAATTTTTACAAAATATTATCAAATTTAAAGTAATTCAACATCTCTGAAAATTTTGTTTAATTTCTTTGATAATTCTTCACATTTTCTGGGAAAGATTAATTTAATGCTATTTTTTTTATGAAAATGCAGTGAGTTTTACTGTTCGTGGACAGGTACATTTTGATAGGGTGCTTTGATGAGGGTCATAATTTAATTGTGTTTCATAAGGTATGCATTAGTAATTATGTTCGTACAATAACTACAGTCATATAATATTTATTAATTTATCGGGGTCGTACAATACTTATTAATATTGATAGAGAGAGCCGTGTGTTCTGTCCGCCTTCGGAGATATTTGGAACGCAGACACTGCCAACGGGCAAATAGGAGTCAATATTTTGCATAATTTTATACTCCCCATCATGTGACGAGCCTAACATATAGTTTGACAGACTTCAGTTCATACTTTTCATGTATAGAATATATATGTAAAAGCATAAATGCATGAAATATAATCACCTTGCATTTGAAGCAGCATATTTTTGTGCATCTTCAAGTAAACTTTTAGCATGTTCTAGTAACGTATCAATTACAGAGGCTTGTGTATGTCCTGTTCTCGATGAAAGTAAATTACAGTTGCCGTCATCGGCATAGACAACATAATTAAATGAAACGAAGAGAATTAAAACTGAAATAAGCACCATTGTAATCCGTTTAAGCTTCCTCTTCAATGATAGTCACCACACTTGTCTACCAATTTAAATAGGACCCCAACAAGGAAAGGAATAGAAATAAATGACTAATACCATCTGGGAAACAGTGGCGTTCCCATTCACGAATTCTTAGTAAATTCATACAATAATTTCCTGGTCAGGATTTTTTTGTTCTATAGTGAACTTATATATCTGATCGGAAAATTAGATATCTGTACAGATGGTAAGGACGGTGCCTTAAAAACAGAAATTCGGGATAAATGATTGAGTACATTTCGCATTATCTACGGGAGACTTCGAACATCGTGCCCCTGGACACTCGCCAGGTACATACTAGTGCCGCCTACATAATTTTTGGGCTAGTATGCAGCAAATGCTCTGGCTTCCCTAACACGCCCTTATTGTATAAGTAATTATCCCTTTTCTCATAAACAGTTTATGTGGTGTGGACCTCTTATGCAATGCATCCTTTTGCTATCCCTACCGGCAGCTGTGAGTATAGGCGGGATGATTGACTAAAAATTGGCTGACCTGTTAATCCATTTGCAAGCAAATTATTAATCTACTGTTATTTATTATAGTGAAGCAGTCTCTGCCCCATAACAAGGCGTTTCATACAAAACAATATAACTGGATGGTGCTTGCAAGGACTGTAACCGAACTTGATTGTGTGTAATGATCAGTTATGGGGCAAAACTTTAATACTGATCGCTTAGAGTTCGGTTTCCGGTGGGCGGCGCTAATGTAATGTCCTGCATTGTTATTGGTCTGAAGCAAGTACTTCCATCAGAAAAATAATTCTAAAATTCTTGCTTTAAAAAGCTGTGCACTCTCTAAATTCTTATGGCCTACTTCGGGCTGATGAACGTCAATGACCACAGAACCATAATCCCGAGTGGTGAAAGGATTACCATTTGAACAAGCTATTGCCTGTTATTTATCGTTTTCATTTTATATGGAAATATCACATAATTTTATTATTGCTTTAATTTACATTTTAATTCCTGAATTTGGGAATCCTATGTGAATTTATTTATAGAAAATAATTTTCGCCAATACATCTTAAGAGTTATTTTACCTGTTTTTTCTCTGTTTTATTTAGTTTGGATTCTCTGTTTGTTTGGGTAAAATCTTGTAATTAATTTTTGACCTTTTTCTCCCGAGCAGAATTTTTTGAAATTTTACAAACATGCATATTTCTGATAACAACTTTTCATCTAATTTCAGCTGATCCCTCCCGGGATTCTGACTCATCCACCCCCCAAAAATGGCTCGTAAAAATCCCACTGTAGTGAGATTGTTTTGAAATGTTTTCTCTTATATATATGTATATATATATACACACACAAAGGTGTATAGATGTGATGATCCATTTTGAACGTTTTTAAAATATTTTGCAAGAATGGGATTATACATACATAGAAGTGAGGCAGCATATCGAACTCCTTTTAACTATCTTGTAGCATTGATATTAAGGACCTAAGGAGATTTTTTACTGGCCATTTCGCAAAAAAAAATGCTGGTTCTATTTTTCGAGGATACGCCAAATTTTAAGAGTTTATAATGTTTAACTGGACTACACTGTGTATCAAATATCAGATTTTTAGGATGTAGGGAGTATCGTAAAAATGCCACCAAAGAAGCTGAAACGGACATCCAGGCCATGACGATTTCAATAAATTTTTTAAAAAAGATTTGATTGAATATGTGATGAAAAATTGATTACAAAATCACAAAAGGCTAAAATACTAAAAAGTATAAAATGAAATATTATAAAAGAAACATTTTATATTAGACGGGTTTATTAAAATGCACTAAAATGTAAATAATAATTTTTAGCTATCACAGCATTCTTTGTCATATGCGACTAAATATAAAACCTTTGGGCACTCAAAAAAGAATTGTATTTGGGCAGTAACAGAATTTTAAGATACAATGAAAGTGATAACGTAGAAATGACATATATAAGAATGATTGATTGTTAAATGAACTTTGTTAAAGAAAAATTTAAATGAATTGAATAAAATCATTCATATATATGTTATTTCTATGTTATCACTTTTATTTTTCCTTTAAATTTTGTTCATGTCCAAATGCAATTCCTTAATGGGCTCCTCACGGTTTTAATTTTAGTCGCATATGGCCAAGAATGTTGTGATAGATATGTTGTGATACTGTGAAACATAATATTATCTTATACCATAGAATGCATAGAAACCAAGTATATGCTATTCTTTTGGGTTCTTATTTATTCGATCACAATAGATTTTAGTTTATACTGAAGTAGTGATTCCGTATGTTAGAGATAATCACATAAAACGTAGCAACAGCGGAAGGAAAGAATGAAAGCATTCCTATCATAAACCGATGTCTATGAAGGCGAATAATTTATATAAAGGAGGCTTATAAAAACTTGGTAAAACATTCAAGTCTTCTGGTTTAAAAAGATCATATATATTTCTGAATTTCAGAAATAGGAAAAAAAAATTGATTAAAGGAGACACTGGATAAATGATCAGTTTCTTAAAATCAAAATTAAGGAATGAATTTAGTAATTTTGACAACTGAATTTTTAAAATTAGAAAACTTTTTCTATAATTTTTATGAAAAGAGCAGGAATACTTTTCGTAGCAAAAAGTATGCCACTAAAACTGAACATTAAACAAAATGAAAGGGGGAACTCGTTTCGGAAGAAACGAAACAGTAAAAACGCAGTACAGGCACACCAGATAAAACAGGAAATTTCTACCGAGAGTACAGCCACACCATATAAAGCATAAAGCTTCTGCGACAGAAAGTAGAACGCGTGATACAGGAGGAAAGCGTTAGAACATGGAAATTAGAAAAAAAAAATTAAAAGTAACAGCCAAAGAGAAAATGGGAACGAACAGAAAAAGTATTCAAAACACTTGTATTGTGAATAAGACAAAAAAATGTAAGTACTCTTTGAAAAAGCAAATGTAACAGATCATTTTATTGAAGATATTCAGCATTAGTTTTTTTAATTATAGGTAAATGCTACTTTTATAGTAATGCTATTTCTATGGAAAACTTAATTTGGGGTTTCTTAATTAATCCTCCAACAACCCTTGAGCCTAAAGTTGAAACATGGACAGTGTTATCCACAATGACATTTAGAGTATCCATATTAAATTTGAAAAGCTGAGAGGAAAAGCTGTGTTGGATTTGTATACGGAGAATCTGTGGTGGATTCACTGAAAAGCTGTGGTAGATCTGTATACGGAACACATTTTAATTAAATTCCCAACCAGCTCATTTAAGCTTGGATATTTTGTAGAAGCTCATAATATAACTTTGAGTTCGACCTTATATCCACATAACAGAATTAGAACCAACTTAGTATAAATACTTCTCTGTTTTTTATATTTCCTGCGCATGAACGATGGCAATATTTATCACACCGGACGTTTCATTCGTCATGCGATACATCTTTTATTGAGAACTATCTAAATAGATATTATCACAATGAAAGGAAACTGGATCATACATATGCCTTTCAATGATAAGACACATATATAAGACGAAAACCAAGATGTCCTGACATGACTGGAAATTATGCGGAGAGATAAATTGTAGCGTTTTTGTATTAAGAAATTGGGAGTTATTGTAGTGTTTGCTGTTAATTTCTTTGGCATCAATTTTCGTTGCTACAGCGATTTTAAATTTTTTTAGCTGTTTTTGTATGCGTACATAAATATACAAACTCACATAATTATACAGTAAATTACCTTATTAATTCTAAAGGTTTAACATACCATAATATTAATATGTTTCGAAACGTTATTACATTAGTAGTAGTCTGGAGCATAATGCATATTGCTACTGCTGATATTACGAAAACAGAGAATTTGAAAGCAAGTTATACGAAAGCGGACAATGCGAGCGCAGGAACTGCTGCTGTTAGGAGAATAGAGAATTCGAAAGCAAATTATACGAAAGCAGAGAATGCGAGCGCAGGAGTTGCGAAATTCAACTCTCAATTTTTAGAGAACGTAACGTCCACGGAAAATTCATTTATTATTACTCTTTTGAATAATGCGAAAACTCTCATTGAGGATGCAAAGAAATACACATCTCTAAGGACCAGGTTAGTTGAGTTTCTCTTATAATTGCATTATTTGTGAAATATTTCTTGTTTTTATGTAAGTTGGATACAGTCTTTCTTCATAATGCATTTTTACTAAGAACTGCATACGTATATATTAATTATCTTGTTATTTTTTTGTAAGGAGTCTGTTTTAGTACCGTATTAACACTTATCAGTCAAAGAAAGTATTTCTGTAGTTTTAAACATTAAACTTGAGAGCAAAATAAGTAGATTAAATTACTATGGTCACATCTTTTTTGCACAACTCAATGATAATTCACACGGGCACACGAATTAAATTTTATTTAGATATTTGTGGGCTGTATTCGAGATATATATACTCGTGGACTGTAAAGCTACATATATACAGAGTTCCCCAAAAAGATTGAAACACACTTTAATTCTTTACCTGAGGGAGATAAGTGTGCAATGTAAAATGCAAAAATGTTGAAAGTAAGGTAGGAAATAAGACTACGTTAATGAAATAGTCCTCCCATTAATTTTCAAAAAGTTACACTTTTTAAATTTCTATACGACCTTCTTAGACAAATTTGGTCAATTAGAATTTTTTTATTTTTAATGCAACAAGATCATTAAAAAACCTCGCATATCTGTATCTTTAAAATCGACTGAATTATGATAAAGGAAAAAATCTGACTTATGCTGCTTTTCCGTACCATGTGACATGCTGTTCCATCAGTGAAAATAGGGACAGTAAACAAATGGTACTCACTACGCGGTTGGGGCACATAATTAAAATTATCATCCAGTTTTATCTTTTTTGTGATATGTCACAAATTTACATTTCTAATTTGACATATGGTCCCTATTCACAATGTTCAATTAAATATATCTCGCTCAATTTTAAAGATACAGATATGCGATTTTTTTTAATGATCTTGTTGCGTTAAACATAACAATTTTCTGATTGACCAAATTTGTCTAAGAGGATCGTACAAAAATTTAAAAAGTGTTACTTTTTGAAAATGAATGGGAGGACTATTACATTAACGTAGTCTAATTTCCTACCTTACTTTCAACATTTTTGCAATTTACATTGCCCACTTATCTCCAACAGGTAAAGAATTAAAGCGCATTTCAATCTTTCTGGGACACCCTGTATACTCATGGAATGTATTAGAGATACATATACTTGAGGAGTGCATTAGAGATACATATACTCGTGGACTGTATTAGATGTACGTATACCCGTGGAGAGACTGTATTAGAGACAGTCTGGTGCGCACAAAAACTTAAAACAATTGCGCAATTAGACACATTCGGCTTTCAACTCCTAATTGAACAAGTGCAGTTTCAGATTCGACCATCTGGCTACGTTTTTCACAGGAATTCATAACAGGCACATGCCAGTCATTAATGTATAATTATGTAGTCGTCAATTTTTCTTTCACAACTGACATATCTAACTCGTGTTTCGAAATTTCCGGCAAATATGCGGGTTTCAACAAATGAAAGGTAATGCACGTCAGTTTATATACTATATTCGACTTTTGTTTGTGGATATCTTATAACGTTTCTGTTATAATTAACACAAAGGAATACTGTGTATTCAAATTAAAAATTATTCTAAATCTAAAAGACTAGATGATAAACCCGTCATATGACTTTATGTAAAAATATGACGTTATGTATAAAGTTATGTATTTTTTTTCCTTCATCCGCTATCCTGTTGTGCTTACGGTCATTGAATACATGGATACAATTGTGCCTTGCATTACAAACAGTGATGTTGTCAAAGGCGAGTATTATACCACGAAACGTAAATTCTATATGACTACCCCCCCCAACAAAACTTATTTTAAACCAATAATGCTAAATTAATAAGTCTTATAAAGCGACCGGAACCATAAAAGAAATTAAATTTAATTTTCAGATATATTGATTTATCATAAATTTGGAAACAGCTTACGAATGTCGCCAAGTTGGCAATATTACGTTAGATATGTTTCTGAGGTCACCAATATCTCGCCATGCATTATAGATAGACAGGAATGTTTTTCGTTTATTTATGTATGTATGGCTATTTATTCTTTATCGACTAAGAAATAAAGTTGCATTTTAACACACAAATAAACTAAACATCATACAAAACTGCCTATTTATGAATTATTCTTTTTTAGTTCAGGTTTAAAAACGGTCAGTAAAAAGCCCATGGATTGTTTCGAGATCCAAGAGCAGGATCGAAAAGCCAAGAGTGGCATCTACAAGATCTGGCCTATCAGCAGATTATCGCCTTCTTCCATAAACGTTTATTGTGACATGGACGACGATGGAGGAGGTTGGACAGTGAGTATTAAATTTCACGAACATATTATTGGGGGCAAAAGTTTTGCCCTGCTATTTTTTTACGAATTTTTCTCCTTAAAATAACCATTTCTCAGGATCTGATATAGATAGACATAAGATGATAGATGACTGATTTAGATTCAACATCAACTTCTGGAGGAGAATCTAGGGTTCATTAAGGATTTCAACTTCTGGTTTAAAATTTTTCATTTTTTTAAAAACATCTGTGTCTCAAGATTGGTTAGATAGAGCTGAGGATTCAGCATCATATGAATAGCAAAATATTTAACAGCTCTAACAAAAAGGAAGTGTAAACAACATTTCCACCATATGAGCCCCCCCCCCCTTTCATAAATTTTTACTTTCCCTGCAATACATGGTAATGTATAGAGAAAGTATTGGAATCGTGCCGAAAATCGCAACTCGAGTTTTCGACGGATCTACACGTTTCGAGAGCTCTAGAATACGAAAAAACCATTTTTATGGTGACGTCTGGTGTGTGTCTGTGTGTCTGTGTGTCTGTCTGTCTGTGCAGATTTTGTAACTCTAACTAAAAAACTAATGGATCGAATTTCACAAAATTTGGTAGGTAAGTCACTTGTGCGCGAGTCTGGGGCTGATTAGTTTTGGGTACGATTTTGAATAAAAGAACCTGCCTTTTTTTGCGAAATGGCCCGCAAAAGCTTGTATCCACTCTAACTGAAAAACTACTGGACCAAATTTTGCAAAATTCGGTAGATGAGTCACTTGTGGGTTATCCTGGTGCTGATTAGATTTTGGTACGATTCGGAGAAAAGTAACCTGCCTTTTTTGCAAAATGGCCCGCAAAAATAGTCAAAATCTAAACTAAAGAACTAGGTATACTCAAATATATCCGTTAAATGCTCGTTTAATACGTAATTTTTAACGACGAAAATAATAAGACCAACCCCATTACACTAGGACTAGCCATTCTCGAGATATTTTAGTTTTCCGTATTCTCTCTACGCCACCTTTGAAAATAAGTCCGGTTACCAGATGAGAACGAAAATTGAATTAAAAGTGAAATAAATTTAATTAAAATAAAGAGAACGTTGATAGAAGTCTGCAGGGAAAGTCATGTGCTGCCCACATCAGATTTTTACTTTCCCTGCAATACATGGTAATGTATAGGGAAAGTATTGGAATCATGTCGAAAATCGCAACTCGAGTTTTCGACGGATCTACACGTTTCGAGACCTCTAGAATACGAAAAAACTACTTTTAGCGTGACGTCTGTGTGTGCGTCTGTGTGTCTGTGTGTCTGTGTGTCTGTCTGTCTGTGCAGATTTTGTATCCACTCTAACTAAAAAACTAATTGACCGAATTTCATAAAATTTGGTAGGTAAGTCACTTGTGCACGAATCTGGTGCTGATTAGTTTTGAGTATGAGTCGGGTTAAAAAAACCCGCCTTTTTTTGCGAAATGGCCCGCAAAAGTTTGTATCCACTCTAGCTGAAAAACTAATGGACCGAATTTCACAAAATTCGGTAGATGAGTCACGTATAGGTCACCCTGGTGCTGATTAGATTTTGGAACGATTCAGAAAAAAATAACCTGCCTTTTTTTGCAGAATGGCCCGCAAAAATTGTGAAAATCTAAACTAAAAAGCTACGTATGCTCAAATATATCCCTTAAATGCGTTTTTAATGCGTAATTTTTAACGAAGAAAAGAATAAAACCAACCCCATTACACTAGGACTAGCCGTTCTAGAGATATTTTAGTTTTTCGTACTTTCCCTACACCACCTTTGAAAATAAGCCCGATTACCGAATGAGAACGAAAATTGAATAAAAGTGAGAAATAAATTTAATTAAAATAAAGAGAACGTTAATATAAATTTGCAGGGAAAGTCATGTGCTGCTCACACCAGATTTTTTGCTTATATTAAAATACAATTTTAAGGAAAAAATTCATAAAATATTTATATTAATGTATATTACTTATGGTTAGATGTAGGATAACTCAGGACTTCCGATAGGACTGACGATATTTGTTACTTTCCCTGCAGTACATGGTAATGTATAGGGAAAGTATCGAAATTATGCCGAAAATCATTTGAGTTTTCGACGTATCTACTCGTTTCGAGACCTCTAGAATACGAAAACACTATTTTTAACGTGACGTCTGTGTGTGTGTCTGTGTGTTTGTCTGTGTGTCTGTCTGTGTGTCTGTCTGCCTGTTTGTGCATATTTTGTATCCACTCTAACTAAAAAACTAATTGACCGAGTTTCATAAAATTTGGTGGGTAAGTCACTTGTGGGCGAATCTGGTGCTGTTTAGTTTGGGGGTACGATTTGGGATAAAAGAACTCGCCTTTTTTTTGGCGAAATGGCCCGCAAAAGCCTGTTTCCACTCCAGCTAAAAAACTAATAGACCGAATTTCACACAATTCGATAGATAAGTCGTTTACGGGTTACCCTGGTGCTGATTAAGATTTTGGTACGATTCGGAAAAAAATAACCTGCCTTTTTTTGCAAATTGGCCAGCAAAAATTGTCAAAATCTAAAATAAAACACTAGGTATGCTCAAATATATTCATTAAATGCTTGTTTCGTACGTAATTTTTAACGAAGAAAGTAATAAGACCAACCCCATTACATTAGGACTAGCCGTTCTCGAGATATTTAAGTTTTTTCATATTTTCTCTACGCTACTTTTGAAATTAAGTAAAGTTACCAAATGAGAACGAAAATTGAATCAAAAGTGAATTAAATTTAATTAAAATAAAGAGAACGTGGATATAAATAACTCTTCAGGGAAAGTCATGTGCTGTTTACATCAGATTTTTTTTTCTGTAACCGCTTTGACGAGAAGAAATAGCTTGATCTGTATTTCATGAAGGTGATCAATATAATTGCTTCCAAATGGATACATTATCAAAATGTGTGGGAACACGCTAATTTACCAAAAACTTTAAAACGAAATAAACGAAATAATAAAGACAACCGAATTTGGTAAATTAAAAGGTCTTTAAAAATAGCACCATTTATGGCGTACTTATTGACGTACTTTTGGATGATAAATTGGATGGATGGCTTGGATGGTAAATAAATTTGGTAAATCAAAAAGTCTTTAAAAATAACACCACTTGTGACGTAGTTATTGACGTACTTTTGACGTATTATTGTATTATGACGCGCATTTGGATTTGTAATTTTAAATATATCGTAAATGGTGTTATTACTAAAGACCTTTTAATTTACCAAATTTGGTTGCCTTTATTATTTCGTTTTAAGGAATACATTATCTTTAATTTATCTCATTTATCTGCCTGTGTAGGATGAAGTATTTCAACTATACTATACGCTTATTTATTTTTTAGCGTCACTTACATTAATAGCAAATTTTCTTAAAAGATATAATAGTAATTACAGAATATTTTGACACCAGTTTTCCTAATTGCATTGCAGTTGAGAGTAAAATGCAGTAATTAATAAAAGAACTTTTGGTGATGAAACATCCTCAAAGTTAAATTCCTTTAAATTGGTCATAAGTTACTTTCCATTATTTGCATACTGTAATTAAACATGATATTTTTTATTTTATGACTAAGAGTGAAATGATATTTTTGCTGAATGTCTTACAAAATCCTTTATTTTTCTGTATAATAATAGTAGAAAAAATATCTATCACTGCTTCTGACTTGACTTTTCTTGTTGAGTTTACGGGTTGCTCAAGAGTCTATTGTAGTTTACGAGTTTAATTGTAGTTTAAGAGTCTAATTGTAGTTTACGAGTCTATTGTAGTTTACGAGTCTAATTGTATTTTACGAGTCAATTGCAGTTTACGAGTCTAATTGTAGTTTACGAGTTTAATTGTAGTTTACGAGTCTAATTGTCGTTTACGAGTCTATTGTAGTTTACGAGTGTAATTGCTGTCGTTTATGCTTCCCCTCTGTCAGTTAACTTCTGCCAGTTTGTGAGACATATAAAATGTATTGCGTATTATTATCTATTGGGAATTTTCTTCTATTTTAGTACGTATGTTTCAGTTGATTCAAAGACGAGGAAATTTTGACAGCGGGAAAGATTATTTTTACAAAGACTGGAAACTCTATGCAACGGGCTTTGGGGATCTTGCAAAGGACTTTTGGTTAGGTGAGTAGGATTTCATCTATTTTGATTATATTAAATATCGTTAATTATAATAAACATTATCAGTTTATGAAAATCTAAAATATTTCGGTCAAAGTACACTGTTAAAATATCTCGTGCACAATGCACTAAAACTGTTGCTCCTTGTATTGCCTACTCAGTTTCGTGCAATATGATGCACTACTTGTTTAGGAAACACAACGCAGTTTTCCTGACTTAGTGGTGTAATATTGCACGAAAATTGGGAGGCAATACAACTGTAGACACTTTCTAGTTCAACGTTGCATGGAAATTTTTAACACTATACGAGCCCTTGGAATTAAAATTGTATATACGATATTGGACCATATAAAATATATACTGGTTAAGAATGTACCAGGTTTATTTAGTAAGGGTACATTTGAAGTTCATGCGTTGAATTACCATGCATTGGCCTCTATAAAATGCGCTCTTTAAGACTGATTAATGTATCTCAGATTTATACAAAATAGGTGACGTTAAAATCCTGAAGTTATACTTGCGATATTAGGGAAAAAATTCTGAAATTATATATTTTCTAAAATTCCTAATAATATATGACGTAAATTTATTTAAAAAACCAAAATTCCTAATGATATATGACATAAATTTATTTAGAAAAATTACTTGAAATTATATATTTTCTAAAATTTCTTATAATATATGACATAAATCCATTTAAAATATCAAAATTCCTAATACTATATGACATATATCCATTTAAAAATAATTCCTATTAATATATGACATAAATCTATTTAATAAAAATTCTGAAACTATATATTTTCGAAAATTCTTAATAATGTATGACATAAATCCATTTAAAAAAATCCAAATTCCTAATAATATATGACATAAATTTATTTAAAAAATTACCTGAAACTAAAACTCCATTTAAAAACAATTCCTATTAATATATGACATAAATCTATTTAATAAAAACTCTGAAACTATATATTTTCGAAAATACTTAATAATGTATGACATAAATTCATTTAAAAAATCCAAATTCCTAATAATATATGACATAAATCCATAGATGGAAATGTATAGATATTATTATAGTAATTATATCGATTATAGTAATTATATCTTTAAGAATGCATACAAAAATATCTCGACTTTGTTAAAGGAATAATCAGGTTATGACGGCAAAACTGAATCAATGCATTTATTTCCTATATATTATTATTTCTTGCATTTATTGCTAATATTTCTGCAGGTAACGACAATATATACACCCTGACTAACCAAAGGAAGAATAAGGTGAAGTTTATTTTAAGTGACTGGGAAGGAAACACAACATATGCGACATATGATGAATTTTGGATCGAGGGTGAAACACGCAAGTATACGATGCATGTGAGCGGATACAGAGGAACTGCAGGTAAGTTAGATAATGCAATGTATAAATAAACTTTAATTACATATATTGTATCAATAAACTTTCCCTACATACATAGTATAAATAAACTTTCCTTATATACGTAGTATAATGTATAGGGAAAGTATTGTGACGAGGTCGAAAATTCGAATTCGAGTTTTCGACTGGAGAGCACGTTTCAAGCATTCCTGATCACGAATCGAACATTTTTAAAGTGATGTCTGTGTGTGTGTGTGTGAAAGTATGTGTGTGTGTGTGTGTGTGTGTGTGTGTGTGTGTGTGTGTGAAAGTATGTGTGTGTGTGTGTGTGTGTGTGTGTGAAAGTATGTGTGTGTGTGTGTGTGGAGACGATGACTGACGAACGAATGGTCCGATTCGAACGAAATTTGGTACAAAAATTACAACCCATAAACACTCCGACCGTCCAAACAGTTACCTTACACCTTTCTGGTAGGTCGGACGGTCTGGGTTTCAACCCATAAACACTGGAAGCCTGCTTTTTTTTTTATAAGCAATCGAATGTTCAGAATCCCCCTAAATTTTCGAGTAAAATTTTGAAAAAATCGTCAAAAAATCCAAATCTCTAATAAAGTTACACAAATAGACATATGTAAATTTTCATTAGAAAACGATTGACATAATTTTAGGGCGCTAACTTGAGCCGTTCTCGAGATATTGCACATTTTTCAAAAAAATTATCAAAAAATCATATAAAATAAAAAAAAAATATTTCCTATTGAGAAACATGTTCACTTTTCATATGTATTACCATGCGATAAGTTTGGCGACATCATTCTCGTGGATCCAGTTCGTTGCATTCATGAAAAAAGATACTTTGAGTAATACTTTTGTATTTGAACGCCAATAGTCATTTATCTGCTGTAAGAATAACTTATTTTTTCGTCCATAATGGTTGGTGAGATTTTGGCGACGAATTCGGTAGAATGTCGCCAACATGGCGACTTTTTTAAATGTTGCTAAATTAACGAAAATCACGCCAAATGGATGAAAATGACGCTAAATCAATGAAAATGACGACTCATTGACAAAAATTCAATATCTTGAAAAGAATATAAGTATCTACTATAAGAATAACATTTTTTTTAACTGTAAAAGTAGTAAATTCATTGGATTATATAAGGAAAGTCATGTGCTGCCCACATCAGATTTTTTAGGTAATGTCTGTGTGTATCTGCGTGTGTCCGTGACTCTAAACGCAATATCTCCCGAACGACTGGATAGTTTTGAATATAATTTAGTACGATTATTACAATTAGTGAATATTGGAAACCTATTGATTTTAAACGCAATCAAATGTTCCAAAGAACACTCAATTTTTAAATGAATTTTTTTGAAAAATAATTAAAAAGCAAGATTTTAAATGGTATTAGTAAATGATCATTTCATACACAATTTTTAATTGGAAAACGATTGATACAAGCATTACAACCCTAGCACGAACCATTTTCAAGATATTGCACGTTTTCAAATAAATGTATATTAATAAAACTACATAAAATTAAGATTAGTAAGTATCGTCAAATATGTTTATTCTCCATATGCTATATAATGCAACGTTACTTTTGTAAATCTAAATCGTTCCATTTACGAGAGAACGTTTTGTAATAGTTTTGTATTTTGAATCTCGAAAGGTCACAAGTTAGTATGAATAAGTAAGTCATTTTGTTTGGATTAATCAGGTTGCCAAAAACGCTCAATTTCAGTTTATGAGGTGTTAAATTAATGTCAAAATCATTGTGTTGTGGATCTTGTATATCATTATTTCTCTGTGCAAAACATTGAATTATGCAGGAAAAGTCATGTGCTGCCCACATCAGATTTTTTTTAGATGCAATGAATACAACCATAAATCTTACATTGTAGAACCATGAAGTCTAACAAATAATACTTTATGAGGTTAAACTCTTTACTTTTGCATTCAAATAACCTGAAATTTTCTGTAACAGAATATATATATATATATATATATTACATTCCTTATATACATAATGTATAAGGAAAGTATTGTGACGGGGTCGAAAATTCGAATTCGAGTTTTAGACGGGAGAGCACGTTTCAAGCATCCCTGATCACGAATTAAACATTTTTGAAGTGATGCCTGTGTGTGTGTGTGTGTGGGTGTGGGTGTCAGTGAGTCTGTGGAGACGATATATCACTAACAACTAAAGCGATTCGAATGAAATTTGGTACAAAAATCACAATCCATGAATACTGGAATCCTATTGTTTTCAAACGCAATCGAATGTTCAGAACCCCCCTAAATTTTCGAGTGACATTTTGAAAAAATCGTCAAAAAATCAAAACCGCTAATAAAGCTACGCAAATAGACATTTCTTATGTAATTTTTCATTAGAAAACGATTGACATAAATTTTAAAACGCTAACATGAATCGTTCTCGAGATATTGTACATTTAAAAAAAATGTCAAAATGTTATATAAAATAAAAAAAAAATATTTCTTATTGAGAAACATGTTCACTTTTTATATGTAATAACATGTGATAAATTTGGTGACATCATTCTCGTAGATCTTGCTCGTTCCCTTCATGAAAAAATATAATTTGAGTACTACGTTTGTATTTGAATGCCAATAGTCATTAATCTGCTATAAGAATAAAATATTTCTCCTTTCATAATACTTAGCGAGATTTTGGCGACGAATTTGAAGGAATGTCGCCAACTTGGCGGCTTTTTAAATGTTATCAAATTACAGGAAATCTCGCCAAATGGATAAAATGACCCCAAATCAATGAAAATGACGACTAATAGAAGAAAATTCAATATCTTGGAAAGAATATAAGTATCTACTATAAGAATAACATTTTTTTAACTATAAAAGTAGTAAATTCATTGCATTATATAAGAAAAGTCATGTGTTGCCCACAACAGATTTTTTTAATTATGAACATTACATTTTGCTCTTGTAAAGTTTACACTTTAAAAATTTTTAAATTATGATTTTGCACTTGCAAATTTTCACAAAAATTTAGAAGTCTAAATGATAGTTATAAATTCCACATATATTTTAAATCGTACATGTGAGTTATCGTAGTACTTTGATTTTCTCAAAATATTTTTCCAAGTTTCAAGAATGATGTTTCAAGAAGTCCTGTAATAATTCATTATTTTGCGCTCTCTGGAAGAGTTTTTCTGTACACTGCAGTTCACCGATGCTAAACTACTTTTATATATGTTTTAAAACATTTAAATGTTATGGTATTGTATAACAAGACAAATGATATGGTATTGTATATATGGTATTGTATAACAAGAAAGATCAACCATGCATAAAGCATTGATTATGAAACACTTTCCAACTGAAATGCAATTTTATTTAAGCATCTCTAAAATGCGATATATTTAGCACTAATATTTCTTAAACTATCACAGTACTACAATAATGTATTATACTTGGAAACTTAAAGCTTCATCAAAAAAGCCAATGCTGTAATATCACTTATATTCCAGACTCCAGAGCTAAATGTTGCGTGACAGAAATTCAGCAATTCTTATACAACTCATCTTACAATCGCTTAATTTATTTACATTCTGCTTGTTGTAGAAATTAGGCTTCGTTGTAAGAATAATGAAAGTTTAGTGATCATTTAAAATAAAAAATATTGTAATTGTGTGGACACAGAATTTAGATACACAGATAATATGTAAAAATAAAGCGGTTTTAGGACAAATGCAACACTAAATATAAATTTAAACGATCTTTAAACATCACGGCTTTTGCACTAAGGAAAAAGAAAATGGATGCCATATTTTATTTTGAAAACGTTCACGTGATCTCTTCATATAATATGGGTGTAATTATTATTTCAATGTTTATTTTAAAAACTACCTAACATATTTTGCCCAGATTTTTTCTGCACATATTAAATGATAATTTGAATATTTCCTAAACTTTTCGAAGCCATTTGTAAATTTTAAGTCCGCTTAAAAAATGTTTGAAAAATTATGTCCCATAGGATTCAACGCATTTCATTTTTTTTTAACCCGGGTTAAATCCGAAACTAATTATGTGATATTATTAATTTTCATTCCCATATGTCCCACAGATCTCATCAACATACTATGATTTCATTTTGATAATTTCATTTTGATAATTTCATTTTGATAAATTCATTTTTACGGCAGTAATCGTGCGAACGGACATACAGATAGAAGGAACAAAGTCATAAACACTTTACAACTACGTTGGAAAGTGTTAAAAATTAGAGCAGGCTGTTCGGTGATAACTCTGAAAAAATAAAAACTTCGTTAGACATCATATAATTAAGTATAAAGGAATCGATTCGTTTTAAGGCGGAAAGTGATGGATTTATGAATTTTAAATATTCCAACATATGAATTGATATTTTTTCAATAATTTTTATGAATCTATGGGTAAGATATTTCTAAAATAAATTAAGCGAGTCAAACAAGATTAGGTACGATTGCCCCAAGCCGTAAACGTAAGCTGCCTATTGATCTTAAAAACAGTCGAGCAAAGGGGAAAAGCCCTGAATTTTTCAAGAATTGAAGTTAAAACATTATTGTTGTCAGGAATTTTGCCATACATGTTTTACCAAAAATTTTCCTTGAAACATCTATTTATGAGGACAGGCTATAGATGAAGATTAGACGATGACTGATACTTATTCAAAATCAAATTCTATTGTTATAGGGGGACTCACTGAGGATTTTCACACCCAGTTCTCTGAGCCGGCCGTCCAAATTGTTGCTCGTGTCCTCTGGATGAGTCGGACGGTCTGGGTCTTCTACACCCAGTTCTGAGGCCAACGGCCCTACCGTACTGATAACACAGGTTCTCGTTAGATCACCGAAGTCAAGCAGCATCGGGCGCGGTTAGTACTTGGGCGGGTGATCACCTGGGAGCACCGCGTGCTGTTAACACATTTCGGGTGCGGTAGCCCGGTGGTTTGCGCGCTGGATTTGCACGCTGCCACAACTGCACAACTAGGCCAACTAGGCTGCCACAACTAGGCCAACGACCGTACCGTGCTGAAAACACCGGTTCTCGTTAGATCACCGAAGTCAGGCAGCATCGGGCGCGGTTAGTACTTGGGTGGGTGACCACCTGGGAACACCGCGTGTTGTTGGCTCTTTTCGGGCGCGGCAGCCCAGTGGTTAGCGCGCGATTCTCGCCGCTGCCAGAACTGCCGCCGTGTTCATGCGGAGTACGATCACGTTAAACATGTGGGTCCGTAAGTCCTTCCGAGAGGTTGGTGGTAGGGGAAGGAGGGTACGGTCCCTGTGGATGCCTCCCCCACTGGGTTCCGGTCTAAATTGGGTGGCACTTCCCGGCCGTCCAAACAGTTACCTTACACCTTTCTGGTAGGTCGGACGGTCTGGGTCTCAACAACAACAACAACGCTGCCACAACTGCCGCCGTTTTCATGCGGAGCACGATCACGTTAAACATGTGGGTCCGTAAGTCCTTCCGAGAGGTTGGTGGTAGGGGAAGGATGGTACGGTCCCTGTGGATGCCTTCCCCACTGGGTTTCGGTCTAAATTGGGTGGCACTTTCCGGCCGTCCAAACAGTTACCTTACACCTTTCTGGTACTTCGGACAGTCTGGGTCTCAACAACAACAACATCCAGTTCTGAAGATGTCTTTCACGGTTTTTTGTAAAATTCGCCTGACTTTCAGTGAGATTTTCAGTGAAATAAGGTAGATAAAAAACTGTAACTTTTATTTTTGCACAAGACATTTAAAATTTGCTTATTTGTAGGTTATGCCATGTGTTGGGCAAAGAAAACTTTTGTAAGGTAGTAAATGATAAACTTATTGGACATTTAATATTGCGAACTTTCCTTTTTGCAGGGGACTCTTTTTCGGTCACCAATGGAGTACAATTTAGCACAAAAGATCAGGACAACGATACATACGACAAAAATTGTGCTGTACTGTTCAAAGGTGGCTGGTGGTTTGCAGCATGTCATTGGACAAACCTGAATGGGCCGTACGAACGAGGGCATTTGATAAGGAAAACGCCACTTGAATCACGTGGAGTGGAATGGCATTATTTCAGAGGCCACTACTATTCCCATAAGGATACCATCATCAAGATAAGGCCAAAGGATTTTAATAAAAATGTCATAGATATTACACCGCATTAGTGTTGAAATTGCAGTTATAACGAGCAGATCGTAGATTCACTAATTTGCTCGTTAAATTCGGATGAGTATTAAATTCGTTTAGCTCAGAAAAACTACGTATGATTTATGGACTGGTCAGTTTTTATGTGGGACATGAAGATCACACTTTCAAAGGGCTAAATAGTGTCGCACTCTACTTGCCTTTACACAAGAAGTTGATACAAGAAGCTGAATCAATAAATTGAACAGTCTGCTTATTGTGCGAACTTGCATCGTGAAAAACGGGAGTTGAGCGGCACAACTTCTTGAACGAATCTTTACAACTGTAAAGATCGTACAATTTTTTACTGTAATTGGCCAATAATACGTTTACTACGCAGAACGCCCCGATTCCTGTTGAAATTACTTCACCGACCTATGCTCTGTTCGTGCATGAGTTGCCTCTTAGTACTTCATTTATGAATTTTTATTGACTACTTTACTTATGCAGTTTTAATTTAATCAATTTGGAATTTAATAATTTCCATAATAAACTTCTAATATTTATTTGAACATGCAAGATTTGACTTTTCTATGACTATATAATATGACTTACGTGTCCTAAGCTATTACACACTTTTCAGCGATTTTTCAAATTGCAAGAAAGTTGTTTTTAACACACACACACACATTTTTTTTTAAAAATGTGCAATATCTGGAGAACGGTTCGTGCTAGAGTTCTAAAATTTATGTCAATCGTTTTCTAAGGAAACATTACATTAGAAATGTCTATTTGCGTAACTTTATTCAAGGTTTTGATTTTTTGATGATTTTTTCAAAAATTCACTCGACAATTTAGGGGGATTCTGAACATTCGATTACGTTTTAAAAACAATAGGGTTCCAGTATCTACGGATTATGATTTTTGTACCAAATTTCATTCGAATCGCTCTATTCGTTCGTGAGATATCGTCTCCACAGACTCACTGACACACACACACACACACACACACACACACTTTCACACACACACACACACACACACTTTCACACACACACACACACACACACTTTCACACACACACACACACACACACACACACACACACACTTTCACACACACACACAGACATCACCTCAAAAATGTTGGATTCGTGATTAGGGATGCTTGAAACGTGCTCTCCCGTCGAAAACTCGAATTCGAATTTTCGACCCCGTCACAATACTTTCCTTATACATTATGTATATAAGGAAAGTAAAAACTTTGTGTCGGGATCTTGTCCATCACTATTTCGCATTAAAAGAAGTAAAGTACTTTTATTATGTAGAAAAAGTCATATGCTGTTAACATCAGGATTTTAATAAACATTGTTCAAAAGCTACATAATTTATTTGCGAATTTTGTATAAAAAAATCTGATGTGGGCACCACATGAATTTCCTTATATAATGCAATGAATTTACTACTTTTACAGTAAAAAAAAAAGATTATTTTTATAGTAGATATTTATATTATTTCCAAGATATTGAATATTCGTCAATGAGTCGTCATTTTCATTGATTTAGCGTCATTTTTATCCACTTGGCGAGTTTATCTTTAATTTAGCAACATTTAAAAAAAGTCGCCAAGTTAGCGACATTTTACCAAATTCGTCGGCAAAATCTCGCCAAGCGTTATGGACGAAGAAATAAGTTACTCTTACAGCAGATAAATGACTATTGGCGTTCAAATACAAAAGTATTACTCAAAGTATATTTTCTCATGAATGGAACGAGCTAGATCCACGAGAATGATGTCACCCAATTTATCGCATGGTATTACATATGAAAAGTGAACATGTTTCTCAATAGAAAATATTTTTTTAACACTTTACAACATAGTTGAAAAGTGTTTATGACTTTGTTCATTCTGTCTGTCTGTCTGTCTGCCCGTTAGCACGATAACTGCCGTAAAAATGACTTTATCAAAATGAAATTTTAGTATGTTTTTCAAACGGTCTGTGGGACCTATGGGAATATAAATATGTAAAATCACCCAATTAGTTTTTTTATTGAACCCTGGTTGAATAAATGAAATGCATTGAACCCTATGGAACCTAACTTTTCAAACATTTTTTAAGCACACTTAAAATTCACACATTGCTTCGAAATTTTTAGAACATATTTATATTATTCCATAAAATATATAAAAAAATTTCAGTAAAATATGTTAGGTAGTTTTTTAATTAAAAATTATTTAATATAGGGAGAAAAACGAATTCAATTAAATTCTGACTTTGCGATATCCTCCAGAAAGAAAAATTAGATATATTATATAATAAATATCTTTCCAAGAGTATGATTATTCTGTATATGAGAGAGGCTTCACATTTCAAAATAAATTTGGTAGATAACAATTTTTCAATTTTTTTTTAAATTTTATATAACCCTTCCTGATATACTTATTTGATGGCGTTTTTAATGCACTCTCCTAGGTCCTAGAGAGTTAAAATACGGTACACAGCTTAAATGTGTAGAACATTTTATTCTATAACAATTTGGTGCATCTTCAAATATAGATCCTACATTTTTTTCGAAATAGCCTGCAAATAATCCCCGTTCACTTCTATAAATCATTGTTATAATATTTTTAAAAATTCTAATGTGGGCAGCACATGTCTCTCCCTGCAGACTCATATTCACGTTCTCTTTATTCCTTCAATAATAATTTGAGTTTATCTGCACAAAATAACAACCATAAGTATCTTAAATGACATTGAATTTGCACGTTAAACTTAAATTTGGTTCTCATTTGATAGATGGACTTATTGTCAAAGGTGGCTTAGCGAAAACGCAAAAACACTAAAATATCTCAAGATACAGTTTTAAATATTTAAGTATAATAAATTACTGTAGTACTGTGATAATGTAAAATATATCACCACTGAATGTATCACATTTTAGAGATTTTTAAATGAAGTTGCATTTCAGTTGGAAAGTGTTTCATAATCAATGCTTATGCATGATTGATCTTTCTTGTTTTATTTTATATGACTTTTTGAAATTTTTTTTGAAAAATGTGCAATATCTCAAGAACGGTTCATGTTAGCGTTCTAAAATTTATGCCAATCGTTTCCTAATGAAAAATTACATAAGAAATGCCTATTTGCATAACTTTATTAGCGATTTTGATTTTTTGACGATTTTTTCAAAACTTCACTCGAAAATTTCTGGGGGTTCTGAACATTCGATTGCGTATAAAAACAATAGGCCTCCAGTGTTTACAGATTGTGATTTTTGTACCCAATTTCGTTCGAATCAGTCCATTCGTTCGTCAGTTATCGTCTCCAAAGGCTCACTGACATACACACACACATACTTTCACACACACACACACATACTTTCACACACACACACACACGCACACACACACAGACATCACTTCAGAAATGTTCGATTCGTGATCAGGGATGCTTGAAACGTGCTCTCCCGTCGAAAACTCGAATTCGAATTTTCAACCCCATCACAATACTTTCCTTATACATTATGTATATAAGGAAAGTAATAAGAGAATAAATAAAAACAGTTTATAAAACTCATATCGGCTTTCATTTGAATGATGGGGCCAATGGGCCACTTCGGTAATTGTGAAGACGATGATTAACTTGTTCCAATAGATTTAATGACCCTGTTAGAAGGGAAATCACTAACTTAGAAGAATTAATCTTTTTTAACGTCTACTTTTGAAGTCCTTGGTTATAGTTTCTAAAATGTCACGAACAAGCTAATTATTTATAAATGCAGTTGAATTCGGTTATAGCAACCTTGGTTGTAGCAACAACTCACTATTACATTAGAATTCTGAACTCCCCTCTCAAAAATATAAATCGTTAATATCATACAATATTTATCATCACAGAAACATTACCGAATTTCGACGAATTCGTCGATAACGATATCGATCTCACAACGAATGTAACAGACAGTAGCATAGTAGAAAAGGTCAACTCATTTCTAGATCCTGATGGCAATGAAGATGACGAAAAATGTTCGAATAAAATCCGTACAACGGAAGAGACAGTCGAGTAGAATCAGTATGTCTTGGAAGACATGCTTAAATAGAAATATGAGGCAAAATGAGTATGTCTAAACGTGTTTAATGGTCTAAAAGTGCATTAACAAATTTTACATAAACTCTAAGAAAAATTACCGACTCTTTCTCATAACATCTGGTGCTTAAGAACATTTTTATTCTCGTATTTAAACATTTGATTTCTTGTTTTTGAGCACCTTACAACATAGTTGAAAAGTGTTTATGATTTTGTTCATTCTGTCCGTCTGTCTGTCCATTTGCACGATAACTGCCTTAAGGATGACTTTATCAAAATGAAATTTAAGTGTGTTGTTGAGACGGTCTGTGGGACATATGGGAATGTAAATGAATAATATCACCCAATATTAGCTTTGGATTGAACCCGGGTTGAAAAAAATGAAACACATTGAACCCTATGGGACTTAACTTTACAAACATTTTTTAAGTAAATTTAAAATTCACAAATTACTTCGAAAATTTTAGAAAAGATTCGAATTATCCCATAAAATGTACAAAAAAAAAATTCAGCAAAATATGTTCGGAAATTTTTTAAATAAAAATTAAAATAATAATTGCACCCATATTATATGAAAAGCTCACCTCGCCCACTTCAAAATAAAATATGGCATCCATCTTGTGTCAAAATCGTGATTTTTAAAGTTCTTTTTAATTTATATTTAGTGTTGCATCCGTCCTAAAACCGCTTCATTTTTTTTTTCCTTTCCATTTATATACTGCGCCAACTCAATTGCAATATTATGGAGTTAAAATGATCATGAAATTTTGTTCATTTCTACAACGAAGCCTAATTTTAATGAATGCAAAATGTAAACACGCGTTTGTAAGATGAGTTGTATAAGAGTTGCAGAATTTTTACCTTTTCTGGTGTTATAAGAAATAAATCTTTCTATATTTTTAAAAAAAAGTAGCTGTCGCTGCCGCTTTTCGACAAATTTCGTGCTCATTGAGTTTCTCAGCCATGTACCGCAAAAACTGTAGTCTACAAAAATAGTAAGTTTGATACATTTGTGGGAAATATTGGGAGAACACACACTGAATTAAAATGTTTTTCGATTCAAAATTCAGTTTAGGAAATATTTAATGACAAAGCTAAAGGAAGTGTATTTATCTGCGAGTTCGCGTTCTGGGCAGTTTATTAATACTAAGCACACGAAATTTTGCTGGCTTGTACCTACATAGTTGAATTTTTGCAGAATGGAAACATTTTTAATTTTCTTCTTCTTCGACCAAAACCATCCGACCTATCCGAAAGGGTAAGGTATTTATCTGGACGGCTGTGAAACAGCGGCACAATTTATACAGGAATCCAGCAGGGGTGGGAACCACAGGGACCGTATCCTAACACCAATCTCTCTGAAAGACTTACGAACATATTTAACGTGCGCGTGAATAAGAAGACAGTCTGGGCAGAGTCGTATATCGAACTCGGGTCATCCAAATGCAATACCCAATCGCTAGCCAGTGGGCTAACAAAGTTGAGGAACACCCTAATATATTAAAAAAACTAATTACCTATTTTTCTACTTTCTCAGCTTAGCACGGGAAAAAATAACCTGTTTTGTTCCTGTCCTGTTAAATGCCATTTTCTTATTTTACATAAGCTAAGCTCTATAAAGTTAAAGTGAATAGAAAAACGAATGTTGGTACTTCCCATCATTAATTCTGTGAGAAATGGGGCTTATCATACTGATATACAAAATCAAATACAAACAGCGAACTATTAAAACATATCACAATTTATTTTATTATGTAAAATTTCATAATTTCATTATTTCATATTCAACATACCATAATTTGTTTTATTATGTAAAATTACTTAATTTCATTATTTCATATTCATTTCAGTGTTTTTGAGTTTTTACGGAAATCAGTATCAATCCTTAATTATTTAATCATAGCCATCACGATTATTAGTTTTATAATTTTTACTTTCCTTATATACATCATGTATAAGGAAAGTATTGTGACGGGGTCGAAAATTCGAATTCGAGTTTTCGACGGGAGAGCACGTTTCAAGCGTCCCTGATCACGAATCAAACACTTTTGAAGTGATATATGGGCCCCCTCCTGTCTACATTAGGAACGCAGGCCCGAGAAAGCTTACATCTGGGCCCCTCCTGTCTAAATTAGAAGCACAGGCCTGAGAACAAAAACATGATAAAAAAATTTCGTTTACTCGTGTCAGGCCCAGTCAAGGCCCAAAACTCAAATCCAGGCCACTCCTATATATAATGGGAGTACAGGCTCGAGAACAAAAATTAAGCATACAATTATTGAATACTCGGGCCAAACCCAATCAAGCCCCAAAAATTAAATATGGGCCCCTCCTGTCTACAATAGGAGCGAAGGTCCGAGAACAAAAATTAATCATATTATTATCAAATACTCGGGTCGGTCCAAGTCAAGCCCTAAATCTTAAATATGGGTCTCTCCTGTCGAAAGTAGGAGCACAGGTCCGATAACAAAAAATAATAAAAAATTTTCGATTACTCGAGTCGGACCTAATCATGCTCTAAGACTTAAATATAGACCCCGCATCTCTAAAACATGAGCACAGGCCCGAGCACAAAAATTATTCATAAAATTATCAAATATTCGGACCGGGCCCAGTTAAGCCCTAAAGCTTAAATCTGGGCCCCTCCTGTCTAAAATAGGAATACAGGCCCAAGAATAAATATTAATCAAAAAAATTATCGATTACTCAGACCGGGCCCAGTCAAGCCCCAAAACTTAAACCTAGACCACTCCTGTCTATTATAGGAGTGCAGGCCCGAGAACAAAAATTAAGCATATAATTATCGAATACTCGGGCCAAACCCAATCAAGCCCCAAAGCTTAAATATGGGCCTCTCCTGTCTAAAATAGGATCACTGGTCCGACAACAAAAATTAATCATAAAATTATCGAATACTAGGGCCAAGTCCAATCAAATTCTAAAGCTTAAATCTGGGCTCCTCCTATCTAAAATAGGAACACAGGTCCAGGAATAAAAATTAATAAAAAATTATCGATTACTCGGGCCGGGCCCAGTCAAGCCCCAAAACTCAAATCTAGGTCACTCCTGTATATAATAGGAGTACAGGCCTGAGAACAAAAATTAAGCATACAATTATTGAATACTCGG
This sequence comes from Amaurobius ferox, assembly GCA_951213105.1. Taxonomy (NCBI): domain Eukaryota; kingdom Metazoa; phylum Arthropoda; class Arachnida; order Araneae; family Amaurobiidae; genus Amaurobius; species Amaurobius ferox. The sequence continues at coordinate 65,211,850 of OX578135.1, read as the reverse complement.
GCCAAACCCAATCAAGCACCAAAAATTAAATATGAACCCCTCCTGTCTACAATAGGAGCGAAGGTCCGAGAACAGAAATTAATCATAATATCATTGAATACTCGGGCCGGTCCCAGTCAAGCCCTAACTCTTGAATCTGGGTCACTACTGCTTAAATAGGAGCTCAGGCCCGATAACAAAAAATAAACAAAAATTTTTGATTAATCGGGTCGGGCCTAATCAAGCTCCACAGCTTAAATATAGACCCCTCCTGTCTAAAATAAGAGCACAGGCTCGAGTACAAAAATTTATCATAAAATTATCAAATACTCGGAACATGCCCAGTCATGCCCTAAAGCTTAAATCTGGGCCCCTCCTGTTTAAAATAGGAATACAGGCCAAAGAATAAATATTAATTAAAAAATTATCGATCACTCGGACCGGGCTCTGTCAAGCTCCAAAACTTATACCTAGGCCACTCCTGTCTATAGTAGGAGTACAGGCCCGAGAACAAAATTTAAGCATACAATTATCGAATACTCGATCCAAACCCAACCAAGCCCCAAAGCTTAATAATGGGCCCTCTCCTGTCTACAATAGGGGCGCAGGCCCGAGAACAAAAATTATTCATAATATTATCGAATACTCGGTCTTGTTCCAGTTAAGCCCTAAAGCTTGCATCTGGGCCCCTCCTGTCTAAAATAAGAGCACAGGCCCGAGAACAAAAAATAATCAAAAATTATCGATTACTCGGACCGGGCCCAGGCAAGTCCTAAAGCTTAAATCTGGGCCCTTCCTGTCTAAAATAGAAGCACGGGTCCGAGAGCAAAAGTTAATTATAAAATTATCGAATACTCGTGCTTAGCCCAGTCAAGCCCGTACAGCAAGGCTTGAAGCCCTCTAATCCAATATAGGAGCATAATCTCGAGTTTAAATTTCATGATAATAATGATTGTAAACTCAAGCCTGATCAATCAAGGAAAGTAAATAACAGCAAGAACGTTATGACTTACTAATACCATGATGGTCTCCGGCCGCTTATCATCTTTGATGTGGATTGGAGCAAAAATTACGCAAGTGTAAAATATGTGAGCCATACAATATAAAAGCACTTATCGGGCATTTACTGGAGTATAAAAAATAAAGGAATGATTCAGACGTCGACGCCAGGGAAATGATTTGGCAAAATGGATGGATGTCCGCAGTTTCAAAACTGCCAAAGTTTGAATTTTGAACGGCATTTGTTTATATTTAAATGTTTAACTACTGATTTTATGATATTTAAAGAAATTTATTTTAATAAATAACTTGAATTTTTACTATTTTTACATGAAAGGAATTTTAATAAATTGCGTATATTTGTTATTGATTTGCTTTCCTGTTTTTGTATCTGCTTGATATTTTAATTAAGTTTTAAAAATGAGATGTAAAGATATAAGAAATTTATAAGAATGTTGAATTTTGTGGGAAATTTATGATAGGTATGTATGTACGAACAAGTTACTTGTTTCAAAGAAAAGAAAATATTTTTAATATTTAGAAAACTAATCAAATATAGTCATTTAAAATATAGAGATAAGTAGATTTTAATTAAGTATAAATGCATTCTGATTGATATTGGTTTCCATTTTTTTCCAAATTCTTTGCTACAAGTCATGAACATGTTATGAACAACAAAGAGAAAAAAGTAAAACATAATATATACGAAATAACCTGTTATCAATGGATATTGATTTCCATTAAAACTTTCAAGAACTATTATAAAGCTATTATTTTATATTAAAAATTGCTTAGTAAATTAAATATTGCGGTATATGGATGAAAATTTTGGCTACTAGCTATATTCTCTGTTGGTGTTATAATATCACACTTTACTGTTTAAGGATACTAATGAATTCTGAATACTGAAGTGCCTACCTAAAAATAGCAGCCTTTATATAAATATATATTAAATTCTTTATTTTATTATTTATTAGAATTGTACTTCTTAACAAATTCAAATATATTAAATAAAAATTAAGAATGTTTTGTTATATCTCATAAAGAGATTTTCTTCTACATATATTAAAATTATTATATTTATCCTGTTTCTATTTCAGTATATTTAAATTATTATATGTAAAAATAAAATTAAAGTTATTATATATAAATTTAAAGTTAAAAATTAATTTTATTTAAAAATTATTGAATAAGATATTTTAATTGTAGACGATACTGATTCCGTATTTTCTAATAATTTTTTACCTTTCAAATTGGTATAAAATTTTAAGAAAAGTGTAAAACAAATTAAAGTCTTCAATAACATATAGTTTCTTAATAACCTTAAACAGCAAAATATGTCTTAAATAACACCTGAAACTCATCAACTTCAAATAAAGCAGAAAATGGAGTCGGCATATCTGAAATAGAAAATGAAAACTTAAAATTACATCAGATGGTAATATATAAGCTAGATACACAATATTGTTTAACAGAAAGCTAAAATCACTTTGTATTAAAATAAATTAGCTGACGCATACAAAAGTTAGCATATAAAAATATGCTATTATATAGCTATCATACTAAAATATGAAATTTGATATATTTATAGGAACATTAGCACGTTGAAACAAACCGTTTTAATTTCCCTACAATACATGGTAATGTACAGAGGAAAATCTTCGAATCGTGTTGAAAATCACAACTCAAGTTTTTGATGAATTTGCACGTTTCGACTATTCTAGAATCCGAAAAATCTATCTTTAGTGTATGATGTCTGTGTGTGTGTCTGTCTGTGCAATATATGCATCCACTCTAGCTAAACAATTAATAGTCCAAATTTCACAAAATTTGGTGGATTAGACACTTGTGGATGACCTTGATACTGATTCAAATTTAGTGCGATTCGAAAAAAAGGAGTCTTCATTTTCTGCGAAATAGTTTGCAAAAAATTGTACGTATTCACTCCAGATGGAAAACTAATTGACCAAATTTTACAAAATTCAGTAGATAAGTCACTGCCGGCCACTCAAAAAACTGCTGCAAGCCTTAGGGCCAGTCGAGTGGCCTGGGCCTTCAGTAGATAAGTCACTTGTGGGTGACCATGTTAGAGTAGAATTTGTTATGATTCGAAAAGAAAAAATCTGATGTGGACAGGACATGACTTTCGCAGCAGATTTATATTCACGTTCTCTTCATTTTAATTAAATTTAATTCTCTTTTAATTCTATTTTGGTTCTCATTTGATACTGGACTTATTTTCAAAGCTGCCTTAGAGAAAATACGAAAAAACTAAAATATCTCGAGAACGGCTTGTCCTAGTGTAATGGAGTTTATTTTATTTTTTTCTTCGTTAAAAATTATATATTCAAGTATTTAATGGAGATATTTGAGCATACATAGTTTTTTATTTTAAATTTGGGACATTTTTGTGGGCCATTTTGCAAATAAAGGCAGGTTATTTTTTTCCAAATCGTACCAAAATCTAATCAACACCAGGATGTCCCCCAAATTACTTATCTACCGAATTTTGTGAAATTCACTCCGTTAGTTTTTAAGCTAGAATGCATACAAACTTTTGTGGGCCATTTCGCAAGAAAAGGCGGATTCTTTTATTCCGAATCGTACTCAGAACTAATCAGCACCAGATTCGCCTACAAGTGAACGAAGTACCTACGAAATTTTGTGAAATTCGGTCTATTAGTATTTTAGTTAGAGTGGATACAAAATCTGCACAGACAGACAGACAGACACACAGACACACACACAGACGTCACTGGTCGTCCAAATAGTTGCTCAAGTCCTTTGGATGAGTCGGACGGCCTGGGGTTTCCACACACAGACGTCACGTTAAAAATGTTTTTTTCGTATTCTGGAGGCCTCGAAACTTGTAGATCCGCCGAAAACTCGAGTTGCGATTTTCGGCATGATTCCAATACTTTTCCTGTACATTACCATGTATCGCAGGGAAAGTAAAAATCTGCTTTTGTGAAATGGCCCGTAAAAACAATCTAAATCTAAAATGAAAGACTACAAATTCTCATACGTATCAACTAAATGCCTGTTTTATAAGGAATTTTTGAAAAAGAAAATAATCAGGTCAACCCCATAATTATAGAGCTACCCTTTCTCGAGATATTTTAGTTTTACAGTCTATGACCGCCAGACAAAATTTTTTAATTGTTATGTAAATTTTGTTTGGCGATAATTGCCTGTATTTAAGCACATGTTCGCCACTTATTTTCAATTTACCTCTGATGAAGGCCGTGGTAATGCCCGAAAGCGCTATGGCTGAGTCATTTTTGTACGCCTTAAAAGGAGATTTTAATAAAATACTTTTAATTATGGCCAATTTTTCGGTTGTCTTTATTTTCAAAGTATATTAAATAATGTTGAAAACAAATTGTCTTTTGCTCTTCACTTACCCAAGTAAGAAACCCATCGGCTGTATTTGCGCCGCAGATCCAGAGACCAGACCAAATTCTACGAAACCAGCCGCTGACTCTCTTCCTGCGGCTCTTTCTCTTCTTTATGACAGCATCTGCAATAAAGAACAGATTATTTCAACACTTTTTATTTTCCCTACAACACATATATGCTTTCACCTAAGAGTAAGCTTTTGTAACTTGATTCACGTTTCTTTCTAGTGTAATCCTTGTACAGCATTTACTCCTGGGAGAGTGTTTGCTTCTGATAAGCTTTGTTTTACTCTCCTGACCGAGTGGGTCAGTTGTTATGTATCGTTTTTATGCTAATAACTTGGTTGGAAAGGGATGAGTTCCGACAAACTAGTATGATGGTCGATGACGGGTTTTTCGCGTATCGTGCTCGGTTTCTTGTCACGGGCTGTGTTGTTACTGTAGTTGGTGGGATCCCATCTGGGACCCTGGTAGTGCTAATGGGGACGATGGCTTTGTCTGCTGGCCGCCGGGACCGTGTCGTACCCTGAGCGGGATCTCTGTCATGGCGACTTTTTATTTGCTGTATACCTTCGGGTGGGTTGATTAGGTTATTCGTATGGATTGCGCTACAATAGATGGTAATGTATAGGGAAATTATAGAAATTGTCTCGAAAATCGTAACACGTGTTTTTTACGGATCAACACGTTTCGAGCACTCTAGAATCCGAAAAAAAAAAAACTATTTTTAGATTGACGCCTGTGTATCTGTGTGTGTGTCTATCCATTTGTGTGTGTAACATATGTTTCCACATATAACTTCATGTTTTGCCCGATTATATATTTTTAAAATTGGGTATGGCAATTCACATTTTCTGAGGACAGCGGGTAAACAAATTTATATTTCGAGTTGAGTTCGAAGTCCAGTGATTGTCGGAATCTTAAAAATCGGTTTCATTTCACAGAATAAAAAATAGACAGAAGATGTTGCTTGCTAAAATTCTATTTTAGAAGCGTTACTTAGTAACGGAAGTAGATTCTTTTTATTGGGTCAAAAATCTTTCAAGTTAGACATTTTTTCTTATTATTATTTGATTCCTTAACCAATCTGAATATTAATGAAAATGTTATACTGATATAAATTTATCAAATTAATTGATATGAATTTATAAATTCGTGGTTTTTTCACTTGTGTTTTATCAATTGCTGAAACCTAATAGAGGATTGGCGGCATTAGTGATATAAATCATCTGTCTATTATGGTTAAATATGATTGTAACTTCAAATACTTCGATTGTGTTTATTATATTGTTGTGATAGAATAAAATCCCTTAATATATTTTTTTCTTCTGTGTCAACTCTCATTTTCCTATAGAATCAACCATTTTGATATTTTTCGGGAATTGTTACCCAACGGGGAATAAAATAATTTATTTTTAAGTAAATTTGCATATAAACATATCTTTCCAAAGACGGAACATTGCACATTCTATATATTTCATGCGGACCAAGGAAAATATTTTAATGACAATATTTAGTATATTTTTAAAATTTGCGCAATGAAAAAAGGAAGTAATAAGATGTCATTTAATCAACTAAAAGGTAGCTGGGAACTAAGAGATTGCTTGGGGGGGGGGGGGGGTAGGACCTAGGTCCTACCCCTTCCCCAAGTCTTCAGAAGACTGAATGTTGGGGCCCAAGCGGGCTCCCAACAGAGTAGGAAAAGAGGGGGATAGACTGGGTGCGCCCCGGGGGGCGCAGGGCCTTGAGCTTGAGATGTGCCTAGTAGCAGAAGAGGGGAAAGGCTTGCCAACAAATCGCGCAGTCCCAAAAGCAAGGGAGATGTACAGCTGCTAGAGTCTGCATCTAAAAAGGAGAGCAGATAAAACTATGATGGACGGAACCGCTTTTTAGGGCGGAAGAAAATGTCCCTCACCGATCGAGCAGGTAACGACCGGGGGTGCTTTCGCGTGCCCGGCCGACCTGGCCGATAGTGCGGGACATTGTCCAACGTAGGATTATTAACGCTTCTCAGACCTCGATGAAAATTTAGAGAAAGTTTTTTGACATATTCCAAAAAAGGCCTAATTCTGAGATCTTTGTGCAGGACTTCTAGTTGGACGTAGTTCGGCAGATTAGCAAACATACGCAGTGCGTTATTTTGGAAGACTTGAAGCTTCTTAAGGTGCGTCTCAGCCGCGGTACCCCAAATCGGGACACCGTACGTCATGATTGGACGAATATAGGACTTGTATAGCAATAACTTATTCTGAATGGACAGGCGGCTATTTCTAGCCAAAAGGGGGCGAAGTTGGGCAAGTGAAGACTTCACTTTCTTACTAGTTTCAGAAATGTGAAGTTTCCACTTCATTTTGGAATCAAAGTACACACCTAGGTACTTGTAACTATCTTGCCAGGGAATGGGCTGATTATTTAAGATCAAATTAGTGGGATGGGTTTGCCGAGGGGGGGGGGGGAAGGTGACAGCAGCACACTTACCGACGTTGACTTTAATTCGCCACTTGATCAACCATTGTGTCAGCTTGTCCAGATAGCTTTGAAGAATGCTGTGCACGACTTGTGTTTGTTTGTGATGAGTGATCAGGGCGGTGTCATCGGCGTAGAGGCCAAGGGCGACACCGGGGGAGCGAGGAAAATCGTTAATGTACAGGTTGAACAGTTTGGGTCCAACAAGAGAACCTTGCGGGACCCCGCTAAGAACATTCCTGGGAGAGGATATGATGTCGGAAACACGGACGGCAAAACTTCGACCTGTGAGATATGAATGAAAAATATGGATAAGATTTGGAGGGAAGGAGCGTTTGATAAGTTTAAATAGTAACCCATTTATCCACACCTTATCAAACGCCTTCTGGAGATCAAGAAAAACAATGGACGAGCTTTCGCGTTTGCTACGCGCCTCATGGACGAGCTCTACGACCCGCAGCAACTGGTGCTGTGTGGAATGTTTCTTCTTGAACCCATATTGTTCAGGAATAACAATGTTCCTCAGGTCGCAGAACTCGTCCATGCGACGCATAAGAACAAACTCGAAAAGCTTCGAAAGACCAGAAAGAAGAGAAATCGGACGGTAGTTGACCGCAAGCGAATGGTCAAGACCTGGCTTGGGGAGGGGGGCAACAATGGCTACCTTCCAAGCCCCAGGGAAATAATTATGACGTAAGAGGAGGTTGAAGAGCTTTATTATATAGTTATATAGTAAAGAAGGCAGGCTCTTCAACATCGTGGAGGTGATGAGATCCTTCCCAGGAGCCTTGTTCTTCTTGAGTTTTTGAATACGGGGCTGCAGTTCTTCCCAAGTGACATCAGTCAGAGTATAAGGTATAGGTGTTGCGATGAACTGTTCAACATTGGCATCCACGAACGCAACCGTCCTAGGATCGATTACGTCGTGGTGTGGTTCAAACTGGCTTCTAAGACTGTCTGCGAGCAACTCAGCCTTTTGTGTGTGAGTAGTTGCCCTGAAGTTGGGACCTTCAAGGGTCGGAATGTGTGTTTTGTGCCTACGATAACGTGAGGTTGCCCTCCAAATGGTGTTGTCTTTAGTCGTTAGGGACTCAACATAAGTGTTCCATCGTGCATTGCTGTGAGCTTTGATCTTAGCTCTCACCTGTAACCGAACGAAGTTCAGCTCACGTTTGATGGCTGGGTCTCTGCTGGCCTGCCAGTCTCTACGCAGATGGTTGCGTTCTCTGATCATCTCCCTGATGTCCTGTGGAAGTCGATGATGGTCAACTTTATTGCTCTTGGGCCTAGAGGGTGCAGAGTAGGCATTTCGTATCATTGACTCGAGATTACCCACCTCTGCATCCAGTTGGTCCACAGTACTGGCAACGGGGGGGGGGGGGGGGAGCTCCTCAGCGAGGAGTTCCTTGAACTTTCTCCAGTTGGTGCTCAGCTTAGCAGTGTTCCAGATGCTGTATTTATCCAGCTCCAGAGTGTAAATAACGGGGAGATGATTCGATGGAAGCTCGTTGAATGCCTCCATGCAATAGGTATAAGGCATATTGCTGGTGACCGCAAAGTCAAGCACGTTATCCATATGGGTTGGTTCGCCTGGGGCTACAATTTCAAGGTTCCTCTCGTCGGCCCAGCGTTTAAGCCGGAAGCCGCGAGAGTTCGCATGAGGGCAGTTCCAGGCAGGGTGCTTGGCATTGAAGTCACCAGCGACTATTGCATGGGGCGAGATCTTGAAGAGAGACTGCAGGTCAGAAATGACGGAGTTGACTGGACCAATCGGCGGAAGGTACGTAGACACAATGGTGATCTCCGGATTGTTCGGTAAGGCGAGTTGAACGATGGTTGCCTCTCCCACCCTCATGGGGGGGGGGAGGCGGGAATGCGGCATTTGCGCAATTTAATAACGAGCAACGGCGGTTACCTCTGCTAGGTACACATGCAGGAGAGTCTTTTCTCTCTTTCTTCCCAGACTGTTCGACTCATAGATATAACGACCTACTCGAAACCTATGACCACGACCTACTCGAAAGTCTATGGTATCTTTGGATGGCTGAAAAAGTGTGAACCATAATTTAGACCGGAACTCAATGGAAATGGCACCCAAAGGGATGTCAGGAGAGTCTTGTAATCTCTATTGTATGAATGTTATGTAATGAGAACCATCTGTAAAACATTTTAAGGAAGGATTCTTACTCTTAGCTGCTTTAGAGATGGGTGGAGATCCTGAATGACCGACGATCTCATTTTCCATAGCAACTTTTAGATTTTTGACGTTTCTGATGTCACTTACTTCCGATGTTGAGGAATCTGTGAGATCTCGTGTGAAATCTGCAAAAATAAACGGAATCATCGTCAGCGTGTACAACAAAAAGCGTTAATACTATGCGTTTTGAAATGCAATCTGCAATCGCTGTCAAGAGATAGAGAGGGAAAAAGTTTATATTATTGCTGTTATGTTTTTACTTTCCTTATATACATAATGTATAAGGAAAGTATTGTGACGGGGTCGAAAATTCGAATTCGTGTTTTCGACGGGAGAGCACGTTTCAAGCATCCCTGATCACGAATCAAAAATTTTTGAGGTGATGTTTGTGTGTGTGTGTGTGCGTGTGTGTGTCAGTGAGTCTGTGGAGACGACATCTCACGAACGAATGGAGCGATTCGAATGAAATTTGGTACAAAAATCACAATCTGTGAATACTGGAAGTCTATTGTTTTTAAACGTAATCGAATGTTCAGAATCCTCCTAAATTTTCGCGTGAAATTTTGAAAAAATCATTAAAAAATCAAAATCATTAATAAAGTTACACAAATAGAGATTTCTTATGTAATTTTTCTTTAAAAAACGATTGACATAAACTTTAGAACGCTAGCATGAACCGTTTCCGAGATGTTGCACATTTTTCAGATAAATGTTTCAAAAAATCCCATAAATTAAAAAAAAAATAATAACTGTTGAGAAACATGTTCACTTTTCACATGTAATATCATGCGGTAAATTTGGTGACACCATTCCCGTGGATCTAGCTCGTTCCATTCATGAGAAAAGATACTTTGAGTAATACTCTTGTATTTGAACGCCAATAGTCATCGATCTGCTATAAGAATAACTTATTTCTCCGTCGATAACGCTTGGTGAGATTTTGACGACGAATTTGGCGGAATGTCGTCAATTTGGCGATTTTTTGAAATGTTGCCTAATCAACGAAAATCTTGCCAAATGGATAAAAATAACGCTAAATCAATGAAAATGACGAGAAATTATCTACTATAAGAAAATCTATTTTTTTACTGTAAAAGTAGTAAATTCATTGCATTATATAAGGAAAGTCATGTGTTGCCCACATCAGATTTTTTTCTCGGTGTTCCTTCTCGTCACAGGGGATAAGCAATAATATGAGCAGTGTGTCAAGATATATCTTTAAAATATTTTAAGGAAAGATTCTTACTCTCAGCTGCTTTAGAGATGGCTGGAGATTCCGGATGACTAATGATCTCATTTTCCATAGCAACTTCTAGATTTTTGACGTTTCTGATGTCACTCACTTCCGATGTTGAGGAATCTATGACATCTCGTGTGAAATCTGCAAAAATAAATGGAATCATTGTCATCGTGTACAACAAAAGGCGTTAATACTATGCGTTTTGAAATGAAATCTACAATCGCTGTTGAGAAATAGAGAGTGGAAAAGTTTGTATTATTGATTTTATGTTCTTTTCTCGGTGTTCCTTCTCGTCATAGGGAATAAGAGATAATATAAGCAGAGTGTCAAGATATATCTTTAAAATATTTTAAGGAAAGATTCTTACTCGCAGCTGCTTTAGAGATGGCTGGAGATCCCGGATGACCGATGATCTCATTTTCCATAGCAACTTTTAGATTTTTGACGTTTCCCGATGTCATTCATTTCCGATGTTGAGGAATCTATGACATCTCGTGTGAAATCTGCAAAAATAAACGGAGTCATCGTCAGCGTGTACAAGAAAAGGCGTTAATACTATGCGTTTTGAAATGCAATCTACAATCGCTGTCGAGAGATAGAGAGGGAAAAAGTTTGTATTATTGCTGTTATGTTTTTATATCGGTGTTCCTTCTCGTCACAGGGAATAAGCGATAATGTGAGCAGAGTGTCAAGATATATCTTTAATTTAAGGAAAGAGTCTTACTCTCAGCTGCTTTAGAGATGGCTGGAGATCCCGGATGACCGATGATCTCATTTTCCATAGCAATTTCTAGATTTTTGACGTTTCTGATGTCATTCATTTCCGATGTTGAGGAATCTGTGACATCTCGTGTGAAATCTGCAAAAATAAATGGAATCATCGTCAGAGTGTACAAAAAATTGCTGTAATATTATGAGTTTCGAAATGAAATCTACAATCACTGTGGAGAGGTAGAGACGGAAAAAGTTTGTATTATTGTTGTTACGTTGTTTTATCGGTGCTCCTTCTTGTCACAAGGGACAAACAATAAGATGGCCAGAGTATTAAGCTAGGGATTACAGGGTGATGCAGATATTTACTCCCTCTAATTTTTTCACAGTCTAACTTTCCGCCAGTAACCGCGATACCATTGATAAAACTATTTTGAAAGGCTAACTGCGCGAGTTCTTTCTTGCTAGTATATAACGTCCTGTTATAGGAAAATGTATATTTTCACCTTTTTCTAAATTATTCAGAAAGTTTAAGGGCATCCATTATTTTACCTGGGGGAATCCAGAACTTGGAGAGTCCACTTCGACGATAAAAGCTTGCAATTTCATTCTAGTACCTCAATTATAGAACGTCGGATGGCTAGTTCGGAGATGTAAGGTTCGATTCCTAGTTGGGCAGCAAGGTTCTTCACAAATTTTCTCAGTTATTATCGATGGGAACTCAATTTGAGAAATCAACTTTATGTTCTGTAGACATTAAACAACTTTATTTTCTGTAGACATTAAACAACTTTATTTTCTGTAGACATTAAACAACTTTATTTTCTGTAGACATTAAAGAAAGTCCCTTTAAATTCCGAAATTTTAGAAATCAACCATCAAACTAATAATTCTTATATTTTAATAATTAATTTCTATAAATTAGAGTCTTAATAGTGACAAAACATTTTGTCTCACCGGGCTCACTTTATTAGGTAACAAAGAATAATACAAATTGTACTGGAAGGAAAGGGGTGCAGACAGAAAAAAATAGGGCAATCGTGGAGAGGGGACATGGTCCGCGCTAAACTGTAAATTTTTTTACTTGTTCTGTAGAGATATATTTGGTTTAATAGCTTTTAAATTGGATGAAATGCTTGGGCATTTTTTATGTTAGATAACTCTTTTTCGAACATATATAATTCTGAAATTATTTGTTTTATGACTTCAGGTATTCTGTTCACCGATTTTGAAAATGAACCATAAATTAACTACAGCAAATTTATTGCATTTATAAAAATCAGAATGATTTTATACCTTTGGGACAAAATTGGGTAAATTCTTTTCCGACTTTGTTGGGTGAGTTACTCGGATGTATCAATTTATCCGGCTTAGGTGCATCCTGTGGGAGCATAACAAAGAGGACTTTGTCTAACTCTGCTTTTAGGGACGAGATTCGCCACTTCAAAGTTAGAGTGACAGGCGTCTCTTGAAGCTCATTTTAAACGGTATCCGAAGAAAAACCACTAGATGGCGCTTCGTTCGACGAATTCAACCAATATTGGGTTCGACGAATTCGAACAAGATTGGGTTCGACGAATTTGACCAAGATTGGTTTTGACGAATTCGAATAAGATTGGGTCGAGATTGAGTTTGACGAATCCGAACAAGATTGGGTTCTTTCAATATTAGAAGTATCATTTTATCCGGCAAAAAATATTGTCTTTTGTTAATTATTATAATTAAAAGATTGGGTTCTTTCAATATTAGAAGTCGTATTAATACTTTGCTAGAAAGTTTGCAATCATATTTTGTTTTATAAGTGCATGGACTGTTTAGGGAAACTGAAAGTAAAGTTTTTATCCCATACTCACCAATAGTATCACCAGCTTCTGCTCTGTACTCCACACATTTGACCACTGCTCCACTCTCTCTCCTTCTAGACACGTGACAGAAGTGCTGCTCGTTTTTCAAGAGCACAGAAACATGTACAACCTCTTCTACGAGAGCTGAAGAATTATCTGTTTAAAGAAACATGTTTTAAAATTTTTTTATGTATAAATAAGGCAATTGAAATTATGTAGTAAGACTTTTATGTAAGTATTTTCAAACTTCTTGAAAAGAACTTTCCTCTTAAGATCTCGGCATCACCCGGATAGGTTTGACTTTCATTTGCCAAAAAATCGTGCTTCAACAGTTTGTAGCACAAGACCTGTCTTCTGCTTTGTCCCTCAGTACGGTCTGCAGGAAGTTCAGCGCTTTAGCGACTTGTTCATCAGAAATGCTAGATGCAGGAAAGGCCTCTGTCATCAAAGCATGAAGTTGATGCGCCTGAAACGTTGCAAAATAGTTAAAATAGAACAAACATATGAGGAAAAAAATATCTAGTTAATAAATGAAAAATTAAATAATACGCCAACTTGGTGACTTTTTGAAAATATCGCCAACTTAGTGATTATATAAAATCTCGGAAAAAAATTAAGTTTAACCGATAATCCCCAACGATTTGTAGAAAATTGTTATTTTAAATTCCTTGATTCAAAATGTAGCGAGTTTCAATATTCGTGCGACGTAGGTATGTTTTGTTAAGGAGCGAACTTGAGAGGGGGAGACGGGGATCATTAAGTAATTGCGTTGCGTTAGGGAGTAGTATGATATTGATCGCGAAACTGTGCCGTAATTCGTTTCTGGGAATATTAGAAGAGAAAACGCTGCATGCGGGTGGATGGAAATGGATTTTTAACATATATTTATCCACCCCATAGTCAGAATCAATCTAAAAGAGGGATTTCCCAAGTTAAGATCGCGTTTCTATTTCAGATAACAGCATCCATAAACATTTTCCACGCTTTTCATGCCCTCTTGAGCCTGAAATATCTGATACATGCAATTATAGACAGAAAACTTGCTATATGCCCCCAATACCATGCATCCCGCCATATGACGGATTTAACATCTATAGCTGTATAGAATAAAGTAAAAAATATCTAACAGTAAATTATAGGCGATATTGTTACGTGCTAATAAATCAACTGAAAGTATAAATTGGGAAAGATGAAATGTTACTGACTTTCAGTCCATGGAAGAGGAAGGGGTAGATATCCTCTTTCCAGCTTCTCATCTGTCTGAGCTTCCTCAGTATTACGTGGCTCTATAACGCATTGAAGGTGAGCATCCCAAAACACCAAATATCAAGCTTAGCACCTTCCACTGGCACACAATATCCGAGACTTTCACATGCCTCTGGGGGACGATAAATCTGCGGTATTCCATATCTGTAAAATAAAAGAGGTAGAAAATTGTAAGATTAAAGGATTTTAAGTCCACATCGAAATAATAACCCCTGAAATGAAACAGCTACCTATACTGAATGAAGTATTCTAATAAAAATATGAGCGCCCGTCGCAATATCTATATTAATAATTGATAACTTTTAAAAATATCTAACCTTCTGGTTGGTGCTGTTGTATCATTCAGGAATGTAAAATCACATAGAATCGCGCTGTCACTGAAGTTTATCATCACGTTGTCAGATTTTATGCCAAGGTGGCAAAGCTGTCGCTGATGTAAGTAATCGACTGCCACCAGAACGTCCTTCAGACACAACTTCACCCTATCGAGGCCACATGGATCGTTGCGAATCTCCCAAAATATGGTAAAGATCTACGGATAACTGTGGCATCACAAATATATTTGCTTCATTCAGGCTTATCACCTGCAAGAGCGGCATCATATTGGGGTGATTCAGGTTGCGCCAATCGCACTTTTCTTTCTCCCAGGTTTGGTCAGATCGAGTGATTTTTATAGCCACTTTGCCTGGGTAGTTAGGTCTCGTTCCTGAAAACACATCGCCGAAACTGCCCTTTCCGAGGGCGTTCAAGATCTTAAAATTCCAGTCCCTCTCCAGAACTATTCTGACATGCTCTTGGAGAATCTGACGGTATTCCTCAAGACTCATCAAATTCTCATAGAGAAATGGATTTGGATTATCCATGACTGAGTCGTACTAGGGTTGGATTAGTCAAAATAAGAATAAATAATTCTCAGTTAGGTAGAAGATGGGGAAATCCACAAGATTTAGTCACTGACCAAATAGGTCTTCAAGATGCCGAAACAAATGTCACTCAAATGGTAAAAATTTAAATTTCAAGATGGTAAAAGTGGATCAAAATGATGGAAAGGTTGTCAAAATAACAAAGTAAATAAAAATCAATGAAATAGGTGAAGGAATAAACATTTTTAAATCGCTTTCAGAATAGCAGAGTAAAAACACAAGTTAAAGCATTTAACTCAAGATTTGAAAAAGCCAAGGTTATGACAATTGTTAATTAAGTGTCATTGTTTCACATTATTGTTACCATAAAGTATTGTTGAATACATTATTTGAAGTATTGTAATTGTTTAAATGGATTTTCTAATCGAAATATACATTGTTGAAATAATGCTTCTACTTTGTCTCATTGTTGATTCTGGTGCGAGAGATTTAGCAGAGACAGCACATGATTTTTCTACCTCCAGAGATAAATTTGCATTATTAACTACCTTAATAGAGCCTTCTCTGAAGAAAATTTTTTATACTTCGGGAACGAGTGTGAAATGGTTTTTTTTATAAATATCAACAAACAATTAAAGGACAAAAATCAAGCTGACAGCAGCAATATTTTAGCTAATGTCACCAGAACGAATATATGTTTCATTAAAGTGAGGCTATTTAATGCTTCTACGAACTAAAGATAAAACATTCGAAAATGCTTTACAAAAAATATTTTTGAAAAAATATTCTTTGTAATAAATTTTTATTTTTGAAGTAAATACCAATTTTCGTACTTTTTTTCTTTAAATTGGAGAAATCTACACATTATTATAAATATATATATATATTAGAAAATGTAATAATAAAAAATTCAAGTAATATTAACATCACCATAGAAGCAAAACCACGGCCATAATGCCGACAAGAGAAAAGAACAGTACCGGTCCAAATTCGATGATTAATCAGAATTAAATTCATCTTCAGGTCTGAGTATTTAATTCTAATTAACCCAAACAAATGCCTGTTTCAGATTGAGCAATAGTACATTACTATAAATGCTCAAACTCTGACAACAGGCATCAAAAGATGGAAAAATGAAGATAAAATTTGTATTATATATATATATATATATATATATATATATATATATATATATATATATATATATATATTTTAAATTTGTGGGTTTTGTGCAAGCATGCCTAATAGTTCAGCATTTACATTAATTTTTGGTAAATAGGGTGCTGTTGTTTTTTGTGATCATGCGGACAGATTCAATTTACTGGAGTTTGGATCCACTTGAATATCTCATACCATAATCCATTTTTAAATAGCGTGTGTGTTTTTCTTTCCGAATTTTCCGCAAGTAAAATTTTGATAAATCTGTCTCATAGCTCCAAATGATTACAATTACAGCGTGTTATCCTTGAGTATTCTATAAAGGGCTTGACAAAATCATCCGACTGATATCATATGTCAGAGCGGGATTCCGCTCGACACGGCCGACCGGAGAATTCCAACTTCCACCAAATTTTGTATACCCAGGTCCGAAACTCCACCCGTCTGTGAGTGAAACTCCCAGATGACTTGCACACACAAAACCAAAATAAGACAAACCCTTACCTTGAAAGTCTTCTTCTACTTCTGCTGGAAACATAAGTAAATACACTAATTTAAACACAAATAAATACTCCTTAAATCTTTACTAAATCCATCCTTTATTAATCAATCAATTTATATTTATAATAAGAGTTACCATCATTATACAGGAGCTGAATCTATATCAGTCAGTCTCCGCACTGGACTCAGGGAATCATGATATAAAATTTTATAGCCACCAGTTAAAATAACAATTTCCAAAACGTAATAAATGTGGCTAAAGTAATAAATTTATTATTTAACTTAAATACTATAGGTATGCATAAATACAGTATGGTCTCAACATGGGAGCAACCGCACTCGAAGCCATCTTTCGAATTTAGAAGTACCAAAAGTAAATTTTTTTTATTTCATATAAAATAGATGTTAAATTAAGTCGAGAAGTCAAATTAAAGATCTTATGTATGTTCCAATTTACGTGAATGACTTCCGACGGAAAACTGATCCATCGAAACTGATCTATCTCTTACCTCCGACCTCGGAGATGCTGAAGAAATCGTAAACCACATCCACTTGAACCCTCGGCTATGCCGTTCCATGAAAACCGGCTCTCTTTTAGCACATAGTAGGCTGAGACTCGATCAGGGCTCCGCTTTATTTTGTCCACGACATCCAACATCTCGGCCCGGCCCAGAGACCTCGGGTCAGATCCGTTCTTCAACATTGATGTTCAGCAGGTAGACGGGCTCCTCCACGATGACCGGCGGCAACACCTCCCCATGCCCACGAAGTTCAGAGACCGGAATGGTATCAGGTCTCCAACTTCGTGGTGGGCAACATAATAAAATTATGATCCGGACTAGCCCAGTGACATGGGAAGCCAGATAGGGAATGTGCGCCCCGAATCAACAAACATGCCCTTTTTATGCACCAGGGGCCAATTCTAGCCCCGCCAATAGAAATTTTCTTTATTTCAAAAACTTTCCAGGGAACGCCTTCATAGCCTCGACGACAGGGTCCCAAACTCCAACAGTTCGAAAATCAACCTCCGCCACGATGTCTCCATACTTCACCAGCACAAACACGTGAATATGAAAATTCAGCATGCCATTGCATCATCCTAGCTGCGTGCAGAGCCAACCGCCTCTACACCACATTCGCTTGCCTGGGGAAACCATGACCCTGAAAGTAACGGTTCAAAAAGACCAGCCTCGAGTACGATCGCACAACACTTATTAAATTAAAAATGGCTAAGAATATTCGATTTGATTTTGAATGCAAAAGGGATATTTTTGATATTAAACATAGAATTGACGAGAGGGTGTTCAACAGGATAAAACAAATAATTATATAGATAAATATGTATGCAATAAATATAGAAACAGATTACAGAAGTTATAATTTCACTCGAGTGGTGCGAGGATCTCAAATCTCGACACCACACATACATGGCAATGTACCCTCAGGCGGTAGTAACTCCCTTCACGTGGGGTCTAATGACGTCACGTACACAAAATATTGTGTCGCGGCTATTTATCACCACAATTATTGAAACTCTATAGTCTCGTGATCATTTAGCCATAAATAACCCGTTTTATGTATGATTATGTCCAATTTTGTCCTATGCTGCCATGTTAAAAAAGTATAAAATTTCGAATCCATTTCAAAAGTTTTTGCTCTAATTTAAAAAAATTCTATCTAGTTCGATATTTTGATAAAAAAGCCGGATATAAAGTTTAGTGAAAATACATTAATATTTGTGGCCGCTATCCTGTACACAAAAAATCGACCACGGGCAGACAGACAGATAGACATCACTCAAAAAATAGTCAAAACTTTGTTATTAAAACAAATATTTGCATCAAAATTCCAAATTCAAAAAAATTTGTGAAAACAATACTTTTTTCATGCTATATTACATAGTATGAGAAAGCTTATATTTTTCTTTATTTGGTTCAGGGGTATAAGCGTGCAAAGTGTTTATACATATTTCGTAACGCTCCGTTATTAGCAAAAGAAACCCCAAACATAGATATTATTTACATTAAAATTTGAATATTTTCAGTTGACATATTGGTATACCTCTTAGTATGGTATATCAGTATATATCTTACATATACATAGTAGATATCTTACATATATCCTATATGGCCGCTTTAGGAAATCTATCGGTATACCTCTTGGAGGGAAGGGGTTATTTCATTCGATCCCTGCCTTATTGCGGCTCTGGAAGGAAAAGAAGAGCGTATGGCATAGATCGCTCAACATAAAGCAGTTGGCATACTTCTCATCGCCCTCGATGTTCATTGAGTTGAAGAACAGTCCTCCCCATGGGGTAGTCCGTAGCTATCCTATATAGTAAATACCGTGCGTTTTCTTTCAAAATGGTCCAAAGATCTTTCTTAGGTGAGTTGGCCCTAAATAGCTAAATAGACGGCCTTTTTCCTGATGGCCCCTACTTCCGCAAGTAATTATAAGAAAGGGTATCGGCTCTTATCCGAACGGGTGGTCGACGTTCAAATCCCATTAGCGTACGAAAAGAAGGCGTGGGCGTGAAGGGATTAACAGTTAACGAGCCTTCTGTAAAGTCAAAATAGCCAATCAGAGAAAATTTTTATCACTTTCTCGCCGAAACCATGAAGTTAAAATGAGAGTTCAGAGCGAGATATTGCCCCCAGATTTCTAGCATTGGGAAATATGCAAAGAGCCTGTTATGGAACATAACACAGTGTTTAGACGATGTGCAAACATTGTTCATGGTTACCGGGCTCGACCCATAAATAAGGGAGGAGTAATAACTCTACATAAGTCAAAGTGTAAGGTGTAAATTTTAATTGCTAGCACGATGCCTCCTCACAGATACCAAGGGGCTGTTCGGCGCCAAGGGATGAGAAACATGAGAGAGAGGTCGTAAAATTTCAACTGCGAGATGTCGAAGTAAATAGAAAAATTGAAACGCCAAATCTCTTGAAAATTATAGCCTCTGTCGATCAGACGAGACCTCCTGGCAGTTGGAAACTCGCAGGTCATCGGGAATAATATGTACGCATAAAAAATGAGCGTTATCCCGTAATCCAATAAATAGTTCGGGAATTCACCCATTCTCACCCATTTCGCATTCTCACCCACGTGCTGCAAAAAATGAACGGACGAAGAAACTTCGCGCCCCATTTTGTTTCGATCTTTACACAAAAAAAAGGAACCTGAATTCAAATTTTAAGTCAGACTCCAATTTACTCTCTGCAGAGAAGATGTCATAATTTTTATTTTTACTTGATAGAAGCCCGATTTTAAAGAATGCATTTCGACATACATTTGGAAACCGGTATCCACCGCTATTCTTTAGCGGCAGCCCTATGCCCTACAGGAAGGAACCGGATATTTTGATATCCTACGCGAGCACATCTACTCAAGTGTGGCTGGTATCCAATCTCGGATATTACAACAATGTTGTAATATCCGAGATGTTGTGGTATGGCAACTCTAGCCAAATCGAGCGAGAATGGCACCAGCCTGTTATTTGAAAATTCATCGGGCAGTGGAGGTCATTGAAGCAGCGGTGATTTCGCCCCCCTTTCGCCACGCAGGATCACACAGCTCTGGAAATAGACGGCATAGTATTGGGACACCTCTTTGGATCCTATACACTGCAGCTAAACCGTAACAAATGTGTGGACTGCAATGGTAGATGGCATTTCGATAGCTAAGTGGCTATGCCATCACACACGGACGACTATGCGCTGGCGGAGTGTTTGCGAGGCACCAAATCTGGGCCTCTACGTAGCATGTAACACGCCTCATCTGAGTGATTCAACCACCATCGGTTCGGAAGACTGTTGGTGCTTGCAACCGTACTGTTTTAGCGGATCCTGCACCGACCGGCATCGTCCGTCGAGTAAGCCCTCCGGACATCGAACCAGCGGTAAGTCAACCGGCATTGGTCGTCGAGTACGTCCTCCGGACAGTGAACCCCAGTGAACCAACCGGCATTTTGACAGTAGATCCTCATAGAGGAGCTTGATGTATCAGCGATCTCTTGAAACCGGGAGGCCCGTATGTCCTGTTTTCCGTATCGCCTATCCCCGGAATCCTATACATATGAACATCGGAGGTGTTTACTAAGGACAAAGAAAGCCCTAACATTAGTGTTTGGAGGTATTGTGCTTTTAAAATTCGATTGTTACTAATATAATAAAACGTGTAGATAATCATACCCATAACCTCTGAGTTTGGGAAAATCCCTAATGGGATTTGAAAGTCAACTACCCTTTCAATCAGAACCGATACCATTTCTTAATTACTTGCGGAAGTATTGGTCATCAGGAAAATCCTTCTATGTAGGACCAATCCACCTAAGAAAGATCTTTGGACGCTTTTGGAAGAAAATGTATTATATAGTATCTATTATATAGGATATGTACGGTTCTACTGACTGACGTTGCCGGTCCATAGACTTTTTCTCTGGCTCTACAGGGGTCTGCAACATCGAGAGAACGATGAGGGAAAAAATGGATGCGATCGCTGGATTCGAACGATTTCTTTCGGAGCAAGATCCATCACGCGACTCCTCGGTCACTCCGAGAATGCAAAAAGAACACACATTCTGGATTCGAGCCTTGACAAGAGTATTTTACACTGGAAAATGTCTTTATACTGGGTTGTCTCATATCTTTCATTCAATTTCGTAAGCGTGTCTTTTATGAGTGTTAATTGTTATATTACTTTCCTATGTATAAGGAAAGTATTCTGACGGGGTCGAAAATTTGATTTGGAGTTTTCGACGAGAGAGCACGTTTCAAGCATCCCTGATAACGAATTAAACATTTTTGAAGTGATGCCTGTGTGTGTGTGTGTGTGTGGGTGTCAGTGAGTCTGTGGAGACGATATATCACTAACAACTAAAGCGATTCGAATGAAATTTAGTACAAAAATCACAATCCATGAATACTGGAATCCTATTGTTTTCAAACGCAATCGAATGTTCAGAACCCCCCCTAAATTTTCGAGTGACATTTTGAAAAAATGTCACTCGAAGCGTGATGTCTGTGTGTGTGTGTGTGTGGAGACGATAACTGATGAACAAATGGACCAATTAGAATGAAATTTGGTACAAAAATTACAATCCGTAAACACTGGAAGCCTATTGTGTTTATACGCAATCGAATGTTCAGAATCCCTCTAAGTTCTCGAGTGAAATTTTGAAAAAATCGTCAAAAAATCAAAACCTCTAATAAAGTTACATAAATAGGTATTTCTTATGTAATTTTTCCTTAGAAAACGATTGACATAAACTTAAGAAAACGATTGACTTAGATAACGATTGACACAATGTTTATGAATGAAATGCTGCTTTTATATAGAGGCGATTTATATTTCGACGACGTCATTTGTTCTTTTGTTTTCGATGAAGTTTTCAAATATAATAAATTATTGTAGTATTATGATAATTTTAAAAATATTTCTGAGGAATGTATCGCATTTTAAAGATGTTTATATAAAATTGTATTGAAGTTGGAAAGTGTTTCATAATCATGATTGATCTTTCTTGTTATTTATCTATATCGTTCTAATATTTGTAATTTTGACAATGTTCATGTTTTAAGTTATGCTTGGCGACTCGTTCTCGATTCCGTGCAAGTTAAACCTTTACATAGTTACCTTAATTAATAATATTGTTCTAAAATATTTAATGCCTTTAAACAGTTTTTTAAGATATTTATCTTTGAGCTCTGTATATATTTTGTAATTTATATCTATTTTATTATTCATCAATTTGTACGGCTGACAATTTTCAAGATATGCAAATTTCACTTAACGCAATGGATTGTATTTAAGCAGGTTGGCATCTCTTTTTAATTATATCGGCACTGAAGATGAACATGAGGATGCTCGAAAGCGCTTTGGCTGTATTTGAAGTACGTCTGCGGGATGATTGTTTAATAAAGTGACCTTTGGATCTGGTTTTAAGATTTGTCATTTGTTTAGTGAATTTAACATTATTGGGTTATGCAGAAACGTGTTGCATGGCATTAAAGTCAACTGTATAAGGATTCCATGGCGGTCGTGAGGTGACTCAGGATAAGCGCTGTTTCACTTAAAGTTATAGGCTGAATGAGTTATTATTATTATTCTTATTATTTGGCGAATTTTTCAAACTTGTTTCGCTATTTTTAGATAATATTTGACAACACTTGTGCAAGTAGCGTGATGTATTTTGCTAATGTTCTCTGTCGAGGAGGTGGTGCAATCCCAGCACTGAAGTTTGCTGCACCCATTTATGAAGTCATGAGTCGCCAGTGGGTGGCTTGCAATTTTTTCATCGTTAATGTAGAGCAATTGATTGCCACTTTGCTATTTTGTAATGCATATGTTATTCTTCTGTAGGACTGTCCAATTATGCTTCGACCCATGGGTCGCATATGGACAGTGGAAAAATTTTATAACCCGTGAAGCCGGAACACTTTTAAATAGCGCAATTTGAACAAATTTAATTACTTGAATTATCTACAATTTCTGAACGAAGTTCGAACAAAAATTAACAATATTTAAGCGTGACTTTTAACAGTCGCACGTTGGCATTTTTTTTTTTTTTAATTGTAATTCACATTTCCAAAGTATTTGTAAAATTTCTTTAAACTTTAACATTTTATTTAATTAATATCTAATTGATATTAAAAACAGGTTCTAATATTTTGAAGATTTTTTTCTTTCGACCCGGACCGTTCGACTTACCCGAAAGTGTAAGGTATTTGCTTCGACGGCCGGAACAGTGACACTCAATTTGCACTGGAACTCAGTGGGGACGCCACCTACAGGAGCTGCACCCTCCTTCCCCTGCCACTAATCTCTCAGAAGGAATTTCGGACCTACAGATTTGTGCCTGTATTCGGCGTAAACAAGGGGTGATTTGGACAGAGTTCAGAATCGAACTCGGATCCGGTAAACGGTGAACTATAAATACTCAACTAATTCACAACAATAAGGAAGGACAATAAGGAAGATCGTGTTTTCAATTGGGTTGTTTTTATCATAGGCAATGTAGGCAAATGCTAGATGCCGCAATTATTAAGGGGCTTATTTCCCCTTAATTATTGCGGATCACATTTTGTATAGTTTTGAAATACTTTTATTCTAACAACACTTTTGGGCTTTAGAACTCAGTTATGCAGTCTTGGGCTGTTTGTTCACTTCATAATATTTAACGATTTTTACATTCTCTGCGATTCATAATAGTTTTGTAAACGTGTAAAGTGTCCTCATTGGAGTCTCTTTCGAAAACCAGGCGGCGACACCCGTACAGGAAACCTTTCCCATGACGTGAATCTAGGGTTGTCATATGAAGTTCGGAAGGGGGATTGCCAGATTTAGTGATTTATAGGCAATTTGGCGACTTGTCGAAGGTTCGAGAAGTAATTCGAAATGACGAATATTCCACTAAGTATGAGAGATTTCAAGAAGTTTTTACAAAGAGTGTCTATAAAAGAAGTTATCACTCGGTTAGAGAGTAGTTGATGTGATACGAGTTATATTGACTTGTAACATACGTCAATGCTTTGATAATGTAGCTGCTGTTTTGTGAGAATAATAAGGCTTGTTTTGTGAACTTAGTGGAACATTCAAATGCGGTTTTACTGTATATTGTTCTTATGTACTTTGTACGTGTGAATAAGCGTGTTAATTATCCAAAAATTTGGACTTTTTCTCGTACCTGAGCGCACACCCACGATTTTAGAGAATAATTCGTAACAATATGCTTGTTATGCATAAGAAAAGTATTAAAAGAGAGTCGAATTTTAGAGATCTAGTTTTTATTAGATTTATAAGTTTTGGGGAGGTTAGAACACGTTTCGATTATTTTCAGAGGTATGGCTGTTTTTGTATATGCGGGTATAGTATGCCTATTTGTGCAATTGAAATTTATGATTTTTGTGTCAACTATACCACAAGAACCGATCAAGAGTTTTCATGATATTCACAGTTGGTGATTTACTCTGTTGCCCATTAGATTTTCGTAAATATTAAAAACATAAAGCTAACTCTGTTTTAAATCGCTGTTCACAAAATGTAAAATTAGAAGACTTAATATGCACATCTGAATTTAGCAGATAATTGTTTTCTGTGAATTTTTTCCATGAGAAATCTCTACCAATCACTTTCGATATATTTGAATAAACCCTTTTTGGTGAAGTTTTTCGTTTAAGGATATTTTAGCGATTTGCTTTCAATAAAAACAACACATTTCGAAGTAAAAATTAAATAATTGAAAAACTGTAAATCTAATGCAATTTTAAGTAAAAGTTTATAGCAAAAGAGAAATAAAAAAAAAAAAAAAATAATAATAATATATAGGGAAATCCAAGTGCTGCTCACATAACCTAGATTTTATTTATTTATTAAAGAAAAAAATATTTCAATAAACTCTAACTATATTGAGATTAGTACAGCCCAGCGATTTAAAAGTTTTTTTAAAAGTAAAAGTTTTCACCACGTCTTAACATGCCTTTCACACATATATTATGCATATATGGAAAATTAAAATTATTAATATTTCGTTGAAAGTTATAATTTCCTATGATGCTCCTAATAATACCTTCCTAACTCTGTGGTAATTTTCAACATTTTTTACATTGCCACTTCCCAGGTGAACAAAATATTCCTATTTGTTGTCCTTTCTTTATCCCAAAAGAAGTCAATTATCATATATTTCCTTGGATTTAAGTCATATCTCACTTGTATATTATTAATGTTTTCTAAGGAAATATAATAGTGCACGCTTGCTTTAAAATATTGCTTCACGGTTTCATCACGAATACTTATATATGATTTTTAAATACTATTTCAGAGACAGTACATGTTTATTTTAGTTCTCCATTAATTTCTATTTGATATAATTAAATACACTAAACTTATCTCAGAAAACTGTTTTTAGCACAAATAATCTTCATTTGTAATTCCAAATGAAGATTAATGGATTCTTCTTTGGTATTTACCTAATTCTTCCCAAATGTTTGATATTTAAGCACTTTTAACACTTCTTCTGTATATTTATCTTTTAACATTTTTTCTACATCTTTCTCTTTTTCCACATCTAAGTTTCTCATTTCTTTATCTTCAGAGATTTCATCTATTTCAGTGGTATCTTCATCATTTTCATCATCATCACCATCATCTGTTTCATTGCCATTTAAATCCAAAAATTTGAAGTCTGAAGCGCCGTGTTTACATTCATTTTTTTTTTAGTCTATAATGTGCACATTTCTTGAAAATTTATTTTTCGTTTTTTTGGATCCCAAAGCCTATAATCATTAGGTGCATAGTCAACAAATATGTATTTTTCACATCGATTTTCAAGGTTCTTTTAGTTGACCCGTGGTTTTTGCATATGCATTTGATCCAAATATTTGAAGATTCGATACATTTTGCTTTCCTCCAAACCATTTCTCAGCAGGCACAGTGTCAATGGCAAAGGTAGGAGTTCTGTTGTGCAGATAAGTAGCCACATATACTGTTTCTCCCCACATTTCTTTTCTGTATTTGAATCAAAAAGAAGAGCTCGAGTTTTATCCATCAATGTGCGATTTAGTTGTTATGCTTTACTATTAAGCTGTGGTGCATGAGAGATGGTATAATCTGAAACAGTGTCTCTAGATTTACACCAATTTACAAGATTTTTAGAAATATATTCTCCACAATTATCACAGCGAATTTTTGCGACTTTTAGGCTCCATTTATTCTCAGCTTCAAGGACATACTGCTTCAGAACATTCGAAGCATCACTTTTATACTGCAGTAGATAAACTGAAGCAAAATGGATATAGGCATATAAAAATGTTATAAAATATTTACAATTATCCCAAGTTGATATCTCAATAGGACTAACAACATCAGAATGAATGAGTTCAAGTGGTTTTGTAGCTCTAGTGCGACCAACTCCAAATTTTTTTCGAGTTATTTTACTTTTGTAACAAACATCACAATCCTTGCTTAAGTTCTTAAGATCTTTATCACGCAGCATTACGCTATTTGCTAGAGATTTTAAAGTTTTTAAGTATTCTCCACTTAAATGTCCTATTTTTCTGGGCAAGAACACAGCATTGTTTTGTTCAGTTAATAATGCTTCTTTCTTATGCAAGTTTACTGTATATAAACCAGTCTGATTTGTATCACCTTCAATCATTAGGTCTCATTTTTGAAAACTTCCACTTTATTTTAGAAAATTTTACAGCTCTGTCATTTTCTGTAATTGCATTAACCGATAACATGTTTTTGCTAAGATCTGGAACATATAGTACATTTTTAAGATCACATGCATCACTTTCACAAGTTCCAGTTTTAACTGCTTTCATTTCTTGATCCTTTTTAGCAACAGATAAATCAGTAAAATTGTCTATTACATCCTTAAGATTGTCCGAGTTCATCATATGATATGACACACCTAAATCAAGAATAAAGTTTTGATCACTGTTTTTATTCCGATCAAAAAGAAAAGTAACTTGTTTTTTCGTTTTGTTGCGAAAAAACAAACAATTTTCTTCCGTATGATTCCGTTTCTTACAGATATTACAACAAGAAAGATCAATCATGCATAAGCATTGATTATGAAACACTTTCCAACTGAAATGTAATTTCATTTAAAAATTTCTAAAATGTGATTCATTCAGTGGTAATATCTTTTACATTATCACAGTACTACAGTAATTTATTATACTTAAATATTTAAAACTGTATCGAAATATAAATCATCTGATTCTTTATGCAAAATCAATGAATATTTCATTCATATAACTTGTATTCCAGACTCCAGAGCTAAATAATTTTGTGTGAAAAAAATTCAGCAATTCTCATGTAATTCATCTTACAATCGCTTGAGATATTTGCATTCTGCATATGTTAAAATTAGGCTTCCTTGAAGAAATAATAAAAGTTTAGGGATCATTTAAAATCACAACTATTGTAATTGCATAGGCACGGAATTTAGATACACAGATAATACACAGAAAATATATATGTGTATGTGTATGTACTCAAAGTATTGGAATCGTGCCGAAGATCGGAACTCGAATTTTCAAAGTATCTACACGTTTTGGGACTTCTAGAACACGAAAAAACTACTTTTAGGAAGACGTCTGTGTGTGTAAGGGTGTATCTGTGTACGTTTCTGTGTGTCTGTGTGGATATTACATCCACTCTAATTGAAAAACTAATGGACCGAATTTCATACAATTTGGTAGGTATGTTTTTTGTGGGAAATCCTGATGTTCATTAGATTATAGTACGATTCGTAATAAAAGAATCTGCCTTCTTTGCGAAATGGCCGCAGAAATTGCCTTTATCCACTCTAGCTAAAAACTAATGAACCAAATTTAACAAAATTTGGAGTATAATATTTCAATAACCTACAAGTGATTTATATACCAAATTTAACAAAATTTTGTATATAAATCATTTGTAGGTTATTCTACTACGATTCGGGAAAAAGGAACGGGCTATTTTTGCGAAATGGCCAGCAAAAATCGTTATATATAAAAATAAAAGACTACGTGTGCTCAATTATATCAATTAAATTCCTATTTTATATGTGATTTTTGACAACAAAAAGAATAAGACTAACCCCATTACTCTAGGACTAGCCGTTCTTGAGATATTCTAGTTTTTTCGCGTTTTCGCTACGCCACCTTTGACAATAAGTCCGGCTATCAAATGAGAACCAAATTTAAGTTTAACGTGTAAATTCAATGTCATTTAAAATACTTATGTTGTGCAGATAAACTCAAATTATCATTGAATAAATAAAGAGAACGAATATGAGTCTGCAGAGAAAGACATGTGCTGTCCACATCAGAATTTTTAACAATATTACACCAATGATTTATAGAAGTGAACGGGGATTATTTTCAGGCCATTTCGAAAAAAATGTATAATCTATATTTAAAGATCCATCAAATTTTTGTCGAATAAAATGTTCAACAAATTTAAGCTGTGTACCAAATTTTAACTTTCTAGGACGTAGGAAAGTGCATTTAAAATGCCATCAATTAAATTTATCATGAAGAGTTATACAAAATTTAAAAAAAATGAAAAATTGTTATCTACCAAATTTATCTTAATATATGAAGTCACTCCCATATGCAAAACGTTTAAACAAATGGAGAGATATTTATTATATAATATCTCTCTCTTTTCTTTCTGGAAGATATCCCAAAGTCAGAATTTAATTGAATTTGTTTTTTTCCCTATATTAAATAATTTTTTTAATTAAAAAACTACTTAACATATTTTACTGAATTTTTTTTTATATATTCTATGGGATAATGTGAATATTTCCTAAAAATTTCGAAGCAATTCGTGAATTTTAAATTTACTTAAAAATGTTTGAAAAATTAGGTCCCATAGGGTTCAATGTATTTCATTTTTTCAACCCGGGTTCAATAAAAAACTAATTGGGTGATATTATTTATTTATATTCCCATAGGTCCTACAGACCGTCTGAACAACATACTAAAATTTCATTTTGATAAACTCATTTTTACGGCAGTTATCGTGCTAACGGACAGACAGACAGACAGACAGACAGACAGAATGAACAAAGTCATAAACACTTTTCAATTTTGTTGTAAAGTGTTAAAAAGAATGAAAAAAACAATGTTCTTCATTATGATTATTTTTCTTACAGATATCACATCTTTGGCGATGTTTATCAACATTTAAATTTTTAGTTTTGGGGTTTAAGTCTTTTGTGTGTCTCGTTAGATTTAGTTTTAGTTAGTTTAGTTAGTTAGTTAGTTAGTTAGTTAGTTTAGTTAGTCAGTTTAGTTTTTAGTTTTGGGGTTTAAGTCTTTTGTGTGTCTCGTTAGATTTGTTGCACTTCTAGGACAATTGTTTATTGCTTCCACATGTAGAACAAGTCTTTTCCTTTGATTTGAAAGAAACATGATGTTCAATCTAGTTATCACATCCAGCCAGATGATTTTCTTTATTTAACAGCCTCGCTGTAAGATTTTCAATAGTTTTTTTCGATTTGTCTGCCTATTCCCAAGCATTCAAAAATTATTTAAATTATTCAAGCAGTATAGATAGTATTTTTGAAATGATCATCTCGTTGTCAATTTTTTTATCCAGAGAATTTTGTCCAAAAAATTAAGTTTTCAATATGACTAATATGTGCGAAAATATTGGAACTTTTTGAAATCGAAAGTTGAAAAATTCTTGAAGTGTAGAATATTTTTGTTGATCAGTATCACGATCAAAAATCAAACTTAGTTTTTTAAGCATTTCACAACGGGTCGTACAATTTAAAATATGCATCCTACACTTACGATCTATTGTTGAAACAATCATATGTTTTGCTCTGGCGTCTTTCTTTTTCCATGCAGCTTGTTCTTGTTCCTGCTTCTTTTCA
This sequence comes from Amaurobius ferox, assembly GCA_951213105.1. Classification (NCBI taxonomy): domain Eukaryota; kingdom Metazoa; phylum Arthropoda; class Arachnida; order Araneae; family Amaurobiidae; genus Amaurobius; species Amaurobius ferox. The sequence continues at coordinate 65,181,850 of OX578135.1, read as the reverse complement.
TCTAAGATATCCTGTTCGGTAACAACTTCGAAAATGCCTTTTGACTTAAAAGTGTGAGACCAGAAATTGTTCTCGCATTTGATGAGACACTTTTATTCAGAAATTTATGGTGGCCAGAACGGCAGACAAAGATTGTAGTCTGGTTGGCACAAAAGTTTATTACGACGTGAACCTAAAGGTCAGAAGACTATAAATTTAGTGGTGCCATACCAGATGGGCTGATCGGGGCCGTTCTAAATGTGCAATGATGCCATTGGGTAAAGGAGTAACCAATAAGCGCCAAAAAGAAGTAAAGGCGGAGTTACCCCCCCCCCCCCCCCCCCCACCGAGGGAACCACAGCCTGCGACCCGAGAACGAAGAAGAGACGAAAAAGATGTCGAATTAAGAGCATACCACAAGAGACAACCATGGAATTTTGACTTAGAAGCATGCCAGCAGGACTCACGATTTTGACTTAAGAGCACGACTAGAGAAGAATGAAAAAACCAACAGATTTGTAGAGTGTCCCGCAGAGGTTCCAAATTAATGGAGATAGATCAATGTGTGAGTGCATTCAGAGTACGAGGAGGAGCCACACACCAAAGAGTTATGGCAGTACTAAGACTGATGCAAACCTTTGAGATATGATAAAGTCCAAGACTAATTGGAAGGTATGTGCTCAGCAATTATCACAGGTCCTAGACACGATAGTAATTTTAATAATTCTGGTCGCATATGTCCCCTCCGCTGCATTAAGTAATGAAAATAAATGTTGTTAATAAATGTTTTATTGTTTAAGTTTAAATGGTGTGATCAATTTAGCATTTTATTAATTAATTATTCCTTTACAGGACTCGCACGAAAGGTAAAATAATTGGAGGGTTTATAGCGGCACAACATAGCAATGGACATTAAATATAATTCCACTAAAATTAAAATGACGGCCAATGTCATAATCAAAATGAACTTATAATTAAAAATTTAACTTTAAAATTAAATTAAATTTCGATTGCCACAAAAAGCAATCGTGATTTGAAACTTCCAGACAAAGAAAGATTCTTGGTTTTTAAATTTATTAATATGAAACTGTTCACCTTGTTGCTCCATTATTATCACAATGCACTAGAGTTCTTCAAAATAAATTTTTTTATTAGGAAACTACTCTGGGTCGCATAACCTGCTATTTTATGTAGATATTTTAATGTTAAGAAGGATACTTTTTAGATACATTATGAAGTTTTTATTTCAATAATGATTTTACTTTTAAGAACAGAGCAAGCTGCAAACATTTCATTTTTACTTTCCTTATATATATAACGTATAAGAAAAGTATTGTGACGGGGTCGAAAATTCGAATTCGAGTTTTCGACGAGAGAGCACGTTTCAAGCATCCCTGATCACGAATCAAACATTTTTGAGGTGATGTCTGTGTGTGTGTCAGTGAGTCTGTGGAGACGATATCTCACGAACAAATGGAGCGATTAGAATGAAATTTGGTACAAAAATCACAATCTGTGAATACTGAAAGCCTGTTGTTTTTAAACGTAATCGAATGTTCAGAACCCCCCCTAAATTTCCGAGTGAAATTTTGAAAAAATCATCAAAAATCAAAAACTTTAATAAAGTTACGCAAATAGATATTTCTTATGCAATTTTTCCTGAGAAAACGATTGATATAAACTTTTCAACGTTAGCATGAACCATTCTCGAGATATTGCACATTTTTTAAATAAATTTATCAAAAAATCCCATAAATTGAAAGACATATATTAACTGTTGAGAAACATGTTACTTTTCATATGTAATATCATGCGATAAATTTGGTGACATCATTCTTGTGGATCTAGGTAGTTCCATTCATGAGAAAAGGTACTGTGAGTAATACATTTGTATTTGAACGCCACTAGTAATTTATCTACTATAAGAATAACTGATTTCTCCTTTCATAACGCTTGTCGAGATTTTGGCCACGAATTTGGCGAAATGTCGCCAACTTGGCGACTTTCTTAAATGTTGCCAAATTAACGAAAATTTCGTTAAATAGATAAAAATGACGCTAATTCGATGAAAATCACGACTAATTCACGAAAATTCAATATATTGGAAAGAATATAAGTATCTACTATAGGAATAACATATTTTTTTGCTGTAAAAGTGGTAAATTCATTGCATTATATAAGGAAAGTCATGTGCTGCCCACATCAGGTTTTTTTATATAAACTTCATTCCACCTCGTAAATACGAGAGGGTTGCCATAATCATTTTTATAATGCTTGTTATAATGTTTTATAATGCTTGTTTAACTGCTGTTGCCAAATATAAAATAAAGACAATATTTTAAATAACAATTATATTTTAACAGTGCTACCTATATCAGATTTTTATTTTGTAGAATGACCCGCAAAAATCTAAAACAAAAGACTACTTATTCCCAAATATATCAATTAAATGTCTGCCTTTCGAAAATACGGGCAGTCGCCAGATGAAAGCGAGAATTGAATTAAAACTGCAAATTCAGTGTAATTTCAAATAATTATCCGTTTTGCTTTGTGTAAGATGATGAATGAACTTTAAAAGAAAGATAAGAGAAAATGAATTTGCGTTTGTAGCGAAAGTCATATTCTACCTACATCAGTTTTTTTATGGGTAGCATTTCAAGAACTCGTGCAGGTAATTTAATTGCTTATCATGGCTGCATACAATAAAAAATATAATTTAAAAAAAATTTTTAAATGATGCTTTTAGTGTCAATCGAGCATTATTTTACTCTGAGCGGAAAATTTCTGTTTTAAGATGTTGAAATTTCCAATATGTGGTGCTGCCATCTATTAGACTTAGGAAAAATGGTTCGCGAAATGTTTGTCTTTCATTCGATTATATTAAAACCGCTGGGTAATAAAAATTCATTTCGTAAACATAAAAATATAAAACTGCAGTGGTTTAATAAAATTTAAAGCAAACACAAAATAATCCAAAAGATATTAGCAAATATTATGCTGTTGTATCAGTATCCTTATGTATATGGTCTTATTATGCAAAGAATGGCATCTAACCCGATTCTAAAGAAATTTGCAAGTAAACTACAAATGTGAAATCATATAATGGAAACTGATTCATTGAGACTTTTCAGTCTTTTGCGATTAGTATTTGCTTTCTTGTAGATGGGATCTCATGGTTTTCGAAATGTAATTTTAAACGAGTATGCTTTTAAAAAAATAAATAAAAAAGTAATAAATAAAAAGAATTCCTTAGAGATTTCGTTAAAGATGCTACAAAGTTGAGAAATTTGGATGCAGTTATTTACCCTGAGATTAATTATAAGAAACAACTTGTTCTCTTTAAAAGAATGAATATATTTTTACATTTAAAATCACTTATGCAGCAGTTAATTTTTCTTTCATTATGTTATTGTACATTTTTAATCACTCGTGAAAATAAAATATAAATGTGAAAACCAAATGACGGTTTCCTCTTGTGGAAAAGTTTGATCGAATTTTTGAAATCAAGAAAGAATGGAAAAGCATTGTTATAGTGCTGCCGTCTATCGGAAACGAGAAATATTATAACATTAAATTTATAAGGTTAAAGATTCATCTGGGTTCTAGAGGAAAAGATGAGAGATTTCCCTCGAAAAGATTTAATTTTTCACCTCTATTTAATGGATCAACTCTTCCTGGAAAAATATGCCCCTTCCTGGATGGGGTGTAAAAGAGGTAAAAATATAAAAATTCACTCTCATCTAGGGTACGCTGGAGCCAGTCTTTAAATTAAGAAAATGGCAGAAAATTGGATTTTGCATAGTAAATGTGCATTAAACGCAAACTTATGTATAATAAATATGCATTAAATTTATATTTTATTTCACAACATATTGTGAACCGTGAATGAATGTAGAACAATTATTCACTCCAACTAATGTCAAATACACTTGTAAACAATTATTAAAAAGCATGTATATTAACCGGTTTCGGTGAAAAATCGTGCATCTTTCTCCACGATATAAAACAAAGAGCCGCCCTTTTAACAGAACAGTAAACCTCTGCAGCGAATTTGCTCACGTTACTAATGTTCTCTGTTAACTATGTTGACAGATGTTAACTGGAGTTGCTGCTCTCATTCTCATATTAATAAAAAAATCATGCTCTATTTGTTTCTGAAACCGGTATTTCGTTTAAACAAATGTAGAAAGCCCAGACCACACGACCAACCCGAAGGCTTATGGTTGCTGCTTGTGCGGCCGGGTATAAACAAATGTGTAGAATTTTAAGCTAGATGTTTAGAAATCCGACAAAAAATTAAATTGCTTTGCGGGGTACATATAGATTTCATATCTTTTATAAATTTCGAAAAATTAACAAATTGCCCTAATACATATTTTTTAAACAGGGTGAAATAATGTACTTTGTCACAGTTAAATAATGAAGATAGGATGATGAGTGAATTTTCAGATGTCTATATTTTACCATTGATTACGTCTTCCAGCCTCGGGTACTTCAATTTTTTTCAAAAATTCATTAAAAATCGATTATTTGTGTTGAGAATTCTGTTAGAACCGCTGGGTGGGTCAATTTAACCGAAATCTAATTTTGATTCCATTTTTCTTAAAAATTTACAAGTAGAACAAAATAAAGATCTTGACTTTTCACAATATTATGCGAATAACAGTGTACAAAAATATGACTTGTTAGACACTTTTTAGGTTCGTGTTTTTAACACGTATACTTGAAACCACGGCATGGGCCACTCTGACTCAAAGCCGTCCACTAATATGGAAAGTAAAACACGAGGTTAACGGAAGTGGTTATATTTGTTTCTTTTTTCTTGCAAGAAGTAAAGGTGGCCATAATCTGCGAAACAAAATGAGGAGGAATATGTATGCCACGGTACATTGTAAAACATTCGAAAGCATGTTACTGAAAGTTTCAGGGGAGTAAGGTTCCTGATAGTTATGATAATATATATATATATATATATATATATATATATATATATAAACAGCGTGAATTGCACCTAATCTGCCAAACGAAAGGGGGTGATAGAATATAAAACACCATAGCAATCCTGTCCTATTTCTAACCGTTTCCGAGTTACGGTGGCCAGAAAGAAAATGCGTTAAGTCTGAAAACCTCCCAAATTTGTGAGGTTTCTGAAAGGTCTACATGCAAAATAAGCACATAATTGGAAAGAGCAGAAAAATGCTATTTTATCCTATTCTACCCTGCTATCCACCATAACTCGGAAAAATGCTATTTTATCCTATTCTACCCTGCTATCCACCATAACTCGGAAAAATGCTATTTTATCCTATTCTACCCTGCTGTCCACCATAACTCGGAAACATGCTATTTTATCCTATTCTACCCTGCTATCCACCATAACTCGGAAACGGTTAGAGATAGGACAGGGTTGCTATGGTGTTTTATACTGCACATGAGCTCTTCTATCACCTTCCTTCGTTTGGCAGATTAGGTGGAATTCACTCTGTATATATATATGTATATATAACGCTTCGGCAGGCGATAATTAGCTGAATATTTCATAAATGAAGCTGGAATTTTCGTGAACGCCTGTAATTGCGGTTTTTCTGATAGTTCGCCGAAATTATCAACAAAGTATCTGAAAATATGCGAAAAGGATGCAGAATGTTTTATAGTGTAGTAGGTCTCTGATAGACGGATGAACATTTTCCTTGAACGGTTTGAAGGGTTTCCTTGAAGAATGAATGTGGGTTTACTAATTTGGTGTGTATAATGACAGAAGTGCGTATTTCTGCATTTTGAATGGTTGCAGACTATAAGACATGTTTATGACGCAAAACAGTGAGCACCAGAGTGTGGTAATAAATTGTGAACGAGTCAAATAATGGACTCAGTCTGACGGTGGCGAGAGGTTGATATATAACTCTGATTGCGATGACAGACGGTGAAAGGTGATATAGTGCACACTAGTATGCTATGGTATCAAGAAATAAAAGTCGAGGCATGCGCAATAAAAAAAAAAAAAGGTTAGCTTATACTAACATTTGCTGACGCCAAGACGACGCCGAGACTTGACTTTAAATTCTATATAATTTATGATGTAGCCATAAAAAGGTCTCACAGTAGGTTATGATGTAGCCACAAAGAGTCGCATACACGAAGAGAGATCACGTGTTTCGATGGACCTCGGGATGTTATACAATGTGGCCAATGAAAAGTTTCCTAGATCCCTGGCTGTTACGTCCAATGTGGCAAATGAGAAAGTTCTTCACAAAAGCTCATCAGCCAATGGGCAGATGAAGGCAGAGCAAGAAGATACGAACAGAGTTTAGTAGGATTCCAGTCAGTGAGGAGTCAAAGGCAGTGAGAAAGAAGTTATATAGATTGATACTGAGCGAGTGCTGACAGCCTGAATGACCAGAATGAGCTCGGGGTAAAAGTGTTAGCAGCTGAGATGGCCAATAACGACTTGGGATGATATTCCCCTGGCAGCTACACAAGCTAATATTCGGTACGACATAGACTTAATTAAGTTGCCATGTTCCTCCACGAAAGATTCTGACACAAATGTTTCAACTAGTCAGCAAATTCAGCGGTATTGTGAAAAGGCTGCAATTGCCGTTCCAGCATGTTCCGACATATTCCATTGGTGATAGGTCTACGAACGTTGATGTCCATGGGAGGGTATAAAATACAGTATTAAGAAAGTCTTGCAGTATGTGAACGAAGGTTGTCTTTTTGGTAAATGAAACCTGGGCGGCTTGACAGCATAAGCAGAACAATTAGCTGCAGAATCTCGTTGATATACAAGCGAGTAGTCAGATTGGCTTGCAGCACAACCAGAGGAGATCGGCTTTCCCACGAGATGGCCGTGTTTGACTCGACAACAAATGCGGGATCAGAATGCTGGCCAGTCCTTCTCCACTCAACTATGCGGTGGTCATCAGCACTGAGGGAGAAGCGGGATTCGCAGCTAAAGATAGCATGCTTCTAATTGGACACTGTTCAGGCTGACCGAGCTCGTCATCAGTCCAGACGGTTCTGCCTACGTTGAAGAATAAGTGATAGGCGCCTTAATGGACATCGACCTCTAATCTCACTCTATGTCAGTTGTTTTGTCCAATTTAACAAATTTCGCAGGTCTAGGTAAACCGAAACCGCTGCGGTTTTCGTGTTAAATCTCGTTCAAAAGAGATAGCTTCGATCTTAACGATAGTTTCAAGATTGAAACACTATGATAATATTTTTGATCCAGGAGTCGATTGATGCAAAGATCACTTAAAATGTAGCATAATGTAGCTTAAAATGTAGCTTAATTAAAAACATATTAATTTTTTTTTGATTCTCGCTTTCAATAATTTTCAATACATTTCAGTGAAATATTGGTATTTCTCATTATTTTTAACTCCCATTTCTATACCCAGCATTCGCGTTAAGAATTTCCGGACCAACATCCTGGTGCGCATCCTGTCGCACTTACAAACATGCCGGACGCGTATTAATAATATACATTTCAAAGGAAATTCGGTACTGTTATTGCCATTGACAAACGTAAAAATCATATTGATGTTCAAGATACTCGAGGAAAAGGAAGGAAGTTTTATTTTCCCGTTTGTTTCATTTTTTTGCGGAAAATAGTCTTTAACATCTAGCTCTGTTTTTTTGTAGTTTTTTTCCAAGCATAGATGCTTAAAAGAGAAAAAAAATATGCTTTTTTAAAAAATCGGTGAAATAATTAGAAGTACTTTTAATATGTATTAAAAAGTAATGCATTAAATTTTCAAAAAATATTAAAAATAATATTAATTATTTTATCGATTTAAAATAAATAAACCTACCTATTCTCAGCATATTTGCTTGGCAAAAAACACAATCCTAATATTTAAAGAAAGTTGAAGTTAAGATCTAGGTTAACACGGCGAAAGCGAAATATTAAGTTAACCTTTTAACTTTCTAACTTTCTAAACAGACATAAATATTCTACGTGTAATTTGGAGGATGTACGAATATATTTTAAGTCTCCTATATCTTTCAACACCCCTCAGGGAATCGAAAATCCGACGCTTTTAGGTTCTATCTTATGGTCGATATGATAAGCATCCAAAGATCCAACCTTAAGTCATTCGGGAAGCTTCTGCAGAGTTTGGAAATATTTTTCTACGTTCCTCCCCTTTCTTCGCTCACCTGGAGGAAATAAAAGTCCGGTTCCTTTAAGTTCTGTCCCGAGGTTGATATTATAAGCGTACAGACAGATGTTCAGTCGTTTAGGTTACATAGTGGATTTTTTGTGGGGGGAGAGGGGAAGGGGTTAAGAAAGACAAAAATATGTTAGACAATTATTAAACAGGTACATTCAGTTGTACATCTGATACTTCAGAAGAGCATAAACATATTTCAGTGCAGGGTTTGGTGATTAAAATTAAGGGAGTATATAAAACGGAAAACGCAATTTTTCTTGCTACCTTTGTAAATTGGCGTCACCTTTTTTCCTTACAGAGCTGCTTTAAATTATCCGTTCTTACTTTGTTAAAAGTTTTTCTTTCTTATGAAGTTCTTTTCATATAGTAGAAACCTCCTATTCCCTTTATTGCAGAAATGGGACTTTTTTTAATGATTTGTATTCAAATAAGGATATATCGGAAGAATTTTTAGCTACTTTTTATTGTTACGACGGATTAAAGGAAAATAATTAACTTCTGAAATTTATCAAAAAGGAGTTTTATGGTCTTATTTAGTCAGTGTTCATTAAAGATAAGTTTAAATGAAAATTTTGCTATATAAAAGTTAAACAAAGTGCTGAATAGATCAAAGCACAGAGGGCAAGTAGTAAAACATTCTTTTGTAATTGTAATTAGATATTGTTGTAGTAGGGATCCAAGTTAATGCATCCCAAGGAGAAAATTATTTTCATTGTCAGAATGTTAGATAGTGTGTTCAGAAAATTGCTATTTATTTCATTATTTTCAAAGTAATTTAAATCATGGTAAATGTATCTCAATTCAGGAAAAAAATTATTGTTTTATTTAAGGTTATGACTTGCAGTCGTAGCAGCTGATGTGAGTTATTATATATATATATATATATATATATATATTTATATATTTCACCGGCAAAGTGTGAAAAGCAGGCATTGTATAGAATGCCTCGGCATTCTGTATAGAATACGTGAAGTTTTTAGGCAAAGTATGTAATGTTTGTTTTATTAACACTTTACAACGAAGTTGAAAAGTGTTTATGATTTTGTTCATTCTGTCTGTCTGTCTGTCCTTTAGCACGATAACTGCCGTAAAAATGACTTAATCAAAATGAAATTTTAGTATGTTGTTCAGACGGTCTGTAGGACCTATGGGAATATAAATGAATAATATCACCCAATTAGTTTTGGATCGAACTACATTGAGCCCTATGGTACCTAATTTTTCAAACATTTTTTAAGCGGATTTAAAATTCACAAATTGATTTGGAAATTTTAGGTAATATTCAAATTGTTCCATAAAATATGTAAAAAAAAATTCAGCGACATATATTCAGTAGTTTTCTAAATAAAAATTAAAATAATAATTACACTTCTTATATGAAGCGATCACGTGACCATGATATGAAAAGATCACATGACCCACTTCAAAATGATATATGGCATCCATCTATCCATCTTGTCTCAAAATCGTGATTTTTTAAGTTCTTTTTAATTGATATTGAGTGTTGTATCCGTATTTCTTTAATACAAAATTATTTAGCCCATGGAGTTTGCATAGCTGATATGAATTAAATATTCATTGATTTTTTTCGATGAAGTTTTAAGCTTAGAGTTTAATTACTTGTAGCTCCTTGGTCTTAATTTTTAAATAAAATAAATTATTGTAGTATTGTGATGAATGAAATGAATAGGAAAAGTTATGAATGAAATGCTGTTTTTATAGAGAGATCCAGGCGTGTTATTTTTTCTATGACGTCATTTGAATGAATTTCAGTTATTTTCGATAAAGTTTTCAAATATAATAAATGATTGTAGTATTATGATAGTTTTAAAAATATTACCGAGGAATGTATCGCATTTTAGAGATGTTTAAATCAGGCAATTTGTATTTGAATGCCATCATTTAAATGAAGTTCATTTTTTTCAATGAAGGTTTAAGTTTTCAAATATAATAAATTAATGTAGTATTGTGATCAGTTTTAAAATATTTCCGAGGAATGTATTGCATTTTAGACTTGTTTGAATAAAATTGCATTGAAGTTGGAAAGTGTTTAATCAATGCTTTAAGCATGATTGATCTTTCTTGTTTTAATATTTTACATACTTTCCCTAGGCATTGTCTAGAATACCTAGGCATTATATAGAATGACAAATACTATTCCTGCAAAGTGTGAAAAAGGTTTTCATTGAAAAGGTGCATGTGAAAATATAAGAAATACAAAATGTAAGATAAGAAATTTTTCTACAGGAAGAGAAAAAGACCAGTGCTGAACTACTTGTTGGTACAATGTAGACTGGAATGGGAACAGATGTAGAGTTTTTTTGTTGAGACCCAGACCGTCCGACCTACCAGAAAGGTGTAAGGTAACGGAAGCAGATGTAGTATAATTCCTTTTTTATTTTTGGCTATTTTAGGTGAGATTCTGGTAATCCCTGCTATGATTTGGAGAACATTTCATTCTGGCAACTCCTTCCGCGTCTTTTGTCGCCAAGGTAAAAATCGCAGAATTCCATTTTGGCAAAGTTTTCTGCATTTTTGTTGATTTTCTGTCGTCTTTTTCTCGCCGTTTGAGCAACAGTTGATATGTTGCAACTCAAACATGAGCCTACGCCCGCTACGCAGGCTTAACTCGTCCGCTAAAAAACATCACAGAATTCGGTCCCGCTGGCTGCCGAAGTTGGTACGTACCAAGAGCTGTTTGTGCAACAGATGTTCTGTGGTTCATAGAGCGCAACATGAATTTTCTGATTTTTATCTTGGCTACAAAAGGGTGACAAAAGACGACAAAAAAGGCGACAAAAGACGCGGAAAACTTTGACAAAATGGAATGTTGCGATTTTTACTTTAGTGACAATAGGACGACAAAAGACCCTGAAAAGATTGCCAGAATGGAATGTTCTCCAAATCATAGCAGGGATTGCTAGTATCTCATTTAAAATCGCCAAAAATGAAAAAGGGATTTTACTACATCTGTTCCCATTCCAGTCTACCTTGTAGAAACCAGTAGTCTTTTTCGCACTGGTCTTTTCTCTTTCTGTAGAAACATTTCTTATCTTACATTTTGTACCGCCTACATTTTCACATGCATCTTTTCAATAAAAACCTTTTTCACACTTTGCCGGAATAGTATTTGTCATTCTATATAATGCCTAGGTATTCTGTTATTTGTCATTCTATATAATCATTAGGTATTCCATTATATATCATTCTATATAATGTCTAGATATTCTATACAATTCTTAGGGAAATTATGTAAAATAATAAAATGAAACCTCACTCATTCTATTGAATGCTTAGGCATTTTATACAATGCCTGCTTTTTACACTTTGCCGGTAACACACACACACACACACACACGCACACACATTTATATATATATAATAACTCGCATCATCTGATACGACTGCAAGTCATAACCTTAAACAAAACAATAATTTTTCCCGAATTGAGTTAAATTTTCCAAGATGTGAAAATAATTAAATAAATAGCAACTTTCTAAACATATTATCTAACATTCTGACAATGAAAATAATTTTCTAGTTTGTATGCATTAACTTGAACTACTACTACAACAATATCTAATTAAAATTACAAAAGAACTTTTTACCAGTTAGCCTGTGCTTTGATCTGTTCATCTGATCTGTTTTGTTTAACTTTTGCATACTGAAATTTCCATTTAAACTTACCGTGTTTAATAACACTAACTAAATAAGACCATAAAACTCTTCTTTGATAAATTTCAGAAGTTAATTTCTTTTCTTTAATCCGCCGTAACAATAAAAAGGAGCTAAAAAATTCTTCCAAAAGATTCTTATTTGAATATAAATCTTTAAAAAAATCCCATTTTTACTGTGACGGGAATAAGAGGTTTCCACTATATGAAAATAATTTCATAAGAAAGAAAAACGTTTAACAAACTAAGCACGGATAATTTAAAGCAGCGCTGTACGAAGAAATGTTGGCGCGAATTTACAAAGGTAGCAGGAAAAGCTGCGTTTTCCGTTTTTTATAGCCCCTAAATTTTAATCACTAAACTCTGCACTGAAATATTTTTATGCTCTTCTGAAGTATCAAATGTACAACTAAATATATATATATATAGCAAGAAAGTTCAATCATGCAGAAAGCATTGATTATAAAACACTTTCCAACTGAAAATGTAATTTTATTTAAGCGTCTCTAAATTGTGATACATTTAGCGCTGACATTTTTTTAAAATATCACAGTAATTTATTATATTTGAAAATTTTAAACTTCAAAAGAGACAATCAAAAAATACAATGCAATGAAGATAAAAGTAAGGAAAATCTTCACATTAAGAAAACGCCAATATCGTGTAAGACAATAATTTAGGTGGCGTTGGGATAAGCTGCATTGCACGAATTTCTATGGCGAAAGACCTAAAATATTTTTTAAACTGTCAATTTTGCAAAAATAAATAATTAACGCAATGCAAATTAGAACTGAAACAATAACGAATATTCTTACTCATTCAAAATTATTTTACCTAACAATTTATTTTTATCTCCATAGATTCTGTACTCTATCCTACTACTATGAAAAAATACTGGTTAATTATACTCATAATTAGTTAACTTTTAATTTAAAACTAATCAAAAATACACATTCTAAATACTACGCCTTTTTGTTGTGTCAATTAGCAATAGTAGGCACTTTACTAGCACTAACGACGCCTACATATAATTCTCAAAACATATGGCATTCTTAAGCATTTCTTCCATAGGACTTTTATCTCCTTCTTTCTAACTCCATGCTAGTTACACTAAATGAACTTTATTTCCCGTTATATTTAAAGTTTGCTGGATTTGCGGATGGCCAAATTATTTCTGATTGCAGCCCACAATTTGACATCCCAGCAGAAGTGAAGATCTATTTTACGTAATATCTTAACATTTTTACAAAATTGCGCTCATTTGCGTCAAATTAACATTGGCGACAAACTCACTAACTCTACACAACCTGATTAGAATCCTCGAATTCGATAAAAGTGTTATTCACCCATTTCTACTTACAACGGTATCGATCCTATCTTTCGTACTATAGACCTACTTGGTTATGATTTTTGAAAATAATTTACTCATGGGCATGATGAAAAAAAAGCCAAGACGCATCATTTCGGGGTCCCTGTGTAAGTGTCACTCCCCCCCCCCCCACATCGAAAAATATAGCAATAACCTTTCTATGTGTGGCATATATATAGGATTCCTTGGGCACTTGGCTCTGAAGAGGGTGCTGATTGTGATAAAAAAATAATTAAACTCTTGGAAAGATATTTACTATAAAATATATCTCTTTTTTCTTTCTGGAGAATATAGCAAGAAGCAGAATTTAATTGAATTTGTTTTTTCCCTATATTAAACAATTTTTATTTAAAAAACTACCTAACATATTTTACAGAATTTTTTTTATATATTTTATGGGATAATTTGAATATTTCCTAAATCCTTCGAAGCAATTTGTGAATTTTGAATTCGCTTAAAAAATGTTTGAAAAATTAGGTCCCATATTTCATTTTTTCAACCCGAGTTCAATCCAAAACTAATTGGGTGATATTATTCATTTATATTCCCATAGGTCCCACAGACCGTCTGAACAACATACTAAAATTTCATTTTGATAAAATCATTTTTACGGCAGTTATCGTGCTAACGGACAGATAGACAGACAGACAGACAGAATGAACAAAGTCATAAACACTTTTCAACTATATTGTAAAGTGTTAATAATAATAATGGTTTGAAAATCCAATGATAGAATAGACAGAAGTTGCAACTCAAAAATCCTAACTTCAAAAAATGTCTACATAATAAAAAGAAGTATTAAATACAGAATTATCAATCAAACGGGAAAAAATGCAAATTGCTAGCCATCAAGCTAAAGATAATCAACAAATATCAATGGAATGAAATCGATAATTGAAAAACAAATAAAATCTTAGCATTAAAGCTATACACGTGGATAGGCCCTAGGCCTAAATAAATGAATTGTGCATTTGAAAAAACTCTTCGTCAGGTCCAAGTATTTAATCAAAATAAACACAAATGTGTGTTTCTGATATTGGAGATAGATAATATCTATAAACTCTAATAACTTGGACAACACACATAAAGCTAAAAAAATAATAAAGGAAACAAGAATGCCTGAAATAAAAAAACTGCAAATGTGCTAACCATTGAAGCCTAAAATGAAGAGACAAGTGTTGCCAATCGCAAAGTTTGAAAGTAGAGATCCACTGCTGCCAATCCTTTCGAACAAATAACAGTAATGCGAAAAGCAATAAAAGATGATATTCTACAGTAAGAGCTACAAAATAATGGGGCGTATAATCGAAAACAGTGAGGCTAATATTTAAGGGGATATAAGTAGAATGTAATGTTAAATCAAGAGAATCTTGATGTCTGTCCAATATAAGATACAAAGAAGAGAATTCATGGATATTCAACTAATCCAAATGTTTAACTACATCATTTTCTAAATATGTATGTATATATACAGATACATTTAGTTGTACATCTGATACTTTAGAAGAGCATATACGTATATATATATATATATATATATATATATATATATATACACTCTGTTGCAAAAAATATATACACCCATACAATATTAATTGCAAATGTCGTTTTAAGAGTTATGCAAATTATCAAATTTTCGAAAAATTTTCAAAAATTCAAAAAATGACAACGGCGCACCATGCAGCATTAAAAGCGACTGGTGTTCTCACTCACGGGCGATTGGAACTAGATTTTATGCTTTGATATTGCAAGTTGTGTACAAAGATGCCTTTGAGACGCTATGAACATTTGTGGGATTTAGAGCGAGGTTGTATCATATGCCTAAGGGAAGCTGGTTGGTCCAACAGACTATAGTCCAACAGTTGCTATTTTGGTGGGAGCGTTATGGGAGTTATCCAGTGGTGGCCCTAATGGACCGGAGAAGTTACATGTAACCGTTGCAGAGGTTTAAGACGCCCCAGACAGACTTCTAAACGAGAGGATCGTTTAGTTAGGACAGGAGCCATATCCACTTCAATGGGGTATCTATCAGCCATTTGAAGGCATACGCCATCCTCCATGCATTCTGTATAAAGGAATACTATTCCGTGACGACTCGCAGACGGTGGGATGAATTGTCGACGTCCATTAAGGCACCTACTACTGACCCATCAGCATAGGCAGAGCTATCTGGACTAGTGCCGAGCTCGATAAGCACGGACAGTGTCTGATATGAGGTCTTCAACGACGAATCCGCTTCTCACTCAGTGCTGATGACCACCGCATACCTATGTGGAGGAGGAATGACCAGAATTCCGATTCAGCATTTATTGTCGAGCTGCGCACGGCCATCACACCCGATCTGACAGACTGGGGAGCCATCTCGAATGCCATCCGATTTTTTCTAGTTGTGTTGCAAGCAATCGCTTGTACGCGACGGTATTTTGCAGCCGATTGTGATACCTATGCTATCAAGTCGCCCAGGTTCCATTTATCAACTACACTCGACCATATAATGCACGACTTCTCAATAATGTCTTTAAGGATTTAATACCCTTCTATGACCAACCAGAGATTCCCAGACCTATCACTAATATAGAACACGTCTGGGTAATTGCAGCTTTCCCAGAATATTGGTGAATTAGTTGACCCGTTGTAACATTTGTGGCAGAATCTTTCGCAGTGGAATATATGCAACTTAATTGACTCTATGCCGCGCCGAATATCGGTTTGTCACTATTTCTTTATAAAACGTTTTTTTGCTCCTAATTTCTAATCATTTGCATATCTTCGCAAGCGACACATATCTGACGAATTTCGCGGCTGCAGTTCAATTTCTTTTGGGCGCATATATATATATATATTTGCAATAAAGTATATATAGAAGCGAAGTTGCATATTGGACTATTTTTTAACATTCTTATAACAATGGAATTATATATTTCTAGAGAAGTGATTAAAATTTTTTCACGGACTATTTTGCAAAAAATGCCGGTTCTATTTTTCGAGGATCCGCTGAATTTTAATAGAAAATTTTCTAGTGTACTAAGCTGTGTACCAAATTTCAAATCTTTATAAAATAGTTAAGTACGTTAAAAATGCCATCAAAGAATTTGAAACAGACTGGCAAAGATTTTAAACAAAATATTTTAATATCTAAATTATATTACTGCTGTATTAGATTAATTATAGCTTATTAAAGTTCTCCAAACGAAATCATAAGACATTATTAGTGAAGAATATACCAATCGTGTCTCAAAGTATAGGGCTCTGGTCACATTGATGGATTCGTGTACTCTTTAAGTTAAATCAGGGATTTTCTACCCACCATCAAAAATCATGGAACACCTATTCATCAACGATTTGCTTTAAGGTAAACTTTTTAAGAAGTGTGTTTCAGTGTCTCTCGCTTCTCATTGGCAATCAGTAACTTGTGTAAGATTCCTCTACAATGCTCTTTGCACATTTGTGACGCTGTTGGCGTTGATAGGCTGAAGAGAATTCTGGATGATGTAAATTTTATGACACAGTGCTTCCTCTCAAATCATAATTTTGCTGTTTTTCTTTCATAAGCATGTTAAAAAATCCAAACGTTATTTTGGATTTCGACTTCCGTTTGTCATAATTTTCGTTCAACTGGAACTTTGGTTATTGTTTGCTTGATATAGATCATTACAGCTTATCTTGTGGGTTAGAATATCAATTCCTCCCTGTTAATTTCTCCACACACACAAACATACATATATATATATATATATATATATATATATATATATATATATTACAGAGAGAGTGAGAGAAAGAAAGAGAGATAGAAAAAGAGAGTGAGAGAGAGAGAAAGAAAGAGAGAAAGAGAGATAGAGAGAAAGAGAGCGAGAAAGAGAGAGAAAGGAAGAGAAAAAAGAAAGAGAGAAAAGGAGAGAAAGAGAGAGAGAGGAAGAAAGAGAGAAGTAGAAAAAGCGAGGAAGAAAGAGAGAAGAGAGAGAAAGAAAGAGGGAGAAAGAGAGAGGGGAAGAGAAAGAGAGAGAAGGAGGAAGAGAAAGAGAAAGAGAGAGAGGAAGAGAAAGAGAGAGAGAGAAAGAGAGAGAGGAAGAAAGAGAGAAAGACAGAGAGAGAAAGAGAGAGAAAAAGAGAGAGTGTTGTGATAAACATGCTGCATGGGCCAATTTGAATAGAGTAATTAGAAAATTAATAGTAATTGCTTTAAGAGCTTAATGAAAATATTATAAATCAATTACTTCACGATTGTGAGAGCTGATCAAGATGAGTTAAGAGAGAGAGTTTAGAGAGTTCAGTGAGATAAGTCTGAGAATGATATCCAGTGCGGTTCAATGCAGATCAGTCAGATGAATAATATCCATGCAGATCAACGGCAGAGTCAGATCAATGCAGATCAATGGACCATTAAAACAAGGCCAAAATGCCAAGGTATGTGCTGGTCTTATTATATAGATGGTCGAGTTTTCTCTTTTAAATAAAGTAAAAGCGATATGGTCTCACACGGGTACCCTGGTTCTCCGAACTGGCCGGTCGACTCTTTACTATTGAGCTATTGGGATGAAATTGCAAGCTCTTATCGTCGAAGTTAACTCTGCATTCTCCACCCTCTAATGTCAGATTGGCATGCAACTGACAATCTGACTGACCACTTCCTGCTATTTATATCTCAGATTAACCTCCTGATACTACTGTTTTTATTTTACCAAGATTAGTATCCTGCGTGGTCGTTATTCTCTCGTTTTTGAAATCGGCGCTCAATTTTGCATTGACTGAATCCGTACTAGTCGCTCTAAAGTCACTTTCAGACCTCCGACATCTTTGCACTAACCTACAGGGTTGATTTATTCTTGTGCCATTGTAAAGAATCTTTCTGCCGCAACCAGGAATCGAACCCTGGATCTCCGAACTGGCCTGCCGACGCTCTACCATTGAGCGATTGGGAAGAAACTGCAAGCTCTTATGGTCGAAGTGGACTCTGCAATCCTTTATGTCATGTTAATTATGCTCATGATTAGTCTTAATAAATGTTAATTGTTAAAGTTAAAATTGTTTATATAAATGAGCAATGTTTTTGATTTATAAATTATGGTAAGTGGGCTCGTAATAAGAAAAAATAGTGGGTTATGCTGCTCAACGACTAGTAATTTATATGCATCCGTTTTAAACAATCAATACTAGCTTTTACTCTCCACAGAGAGCGAGCGAGCGCGTGAGAGAGCGAGCGAGCGTGTGAGAGAGAGCGAGCGCGTAAGAGAGAGAGCGGGTGTGAGAGAGAGAGAGAGCGCGTGTGAGAGAGAGAGAGAGCGCGTGTGAGAGAGAGAGTGCGTGAGAGAGAGTGCGTGAGAGAGAGTGCGTGAGAACGTGAGGGAGAGCGCGTGAGAGAGAGTGCGTGAGACAGAGAGCGCGTGAGAGATAGCGCGTGAGAGATAGCGCGTGAGAGAGAGAGAGAGCGCGTAAGAGAGAGAGCGCGTGTGAGAGAGAGAGCGCGCGCGCGAGAGAGAGAGCGTGAGAGAGAGAGCGCGTGAGAGAGAGTGCGTGATATAGAACGTGAGGGAGAGCGCGTGAGAGAGAGTGCGTGAGAGGGAGAGCGCGTGAGAGAGAGAGAGAAAGATTGCCTTAATCTCTGGTATTGAATTCCGTCTGCTAGTTACATAATTGAATCATAACCAAACTTATGAAAAAAATTCCGCATTCCCATCCTTCCTAGGGGGAAAATGGAAGTATCTTACGTAGCGGAAGCTTTATTCGTCAATGTGATACGTTTTAATAGGATGTTACCAACTACTAGTCTTAATCTGTTATCGCACTAAAAGGAAATGGGATGATTCATGTGCCCTTTCCTTGTAAATTCGTATATATAGCAGAAAAGTATACACAAGTTATAATGGCGTTTATTTTACTTAGTGATTAGCAATTATAAATATTTCAGCTTTGTAATATCTAGAGCAGCAAATATATTGCTGTCTTTGATTACTTGGAAAATGATTTCATAGAAATCTTAAACTTTAACAGTTATTCGTATATATGTGAAATGTTTATAACTATATAAAGATTTATAATTAGAAAGAAAATTTTAGAATTATTTGAAAGTCTAGAATTTACGATATTTCAAATGTTTCGAAAGAACTTTATTGTTTTCCTAGCATTCTGGAGTAGCATAACTTTTATTGCTTCTTCTGGTCATACCAAAGAATACTATGCTACTTCTGGTCATACCAAAGAATACTATGCTACTTCTGGTCATACCAAAGAATACTATACGAAATCAAATGATACGAAAAAACACAATGCGAAATCAAAAGATGCGGAATTTGATGAATTGAAACATAATGCTAAAATTTCCAAAAACGTAACAAGTTCTACTCAAGATGAAGTTATTATTATTACTCTCTTAAATAATGCTAAAAATCTTATTGAGGATGCGAAGAAGTATGCAGATGTGAAGACAAGGTGAGTTGAAAATTTCTTACATATCTTTTGTATCATTCATAAAACTAGTGGGTTCTTTCCCTCTCGCTGACGCTCACCAAATCCGGGTATTTGCTTCGCCCTCTACACGTTTGCGCTCGCAAATCTTGCTTTGCAAACCCTTTAGTGTCATTACCAGGAGAGGATTCAATTGGATTGCTGAGATTACGTACTGCAACGAGTTCTCTCCTGCCAAACCGCATTATGAGAGTACCGCGTTATAGGAGGGTTGACTGTATTGATTATTTTCTAGTTTTTAGAGTTTAAAATCGCTTTACAAAAATCCAATGGATTACGCCGAGATTTTTCCTGGGTCCGCCGTTGGAAGCTATTTTTATTTTCTATTTCGTGCATTTTAAAATAAAAATGTGGATCCTGAAACTTGGCTTTCGCTTGCTTGTTATATTCCAACTACATAATTTCAAAATGCAAGATTCAGAAAATTTATTCAGTATTTGTATCAACATGATGTAAAGCGATATTGATGCATTATCGATACATTACTAAAAAGTGTGGTTACGTTGTTTCGAAACTCTCCCAAAACTTTCCTATTATTGCTCTGAATCATATTCTCAAGGTAATCATTCTGATATCTGAAATCAGAGGAAAACAGATCTATTGCGGTCGGTTTAAGAACAGAAAGCATGATATTAAAATTTGGCACGTTTTATCTCAGTAGTGAAGATTTTTCTTATTTAAGGATGACATATGTATGACTGAGAGAAAATTATTTTAAAATACACTTGTGAATAACAACTTGACTGGCGCATTGTGGGACGCACCATAATTTAAGACATAAATATGTATTGTGAAATCATTTATTCCAATATTTGAACTTGAATTTTAGATTTACACATTTTGGGATTTTTCATCCCTAATAAAAATTTTGAGATTTATGTGTATGCGTTTGTCTATACAATAACTATGTACACTGTAAAACATGTTGCAACTTTTGCTCATTTTTTTCAGCTACTTTTTTGATAAATTCGGCAAACTATCAGGAAAGCCGTAATTACAAGCGTTCATGAAAATTCCAGCTTCATTTCTGAAATATTCAGCTAATTTTCGTCTGCGAAGCATTATTTTATATATATATAGACTGGCTTCCAAAAGTAATGCACGTATGGTAAAATCAACAAAAATGGAAAAGTAAAGCTTTGATTAACTCAAAATTGTACATAAAGGTAGAAAATGTGTTTATACATTAAAAAAAACCAAGAATTATGTACAAAGATGAAAAAAATATTTACTTTTCGTAAGTTATATGATGACGTCACATTTGGATTATTAACAAAATGATGTTTAAAGGCAAACAAACCAAACAGAACTTACATTGATATGGTATGTGACCACTCCGGATCTTCACACAAATTTTACAACGATTTTCCATGCTGTCAATGAGGTGATCAACCATCTCAGACACGAGCAATGGCCAGTCCTCCAATAGGACAGTTTCCAACTCTCTGAGATAGGCTGGAGGAGGAAAACGTGCAGAGGCAGCACGCCCGAGGGCATCCCATAGGTTTTCAATGGGATTAAGGTCAGGGGAATATGCCGACCACTCCATACGAGAAATTCCCTCACTTTCCAGGTATTCGTCGACGATGTTAGCTCGATAGGGACGGGCGTTATCGTCCATAATGAGGAAATCAGAACTAGCTGCTGCAGCGTAGAGTCTCGCAATGGGATCTAGGACTTCATCCCGATACCGCACAGACGCCACAGAACCGTCTTCAAAGATGTACAGATTTGTGCGATATCCCATTGAAATTCCAGCCCACATCATGACGCTGCCACCTCTGAATGCGTAATGTTCGATGATGTTCTTGGTCTGATTGCGTGTGCCTCGTTCTCTCCAGATCCTTACACGCTTATAATCTGATTCCAAGGCAAATCTCGTTTCGTCCGTGAACAGGACGTTGCACCAATCTGAGACAGTTCAATTAACATGTTGACGACACCACTTTCATCTTGGACGGTTAGTGGAAAACAAAACCGTGGTACTTGGGCGTATAGTCCCTTCACTTGGAGTCTTTGGCGCACAGTGCTGGCAGATATTGTCTTACCAAGTGCCGCTGCAACAATGGATGTAACAGTTGTGAAGGTCGCTCTTCGATTCCGCTTGGCTACTATAGCAATATACCGATCATCAGAGAGGGGGGGGGGGGGGGTGCTAACCCTTGGACGACCGGGCACAAGCCACCGGACAACTCTTTGACTTGTTTGGAATTGTTTCCATAATCGAGAAATTACCGAATGATCAACGCCAAAGAAAATAGCGACATCTTTGATTGACTGTCCTGCTTCAATGCGTCCGACAGCACGCCAGCGCTCACTACCTATCATTCGTCTTCTTTCAGCCATAGAAACACGAATATCATCAAAAATAATCCTACAAAAGTTATAAACACTTCGTATCAGCATTTAAATGCACCTTCTCAAACCCTTTAGAATGCTGGCGTCTTCAACGACTGCCTAATTAGCATATATCTGGACAGTTAATCGTGATTGGCTGTAACATACGATATTTGCATACTACCATCTACATTCGTAGCGATTTTCAGCCTCTCAAGTTTAAATACGCTTTCGAAAAATGAAAATTTGCATTGCGTGCTTAACTTTTGGAAGCCAGTGTATATATATATATATATATATATATATATATATATCTTATAAATACAATCATAAATGAAATATATGAAATATAAAGATCCAAGGAGTAGTAAGGCGCAATAGCTGCGCTATCTAAGCCTTGATATATAAATTAAAAGAAGAGGTGGAAAAAGGATAATGGATAAGGGGTCACAATCCCCCTTGACATTTCTGCAACCCCGTAAACACAACTCTTCCTTTTTATTCATTATCCTTTTTCCACCTCTTCTTTTAATTTATATATATATATATATATAAGATTTAAAATGAATAACGATTATAGAGGTGGAAAAATTGCGTTTACAGGGTTGCAGAAAGCTCAAGGGGGATTGCGACCCCTTTTCCTGGTTAGAAGCTAGCTTTGACTTCATGAAAACGCTCCCAGAGACACTGTACGCCCGAAACAGCAATCAAACTTCTCCGCGGGGATAAATTGACCGAATCCCAGACAACACATAAAAAGATCAAAAGAAAAGATCAATAGAATTGGAATTTTCATAAACCAACACGGTGAGAATCAAGAAAGTGTTGCACAAAGCTAATAGACTTAGGAGAGGAATGCATCCGTAGAAATGTCACGACGAATATAGAAAGCATTCAGAAAGAGAAGCAACAGATGTTCAGGGTTTTCGGGAACAGATACAGACTTTTAAACTCTTCTATTACACAGTTTAATAAATGCTTGCTGCATTTAATCAAAGGAACTCAAGAACAATCATATTCATTCCGCTTTATCAAACACTATTACGAAGTTTTTTGCAGAAAATATTGTGATAAAAATTATGTTAATTTATACGACATCCTGGAATACAACTCCACTCCTACCTAGGATAATCTGTTGCTTCTCTTTCTGAATGCTCTCTATATTCGTCATGACATTTCAACGTATGTATTCCTCTCCTAAGTCTATTAGCTTTGTGCAACACTTTCTTGATTCTCATCGTGTTGGTTTGTAAAAGTTCCAATTTTATTGATCTTTTCTTTTGATCTTTTAATGTGTTGTCTGGGATTCGGTCATTTTATCCCCGCGGACAAGTTCGATTGCTGTTTCGGGCGTGCAGTGTCTCTGGGAGCGTTTTCATGAAGTCAAAGCTAGCTTCTAACCAGGAAAAAGGGTCGCAATCCCCCTTGACCTTTTGCAACCCCGTTAACGCAATCTTTCTACCTTTATAATCGTTATTCATTTTAAATCTTATATTTCAAGTCCTTCATAGTTCGGCAATATGCGCCTTTCTATTTCTTGAATTTTTAACTTTTTGGGATTGTATTTTATTATATATATATATATATATATATATATATATATATATATATATATATATATATATA
Organism: Amaurobius ferox; assembly: GCA_951213105.1. Classification (NCBI taxonomy): domain Eukaryota; kingdom Metazoa; phylum Arthropoda; class Arachnida; order Araneae; family Amaurobiidae; genus Amaurobius; species Amaurobius ferox. The sequence goes on along the minus strand of OX578135.1, from coordinate 65,158,223 downwards.
TTATCGTAACTATCAGGAACCTTCCTCCCCATTACTGATAGCTGATTCCCCAGAAACGTTTAGTAACATGCTTGCAAATGTTTTACTGTGTATGTATAATTTGCTGCACAGTTATCTACCTGATTTTCAGAAATTAGCAATCAAGTAAATTATGCGTTGCCCTGTTGCTGATTAGATTTTGGTATAAATAGCAAAGATTGAGCTGTTTTTTTTTGTTGTATTTTGTTATAGTTAATGTAACGGGTTGATAACTCAATATGTATATAATTCTTAACAATTGGTTAATCAATATAGACAAAGTAGCAAAATTCAATTTTTATATTAAATGTTAAAATAGAAAAAAAAACCAAACAATTATTTTCTAGTTGTTCGAGTTCAAAACCGTACTGCGGAAAACCCATGGATTGTGCTGATATTTACGAGCAAGATCCAACGGCTAAAAGTGGCATCTACAAAATCTGGCCCCGCAACAGACTATTGAGTAACTCCATAAACGTCTATTGCGACATGGATGACGACGGAGGACTTTGGACAGTACGTATTCAATTTTATCGAAATGTTCTTAATCTAATTACGTTTTCAAGGGAAATATTTTTTAGATATTCATATTACCCTATTTAACTCAGTAAGTGAATCAAACATAACGCAAATTGTTGAACATTCTACACAGTCGAGTTACATTATTGTGACTACCAGCTAATATCCTGAGTAACCGCCGTGTGCAGCGCGGACACCAGCTAGACGGGCTGGGAATGACTCAATAAGTGTTCACAGTTATGCTGAGCCATGCTGACTGCAGTGCACCTGACAGCTGTTGGAGGAAGCGTGGTGGAGATTCTGTAAAGCAAAAACCTCGATCGGGGTGGTCTCACAGATGTTCAATTGGGTTTAAATCTAGGGAATTAGGGGCCAGGGAAGTACTTTGAAGACTTCATCGTGCTCCTCCAACAACTCTCTGATAGTTTTCACTGTGTGACACGTTGCATTGTCATGCTGGTAGATTCCATCCGCCCCAGGTAAGACAATTAGCATGTATGGGTGTACGTGGTCTGCAGAGATGGATTCATAACGAATTCGGTTCATAGTGCCTTCTACAGGTATGAGTGGACCCAGAGAATGCCACTAAAACATTCCCCAAACCATAGCGCTGTTCCCACCGCCTTGTGTTCTTCCAGCAATGGTTGATGAGTGTTTATTCTCCGATCTTTCACTTCTTATATGCTAGCGTTCATCCGTTCGATGAAGCAGAAAACGTAAATCATCGGAGAGGGCAAACTTTTGTCAATCAGCGGAGATCCAATTCCGTTACTGCTGTGCAAATGCAAGCCTTTTCTGCCGAAGCACCTTTGTTAGCATAGGTGCAGTGTCCATCCGTCTACTTCGGAGACCCAGGGACTTCGGAGACCCCGTCTACTTCGGAGACCCCAGGGTTCGCTGAACTGTCTGTCGTTTGAGACACACTTTTGGGAGCCTCCTGATTCATTCGGCCAGTGAGTTGCTCCACCTTACGAATCTTCGCAGCCGACGTTCACCTACCTCTCACATCAACGGGGCATGGTGCTCCGCTGTTTCCAGGTCGCTTACTTGCAATGGGGTCATTTCTCCATTGATGATACACTTTAACATACAACAACACTCATACAGTTCACAAACTGCGCTTTCAAATCATATTTCGAATATATGGACAAATTTGATTTTAAATATTTTGCAGAATGTTTTGCACAGTTCTACATTTCTAATGGCAGAGCTAGTAGGAATATCTACCTATGCTCATTGTACATTTCTTATATGAGAATAATAATATATGCCTACATCTAACGCTCGGTGATGATCTGGGTTCATTGTTTTTACTTCGCTATGCTGCATTTTATGTTGTTGTTGTTGAGACCCAGACCGTCCGACCTACCAGAAGTGAAGTTTTTATTAATAAAGTTACATGTTACTTTTACAGCCTGTGATGAATTACTATAACTGTGAATAATGGAAACAATTCTCATTAAACTACTGTATTTCAGGTGATTCAAAGACGAGGAGATTTTGACAGCGGAAAGGATTATTTTTACAAAAAATGGAAAGCCTATAAAAGAGGCTTTGGTGAACTACAAAAGGACTTCTGGTTAGGTGAGTAGAATTGAATTTTTTATAACCAGAACATCAAATTTTTTATCAGGATTGGGGATAAGTGAGCAAATGCGTGGTCAGTGTTTTTCTTATTCAGGACATTTTGACTAGGGGAGGGGGGGGGGTGAATGAAACTTTAGGGAGGGCAAGTTTTATATTTGCCCTATATAAATACATCTAAATGCTGTCACATAAATAGAAATTGGGTTAATATAAATTGTCTCGGGAGGGGGGGGGGGGTGATTAATCTTCTTCGGAGAGACGGAATACCCCAGACGTATGCCTGAAAGAGATACTGTGCATGGTTCATAAATAAAGGTCGATTGAAGCAGACAAACTTTGTGTAATGTTATGTACTACATCACTCAATAAGTCTCCGGTCTAACTAAGCAAAACAATTTTTTTTTAGAAGAAATTCGACTTTATTCATCAACATACTCTCCTTCAAGAGCGATACATTCATTCCAAAGCTCCTCTAACTTTTCGATGCCTTTTTTGTAGAACGATTTGTCTTTGCTTTCAAAATAGTCCCAGTTTCGGCAATCACTTCTTAATTTGAACCAAATTTCTTTCCCTGCAGCATCTTTTTAATGCCTGCAAAAAGCCAGTAGTCGCTAGGGGCCAAGTCTGGAGAGTACGGTGGGTGAGGAAGCAATTCGAAGCGTAATTCATATAATTTAACCATCGTTTTCATCGACTTGTGACACGGGGCAGGTCTTGTTGTTTTTGGTCCGGTGTGAGCAAACGCGGCATCCACTTAGAAAGCAACTTACGCATGTTCAAATTTTTGTGTAAAATTGTAAACACACTACCTTCTGATATCTTTAATGTGTCAGCTATCTCACGCAACTTCACTTTCAAAACTATTTTGAGGATTTTTTTATGTTTTCCACAACAACTGCCGATTTTGGGCGGCCAGAGCGTTCAGCATCATCTGTGTTTGTACGACCACGTTTAAATTCAGCATACCAGTCAATAATAGTTGATTTCCTTGGTGCAGAGTCTCCATAACGCTTATCAAGCCATTGTTTGGCTTAAACAGTATTTTTCGCCATCGAACAACAATGTTTAATCAACACACGAAATTCTTTTTATCCTTTGTTTTGAAAATTACAAAGGGGTCACTAAAACCACTATAACCTGTAAACTAATTGTCAGAATGTCATGAAATTTTGACACGTTTGTATCGTTTGAAAGTTGGTACTATCCAGAAATCCTATGGGTCTGTCAACAGTGTTGCCATATATGTGTCACAGCGGAGAATTATTAAGTGAAGTGTTATAATTATAAAAGTACTTTGTAAAATGAAAATAATGGAGGTTTGTGTGTTTTATTATAGGAAATTCTTTATTAAGTAGTAAAATAATATATTTTAGTTATGGATGAACCTAGAAAATTAAAGAATATTAAGTATAAAAGATGGAATTTGTCAAAAGTTTTATTACACACACACACATATATATATATATATATATATATATAAGTTTAAAAATCCAATGAAAGAATAGAGAGAAGTTTCAACTCAAAAATCCCCAACATTACAAAATGCCTTATAAATAAAAGTATCAAACAGAGAATCATCAATCAAGTGGAAATTAAAATGCAAACCTCTAGTCATCAAGCTGAAGACAAACGGAAAACATCAATGGAAAAGAATCGATAAAATAATATCAAATAAAATCCTCGCATGAAAGCTTTGCATGTGGACAAGCCCTGGGCTTAATAATGAATTGTTTATTTCGATAAAACTCTTTATAAAGTCCAAGTATTTTTTATAAAAATGAACACAGAATGCATGATTCTGATATCAGTGATAGATTATATCTATAAACTTAACAACACTAACTTGGACAACATGCATAAATATTGAAAAACAATAGGAAATAAGAATACCTGAAAAAACACTGCATACGTCTGTTCCATTGGAGCCTTGAATAAAGAGACCAATGTTGCCAATCTCAAAAAAATATAAAGTTGAGAACTGCTGTTGCCAATCGTGACAAAGAAATAACAGTAATGCGAAAAGACGATAAAAGGGGATATTCAACAGTAAGAACATGTAAATACATGGTAATGTTTATTCAAGAGAAAGTGAATGTCTGGCTAAAACACTTAGGAGGGAATTTAAGTATAATCTACTATTCCAAACTTTTTAATTATTCTATGTACTAAATTAGCTGGATATTTATATAATTTGTTAGTAATTTTAAGTTTATTAATATGCATAGCATGACATTTTTATCAGCTAATCTATAAATTCTAAAAAGCTGATTAAGTATCATATTTCTAAACAATTGAATCGAGTTACAGGAATTGAAAGGCAATATTTTATTAATGTTAAAGTTAAAAGAGTCTTTTTTATCATATAAATTAGTAACTATCCTATTAGTAGGTTCAATAATAAGATTTAAGTCCAAAAAATTTATGTTATTACTAATAGTGGTTTCATTAGGAATTAGTTTCAAATTATCCGGATAGAAATCTATATCTGTGACACAGTTGTCTGTAAAGACCAAACAAATCAGATCATCAACATATCTGTAAATTTTATTATCTATTGAAGTAAAAGATTTTTCACAATGATAAAGGTATAAATTAGCTAATACACTGCTACTACAATCACCTTGAGGAACCCCTGAGACTTGTAAGTATAATTTATTACCTTGAAATATATAATTATTGAAAAGAACAAAGTGAAGGAATTTAGGAAATTTGTTAAATATAGTATGAGTAGTATGATAAGTAGTATAAACATTATACGTATAGGCCTAAAATTACTACATAAAGACCAGAGATCTTAATGTTATTAAAAAGATCTTTAAAATCAAAAGTTTGAAGTCCAATTAGTTTATCAAGTGATGTTGATTTATTCTTTAATTCTTTACTATTATGTAGAATAAGGTAGTAATTGGTAGAAAAACGTAAACTATCATTTATTACATTTAAATAATTATTTAGTAATTTATTCGCAGTAGTAGAGTAAGTATTATGTGATCCCTAGTTACTGTTCTAAATTTAATAGGATTATATATATATATATATATATATATATATATATATATATATATATATATATATATATATATATATATATATATATATATATATATATATATATATATTATATACAGGGTGTCCCAAAAAGATTGAAACGCGCCTTAATTCGTTACCTGTTGGAGATAAGTGGGTAATGTAATTTGTAGAAATATTGAAAGTAAGGTAGGAAATAAGACTACGTTAATGAAATAGTCCTCCCGTCAATTTTCTGATTGACCAAATTTGTCTAAGGGGGTCGTATAAAACTTTAAGAAATGTGACTTTTTGGAAATTAATGGAAGGACTATTTCATTAACGTAGTCTTATTTCCTACCTTACTTTCAACATTTATGCAATTTACATTGCCCACTTATCTCCAATAGGTAAAGAATTAAAGCGCGTTTCTATTTTTGGGACACCCTGTATATATAAATATATATATATATATATATATATATATATATATATATATATATACTGGGTGTTCGTAAATTGTTTTGACAAAATAAGAGGGGGGGGTGATAGTATCCATCAAGAGGAACTATATTTACTATGGAACCTAGGATCGCATTCCACTATGAGTGTCAAAAAAGCGTAAAGTAAAAGCTGAACTTTCAACAGTAAAAATAAGAAGAATTAACATAATTATAAGTTACACAATGCCATTTATTTGCACAAGAGAAAGACTGAATGTGTAGATGCTCAAAATGACGTCCAAGGGTGCCGTTGCACAATTGACACCGGCGAGAGAACGACTGGCGCACCCTCTCGAAGACACCTGGTGTCGTGTTTATCCTGTCTGTTGGAACAACGATTCTCGCGACGAGATTTTCTATGGAGTCCACAGGCGTCTCGTACACCAATGATTTTATATGCCCACAGAAGAATTCCAGTGGGTTGAGGTCCGGTGAGCCTGGATGCCAAGCCACAGGTCCACTACGTCCAATCTATCGTCCGGGATATGCGGCATGCAAGAAGTGTCAGACCGTATTGGAAAAGTGTGCTGGGACGTTGTTATCCTGGCATTAATCGGAAGCATTGAGGATGTGCCACTTTTAAGGAACAACGTTTGTTTGATTGGCTGTCTACTGAGCCTGAGCTTTGATCAGCCAATCAACTCCAACTGTCGATACTGTTTCTTGTCACTGGAAATTTGCATACAGTACAGGCTTGACGGTGATGTTCTGGAGATGTGACTTCTCCTGCACTACATCTATGTCGTCCGAAGTGGTGACTTGTGTTTGTTGGACGTGTTTCGAATTTACTCTTTTCTGACACTCAGAGTGGAATGTGATCCTGGATTCCATAGTAAATTTTGTTCGTCTTGATGGGTAATATCACCCCTCTTATTGTGTCAAAACTATTTACGAACACTCTATATATGTAAAATGTTTATTTTAGGTCGCGATCACTTCATTCTGACTTTTTTGTCAAAAATAAATGAATGTAATAAATTAAAAAGGTTTTTTAGCCCTGTTTCAAAATTTAAATAATAGTAATGGTATTTTAAAACGTCATTTGTTCAGAGTGCCGATGGAAAGAATGCCATTCCCATTGCAAGTTTTCCTCTCTCTATTATAAACTGAGATTGAAAATATAGGGTTTGGGCAGTTATGTGTCCCCCCGATTAAGGGTAAGCGGGACGGAGTATACCATCGAGGAAGGGGGATATGTGAGGTAATTTTTCTTTCACGATCAATCCCGTTAAGAAAAATCTCGTGTTCAAAAGTTTTGTTTGATCGAGTCGAGTGTGAGGTCTATATAACCTTTACTTATAATTTTCTTCAGTTTGATGATTTGAAGTATGAAGTTATGTTACACTAGCAAACATTTTGACTGGTTCCAGTTAAGTAGACCAATCAGAGAGCCAGTGAACCAAGCTGTTGATATGGCACTCTCTTGTGGACCATTTGCAGACGCTCTCAATCCCTGACCCGTCTACCTCTTTCGATCACGTGCTAGACGCTTTGTGTTTGTATTATTAATCAAGGATGCGCTTATCGGAATGATACTTTTCCACGTAACTTATACCTTTTATTTCTAGCGGAGAAAATTTTATCCCCGTTTTTCCAAATTCTGAGACTCGTGGGATTTTGTATCTCTGACGCCTGTCAGAATTCTGCCAAACCGCGCGTAATTTCTGATCTTCTCTTTTTTGATAAATCCGTTAATCTCCTTTTTTGATAAATCCGTATTTCCTTTTTACTTATGTTACAGTTACAGCGTACTCAGGTATAGCCTAGGAGGTATAGCGCAGGAGGTATGACGCAGATGGTATAGCGCAGGAGGTATAACGCAGGTGGTACAGCGCAGGAGGAATAGTGAAGACAAGCGCACTCTATGAGCGCAGGCAGTCCTTTGACCAAGTGATCTTTGATCCTTGTTGACAAGGCAGGATAAAACTTTCAAATCAGTTATCGAAGGAGGGGGAATCAATGAATCAAAGATCGAAGTATGACGAAAAAGATCGATAGGCAACAAGTGCGGATTTCTTGCGTTCAAATCGAGAGGATATGGCAAGGTTCATCAATGGATCCTCCCAAGTAAGTCCAGCATTGCGAGAGAAAGTGCTGATCATACCGAATGTCTAGAGTAACTGAACATGAGTAAGTTTTTTGTACTCGCGAGAGAGCGCTTGTTTCGCATAAATTACCAAGCACAGTGGACTAGTTGTGTTCAGGTTACATTGAACGGAGACTGTGAATATGTGCAGATACTTTATTTAAACAGCCAGTTATCTTATAGATATCTTAGATATCTTATTTAAACGTCCAGTTACTTTACTTAAACAGCCAGTTATATGTTCTGTTTGAGTTAATAAATCAGTTTGGATTTAAATCGTAGTCTCTGTTTGAACTTTCCTTGTCCGTTAGAGGTGTAATTGATTATTTTCCAGGAAGGACGTTTGAGCTGAGTAAATTTTAGTTCGAATACATAGAAAAGCACTTAGACTTCATAAGACTTTGTTTTAAAATCAGGGCTTTAAAACTGGTTAATACTGCTCTGATGGTTGCTAATAATTACATTTAATTCGCTAAGTTATTCTGATGCAATGTTTTAGGTTCGATGTGCACATCTGTAAACATATTATGATTAGTAACAATAATGTGTAAGCAATAACAAGAAAGCCTAATAAAAAATAACTATCTTTCGTTTATTTTGTATTTTTAATTTCTGCAGGGAACGATCATATATATGCTCTGACTAATCAAGTAGCGAACATAGTGAAGTTCACTTTAACTGACTTTGAAGGAAATATGACTTATGCAACATACGATGAGTTTTGGATTGAAGACGAAACACGCAAGTATACAATGCATGTTAGTGGATACAGAGGAACTGCAGGTAAAGAGACCACGCAAAAAATATGTATTTTTTATAAATGCTGTGAATAGAACTTAATCCTTTACTCATTAAAAATCCTTTTTCATTGTGGAATATTCAAATTTTTATGGTGCAATCAACATGTCTTCAAATGACATCAAATTTTTAAAGTGCACTTGCAGAGTTTTAAGATTCTACACTGTAAAACATTTGCGAGCACGTAACTGAAAGTTTCAGGGGAATTAGCTGTCCGTAATGGGGAGTAATGTCCCTTATAGTTTTAGATAATATATTTATATATAAACTAGCAGCATACCCTTTCTTAGTACGGAGTATATAATGTAAAGAAACTTAAAATTCACAATCATGTGCAAATTCCAATAGTATACTAAATGACATTTTTAATCAAAATATTCTGTTAAAATATTCAATAAAATTCTCCTAAAAAGAAGTTTAAGAATCTCTGTTCTCACTATACAAAATTATTTTCACGGGCAGCTTTGAAGAATAACATATCCTGGCTCCTTTTGTAAGCAAATTTACAAAAAAAGAAAAAAGGAATTGGCGATCAGAAAAATTTAGAATTTTCTGATTTTCATGTTGTACTCTATGAGCCACAGAACACCTGTTGCACAAACAACTATTGCTAAAAGATACTTCTGACAGCTAGAGGAGCTAGATTTTATGATGTTTTTAGCGGTCGAGAGTAGCGAGTTAGGCCCTCGAAGCGTCATAGGCCTATGTTCGAATTACTACATATCAACTGTTGCACAAATTGTGGCAAAAGTGCGATTTTCACTTTGGCGACAAAAGACATGGAAAGGGTTTCCAGAATAGAATATTGCGATTTTTTAATTTGGCGATAAAATGGACGATAAAAAGACGACAAAAGACACGTGAAGGATTGCCAGAATGGAGTGGTCTCCAAATCATAGCAGGGATTGCCAGAATCTCACCTAAAATTGCCAAGAATGGAAAAGGGATTATACTACATCTGTTTCCTAGAATTTAAACGAGATCTGCATAGTTTACGAGTTTATATTATACCAAGTGAAATTGTTTCACATTCAGCTGCAATTACAGGTGTACATGAAAATTCTAGCATCATTTCTGAAATATTTAGCTAATTATCGTCTGCCCAACCGTTATTTTTGAATTTTTGTATTTATATTATTATAACTATCCGAAACCTTACTAGTCACCACGGACTGCTGATTCCTAGAAATTTTCAGTTACATGCTTGCAATTGTTTTATAGTGCACACTATAATACATTTTGCAGCCTTTGCTCATTTCTTTCAGCTATTTTGTTGATAATTTCGGCAAATTATCCGAAAATTTGCAATTTCAGGCGTTTATGGAAATTCTAACATCATTTCTGAAACATTCGGCTAATTGCCTGCTGAAACATTGAAGCATTGAACATCAGCCTGCTGAAGCATTATTTTTGTATTTTTTGTATATAGTATGTTATCATAACTATCAGGAACCTAACTCCCCATTACGGACAGTTGATTCCCTTGAAACTTTCATTAACATGCTTGCAAATGCTTTGCAGTGCAAATTTGTAACAATGCGAATGCTTTATTTTTGAAGGAGATTCCTTTTCGGACACCAATGGGGAACCATTCAGTACCAAAGACCAAGATAACGACTCTTACGATGGAAATTGTGCTATGGAGTATACAGGTGCTTGGTGGTATGTAAACTGTCATTCCTCGAACTTGAACGGGAATTACTTGAAAGGACCACACGAGACTAGTTCCGACGGAGTTAATTGGTCTGGATTCAGGGGCTTTTCTTACTCGCTCAAGGACACCGTCATCAAGATAAGGCCAAAAGATTTCAAGAAAAGTGTGGCGGGACTATAGCAGATATCACAGCCTATTCAGAGTAGAATCCAGAGGGCATGAATGACAGTTAGAATATGCAGATATAACACTAGGATTCTGAGAATATAGAGGGTGTGAGGGAAAGTGGTGGCTCATACCAATAAGTCGAGAAATATTAAGGTTTGCGTCCCCATACACCTGCATGTCTTCATGCAGGTGTATGGGGACCAAATCTGAATGGTGCTCTGTTACATGATGAGACAACTTCAGAAGGATTGACCTCTTTCTTTAGCTTCTTTAAGAGGATACGGATGTATCCTGCTCTTTGTTAGAGATATGGAAAAAGTCAATTACAAAGCTGTAAAGCGTTAAAAATAAGTACTAGGCATTTTTGTCCCTACGGAAAGATGGAAAGGATTGCTAAACATTAACCAGAGTTTGGCTCAACTCAACTTTCTTATACCAGCATCCATTATGTTTTTCAAATTTTACAAGAAGAAATTTGAAAAATCGGTATCATGTGGTTTCAAATGATTACAACTACAGCGGTTTACGCTTAACTTTAAAAGACAGAGAAAACTCTTTTGATTGATACCATACTTAATAATGTACCCGCTTCAGGGGGAAGGGCGGTAATCGCGGCTATTTCTCGCAAACGAGGAATAAAATTCAAAGTTTTGTCCCGAATTGAAATAATTTTATCTCGTTCTAGATTTTTTGATAACAAAGCAGGAAGTAAAGTTTCTTGAAAATCCACTGATATTTGTGGCTGCTGATATAGGAAATCGACCATAGACATCAGACAGTCAGACCGATATCACTCCAAAAATAGTCAAAACGTGTTCAGAAGGTCTTAAAACATATATTAGCATCAAAATCTCGAAATCGAAAATTTTCGTGAAAATAACACTTTCTCAATATTACATATGAGAAAGTAATCAGAGCATACAGTCTGGCCTAGAAAATTGAATATTTAAACAATGTGGCAGAATAAAATTGACTTTATTGTACACAAAATGCAAAATGTTCATAATCAGCAACGACGCATGCTTTCATACGTGTAATAAGATGTTTCAGCAGATTTTCCAATGTCTCTATGTTTACACTGTTAGATGCAGACGATTAAAATCTCTTTTAAAATCGTTATTTAGAGCGTCATTTTGCAGCTTTCACTGTGGGGTGAAAATGCTTAGCACTACTTTTGCCACGCTCTACAACTTTATAATTTACTTAAAATTACTTAATTACCTTAAACAGAAACAAAAACAAAAAACAAACTAAAAGAGATAACTTCCTTAACTCTGCCTCATCGTGTAGTGCCATACGGATTTCCTATACATTTGCATAAAAAATGCAGATAACTCAAATACATCTCGAGGTATTAGCCTTGATCCATGACTTTCCTTGAAACCCATTACAAGCACTGTATTATGCGTGGCCATTTCAAGCAAGAAAGCCTTTAAGTACTTTAAGTGAGCCAAAGTGGAACGGTTCAAAACTTGTGCCATACTGTGTTTTTACTTTTGTTCAAATGATTTCATTACATATCGATTTTCTGTAAATTTCGATGACCCCTGTGAGCTTGTGATGGCATTAAAGATAGCGCAAATCATTGTAAAGAAAAATACTACGTGTAGCGAAATTATTGTTCTTTCAACATTTTTAATGTTTTTTTCTGTAGTGCAGAACTTTTTGTGATATGAATCCTGGTAAAATGTGATAAAGAAAATATCTATAGATATAGAAACAGCAAGGCCAATTTGAGTCTCTTTGATCTACAGGTAAGCGATTTCTGAATTAAAACATCTACGGGACATGAGGAAATTCACAAATTAATCAAAATTTCATTGGAATTTTGATTTAAAAAATGATCTTGATTAATAAAAAATATCTCAAAATAATCTTCACTAATTTAGATATTTTGCAGCAGAAAAATCACTAAGAAATAAAATTACTCACTGAAAATGAAATTAGTCATATTTTGTTTCGTCAATGAAAACGCACAGAAAGCAGAAGAACTTGTTTAATTGTTTTGTTAAATAAGGTATGGGAATGAAAACTAGTTAGTGATTGGTGTCAATATATATTGTTATACTATTGTTTTTACTTCAAAGTTTTTCTTGTCTATTTATCAGGATCTGTTATAGATAGAGATTGGATGATGACTGATATGGATTCAGAATCAAATTCTAAGGAAGGATAAGGATTTCCGCTGTCGGTTCTTTCTTCATTCAAAAGTTTTAATTCTACTTGAAACATCTATTTCTCAAGATTGGCTGTTGATAGAGCTCAGATTGGTGATAGCTGATATGAATTTAGCATCAAATTCTGGAGGGTGTAGCGTGGTTTACTAAAGTTCCTCGTCCGTTTAAAAAATGTTTCTCCGTTTCAAAACTGTTTCTTGAATCATCTGTTTTTCAATATTGTCTATAGAAAGAGTTTAGGTAATGACTTATGTGTAAATTGAGCATCTAATTCTGGAGAAGGCAAGCAATCGATTCTCTAAGGATTTCTACTTTCTTTTCGTGTTGGGTTAAAAAAAATTGCTTGGAATATCTATTTATCAGCATAGTTTCTAGATACAGCTTAGATGATGAGTGATATGGATTCAGAAAGCAACAGTGAAGTAATAACAGCCAAGGGGTTATCGATTGCTACTTTAAAGGTTTTACACTTTAAAACAACTTTTATTACTTTCAATTTTCGGAAGTAGGCAACAAAGGTGCTTCAGTCGTATTAGGTAAGATCCTACAGTTTATAATAGAGATGTTTCAGAAAGTTTTATTGTCTTCCTGTCTGAAACTTCTGTATTATTCACTTCAGAATATTTTTATAAATGCGATAAACCTTTTCGATGAAATAATTTTATGAAGTCGCCACTGTTAAATGGTGTAAAAGTGCGTTTTTTATTTACAGTTTAGTGTTACAAGTTGTGTTTTAATACGAGATGAAACTCAATTTGATTAGCAGTTAGTATCTAAACACCATATCCAAATGCTTAAAATTACAGTACTACTTTGAATATAATCACTATTTATCTTCAGTTCATGAATGTTACATTACGACGTATAGAGGGTGAAAGAAAAGCAATTAACATAAAAATTTAAAATTATTTAATGTATACAGTCGAAAAAAGAAAAACAAATCGAATATTCCTCTCTTTAGTAACATGAGTTGCAACATTCTTCAGCATCCTTAGTCACTTAAAAAATTTAAGTCATGAACAAATGCTACCCTGTTGTATGCTACTCTTCATACACCCTAATTAATTTGTCCCAAATTTATTTAGCAATGGAACAAGTCATCACAAAGCCAGCAACTGTTGAACTGAGAATGCTTGCAATTTGAACCGTCATTTTAGAATTGTCATAGCGCCATTCAGCAGGTTTTATCCCATCGTTATCCCAAGGGATAGTATCGTCCTTTGCAGTAGGTATCATAAGACCGTACGTACGCGTATCATACGTACGCGTTGGTATCGTACGTGCGCGTTCCGTTAATAATGGGAGTCCACTCATAGTCCCCGAAGTACCTTTTCATTTGCTCCAATTTCTTGCTCAGTACAATTTATCTGTTTGTACCTCTATATACAACATATTGACAATTAAGTCTATCGCCTATACACAGAAATTTCACTTTCCTATTGAGTTACAGCTGCAAAATTTGTAAATTATTTTCACCGTAAGTGTAAGGTATGATCTAAATTACATTTTTAATTACATTTTCGTATAGTATAAATTGTATAAGAAACGTTGTTAATAAGATATTGTACTATTTCGTATAGTATAAATTGTATAAGAAACATTGTTAATAAGCTATTGTACTATTTTGTGACATTTTCAAAACGAGTGAACCATGCTCGATACATTTTCTTCATGCTTCAGAATTTTTTACGAAATGTGTTACAATTACGTGTATTAAAAGCTATGAATATTAAATATTTTTTAAAAATTTGTGTGGATTTTGTTTATGTATTTCATTCTTTTTAGTAGCATGATATAATTTACATCTATAGATTCTTATATTATATAAATTGTATAATAAACAATGTTTACAAGATACAGAAATCCCGCGATTAACACAACTTCGATTAGCACAAAACTCGATTTAGTGCGGTTTACAATTTGCATTCAAATATCGATTAGCATGAGTCAAAATTTCTATTTGCTCGATATTTAGCTAAAGCCTAAACCTAGTGAACTGAAGTTTCGGATATAGGTTGCATTGATAAAGCGGTGATGTTCAGTTATATAAATATACTAGCAGCATACCCGTTCTTCGTACGGAATATATAATATAAAGAAACTTATAATTCGCAATCATGTGCAAATTCTGTTAAAATATTAAATTTATTGCTCCTAAAGAGAAGTTTAAGAATATCTGTTCTCACTATGCAAAATTATCTTCACGGGCAGATCTGAAGAATAAAACTCCTGGCCCCCTTTTGTAAGCAAATTTACAAAAAAAAAGGAATTGTATCAATATATGCAACCCCCGTACTACTTATATTGTCGCAGATTAGAAAATATGCCAGTGTGCTAGTAGAAGATTACCCGTATTACAATATGAGTCTTAAAAATATTTGCCAAAATAAAACAGATGACGTAATAAATTGGAAATATCAATAATCCCCGTAATCTTTATACCAGAAGGCGTAATTGATTCCAATATATGCCAATATATAATAAAATATATGCCAATATACCTGTACTACTTATATTCTCATAGATTAGAAAATATAATGCATTTGTAGAAGATTACTCGTACAAAGTACTATATATGAGTTTCAACAATTTTCGTCATAATAAAACAATGGCATAATAACTTGAAAATATCAATAATCCCTGAATCAACAGTCCCCGAAAATATCAATTATAAGAATCTTTAAACCTGAAGACCGTAATTGATATTATCCAGTCAAAAATGCAATGACAATAACATTTATTTTATATACATATCTTTATTTTTCAAATCGGAAAAGATTTAATATAAAACCGTATGCCGCATAACACATTGGATCCGTTGCTAAGCGACATGATATCATTTTCTTCAAATAAATTGATGGAAATCATATCATCTGAATAATGCGACCTCCATGGAAGATTTGGCGACATTTTAGTCAATTTAGAGATAACTTAAAAAATCCCCAAATTTATCGCCAAGTGGGACTGTTGAACAGATAGTCCCATTTTGCGACAAATTGACAAAATATCATCACAATACTATCCCCTAACAAAACACAATTATTTTCATTCATTAAGCGCGATTTTATCAATTCTATGATATTTTTATGGACTCGCAAATATTTTTATCAATTTGGTGATATTTAAAAAATTCGTTAAATGTGTTACTAAGTAGGATGGATGGACTGTCCGACAAATGCTACCGAAACATCATTTCAGTACTCTATTATAAAAAAACAAATATTGATTTGCGTCATTTTTATAAATTTGGAAACATTTCCGCTAATTTGGTAAAGTTTAAGAAAAGTTACCAAGTTATTTAGAGATATTCCGCTAAACTCGTAGCTCTAAATTTGCAGATCTGAAGAATAAAATATTCTGACCCCGTTTGTATATACTAAATGAAAACACTAAAATTGTATTATAAGATACAGCCGTTCTACTCTTTTTCTGTTTCAACAATCGGCTAAATGAATTTATTGGGTAAACACAATATATGAGTTTATTAGCTAAACACAATATATGAGCTCCTCTTTGCTAAAATAAATGAAAATGATGTACGCAGTTCGGAATTTATATAATTAAAAGAACAACCAAACCTTTCATTTAAAAATATATTTTTACATCCATTTATTTATTATTCAAATAGAAAAAATAATAATAAATATTAACAACACATTTAATTTCTTTCCGTTGCCGAGCAACATGATATAAGATAGAATCTTCCTCAAAAAATGCGAAATTAAATAGCCATTTTGATTTCTTTATACTTTTAATCGTTGAGTAAAAGGTTGTGAAATATAACCACGGAGGTAGATTTTTCCATTTAAATTCATGTTTCAAACAATTCATGTTTTCCGATAGTGACTAATTAATGCAAAATCCTGCACCAAACTCGGAAATAAAGTTTTATTTCATTTCGCCGCTTTAAACAAACGATTTTCATCCTTTCCGTTTGAATAAACCACGGAGTTGGAGAGTGTAACTCATAGGAAAAAGTTCCGTTTTTCATTAATATCTAGACAACCCCTGGTCTTAGAAACTCGAAACTTGAACTAAATTTATGGGGGGCTATTTCAAGGCTATCCACAAAATTTCATTAAATTCGGTTCAGCTGTTTTTCCGTGATGATGAGACAAACGAAAATTTCGTTTTTTACTAATATCTCGAGAACCACTGGTCGTAGAAACTCAAAACACGGACTAAATTTTAAGTGGGGCAATTTCTAGGCTACCCACCAAATTTCATCAAATTCGGTTCAGCCGTTCTCCCGTGATGATGGGACAAACAGACAGACAGACAGACAGACAGACAGACAGACAGACAGATTTTCAATTTTATTCATATAGATTTTTTTTATATATTGATACGTCAATAATATATGTGTGGATGCTGTACTATACATTAAAACATTTTCAAAAACGTGTAGTAAGTTAACGTTGGTTCATGGATTTCTAAACATATTCACTCTTTTCATAATTCGATACATTGCGCAATATATACGCAGAATTGTATCACTCGCAACGATGTAATTAAGCTACGTAATCAACTTATGTAAGTAGCAAATCAGTTGTCTGAAGTCGTTCTTGAGTGACTTGAATTGCCAAATTTTGAAATATAGTGTGTCTTACCGTAATGTAAGTTGTACATATTTTTTAAGAAAATACTAAAGTGTTTTATTAATTTCAATAAACGTTTAATGCAAATGCTAATTGTTATCCATTGCTTTTTGTGGGACATATATAAAATAAAGTTAAAGTTTAACTTTATAGTTAACATTAATTTAGTATTATTATTTATTTATTATTAAATTAAATTAATTTGACATGGCCGTTATTCTCATATAATGGAATTATATTTAATGTACATTGTGCTATGTTGTGCCGCTATTAACCCTCCAATTATTTTTACCTTTTGAGTGAGTCCTGAAAAAAATTATTAATTAATATAAAGATTAGACCAATTTAAACTTAACAATACCATTTATTAAAGACACAAAATACCTATTCAATTCCAATACATTAACTACTCTTCCTATTAATTATTACTTTCCTCATATACATAATGTATAAGGAAAGTATTGTGACGGGGTCGAAAATTCGAATTCGAGTTTTCGACGGGAGAGCACGTTTCAAGCATCCCTGATCACGAATCAAACATTTTTGAAGTGATGTCTGTGTGTGTGTGTGTGTGAAAGTATGTGTGTGTGTGTCAGTGAGTCTGTGGAGACGATAACTGACGAACGAATGGACCGATTCGAATGAAATTTGGTACAAAAATCGAAATCCGTAAACACTGGAAGCCTGTTGTTTTTATTCGCAATCGAATGTTTAAAACCCGTCCAAATTTTAGAGTGAAATTTTGAAAAAATCGTCAAAAAATAAAAACCTCCAATAAATTTACGCATATAGACATTTCTGATGTAATTTTTCATTAGAAAACAATTGGCATAAATTTTAGAACGCTAATATGAACCGTTCTCGAGATATTGTACAGTTTTCAAAAAAATATCAAAAGTCATATAAAATAAAAAAAAATATTTCCTATTGAGAAACATGTTCACTTTTCATATATAATACCATGCGATATATTGAGTGACATCATTCTCGTGGATCTAGGTCATTCCATTCATGAGAAACGGTACTTTGAGTAATACTTTTGCATTTTAACGCCAATAATCCTTTATATGCTATAAAAATAACTTATTTCTCCGTTCATAACGCTTGGCGAGATTTTGGTGACGAATTTGGTGGAATGCTGCCAACTTGGCAACATTTTAAATGTTGCCAAATTAACGAAAATTTCGCCAAATGGATAAAAATGGCGCTAAGTCAATGAAAATGACAACTGATTGACGAAAATTCAATATCTTGGAAAGAATATAAGTATCTATTAGAAGAAAAACCTATTTTTTTACTGTAAAAGAATTAAATTCATTGCATTATATAAGGAAAGTCATGTGTTGCCCACATCAGGTTTTTTATTAAGATAGAATGTGAGGGGAGCACGTGAGACACTGAACCATATATCTAACGTATTTAATAACCTGTGGATATTTGAGGAACACATACCTTCAATTTGGGCCTTTGCAATAGACCATAATGCTTGCAAATACTTGGTTGCACTGAACACATCCTAGATCTTCCTTATTTGGGAACTTCCACGCAATATTCTGCTTCTTTAGTATTGTCGTTCTATCATAATGGCAGGCACGCCTCCGCCCAAGTCATAACGTCGCAGTCGTTGCACACATCTTATTTCAGTCAAAACTCATAATCGTCTCCTAAGTCAAAATCCAACTGTTTCGTCAAAGTCTGATCTCCATTACTTTCTTCGTCAAAGTCTGATCTCCATTACTTTCTTCGTCAAAGTCTGATCTCCATTACTTTCTTCGTCAAAGTCTGATCTCCATTTCTTTTCGTCTACATCTCATCTCGTTCTCTCTTCGTCTCTGGTTCCTTCGGTGCGTGTGTGTGTGTGTGTGGGGGGGGTAACCCCGCCTTTACTTCTTATTGGCGTTTACTGGATACTCCTTACTCAATTGCGCTATTGCACATTTAGTATGGCCCAGCTCTGCCCCCTCTGGTATTGCACCCCTAAATTTATAGTCTTTTGGCCTTAAAGTTCAAGTCCTCATAAACCCTGGTGCCAGCCAGACTACAGCCTTGTTTGCCGGTCTGGGCATCATAAATTTCGCAAATAAAAGTGTCTCATGTGAGAACAATTTCTGGTCTCACACTTTTATTCTACTCGGCATGAAAACATTAAAAAAAATATTGAATGATATTTTCAAGGTCTAAGATATTTTACATTGATTTTTAAATTCGATTAGCGTGACGTGTTTTGCAATCAAGTAAATCGGGGGATTGCTGCGTTGCACGGTTCTGTAATATTTTAAAAACAGTGATGCATATTTTCGTACATGGTTTTTGTTTCTTTCAACATTTTTCAATCCCACTTCCTTTAATAACGCCAATAGCTATCGAATCATGCACCTGATTCTATAAATGATAACAGCTGGAATGAAGAAGAATAAAGAATTGAATATAGAATGGACCTTACTGACATATGTTTCGAATAAAGCAGGCATATGTCAGTAAGGTGACGAAAATTGCCCCTTCTTTAGTTCAAATGAATAGATAGAACAGTATGCATCCTTACAGCCACTGCCAAGAACGAACTGGCAGATCTTCTAGTATTAACCAGGCCTTAAGGAATAACTTGATAAAGTTACTTCATTTTTGTTTTAGATTAAAGATCAATTGATATTTACTTTTTATTTGTGCAAGTATATTTTAGTCTAATTCTTTAGCAACAACGTTGGAGTTTAGTAACCATAGCGCAAAGTATAACACTTTTTTCAAGTATAACTATTTTTTCAAATTATTACTATTCTTTTCAGTGATTATCACGCACTGTAAAAGATTTCGTTCCTCACTATTTTTGTTTTCCAAGCAGTCGCTTCGAAGAACTTAATTTAGAGAAAAGAAATAGTGTCACAAGTGTTTATTATCTACATATAAATCTAAAGGAATAGGTATGGTATTATCAAGTCTAAATTATCTTTCCAATCCAGTCATACTACAAGCTAGTATCTCTTTCTTTAGCATCTATATATTTCGAGACATATGGAAATCACATGCCCATTCAGCGAAACAAGTAGTTCGAAAAAAGGAAAAATAAATTAACATGAATTACGGAAATAAATTATATAAATAAATAATAAATAAAATAAATAAACATAAATTACAGAAAATGAAAGTGTGATGATTAGACTTCGTCTGTCCTTTTTTCCAATTAAAGTCTAAGATACTTGTCTCTTGGGGCTTCATATGATGGGGAGGCGGAAAATACCATATAATGTATCTCATGTCATAATCGACTTATGTCTTAGTGTATTAAAGTGCAAGTCCAGCGCTGGTCGTGTCACAAGTGTTTATTATCTACATATAAATCTAAAGGAATATGTATGGTATTATCATGTCTAAATTATCTTTCCAATCCAGTCATACTACAAGCTAGTATCTCTTTCTTTAACATCTATATATTTCGAGACATATGGAAATCACATGCCCATTCAGCGAAACAAGTAGTTCGAAAAAAGGAAAAATAAATTTACGAAAATATTTTTACCCCATGGTTTGTTTATTTAATTTAGTTTTGAAGTTCTTATTTATATTCTTTGAAAACAATTTTGGATAAAATATCATATTTTTAGCCATTAGCTTAAAAAACAACTGCGGACAATTCTGAAAAGAATGATGTATTTATTTATTATGATATGACAATAGGAAGAGTGTTTAAATATCATTTTATACTGTGGGGCCAGAAATCACGTGGACAGATTTTTATGTAGATTCATGATGTTTGGCAGGTCAGGTAATGGCACCAGACTGAAAGACGTCAATGTATTACAGCCCTGACCCGAGAGATCACCAAAAGTCATAAATTAGGGGGCTTCAAGACAGGTTGAGTCGAACCGGAGCAGTAACTCGAGGCTAAAGGAAACACCATGGGATTGGTTCAAAGTTAAACCAATATGGAAGATGTCTTGTCGCATTGCCCTGAGGTCAACCAATGATAGCCAAAGAGGCGTATCAGACCTCAGGCAAAGAGAGGTGGCAACCGAAAGGTTCTACCGATTCAAAGATCATTCGGAGCAGTAATAAGTCGAGTTCAGTAGTAGATCATTCAGAGTAATGTAGTCAGATATGTGAAAGTTACGAGAAGAGATTAGTTGTATTCAGAGTAATATAGAGAGATGAAGCAGTGATGTGTGTCAGCGTTCAGACGAGAGTTAGTAGTGTGCTGTCATGAAATGAAGGCAAAAGTTGCCTGCAATAGCAAGTTGTGTGTCAATGTCCAAAGACATACTTGGAGGTATGTGCAGATCAAATATTATGGAAGGTCATATTCACTTTAGGCATTTTTAACTTACCTGGTGTCACAGGTCCAATCTCATCCTTAATTATATGTGCAAATTAATATTGTAATTAATTTAATAATGGATAGAATATTTTTAATAAATAATGTTGTTTTAAAGTTAAAATGGGTGCAGTCAATTGTGTGTAGTGTTAATTTAATATATTCTATTCCAGGAACTCGTACTAAAGATTTTATGGTGGGTTTTTAGCGGCACAATGCAATGTTATACGACTTCCGATCAACGGCCATGTTTAAGAGTTAAATTTAAAATATGATTTGCATATTCTTTTTTGTAAATGTGCACCACAACTACAACACTGACACAAAATGATCTTAAATTTCCAATTTTAAATGGCTTTTCTAAAAAACATATATTTTTATACTTTGGGCACACTTTTCTGTGTAAGTACTAATCATTGAGCTCTAATTTTTTTATTCATATATTTATGAATATATGAGCAATATTTTATTACCAATTAGATATTTTGAGCACATTAAAAATTATAGATTTTATACGGTAAATATTTTATTTAAAAAGAAAATAGAATATTAATTTTCAGATATAAATTTAAGTATACATTTTTGTAAGGTTAAAGTATCCATATCAAAATGTTTGAAATGACTGAAGTATTTGTGCCTGAAATAACGGAGCCAAAAATCTTGAAAATTAATACAGAAAGAATACATCTTACAGAGCTTCCTTAATACAATTGGATAAATGGCTAATTCTGATATTCTTATTTTCCTGAATATGTGTTATTTATTTTGCATCTTTAAGTTTTAGCAATCTGAGTTATATCTAAATAAATACACATCGTAATGTTTTTATGGAGGGTGGGGTGATCAAAATTGTAATTTTTTTCTGTAAATTGTGTTCTTTTAATTCATTTGATTATTACATCACATCTTCATTTCTGATACAACGGTGGCATCCAGCTGTGAAACCATGGCGTCTCTGGGCCTGATTTTGATAACGGTGTCTTTCAAAGAATATTTGTGACCTCTGAATAACTGCCACTCTACACCATCGGCATGACTCTCGTGAGGTCCTTTCAAGTAAAGGCCGTTCAAGTTGGAAGCGTGGCATGCTGTGTACCACCATGCGCCCTTGAACTGGACTGCGCAGTTCTTTTCGTAAGAATCATTGTCTCTGTCTTTGGTGGTGAAAGGTATTCCATTGGTCCCTGAGAAAGAATCACCTGAAATAAGATAAACTCTTTTAGTATCTCAAATGTATATAAAATACATCCATAATCAGACCTTCAAAGTGAATATTCAAATCATCCTAACGTACCATTCTGTAGCGAATTTACAATGTATTCCCGATTTTTTTGGAATAATATAATACACAAGACAGTGCCACAATAGCCAATGTCCTTGTTATTTTCCTTCTTCACTCTGTATAAGACTCATATTATATCGTACATCATAACTGACACAACTCAGAAAATTCAATTTGTCAGAAAATGAAGAAAATTATTTAAGTAAATATATGTTTTACCTTATTAAAACAATAGGACATTAAGGGATATCCATGAGAAAGAGAAAGCTCTTAGGTACATACATAGACGAAGTACTAATGAAACTGTCTTTCTAACTTTTGTTACAAAAATACATTTTTTATTTCCTTTTATCTCGTAAATATACAAATAATAAATATTTTTCTACATAATACTTCAACGTTCTATGCATAATTACCCCATTTTTATTATAAGAATATAATAATAATAAGAAACCTTTACGTAATTGTAAGCAAAACCTCATATAGGCCCCCTAATAAAAATGTATCGCTACTGGATACATATCAATTATGTTAATTTTGGGCAATTCTTTTTTTTATAATCACATTGTTTCCTTAATTTCGCCAATCATTTTATTTGTGTTTGGTGCATGGGCACACATAGGGTAGGGCAAGAGGGGGGAACTTGCCCTGCCCTACGGTCAAGGTCACAAAGTTGGGCATCATGCTAGTCAATTTTGTACATATTATCCTTGAGTTTGTCCCACTGACGTCAGTGGTTTAGCCCCTCCTAGCAAAAGTTCTTTGGGCTGCCATGGTTTGGTGGATCAATTATGGAGTTAAATGAATACAGTTTTACTGGCTGGTAGATTAATGTTGATCCAAAATAATCAAAACAATTCAAAAGTTATAAATTTCGGGTTGTGTTACTTTTCCTTGTGATGTGCGATATTCTATACTATATATTGTAGGTGAAACTCTCTGAAGGACTGAGGCAAATAATATTCTTTGTGATCTCCCTATGCTGCTTAATAACGGCAAGGTGTTGATTGATCTGGTCTAAATAAAAATAAGGTGTTGTAATATTTAATGCAAGTAGAAAAACTATGTTGCAATATCTAGTGTAAACAAAAGTGAGTTGTTGCAAGATTTTATATGTGAGAAGAGTGAGAAATGATATCATATGCTCACTTCTTTGTGCCTTCGTGGTCATAAGCATAGGCATTTTCATAGATAGTGTGTTTGAGGGTTAACCTTTGATGATGATACGATGTTTGTCCTACATCTTCTAATTGGAAAAATATGCAGCATTGAAACATGGATTGAGAACAAACAATTATCCTATTATAAATAATGGAATTTATGATTACGGTGGAAATGTGATGCGCACTCGGGTTCAATAAGGAATTGGTTGACCATTGCTCACTGGTTGACTATTACTCATTAATACCGATTCTTAAATTGGGATTTTTTGCAGCATTTTTACCACATAGGGGTCTTCTTGGTAAAAATACTTTCCTCTTCATACCTTGGCACCACCTCTCCAATAAATGAACTTCACATTGTTCTTTCTTTAATCTTTCGTACTGATGCAAGAGTCAGTGGTCGAGAAGCCTTGTAAGCAGTGGTGTTGTCTCAATTTATTAACAACAGGTTTCCTCCAAAATTAATAGCTATTTGCAAGCTCGTACATATATATATGCATACATGTATGTGTGTATACGTTTATCCCAGAAAGAAACTTAAATATACGGAAAATATACTAAAGCAGAGTGTCAAAATATCATTCCCATAACCAGACAGAATGGTTATGAGAATGATATCCCTTATGATTAAGCGGGTTGTTAGAATTTCTGGTAAACTCCGCGAACCGATATTTAAAAATTTTCATGCACAGACAATGACCCAACTTTCATGGCGGCCAATACATACATATATCTTTACTTTTGTTGGCCGCTGCGTTGTGCAGATCTGCTTTCGTAGAGTGCTTTTTATTAGATACTTTGTGATTTTTTATAACAGTTATTTTTTGGAAATTTCAATAATCTGATGCACATGAAAATTATAGTAGGTCATGGCATAACTTTAGTTGCGTTGAGAAGAGAACATTGTTTTTAAAATACTGACCTTATTTCAACCACGAATCTTCCCATTTTCTTAAGTTTGCTAGATCTATAGAGAGACAATTTGCATTGTTTGGCAAATTTAGGGATGAACAGAAAAATAATTTTGTCTGTACGTTGTTGTATGTGATTTTCTTTGAAAAAAAAAAGATAACGTTCGATTTCAAAGTATACCAGATATTACAGGAGATACAATATTAATACCCAGTAGTACTGTTAAATATTCTATATTTGCAATGACTGATTCGACTGTTGCAAAATCCCCAGTTATTAGTGTTAGTCTAATAAAAATATTATACTAACCTATCAGGTCTTATTACTCCAGAAAATCAGAAAATTCCAAGCCGGTACGGGTTTTGACGGTCTAGAGATTTAATCGTGCAACAATCTTGCTAAATATGCTAATTTATACAAGGGGGAAATGAAATGTATGAAAATAAATACTAATCAATATTACTAAAACATTCAAATATACATAAGAATGTCTTACCTGCAGTTCCCCTATAACCTTTGACATGCATTGTGTATTTATTCATATCGTCATCAATCCAGAACTCATCGTATGCAGCGTAAGTACTATTACCTTCCCAGTCTGTTAGTGTGAACTTGACAATATTCATCCTCTGATTTGTTAATGCAAATATGTTGTCATTACCTGTCAAGACAAAAATGTTGTCATTACCTGTCAAGACAAAAATGTTGTCATTACCTGTCAAGATAAATATTGAATATATCAGTTTCAGAGAATATGATCTAGTGGCCTCTAATGGATTAAGCTAAAACCCATAGCTGATTTTGTTTCAAGCTGAACTTCTGAAAACTATCTTCATGAGAAAAAATCCACACTTCAAAATAAGTGATCAGTGTCTCCTTGAAACGTCGAATAAAAGATTTATTTCCATTGCATGATTGATGAACTTATTGTCGAAGTATAGCCTGCTTTTCCTTATAAATTCTCTCTCTCTCTCTCTCTCTCTCTCTCTCTCTCTCTCTCTCTATATATATATATATATATATATATATGTATATATATATATATATATATATATATATATATATATATATATATATATATATGTATATATATATATATATATATATATATGTATATATATATATATATATATATATATATATATATATATATATATATATATATATATGTATATATATATATATATATATATATATATATATATATATATATATATATATATATATATATATATATATATATATATATATATATATATGTATGTATATATATATATATATATATATATATATATATGTATGTATATATATATATATATATATATATATATATATATGTATATATATATATATATATATATATATATATATATATATATATATATATATATATATATATATATATATATATATATATATATATATATATATATATAATTTTCAGTTTTAAAATTATTTAAATTATTTAAATTCAAACATACCAATCCAGAAGTCTTTTCGAAGATCTCCAAACCCACTCTTATAGGCAGACCAATTTTGGAAAAAGTAATCTTTCCCACTATCGAAATCTCCTCTTCTTTGAATCACCTAAAATTGGGAGGAAAAAATGGTAATATCTTCGAATGAAAGAGATATGTATGAGCATTCGGGGAGGGGGGGGGGTAAAATATGAAATCTGTAAGTATGCAGTCTGTGTAATTATATGAAATCACACATTATTTTAGCCCTTTGAGCAATTAAAATTTTCATATTTTGGTCCATTGCTTGTTGCCATTCAAATACTGTTTCCCAAACTGATTTGAATATATTTTCTATAGTTTCTATTTTGTAAATTTTTGTAAATTATCCTTTTTCGGTTAATAATAAAAGCTTCTAGTTGTTCGTACAACTTCCCTAAACTCTTCTAGGGTGAGCTGAATGGTCTGGTACAAGATAACATGAAAAAAAAATCCCTTTTAATTAATAATTTTCCCTAGCAATAACATATCTCCCCTAGTAATTAATAACCTTCGCTTTAAAATTATAAAAACACTTATTCAGTCGTGACGATATTCGTTTCTAAAAGATGTTTTCTTTTCTCTGTGGCAACTCGTGAAGAACAATTTCTCCCAAACCCATGCAACTAAATCATTGTTGAATTGAACTGATGAGGCTTGACCGGAATCATCATCCCGATTTTCGATTTCAATATAGCGATAAAAATAATATTTTTATTTCTATTTATAAATATATAATTTTAAATGAATGAATCTGATGGGGGCAACACATGACTTTCTTACACAATGTATCCTTCGCAGCAAAATAATCTTGCACAAGATCTAGATCACAATATTTATTTGATAGGTTAACATCACGTAAATTAAAATTTGGCGCTTTTGGCAACACATTAGTTTAAAGAGAATCACTTATTCATACTTACGGGCAAAATTCTTATTAAAATGCCATTGAAAATTAATATCCGGTTAAATGAATGACAATTGGTGAATTCTTGGACTTCAAAGGACAAAACTATTAAAAAATATGGAACAAAGATGGAAGAAATATGGATCCTAAGAATGATGTTAGCAGATTTATTGCTCAATATCGCACATGAAAAGTGAACTCATTAGATAACACTTACTACTTTCAATTTTATATAATTTTTTTCATAAAGTTATTTGGAAAACCTGCAATACCTCAAAAATAGTTTATCACAGCGTTCTAAAATTTATGTCATTCTTTTGCAATGGAAAAACACGTATGAAATTAATATTTATTTGAAGATTCTGATTTTTCAATATCGTGAATAATTTTGAAAACAGTTCAAGCTAGTGTTCTGAAATTTGTATTATGCATTTCTGAAGGAAAAATTAAGCATGAGATAACAATATATTTATTGTTATTGAAGGTTGTGATTTTTTATGATATGTTTCAAAATTGATTCGAAAATTGGTATTTTAAACATTCGATTGGTATAAAATTAATAGGGCTCCACTATTCCCCACTTGTAATAATCCTAATTTTTTTTAAACTATTCCCTCGTATGTGAGGTATTGCTTTCACAAACTCAAGGATACACACACACACTAATATCTATACACTAACATGCTCATACTAAAGTACACATACACTAACGTGCACACATATTGGCATATATGCAAACTAATATAGATACATAAATACATATAAACATACACACATGAATATGCACCATCATACATGCATGCACACTAACATACATACACAGACATCCTCCAAACACAGTTGAGTTCAGGTATGCTTGAAACGTGCACTTCTGTCGAAAATGTGAATTAGAATTTTCGACCACGTTACAACACTTTATTTATTTCTTCTTTATAGAACACTTTCTCTATATATTTTTTCTTTATACAACACTTTCTCTATGTATGTAAGGAAAGAAAAAATTTAAGGCTTACTGTCCAAGATCCTTCTTCATCCTCCATATCGCAATACACATTTAAGAACAACGTCGATAACCTGCTTCGA
Source organism: Amaurobius ferox (assembly GCA_951213105.1). Taxonomy (NCBI): domain Eukaryota; kingdom Metazoa; phylum Arthropoda; class Arachnida; order Araneae; family Amaurobiidae; genus Amaurobius; species Amaurobius ferox. The sequence continues at coordinate 65,129,960 of OX578135.1, read as the reverse complement.
GGCCAAATCTTGTAGATGCCACTTTTGGCCCATCGGTTCTGCTGCTTGATCTCGAAGCAGTCCATTGGGTTTTCGCAGTGTGGTTTCGAATCGAAATGACTGGAAAAAATTGAATGTAAATGGAACGTTTTATAAAATGTATGTTTAATATAAATGAGATTGTGTTGCATTTATTACGCATTTTTTTTATTTCAATGGCTCTAAGATAAGATGCCTTGCTTATAAATAAATCAACATGAATGAAAGAGAGTGATTGTGTGAATCTTGCCGCGGGCATATTTGTTTTGAGATCAATGGCAATACATCAGTACTTCGTATCGATATATAAACTTGCGATATATAGCTATTTCGCATTGATCATTATGCTTTCGAATTGTCCTGTAAGTAATTTGTTAAAATGAAACTTAAAAAATTGAAATTTCTTACTAGTTAAATCATTATACTATATTCGAAACTTTAAAATGGTAAAACTCAAGATTTAAAAAATTTTATTATCTAGAAAAATTATTAATTCTGTTAATACTATACTGTATCGATATAATAAAGAGCGATACTGATACAGTATCATTAAAAGACTGTTTTGCCTATCGATAAGCTGCAAAACATAGCTCATCACTACATGTGAGTATTTTTGATTAGCAATATTGAATCCTATTAGAATGTAATTTAACAGCTCATATGTTCTGACCTCTAAATAGATTTTAATGAGAAATTGTGCATGCTGCATTATGTCGTTGATTGGTTTGAAAATTGCATTCAAATTTTCTTTGTGGCAGTTTTATATGACACAATCTACAAATTCAAACATATACTATATAAACGTGCAATATAAAAATTTGGAAGTGTTCCACAACAGTTTGATACTCACTATCAAGCTACAGTTGGTTTTGATTGCATTCAAACTAAAATGATTTATTTACCTCAAAATAGTAAGGTGCATAAAATAATCTAATAGTTTTTTTTATCAATTTCTTCTAACCGCATAAAAATCGAGGCATCCTATTTGGTCATATTTAGAAAATTTTGGCAAGCTTTTTAATTTAGCTTAATTTTGCACTACAAACTTTACAGTAAATGAAATTGCTGCTCGTGAGAATAAAACTTGCAATACTTCCTTAAAGACAGCAGCCACATGAAAATTAGTTGACTACAATTGTTTCGAAATCATTTTATAGCCTTCTTCTTCAAATCAAGAAAGAGTGACTTCTCTTAATAACCGACAAAGAAGAACTGCCTGGAGGCAGGCAGACAAACAATTTTATAGATTAATAGCCAAAGTGATAATTAGTAGCGAAACCGACACTAAAATCGAGACCTCGACCATAAACATATCGACACAAGGGGATAAGATGGCTTAGCCCACCCGTTATGCCAAACGAAAGAAAATGGAACATATATGAGATTTAAATTAAAATTAAGAGAGAAAAAATTAAAACCTTTAAATTACTAGTAAAAATTTACTGGAGCGTGGTTTATCTCGATTTTCTTAGGACAGAATTTATTTTTAGTAGCTTTATTTTTAACTTTTATAAGAAAAAGTTTGAAAAATTGGTAAAAGGAATCCAAATGATTACAATTATAGTACGTTATATTTCACTTTAAAGGGCTTGAAAAACTCTTACCATACCTAGTACCATACCTTGATACCATATTTGACAATGTACCCCCAGGGGGGTATTTATATAAGAAGCCTATACCAAATATAATGGCATCAATCGGTTTTGGAAGCTATATAAGCCAACTTCTTACACCTGAAATCAAATATCATCCAAACTAACTACTAAAATTACCAATCAATAAAAACTTGAGAGTAATTCCGGTTTAGTTATATCAATTAAACTTCGATCAAACTGTATTAAAATTACAAATAAATAAGGCTGGAGTCGAAAAGAATATTCAAATAATATGCAAATAAACTACCTAAAAGGTACTCAAACATAAAACTGTGACTTTGAAGAACATATAAACAGAAATAAGGAAGCAGCTGGTTTCGAAAACTATATCAGCTAATATGATCGTCTAAATTCAAATAACAATTGGCCAAACTGCTTTAAAGTACTAGTGAAGGAGACTGGAAATAGGAAGAAATTAACGAAAATGAACCAAAAACAAACGGTTTATGAAGGTTTAGGAGCCAACTTTTAAAGTTATTATTGCTTCCGAAACCGATTGTTGCCATTATTTTTGCTTTAGTCTTATTTATTATTCATTGCTACCTTTAAAGGGATTTGATAGTACGCCTGAGGAAGTTACGTGATAAATTTCGATAAAATAGCTATCAGTCGATTCCTGATTTCTTGTTCATATTTTACTTATCAAGTAAACTTTTTACTTTTCCAGTATTAAGTTTTGGTAATATTAAAGTAGTTTGATTGTATGTGTGTTATTTGAATAATATGGCTGATGTAGCACTCCAAAACTACTTGTTTCCCCTAATGTTTGTTAGTTTCTTAATTATTGGTGCCTGTTTAGTTATTTTGATTATTTATTATCGTGTTCTGTTAAATGTGACTCTTTTAAACCCAGAAACTACTTGTTTCCTTCATTTTGTTATTTACTGCATATTTTTGCTGATTTTGAATTATGTTTATTATAAGTTTTATGGCTTTAATGCTTTCATCATTTTTAACTCCTATTGAGTTACTATATAGCAATTTTGTTATATTTCTCATTTTATGTAAGCGTGTCTATTTCTTCCTCCTTCTAATTTCTTATCATTTCCTCATTTTTGTTAGTAATGTAAAAGTTTTAATATTTTCTTGCTCAGTTTTACTTTAAATCGCATGCCAATGCTGCCTGTTCCATTCCTTTTCTTGTTATAATGGGTGCAATAGTCCGCCTTATCGGCATGCGTCGATATAGTTTTATTTTGATTAATTGGTTTCAAAGTTTCGTGTTCTGATAAGTGTGACTCTTTTAATCCTGAAAACTACTTATTTCCTTCATTTTGTTATTTACTACATATTTTTGCGGATTTTGAATATGTTTATTATAAGTTTTATGTCTTTAATGCTTTCATCATTTTTCACTCCTGATGAGTGACTATTTAGAAATTTTGCTTTCTTTCTTTTTTTATATGAGTTTGTTTATTTCTTCTTCCCTCTAAATTCTCATCAATTCCTTATTTTTACCAGTAATGCAAAGATTTTATTTTTTTCTCTCTCAGTTTTATTTTAAATCGCATATCAATACAGCCTGTTCCATTTCTTCACTTAGCGTAATGCTTGGGATAGGCCGCCTTATCGGCCTGCGTTGATATGTTTATGGTCGGGGTCTCGATTTTAATGTGCCCACGCTACGTATTCTACGTATTGGGTGTCTTTAATCCATATCTGTAAATTCGATTGCTTTTGTCTTTCTACCATCTTGCAATTCTTCCTTAGCTGTTAAGATAAGACACTGTTCTTTTGACCAAAGGAGACAGATATAAAACTCACTCGAAATAATTACCCGCTTTCTTTAAGGCAGTATTGCAAGTTTTATATATAACGCAAACTATATTTAAAACGTTCTCCAAATAAGCGCATGATTTGAATCTCAACTCCGAATCTAGGAAAATGCAAAAATATTTTTAGATCAGAGAAACATGTTCATATATATATTTATAAAATAAAATGTTACTACCTTATTTGAGCAGAAGCATACTTCTTAGCGTCTTTAAGAATACTTTCTGCATTATTCAGCAAAGTTACAATAAAGGAGGCTTGATTACTTGATGTTAGGTTTCCATTTACTCCAGACTCACATTTTGCATGATCGGAAGCATGGGATAAAACAATTACTGTGCAGGCAACCAAAATAATCAATTGCTTCAGCAGCATTCTTGAAAATAAACTAAAGTCATTCCACTAAAAGTTCAGTGCGATGCATTGCAAAATGTCATTTAAGCAATTGAAAGCGAAACCCAAGTGTTTTGTAATTTTCAGTGACATGTGACATCCTGTCGCCGAATTCAGCGAAATCAGATTATTTGTAATGTGAGATATCTGTCTAATCACCTGATGATGCATTTAAAACTAAAATTAGAATGTATTTATGTGAATTCTCTTCACTATTTAAAACATTGTCATACTCAGTATGGCAGGAAATAAATAATATTTACTTGAGCTGGACTCAACTAAATTCATGCAAAGAATGCTAGAGTAAAATTAGCATATGGTTTCATGAACAACAACTACATACACACACACACACACACACACACACACACACACACACACAACAGACACATACATACATACATACATACATATATATATATATATATATTATTTATACACTCATGTCCAAAAGTTAAGCATAGTTGCTGTTTATGTGAAAATTTCAGGAAATTTATATCAGAATGGAAGGAAACGCGGTATGCCGATGCAGTAGGGTTATAGAAGAAGAAAACAATGCAAAACAAGGATGATAACGACTTTTTTATCCAAAGAAAAGGGTTGAAAGAAAAAGAGTCACAATACGAGTGCCAACCTCAGTGAAACATAATGATTAAAACAATGTGATGCTACAGTTTAATAAGGTGTGTGGGAATCTCGGGTAGCCACTCATACTGCACAACGATTTCCCATACTTGCGATGTGGGTTTGGATGAGTTGTGTGTTCAAAGCCTCACGGAGAGCAGTTTTCAATCCAGGAACGGAGCTTGGTGGGTAGTGGAGAGCTGCAAGTGTCTCCCGAGCATATCTCACACATGATCTATTGGACTCAGATCAAGAATGTTGGCAGGCTACTGCATATGCTGGATATCTTCAGTGTGAAGGAAGTCGTCGACCAAGACCGCACGGTGAGAAGGCGCGTTATCATCCATAAATATGAAATCAGGACCAACAGCACTTTGAAACAATCGAAAAGTAGGCTCAAGGACTTCGTCTCTGTAATCTTTGACCGGTAACCGACCCCGTGTCAAAGGTGTGGAGGTCTGTGCGGCTGTTCATCATGATGGTTGTCCAGACCATGATTCCCCCAAAAGGAAAACGATGTCTTTCCGTGACGTTTCCCGGGTGAAAATGCATTCCACGTTCTCTCCAGATCGTGGTACAGCAAGAATCAGTTTACAGGCTAAACCTGGACTCGTCACTGAATATGACGTTGCCCTAATGTTGTTCATTCCACTGCCGATGTTCCAAACTCCACTGTAAACGCGCTCGTTTCTGTGCAGACGTCAGGGGGGATGTAAACTGCTGGTCGTCTGGCATAGAGACCAAAGTGTCTGAGTTTCGTGTAAACAGTTTGTCTCGAAATAGTGACTTCTGTGGCGGCTGTTAGGGCTGAACCCAGTTGTCTGGCAGTAAGGTTTCTCTGATGTCGCCCAGTTATCACATCAAATATCGGTCTCTCCGAGCGGTTGTTACACTTGGTCGACCTGGTACTGGTCGTCGGGTAAAATCTCCAATGGTTTGGAACCTCTGCCATAGTCTGGAGATCACACACTGAGGCACATTCAGAATTTGAGACATTTCGGTTTGGGATCGACCGGATTCCAGAATTCCAATAATTCATCCCTTCAGAAACATGTCTAGTTGGCATTTTTGTGACATCTTTCGTTCTTTTTTATTGTTACCAACGTTCCGTACCACAGTAATTGCGAAATTCGGCTTTGAATGGCCATGCTGCTCGAGGCCGTTTTATACTCGTTCCGACATGTGCCGGTGCTTTGCGCATTTCGACATTGACTGAACTGTTTTGCATACGCACAATGATTTACCTTCTCCCTACGATTTTCCACAACTGATTGTGAACCATTGTATCCATATTAACTCATTTTTTCGCATTTTATGAATTATGCCTAACTTTTGGACATGAGTGTATATATATAATTAAAATAATAAAAGTAAAATGTGCATGAGTGAATATCAGTGAAAACAGCGTGAATTCGTGGGTCGTATAACAAAGCGTATTAATTTACATGAAAAGCAAAAAGTAACGAGAAAGGGTAGGAAAAGCACACCATTGAATGACAAAAAAGAAAACAAATCAACAAATACTATAGAAACGTCTTCAGGGGCACATTTTAGACAGATATACTAAAATCTGTTGTTTCTATGATTACATAAAAACACGTGGTTAAAAATTTATGCAATCTGTGTCTAATAACGGAATACACGATATCTATATAGAAACGATATAAGACAATATTAAACTAAAGTATCATAAACTAACACATAATTATGAAAAATATTACATATAAATGCACAAATATGTAAAAAGGCAACTCAGTCTTGAACAGACCGCCAGCTGGAATCCTAACCACTTGAAACTGAAAGTGCGATGGAATGGGCCAGTTGAAAGAGAGTGGAAGTAGAAGTAGATGGTTACCGGTGAGGGGTTATAAAACCAAGAATTCAGAAACTAACCGTGAAGTTACCACTACGATTGATAACATATGAAATAGAGATAACACTGTTTCTTAGAGCCGTAGCCTGTTTTTATTTTATTTGTTTTTAAGTTATCTTCCTTAACGGATTTCTTAGTATTTTTAACTTTTTCCTTTATCCTTCCCCCGACGAAGCGATTTTTAAAAATAATTCGCACACTTTCTTGTGTAACTGAAGTTACATACTGTTTTCCTAATAGTTGCAAGTTTTATAATTACCCAACCGGGAGGTGTTTATTTTATGGGGTCTCCATAACTTTTGAGTACGTACTTATACTGCGATCTACAAATAATGTAGGAAACTTGTACATAGAGCATAGATTTTTAGACGATTGATATGTGATTATGTACACCTATTATTATCCCGGCATTTGATTCATGGCAAATTGTTAATGATTAGAATTTTAAATACTTGGTTTCTAAGGTAAAAATAATAATGAGAGAAGAATTTTAAATATATATATATATATATATATATATATATATATATATATATATGCATATATAAATAATCAAAGTGTTTAAATATAAAATACTAAGCATATGAAACTATTAAAAGACGGTTCAATTCAATTTACATCTATTTATTGCGCTAGTGCTGCATAAAAATAAGATGAAATTTATAAGCAATAAAGATGAATTAAAATAGAACTTTTGAAGAGAAATAGTAAAGCATCCATAACAAATAAAAGCATTTGAATACCAACCAGGAAAATCTCAGGAGAATATTAGAAACCACCCATTATATTTGAAGCAAAAAAGTTAAAGAAAAATACCTTATCAATTCATAGAATGAAGGTGATGTAAAAGTAAAATCTTCAGTCAATCATATTTATAAAGATATAAATTTGCCAATATGCTGCTACAACAGCCACCTTGTGGGACACCTGATAATTGTAAATATAATTGGTTTCCCTGAATAATATAGTTATCATATAAAACAAATTGGGGAAATTTAGAGAAGTTTTTGATTTTAATATGATCAGCATATTTGGCAAGAAATGCATTATAAAAAGATAGGATGATATTACAAAGATCTTGAATATTAATATTATTAAGGAGATCTTTAAAATCAATGGTTTGGAAGCCAAAGATTTTGTCAATTAAATGCAATTTATCAATTAGTTCTTGACTGTTAGCTAGAATAAAATATTTAGATAGAGAATATCGAAGGCGGTCATTCAGTTCTTTCAAGCAATTGAGTAATACTTTACTACCAGAAGTAGAATGAGTATTAAGTCCGCTTGTGACGATTCTAAATTTAATGAGATTCTTATGAAACTTGGGTATTAAAACTATATACAGAAATCTATAAAATTTTGAGTTCATTTGTAAATCACCATAAATATTAATAATTTTCGGTTTGATATTATTAAGTGAATGAGAGTCAATTTTGAAGATTTCATTATTCTTTAAATAGTCGATTAAAAATTGAAAATAAAATTGTTTACAAATAATTGCATAATTGTTGGGGTCTCTCTCTCTCTCACTCTCTCTCTCTCTCTCTCTCTCTCTCTATATATATATATATATATTTATTTACACACATATACATAAATATATATATATTTATTTATACACACACAAAAAACATATATATATATATATTGGAGAAGTTTGTTGGTTAATGCTTGGATTTCATTTGTTTTTCTTTTATCGATTCCATACTATTGATTTTTGATGATTTCCTTTAACTTGATGATTCGAAATTTGTATTTTATCCATTTGATTGAAGTTTTGCTGATTTATACTTTTATTTTGTAGGCTATAATATTTGGGTATCGAAACATGTATGGCCCTTGATAACGTACGGGGTTTCGGAAATGCTTTTCACTTTGCTAAATTTTAATTTTAATTTTGGAGCTAGAGAAGGCCTAGCCCATCGTGCAAAACATTTATGTCCATTATCCCTTCACTTCAGCTGTACAGAACATATTCTATAAATGATCAATCTCAGATATATATAATACAAGTAAAATGAAAATTCTTCAATTATCTATATCTCTCTCTCTCTATATATATATATATTAGAAAAATGTAATAATAAAAATAACTAATTCAAGTAATTGTGAAATATTAACATCCCCATAGAAGCGTCATGTATATATATATAAATATATATGTATATATATATATATATATATATTTATGTATATATATATATATATAAATATATATATATATATATATATATATATATATATATATATATATATATATATATATATATATATATATATATATATATATATATATATATATACTGCCGATGTCATATATTTTTATGATCCATCCAACTGTTAGATCCATTGGTTTAAAATGAAGAAAATAAGCTCATGAAACATATATAAGACCGGCAGTTTCGTATTCTTTTATAACTTTCGATCAAAGGAGAAAGTATTGCCTTTGACAAAAACAAAAAACAAAAAAGAAAAAAAAACTTGTAAATTTGCATTCGCATTTTTTTTCTGAAAACTTAAAAGGAACTAATCAAAATATTCTGTTTGATGTATTCCTTTTCTCTAATAAAATTTGCTTCAAGCAATATAGAAGCAGATTTTATATCAAAGTTTAAACCGAATTTTGCCGTACAAAGTACACTTAATTGCATTTGTCTGAAAAACAAAATTATTTTTAGCGGGAATTGAAGAATATTTATGACGTAATTTCAGCTGGGTTTTCTTGAGAAAATCAGTTAAATTTTAATTAAAATTTGCCATTTTTTGCAGTGGTTTTGTTTATTTGGTGTAAAAAAAAATGTTTATATTTATGTTTCTGAATTTTGAAAAATATTTGTAAAAATCTTACGTAAACATCGGTTAAAACATTGATTAAAATATATATTATTCTGATATATTATGAATAGAATTATCTTTGTAGAAATATCATAATTGTAATCAAATTAATTTTACGTAATGTAATTTTGCCCATATTGTAAATTATTTTTTTTACGCATATTTTTGATTTGCATAAAGAAGTTATAATATTTTTAGTAACATTCAATATTACGATTGTACATTCGTTGTGAATAAAATAATCCATGAATCGGTTTTGCGCTGTTATTGTGCTCGTCAGCATGATATAGCAAAATAATTTATTGTTATTCCACGCTAAGGAGCGCATAAACAACCCTAAACAGGTCCATGGATTTTTATTCGTGGCAATCAATTCCGCCATCTATGTTTTTACTAAATCTTTTAAACAGATAGAACTTAAATGTTGACTGATATGAATTCAGTATAAAATTTCAAGAGTTGTGGTAGTAGTCTGTGTGTGGGGGTGGGGAAGGAGGATTGATAAGAATTTTAACTTTCGGTTCTTATCTCTTTCAGCTTCAAAAATTTTGCAAGATATTTATTTTGCAAGATTGATTGTAAATAGAGATTAGATGATAATTGATATGTTGTATTTAGCATCATTTTCTGGAGTAGGTGGTGTAGCTTACTGAGAATTTCTAGTTCTGGTTCCTTTTCCACTTGCGAATCAAATATTTTCCTTCAACTATTTATGTTTCAGGATTGGCTATAGATAAAGCTTAGATTGTAACTGACATTGATTTAGATTTCACTTTTGGAGGATGGGGGGGTAGTTTGACATTTAATAATTTACATTTTTCTTGCAATATCAAGTCTTCAGGATCGGTTACGGAAAGAGCTTAGATGACAACTGATATATAGTTTATTTTGGAAGGGGGTGGGCTTTCGTTAAAGATATCTACTTTCGGGGTTTTTTTTCGGTTCAAAAACTTTCTTCAAAACATCTATTTCCCAGGATTAACCCAGTAAACATGTAATTGGTATATTTGGCTATATGTAGTCTTTTATAATAGATTTTGACAATTTTTGCAGGCTATTTCGCAAAAATGTATTATAAAGAACTGTATGCATTATAAAGAAATATATTAGAAAGAACTATTTATTCAATTTATACAAATGACGCTCAAATTGTGTAAAACTGCCTGCTTCAGGGACTGGCGAACATTTGTTTCAATTTTGGAATTGGTAATTTCACGTTGTCAGGATTAAATTGTCCAATTCTTAAATTAGCATCAAGTGGGAAAGGTAAACATGTAATGCAAAATAGGCGAAACAATAGATATAATTTATTATTTTTGGCAATCGTTTATGACTAAAGACAATAAAGAAATGACGACACATGTGTAAAACATACTTCCATTACCGAATGGGAAGAGCTTAGTAATTCAATGGTTTAGTTACTAAACCATTGAACTACTAAGTACATACTACTTAAATGGGCTTCTTTTCTTTCGAAAAAAGTGCGATCTTTTCCCTCAAAGGAAAAATTTTTATGTTTTGCATCAAAATGTCTTTTAAGTTTGTTCGGTTTCATCGATTCATTACTTAATATTTCACTGCACAACACGCATTGCGGCTTGTTCACTCCTCGATCATAAATGCAAGTAAAACCTAATTCTGAAAATGCTTCCTTGTATTCACGTTTTGCCATTATTAGGGTGATTTCAATTTTACAATACGCACTGCAGCTTGATCACTCCACTATTAATAATAAGACAAAATTTGTTTCTAAAATGCTTGTATTCACGTTTCACTGTTATTACACGTTTCACGTTTCACTGTTATTCACAACACAATACGCAGAAACGAGTTTTTGACAGAGAGCTTACTGAGTCTGCGCGCACGCAAAGCAATGGCGTGCGTATTACCAACACCTCCTAGAAGAGAAAGCCTCAGGACAGGAATTGGACGTCACTTCCGGAAGGCCATTCGCGAAGAGAGGTAAAACCGAAACATTGTATTAGGGAATAACTTGTATTAGGGAATAACTCTTCTAGGAGGTGTTGGTATTACTTATTATTTGGTGTATTACTAACTTTTTTGGTTCGACTCAGCGCGACCCAAGAAATATGCTTTGCGACCCAATTTTAGGTCGCGACTCATAGGTTAAGAACCGCTGGTTTAGTAGACCATGGACTGAACAAGAGGAGATTCGTAGTTTTAATGTCTGTCGCATGATTTCTTTACAATATTGCACGTGCAACTCAACCTTCGAAGCTAGATGCAGCAAATGTCATAAAACGATCGTACTTAAAATTTTTCAAGAATCTTACTGGGATCTTTACGTGATTTTCAATTCACGAGTGTTGCGGCAAAAGTAGACGTATGAGGAGGTCGTACAAATACGGAGTTTCACTTCTATTTGATATCTAAATGAGGAGAATGTAAAGTCAACTTTCACTGTAGAAGGAAAGGCTACCGCCTCATCTAGAACTCAAATATACAGGCATGTTGAAGTCAATTAGAGCTGCTGAAAATACACGAGTTGCCATTTTAATTAATATACAAGTATGCTCTTATATCGTGTGTCCTCTGATCCCGCCGACTATTTATAAACCATTCTTTCCTTCTTCTTCCTTCGTTTCTGGGGAAGGGAAATATCTAAAACCTTTTCTGTAGAATCATTAGGGCAGTTCGGTGCAGAACACACACACACACACACACACCTATAATTATTTCAATAACACTTCCTAAAGTGAAAATACAAGCAGAACTAACTCTAATGGATTACGCCTCCGACTTGGCGGGCCTCAATATGCCTGACGAGTCAGCTCGTATATACGGGAGCCTAAGTCTCATTAGCTCAATGGATATAACGTCAAATGGTCAGGTGGAGTTCAATGGTTCTAATAGTGGCCAGAGACATTAGTTCGTTAAATGCATTTCAAAGATATTGCTATGCGATGCATTTTTTGGGAAAGTGAAATAATCTAAAACCTTTTCTATAGAATGATTAGAGCAGTTCGATGCAGAACACACAAACATCCATAATTATTTCAATAACACTTTCTAAAGTGAAAATACAAGCAGAACTAACTCTAATGGATTACGCCTCCGACTTAGCGGGCCTCAATATGCCTGACGAGTCAGCTCGTATATACGGCAGCCTTAGTCTCATTAGCTCAATGGATATAACGTCAAATGGTCAGGTGGCGTTCAATGGTTCTAATAGTGGCCAGAGACATTAGTTCGTTAAATGCATTTCAAAGATATTGCTATGTGATGCATTCTTTGGGAAAGCGAAATAATTTAAAACCTTTTCTATAGAATGATTCGAGTAGTTCGGTGAAGAGCACGCACCCATAATTATTTCAACAACACTTCCTAAAGCGAAAATATAAACAGAATTAACGCTAATGGATTACGCCTCCAGCTTGGTGGGCTTCAATATGCCTGGCGAGTCAGCTCGTATATATAGGAGCCTTAGTCTCATTAGGTCAGTGGATACAACATCAAATGGGCAGGTGGCTTTCCATGGTTCTAATCGTGGCAGAGACATTAGTTCGTTAAATGCATTTCAAACATATTGTTATGTGATACATTCTTTGGTACACGCATTCAGTACTAATGTCTTCAGCATAAATGTAGAATACATTGCATATGTTCGAACATTTTCATAGACGCATATTGCTTTTATAGTTGGAGGCATGTGTTCTTCGAAAGACAGGCTGTTGATATATTACATACGTGCTTTTATTTTTTCAAAAAAATATTACCTAAGTTACTGTTTTTACAAGAACAAGTTACTCTCTCAAAATTTGCTTCCTATTTAGATTTATTACTCTTCAATGAACTCTGTGATATTTTTGAAATAATAATAACAATTTATGTGACAGAAAAGTTATCGAAATTAATATGTACATTTTTGAAACAAAGCAAAGAAGAAAAATCTTACTTATTATTTCAGCAATTATTTTTTTATATAACTTTACTTTTTCACGACCCTGTAATATAATGTTATAACAGTTTTAGCCAATATTTGTAGATTAGAGCGCAAAAGCCAGTAGGGTAGCGAAATACTAAATCAAACACAGAAAGCATCAAAACTTACAAAGATTATCTTTAAAAATTTATGTTTTAAGAAATATAAAAAAAATAACGGTTATTGAAAAAATATGTTGTATTTGGACGCTATCGACCGAGTAAAAATATCTAAAACAAAACTTTTTTTACAGAAATCTCAATCTTACACTTCATGAACTATTTGAAAATTAGTTGCTGCCAGAAATTCTCTGGAATGTAACAAATGCGCGACAGAGCAAAAAAAAATGTTACAACTTAAAAGTATAGCCCCAAATTCTTAGAATTTCTTCATTCTTAAATTACAAAAATGGTATTTTCAAAATAAAGGATGAAACGTATGCATTGAATTTCATGAAAATCTACAGAAATTATTTTCAAAAACAGTAATCTACATCGCGCAAAAACTATATAAGATGTAGCTGTAAATAAATTATGTTTATTTCAATTAATAACTATGAATACATAAAATTAGTAGTTCATAAAATGTTTAAGTAATATAAAAATTTATATCATATTTATTTCTTAAAAAATTACCTCTAAAAGGTAAATTATTCCCTTATTTTGACTTACTTTGAAATATTTCTTATTGAGATATATTTCTTATTTCAGATATGTCTTAGATATTTCTTTCTTCTCGAAATATCTCTTATTCAGTCAAAAAAATAATGAAAATTATTAATTTCATGTTGTATGCATGTAAAAAGTTATGATAAAAGAAATAAAAATTAATTTTCTCTATAATCATATGTACGTAAGTAAAAGAAAAATACAATAGGAGAGCAAAGCCTTTTTTTCTCTCTGTAATACATGGTAAGGCATAGGGAAAGCATTGGAATCAGGTCGAAAATTGTAAGTCGAGTTTTCGACGAATTTATACGTTTTGAGACCTACCGCTTGAACACGAAAAAACTATTTTTAGAGTAACGTCTGTGCAATGTATGTACCCACTCTAACTCAAAAACTAATTTTACCAAATTTAATAAAATTTTACAGGCAAGTGTGTGTGTGTGATTCTGGCAAATAATTATAGAAACAACTATTTTTACCTTCTGTATTTTAAATTTTTCTAAACTGAATGATTGCTTTAACAAAAGCTTGAATTCCGTCTGCTCCATGTACATCCATTTCTTTCAGTCTAATCTTAACGACCATCTGCGCGTTCGCTTTCCAAGGTTTTGTTAGTCCAATCATTTACACAAAACCATATTCTAAAATCATTTATATCATTTTAGAGCCTTTCTTTCCTTGAGAAATTGACTCCATACTAAAATTAACAAAAGCAAAATATCATAGAAACAAATCTTTCTACCTACCGTGTTTTCAATTTTTCTAAACTGTATGATTGCCTTAACAGAAGCTTGAATGCCGTCTGCTCTGTGTATATCCCTTTATTTAGACTTTTCCTAACGACCATATGCGCTTCGCTATTCAAGGTTCTGTTAATCCAATCAATTATTCGAAACCACATCCTAAAAAATTAAATATCAATTTAGAATCATTCGTTCTATGAGAATTTGATTCCTTACTAAAAATATCAAAAGCAAAATATTATAGCAACAACTGTTTTTACCTTCCGTGTTTTCCATCTTTCTAAACTGCATGATTGCTTTAACAGAAGCTTGAGTTACGTCTGCTCTATGTACAATCGTTTTTTAACTCCCTTCCTAACGATCAAAATCTGCTCTTCCGTTTTCCAAGGTTCTGTTAATCCAATCATTTATTCGAAACCGCATCCTAAAAAAATAAATAGTAAATAAGAAACTTTCTTTCTATGAGAATTTGATCCCATCTAAAAGTATCAAAAGCAAAATATTATAGCAACAAGAGTTTTTATCTTCTGTGTTTTCCATCTTTCTAAACTCCATGATTGTTTTAACAGAAGCTTGAATTCCGTCTGCTCTATGTACAATCATTTTTTAACTCCTTTCCTAACGATCAAAATCTGCTCTTTTGTTTTCAAAGGTTCTGTTAATCCAATCATTTATTCGAAACCGCATCTTATAATAATAAATAGTAAATTAGAACCTTTCGTTCTATGAGAATTTGATCATATCTAAAAATATCAAAAGTAAAATATTATAGCAACAACTGTTTTTACCTTCCGTGTTCTCCATCTTTCTAAACTGCATGATTGCTTTAACAGAAGCTTGAATTCCGTCTGCTCTATGTACAATCATTTTTTAACTCCTTTCCTAATGATCAAAATCTTCTCTTTCCTTTTCCAAGGTTCTGTTAATCCAATCATTTATTCGAAACCGCATTCTAAAATAATAAATAGTAAATTAGAACCTTTCGGTCTATGAGAATTTGATCCCATCTAAAAATATCAAAAGCAAAATATTATAGCAACAACTGTTTTTACCTTCTGTGTTTTCGATTTTTCTAAAGAGCATGATTGCTTTAACAGAAGCTTGAATTCCGTCTGCTCTATGTACTATCATTTTTTAACTCCTTTCTCATCGATCAAAATCTGCTCTTCCGTTTTCCAAGGTTCTGTTAATCCAATCATTTATTCGAAACCGCATCCTAAAATAATAAATATTAAATTAGAACCTTTCGTTCTATGATAATTTATCCGATCTAAAAATATCAAAAGCAAAATATTATAGCAACAACTGTTTTTACCTTCCGTGTTCTCCATCTTTCTAAACTGCATGATTGCTTTAACAGAAGCTTGAATTCCGTCGGCTCTATATACAATCATTTTTTAACTCCTCTCCTAATGATCAAAATCTTCTCTTTCGTTTTCCAAGGTTCTGTTAATCCAATCATTTATTCGAAACCGCATTCTAAAATAATGAATAATAAATTAGAACCTTTCGTTCAATGAGAATCTGATCCCACCTAAAAGTATCAAAAGCAAAATATTATAGCAACAACTGTTTTTACCTTCCGTGTTTTCCATCTTTCTAAACTGCATGATTGCTTTAATAGAAGCTTGAATTCCGTCTGCTCTATGTACTATCATTTTTTAACTCCTTTCCTAAAGATCAAAGTCTGCTCTTTCGTTTTCCAAGATTCTGTTAATCCAATCATTTATTCGAAACCGCATTCTAAAATAATAAATAGTAAATAAGAAACTTTCGTTCTATGAGAATTTGATCCCATCTAAAAGTATCAAAAGCAAAATATTATAGCAACAACTGTTTTTACCTTCCGTGTTTTCCATCTTTCTAAACTGCATGATTGCTTTAATAGAAGCTTGAATTCCGTCTGCTCTATGTACTATCATTTTTTAACTCCTTTCGTATCGATCAAAATCTGCTCTTCCGTTTTCCAAGGTTCTGTTAATCCAATCATTTATTCGAAACCGCATCCTAAAATAATAAATAGTAAATTAGAACCTTTCGTTCTATGATAATTTGATCCGATCTAAAAATATCAAAAGCAAAATATTATAGCAACAACTGTTTTTACCTTCCGTGTTCTCCATCTTTCTAAACTGCAAGATTGCTTTAACAGAAGCTTGAATTCCGTCGGCTCTATGTACAATCATTTTTTAACTCCTTTCCTAACGATCAAAATCTTTTCTTTCGTTTTCCAAGGTTCTGTTAATCCAATCATTTATTCGAAACCGCATTCTAAAATAATGAATAATAAATTAGAACTTTTCGTTCAATGAGAATCTGATCCCATCTAAAAGTATCAAAAGCAAAATATTATAGTAACAACTGTTTTTACCTTCCGTGTTTTCCATCTTTCTAAACTGCATGATTGCTTTAATAGAAGCTTGATTTCCGTCTGCTCTATGTACTATCATTTTTTAACTCCTTTCCTAACGATCAAAATCTGCTCTTTCGTTTTCCAAGGTTCTGTTAATCCAATCATTTATTCGAAACCGCATCCTAAAATAATAAATAGTAAATTAGAACCTTTCGTTCTATGTGAATTTGATCCCATATAAAAATATCAAAAGCAAAATATTATAGCAACAACTGTTTTTACCTTCCGTGTTTTCCATTTTTCGAAACTGAATGATTGCTTTAACAAAAGCTTGAATTCCGTCTACTCTATGTACATGCATCTGTACATACATCTATGTACTATGTACATACATTTTTTGATCGACCACAATCTGCGGTTTTGCTTTCCATGGTTCTGTTAATCGTGTTTATCTGTTAATTAATATTCTGTTATTCTGTTAATCTGATTTGAATATCTAGGAATATTTCTTATTGTTTCAGTTCAACACTTAACAATAAAGTTGAAAAGTGTTTATGACTTTGTTCATTCATTCAGTCTGTCTGACTGTCCGTTAACACGATAACTGCCTTAAAAATTACTTTATTAAAATGAAATTTTAGTATGTTGTTCAGACGGTCTGTGGGACCTATGGGAATATAAATAAATAATATCACCCAATAAGTTTTGGATTGAACCCGGGTTGAAAAAATAAAATACATTGAACCCTATGGACCTAATTTTTCAAATATGTTTTAAGCGGATTTAAAATCCACAAATTATTTCGAAAGGTTTAGAAAATATTCAAATTCTCCGATAAAATATATAAAAAATTTTTTTAGCAAAATATATTAAGTAGTTTTTAAATAAAAATTAAAATAATAATTACACTCTTTATATGATGCGATCTCGTGACAATTATATGAAGAGATCACGGGACTCACTTCAAAATAAAATATGGCATCCATCTTGTGTCAAAATCGCAATTTTTAAAGTTCTTTTTGATTCATATTTAGTGTTGCATCCGTCTTGAAACCGCTTTATTTCTGCTGAAATTCTGTGCATCTACATACTGAAACAGCGCAATTACAATATATTTGAGTTTAAATGATCATCCAACTTTGATTATTTCTACAACGAAGCCTAATTTTCACTTATGGAGAATGTAAATACCAAAAGATGTAGAATGAGTTGTATAAGAATTGCTGCATTTCTTTACAGAAAATTATTTAGCTCATGCAGTCTGCAATACAGCTGATATGAATGAAATACTAATTGATTTTACACAGAGAAGGACGGTTTTTTCGATGAATTTTTAAGCATAGAGTTTAATTACTTGTACCTCCATGGTCTTAAGTTTTTAAATAAAATAAATTATTATAGTATTGTGATGAATGAAATGAATGGAAAAGAATTCATGAATGAAATGCTACTTTTATAGAGAGAGCCAGGCGTGTTATATTTCGATGACGTCATTTGCATAAATTTCATTTGTTTTCGATAAAGTTCTCAAATATAATAAATTCTTGTAGTATATGATAATTTTAAAAATATTACCGAGGAATGTATCGCATTTTAGAGATGCTTAAACCAGGCAATTTATATTTCAATGCCGTCATTTGAATGAAGTTTTAAGTTTTCAAATATAATAAATTGATGTAGTATTGTGATAATTTAAAAAATATTACCGAGGAATGTATCGTATTTTAGAGATGTTTGAATAAAATTTCATTGAAGTTGGAAATTGTTTCATAATCAATACTTTATGCATGATTCATCTTTCTTGTTTGTATTGCGTTACTAATATATTTCAACAAAATTGGCAGTTTAAATAAATATTTTAAGCCTTTGACCATAGTTGTTTTAAATATATATTATATTGTTAAATACATACAATGCAGGGTCGTTTATCTTATCCCAAAGCTACCTGAATTATTGTCTCAAATGATATTGACATGATTTCAGTAGGTAATGATAAGGAGTTTTAACTCCTTATCATTACCTCCATGAATTCATCTCTTTACAGTTTCTTCCCACTTACACTAGAACTAAAATAACATAATCTTTTAGTATGAGCTATTTTATTGAGGTTAATATTATTATGTGCATGGAGATAAAAAGTTCCTTTAGCTCTATGGTTGTGTGTTATTCTGTCAACATTTACGTCATGGAGGCAAAGGGATTCATTGAAACTCCGTTGTTTAAAGTTTTCGGGATTTTTATTAACTGTTTTCTTTTAATCATTGGCGTTTTTGAACTAATATTTATTATAGTACTATTAGTTAAACCGGAGAATAGGTCAACTTGGTTATACCGGAGAATAGGCCACCCCCGGAGAATAGGCCATAGTTTATATAAAATATTAACAGCTAATTAATTTGTGATGGGCCTAAAGACCATAAAATATAATTAAAACCTAATTAAACTAAATTAAAACCTAATCTTGTATTAAGATAATACATTCGAAAGTTAAAACGAAAGCATGAAGAAATCCCAATTTTAATCGATTATGATAATTGGCGACGAACTTATTTATGCTACTAAATGTGTCCTCGCAATGTTTATTGATAAAATGTAAAATATTTAAAAAAACAAAATTTTAATGCATTGCCGTCATTGCCAACAAATCTAGACAACCTGTGGCGAAATAAATATACCTAAAGTGTAAAAATTTGTAATTGGCAAATTCTAAAATCTATATTGAAATGAAAATTTAAATCAATTAAATATTGGCATCACTAACGAGTTTGGCGACATTTGGCAACATGCATATCTGGCGATAAATATAAAGAATTCATTTACTTGATAAATTAAAAACTAAAATACAAAAAATTTAAACTGTTATTTAGTTACCGACTAATGGCAACGTTTGTGAGATTGGCTGGACTTGGCGACGTCGGATATAAATACGGTTCTTTTCCACATTTTGCGTTTTGCGAATCTGAACGCGAAGCTTTTCTCAAAACATGCTACAAGTATGGCGTTTTATCTGGAAATGACGTTTCTGCGCAAAATCACCTTTGTTTAAAACAGAAAATTCATTGTTGTCCATTGTTGATGAGATGACAATGATTAAGATGTAATGTTATAACAATGTATATTTTCATTGTTTTGTAACAGGAAAAATATGGTTAAATTTTTAAATTTTTGACAAATATAAAGTTATATATATATATTAAATACTAAATTTCGAGCAAAATTGAAATTAAATGTATACATTTCATAAACCACACTTCGCACACACCCAATATACACTCAAAATATTTTGTTTGGTGCAAAATTATCCAAATTTCATGCACTAAATTGCGCTCTCAAAATCAGTTTTCTTGATTTTAAAACATGTATAATCATTTATATTTTAATTGAATATGCAAATATAAGTGAAATTATAACTCTAATCATGAAATATTTCCATTCACTAAGAAAAATTGAACATTTTAACACGAATTTTTAAAATTCTAAGCTTTCCCAAAAAATCCGGAAGCGATGAATAAATATTCCACATAGAAAGCTAAATTGCGCATTCCGAGAAATAACAACTGACAAATTCATAACCTATGACCACATATGACTATATCATACCCAGAAAATAACATTTCCAAGCGTTTTCAGAGGGGAATATAATGTAGTGAATCGAATATGCATTCTAGCTAGTTTCTCTTGATAATGATCTGAACAGTATTTATATATGAACTAGCAGCATACACGTTCCTCGTAGAGTATATAATATAAATAAACTTATAATTCGCAGTCATGTGCAAATTCTGTTAAAATATTAAATTTATTACTCCTAAAGAGAAGTTTAAGATTATATGTTCTCACTATACAAAATTATCTTCACGGGCAGATGAAGAATAAAACATCCTGGCCCGTTTTGTAAGCAAAGTTACAAAAAAAGGAATTGAATTAATATATGCAACCCCATACTCATTTTATTGTCGCAGATTAGAAAATATGCCAGTGTGTTAGTAGAAGATTATCCGTATTACAATATGAGTCTCAAAAATCTTTGCCAAAATAAAAAAGATGACGTAATAAATTGAAAATATCAATAATCCCCGTACTCTTTATACCAGAAGGTCGTAATTGATTCCAATATATGCCAATATATATCAAAACATATGCCAATATACCTGTGCTACTTATATTCTCGTAGATTAGAAGTATATACCAGTGTATTTGTAGAAGATAACTCGTACAACGTACAATATATGAGTTTAATCAATTTTTGCCACAATAAAATAATTGCATAATAACTTGAAAATATCAATAATCCCTGAATCAATAATCCCCGAAAATATCAATAATAATAACGTTTAAACCTGAAGACCGTAATTGATATTATCCAGTCAAAAATGCTATAAGAAAAATTAAATCGGTCTTTTCTAAAGTATATTTTTATATCCATTTATTTATTATTCAAATCGAAAAAATAATAGTTAAAATTAACAGACAGATTTAATTTAATTGTGTTTCTGAGCAACATGATATAAGTTAGAATCTTCCTCATAAACTGCGAAATTAAATAACCATTTTGATTTCTTTATACGTTTCATTGTTCAGTGAAAGCTTGTGAAAAATAAACCATGGAGATAGATTTCCCATTTAAATCATGTTTCAAACAATTCATGCTTTCAGAAAGTAACTAATTAGCGCAAAAAATCTCCCATCAAACTCAAAGATAAAGTTTTAATTCACTTTCAAACGATCAGCTTTTCGTTTGGATAAACCACGGAGTTAGAGAGTAGAACTCCTAGGGAAAAGTTTCATTTTTCATTACTATCTCGACAACCCCTGGTCTTAGATACCCGAAACTTGGGCTAAATTTTAAGTGGGACTATTTCGAGGCTACCCACAAAATTTCATCAAATTCGGTTCAGCCGTTCTCCCGTGATGACGGGACAAACAGACAGACATACAGATTTTCAATTTTATTTATATAGATTAGAAACTATTTATATACATATGTAATTTTATGTACATATTATGAACATTTATATATGCATCACGTCCATTTATATACACATACAATCTCTACGTATGCATAATCGCGAACTGGACGAGTATGCATGCATGCATGCTTCCATATTATACATTTTAGATTCTTTCCCTCATATTTTTATAAGTTTTAAAACAAATTAAACTAATCGACCAAGTCCACATATATTTATTAAGTGTAAAAAATAAATCCGACCTCTCCCTTACACAATCTCAAGCCAAATTTCCTGCAATCATGAGTATTCCACATATGTTCTTTCAATAGATCCTCTTGAAAATACATAGAAAATAAATTCATACCAACCAATATTTTGTATAAATATATCGATCTACACAGTTTAGTGCCGACTGGAGCATGATTTTAAACATTAAATTCCGTGCAAGCGATCTAAATGGTTGAGCTGTACAGTAATATACTTATGCTCTTAATTACGAGCTTGTCTTAATTGGTATGTATTTTCATTTGTATTACACATTATATATACACATTTATATTACACACTATATATACTATTATGCTATATATAGTACGGAGATTATATGTGTACCAGATACACATATAATCTCTACGTATACATGTGGTTGTTGTTGTTGAAACCCAGACCGTCCGATCTACCAGAAAGGCTACGTATACATGTGTAATATCTACGTATACATAATATGTCAAAAACCCAGACCGTCTGACTCATCTTATGACATATAGAGCAGCAATTTGGACGCCCGGAATGCTCTTACTTACGAGTGATTACGTCTCTTGATTGGTATGTATTTTCATTTGTATTACACAGTATGTATACTTAAGAGCATAAGTATACATACACTTAAGAGCATAAGTATACATACACAAGCCGGACGGTCTGGGCTTTCGACATTATATATACGTAGAGATTATATGTGTATCAGGTACACATATAATCTCTACGTGTACATAATGTTGTTGTTGAGACCCAGATCGTCCGACCTACCAGAAAGGTGTAAGGTAACTGTTTGGAAGGGCCGGGAAGTACGTGTACATAATGTGCAATATCTACGTATAAATAATGTGTAAGATACTTATGCTCTTAATTCCGAGTCTGTCTTGATTGGTACGTATTTTCATTTATATTACACATTATGTATACTCATTTATATTACACATTATGTATACTCATTTATATTACACATTATAATATACTATTATGTTATATATAGTACGGAGATTATATGTGTACCAGATACACATATAATCTCTACGTATACATAATGCCGAAAGCCCAGACCGTCCGGCTCATCCGTGGACCTAGAGCAGTAATATGGGCGGATGGCGTATACATAATGTTGTTGTTGTTGAGACTCAGACCGTCCGACCTACCAGAAAGGTGTAAGGTAACTGTTTGGAAGGGCCGGGAAGTACGTGTACATAATGTGCAATATCTACGTATAAATAATGTGTAAGATACTTATGCTCTTAATTCCGAGTCTGTCTTGATTGGTACGTATTTTCATTTATATTACACATTATGTATACTCATTTATATTACACATTATGTATACTCATTTATATTACACATTATAATATACTATTATGTTATATATAGTACGGAGATTATATGTGTACCAGATACACATATAATCTCTACGTATACATAATGCCGAAAGCCCAGACCGTCCGGCTCATCCGTGGACCTAGAGCAGTAATATGGGCGGATGGCGTATACATAATGTTGTTGTTGTTGAGACTCAGACCGTACGACCTACCAGAAAGGTGTAAGGTAACTGTTTGGACGGCCGGGAAGTGACACCCAATTTAGACCGGAACCCAGTGGGGGAGGCATCCATAGGGACCGTATCCTCCTTCCCCTATCACCAACCGTACGGACTTACGGACCCACATGTTTAACGTGATCGTACTCCGCATGAACACGGCGGCAGTTGTGGCAGCGTGCAAATCCAGTGCGCAAACCACCGGACTACCGCTCCCGAAATGTGCCAACAGCACGCGGTGTTCCCAGGTGGTCACCCACCCAAGTACTAACCGCGCCCGATGCTGCTTGACTTCGGTGATCTAACAAGAACCGGTGTTTTCAGCACGGTAGGGCCGTTGGTCGGCGTATACATAATGTGTAATATCTACGTATACATAATGTGTAATATACTTATGCTCTTAATTGCGAGCCTGTCTTGATTAGTAAGTGTTTTCATTTGTATTACACATTATGTATACTTAGAGATTATATGTGTACCAGATGCACATATAATCTCTACGTATACATAATGTGTAATACAAATGAAATAGAAAACGTGTACATATTTCCCCTATCCAAAAAATGAGCAGAATGGATCGATTGAGTTTCTAAAAATAAGTCATTTTAAAATATCTGCATAACATTCTACATTTAGATCCTTCTATATGCAACTAGCAGAAAGACCCGTCGTTGCTCGAGACAATACTGAAAAAAAAAAGAAAAAAAACGTGGTGAAAAATAAGAAATATATCAATCACATATGTACACTCTATTAAGATTAACACACCAGTGAAAAAGTACTATATCAATCGGTTGAGCCGTTTTTCGAATTTTTAGCAGTCAGGGCAGACTGATCCAACAAGCAATTTATTTCACGTTGCTCTGTGGGGAGGTGTAGAAAGATAAAGCATTCACTGGATCTAGTATCACTGCTCAAAAAAAAATTTCACCCAGTTAGTTTACGTATTTTCGACGGTATTTAGATTGGAAATGTATATCTCGGAATTTTCCCTTTTAAATATTTATTTTCAACCCTGATCGTCCTGGTAGTGTAAGGTTGCTATTTGGTGGGCCAGGATAATGTCTCTCAATTTAGGCCGAAAATCAAATTCGTGGTAACTATAGGGACATACTATCTTTCCCTTAATACGTCATCTCTTTGATTAATTTTCGACCCACATATTTAACGTACCACCTTCCTAGCCGCAAGTTTTACTGTTCTAAAACTTCGGGTCAGATAGGCGGCCGGGACATTATAAAAAAAAAAAAAAAAATTAACGTGTCCTTATTCCGAGCAGAGGAGATACTTTCGGTCCACGTCGAGGATCGAACTCGAGCCTACCGTGTATGATTCTCCATACCGTGTATGATTCTCCATACGTGTATGATTTCTCCTCCGTGTGTGATCCTCCCACCTGAGCCATCTCGGTCTGACATTTAAATATATATATATATATTTTTTTACCAACCTAAACCGCTCGACTTACGGTCTGTTTTTTAATTGGCAGCTCAAGGTCACGAAAGATTTTACTCCCTCTTCCGCTATTTTGACAAATTGAGAGACTGACGATCTTTTACCACATTAATTTAGGATAATTGCTTGAGGCGGATTTCTGATTCATTTTCAAGAAGAAGGAACTTTAAATATGTAGTGCTGCCATCTGTCGGAATTATGATAATTTTTTTCCGAAAAGTTTGTCTTCTTTCATATGATTAAAAATATTGGTTATTGAAAATTTATTTCCTAAACATGAAAATATAAAACTGCATTTCTCCAATAAAATTTAAAGCAAAAACAAATGATGAAAAACATTATAGCACGTAAATAAGCAAACACACAGCGGTGATCTGGTTTCGCGTTTCTCTGTGTAACTGATTAAAAATGTTACTTGCAGGAAAACATAATATACGGTAAACTCCAATTTAATTAGAATATCAAAAGCAAGGAAAATATGTAAGAAAATAATTAAACCACTCACCAAGCTTCACTTTTGAAATTTTTCAAAATTTAATTTCCGATTCGCATAGAAAAATTCGAAATTTATTAAAAATTAGTATTTGTATATTACATTCACGATTGATTCAGCTTATATAAGAATTATTTTCCTTGCCCTTAATACACAGAAACGTAAATTTCTTTGCTATAGTTATGACACTTCTAATTTATATGAAAAGAAAATGAAGCAAATAATAAATGAAAATCAAAGAATCTAAGATAAATGTAATATAAATGTAAAGAATGTGAAATATACTAAATAAATTAAAACATTTGGTTATTTGAGATGAATGTCTCATATTTTTGAAAAACATCAATTCCATACGCTGAGTTTTTAACTTTGAAAAAATATCAAAATCGCTATAATTTAAACCCCCTATAATTTGGTGATTTTCTAAATCAAATTTCCTATTAACTTTTAAAATGAGTTTTCAGACGACACAGCCAATAAAGACTATTAGCGAGAAAAAAAAAAAGTAGAAATTATAAAGAAAGACTGTCCCTTCCATGTAGCTTTAACAGGTGTATTAAAAAACTGCCTTGTGCAGGTAGAAATTGCGCCCACATTTTCTTTTGGTTCAATTTCCAAAAGAATTTCTTTTGACGTGGGTAGGCAGCGAAGGATTCTACTAATGGCAGCTACACGTCAAATCCTCAAATCGATCAACTTATATAACAGAATGATGAATCAATAGATCACAAAAGTCATGTTATAAAAAACATTCTTCAGACTTACATACAATCTTTAAAAAAGCGAGGCTTTTTTAATATAAGCTGATTGAGAGAAGGATTCTCTTGAAAATCCCGACTGGTGCTTAGAAGCAACAAGAAAGGTGCCGGTATTGGGCTCGGTTCCAGATGGAGTAAGAATCCGTTTATTTACAAGTAAAATATTTATACATTTATTTCGAATAATATATATAACTAAAAAAAATTACTTGATCGTAAATAATTTAGGTAGATACTGTCTATATACTGCAATATACTGTTGCATCTGTAAACCTTATTTATATGATCTTACTATGTGAAGAATGGCATCTTGTGAGATTATAAAGAAATTTACAAAATCACATAATGGATAAATTATGTAATTTTGCTTCTGTAAAGAACTTCTTCATTGAGACTTTTCTGTCTTTTGGGATTAGCATTGGTTCTTGCAGATGAGATAGCGTGTTTTTCGAAATGTAAATTTGAAACGAAAATGCTTTTAAAAATAAAGAAATTAATTAAAACACCCTTCAGAGATTTCTTTAAAGATGCAACATAGTTAATATATTTGGATGTATATTACTTCTCATGAGATTAATTATAAGAAACAAATGGTTCTCCTTAAAAGAAAGAATATGTTTTATATTTTAAATCACTCATATTACAGATAAGTTTCTTTGCATTATATTATTGTATAGGTAACTAAAATAAAAACGAATTATAACTGTGAAAATATAATGTCGGTCTTTCTCTTGATAAAGTTCGATAGAAATTTTAAAATTATAAAGGGCTTTAATGAATAGTTTGATAGTGCTGCCATCTATGGAAAATAATACAAATTATTACATTAAATTTATTACGATGTCTTTGTGACTATTGAACAGAGCGATATACAGGCATTTAGGCATAGCCACCTTTATCTACAGGTGGCTATGGTTTAGGTTCTAGGGCGAAAGATGAGGGATTTTACCCCAAGAAGATTTAATCCTTCACTCCAATACATTTAAATCTCTTTGTTTCACATTCATTCAGGAGTAAGCTGGATTCACACCCAGTGTTTTGTCAGGATTTTTTAGCTGGGGGGGGGATGAAATATTAGGAGGGACAAGTTTTCTATTTGCTCTGTATAAATTTATCACATAGATAGAAACTAGGTAAACATAAAATGTCTCCCGGGGGGGGGGGAGGGCTGACGCCCCCCCCCGGAGGTATGCCTGAAAGACACACTGTATGTTCAAACTTTCAGGATTAAATAAATGCTTCTTCCTGGATGAGGTTGAAAGTAAGGGTTTTCACCCTCATCCAGATGTGCGCTGGAGTCGATTCTTGAATTAAGAAAATTTAAGAAAATGTCAAGCTTTAAATTTGATTTGCACAATAAATGTGCATTAAGCGCAGACTTATGCATAATAAATATGTGTTAAGTTAATCTATTAATTCACAACATTGTTAACTGTGAACGAATGCATAACAATTATGCACTCAAACTTCTGTCAAATGTATTCATGGATAAATACATCTTTTTGTAAAACGGCTTAACATGAAAAATAATGGTGTTAACCGGTTTTGGTGACAAGTCGAGAATCCTTCTCCAGGATATAAAAGAAAGAAAGAACAGGAAAGCATCTCCACTAAAACAGGAAAATTCTGTAGCGAATTTGCTCACTCCATTAACTTGGGCAATTTTCTATTAACGAGTGTATTCTAGTTTTACTAGAGTTTCTGTTCCGATTCTCAAATCCTGGAAAAGCATGGTTGATTTGTCTCCGAAACTGAAGACGGAATCTTTTTTTCAAACAAGCGGGCAGATTTTTAAGACAAGACGTTTGGAAATCCGGAAAAGAATAAAATCGTTTCACGTGGAACAACATTTTATATCTTTTAGAAATTTTCAAGCATCAACAGTATGATGCACAATTTTTCTTAAAAAATAGGGTGAAATAATGTATTTTCTCTAGTTAAATAGTGCATATCGGACTATGAGTAGAATTTTCGATGTCGAAATTTTATTATTGACTGCGTTTCTCTCGCTCGCTGAAACGAGATCGATCTCGATGATGTTGTTAGGATTAAAACTCTAATAATATTTTTGATCAGTGAACCATTTAATGCTGAGATCACACAAATTCCACTTTAAACTTTAAATAAATAGAATATATTAATTCCTTTTAGATTTTCACTTCAATGAATTTCATTCCTAAATACGTTTAAGAACAAACCCTAATTTCTAGACCCAGTATTTGTGTTGTAAATTTTCAGATAGACATCCTTACAAACTTGATTGGCTCATAACAATAGTAAACATTTCAAATGAAATTTCGAACTATTATTGCAATCTACAAACGTAAGAATCACATTAATTTTCAAGGCGTTTAATGCAAGGATAATAATCTCCATCCAGCCGTTTGTTTTATTTTCTCCATGTTAACGTCTAGAAAATAACATCTAACATGTTTAGTTTGCAGGATTTTTTATCTCAATATTTTGCCGAACTTAGATATTGCAAGGAGAATGGCTTATGCTTAAACAAGAAAAATCGACCATGCGTAAAGCATTGATTGTGAAACACTTTCCAAATGAAATGCAATTTTATTTAAATATCTCTAAAATCCGATACATTCAGTGCTGATATATTTTAAATTATCACAGTACTACAATAATTTATTTTACTTGGAAATTTAAAACTTCATCGAGAAAGACAATGCAATAAAATCGCCTGCTTCTCTATGTAAAATCAATGAATATTTCATTCACATCACTTATATTCCAGACCCCAGAGCTAAATAATTTAGCGTGAAAAAAATTAGCAATTCTTATACAACTCATCATACAATCGCTTGATTTGTTTACATTTTGCATGCTATAGAAATTAGGTTTCGTTGTAGAAATAATCAAAGTTTAGTGATCATTTAGAATAAAACATATTGTAACTGCGTTGGCACAGAATTTAGATACACAGATAATATGCTAAAATAAAGTGGCTTTAGGGCGGTTGCAACACTAAATATAAATTTAAACGGTCTTTAAACTAAATATAAATTTAAACACTGGGGGAAAAATGGATGCCATATTTTATTTTGAACTGAGTCATGTGATCTCTTCATACAATATGGGTGTAATTATTATTTCAATTCTTATTTAAAAAAACTATCTAACACATATTGTTGAAAATTTTTTACTCATTTTGCGTGATAATTTGAATATTTTCTAAAATTTTCGAAGCAATTTGGGAATTTTAACTCTGCCTAGAAAATGCTTGAAGAATTGGGTCCCATAGGGTTCAATGTATTTGATTTTTTTCAGCCAGGATTAAATCTGATACTAATTGGGTGATATTACTTATCTTCATTCCCTTATGTCCCAGATCGTCCCAATAGCATACTCAAATTTCATTTGGATAAAGTCATTTTTACCCCAGTTATCGTGTGAACGGACAAACAAACTGAATGAAGAAAGTCATAAACACTTTAGAACTATGTTGAAAAGTGTTAAAAAATGGTAAAATAATTAGAATTGCTTTTAATATGTATTGAAAAGTAATGCATTAATTTAAAAAAGATATTAGAAATACTTCTGATAATTTTATTGATTATAAAAAAAGCATAAACGTATCAATTCACAATATCGCTTCTCCGTGGAATATATCAGAAAAAATTCTGAAACGTAAATAAACTATGGTTTAGGATAATTTTCAGTTGGTGAAAATTAAACATTAATTTAATTTACTTGGGGGGCTGGGACGGGAAGACAAAAATTATGCAGATACAATTATTATGCAGATACAATTATTATGCAATTATTATGCATATGCATTGAGTTATACAATTTATATACAATTATTATGCAGATGCATTGAGATACAATTATTATGCAGTTATTATGCAGATGCATTATACAATTATTATGCAGATACAATTATTATGCAGATGCATTGTTATACAATTATTATGAAGATGCATTGAGTTGTACATCCGATATATTACAGAAGAACACAAAAAATTCTTCATTGCAGGATTTGGTGATTAAAATTTTGAGTATTAAAACGTACTTTTTTGCTGCTATCTTTGTAAATTAGCGTCAACTTTTCATTTCTTCGTACAAAGCTGTTTTAAGTTATCTGTGCTTTCTTTGTTAAAATGCTTTTATCCTTATGAAATTCTTTTCATATAGTGGAAACCCCTTATTACTTTCATTGCAAAACTGGTATTTTTCTGAAAAAATTGCTCAAATAAGGATTTTTTTTAAAGCATTCATTAGCTCCTTTTTATTGTTACGGCGGATTAAAGAAAAGTAATTAACTTCTGAAATTTATCAAAGAAGAGTTTAAGTAGTGTTATTTATTCAGTGTTCACTAAAAATGATATGTTTTAATGGAGATTTCATTATGCAAAAGTTAAACAAAGAGATGAATAGACCAACTCTCAGGGCAAGAGAGTGAAATGATAAAAAGTTCTTTTGAAATTTTAATTAGATATTGTTGTTATGGGGTCCACGTTAATTCATACCAACGAGAAAATTATTTGCATTGTCAGAATGTAGATAGTGCGGTCATAAAATGTGCTATTTATTTAATTATTTACAAAGTAATTTAAATTTTGTTATTTTTTTTTTAATTTGGGGTAAATTTATATTTTGCTTAAGCTTATGAATTGTAGTCATTTTAGATGATGTGAATTATCATGATAATATACACTGAATATGCGCTGACTGATTGAGTGATTTATCAAAATTATCGAACACTTCCACTATAGCTTTGTCGTCTTTCAATCCGTCTCAGTTTTAAGACCAATGGAAAAATATAATATACAGAAAATTCGAATTAGATGGGACGGGGTAAGGAGTTTAACAAAACACTTGAAACTACTTTTTAAAACTATCGAGCACTACCATTCAAGCCGGAATCTCGTGTGTAATTTCATTTGATCCGTCACAGCTTCCAGATCAACAGAAAAATCTAATATTTTGAGATTTCGAATTAGAAGGAATGATGCAAAAGGATTTTCAGAAAACTTACACTACTTTGCCTCACCGAAAAAATAAACGTAGGTTTTTATATCCTCTTGCTTTCAACAATTAAAACCAGAGAACATAAAAATCGTAATTAAAAAATTAAATCATCTTCTCGCGCGCGAAAATAAGATTCAATATATTTTCTCGCCAGAAAGATTTAATCGACGTTGCTGGAGTCCTATGCAAACGTTCGCTACTTATTGAATACAGATACAGATAACATAACTCAATTTCCAAATCGCCTGTTTTGAACCAAAATCATTCCCGCGCTTCGTTTTGTTTTCAATGCACATCCATACCAAATTCTGCAACGTGGTCGTAACACGCTCTGATTGAAATCCTTTGATGCATTCTACATAGGCGGAATGGAAATCACCGCGCATGCGCACAAACGACTGGTGCGCCAGTCGTAAGCAGAACATATGCTTTGAATGCTATATCTCTATATTCGCGAAGTTAGAAAACCGATATTCAAAATTTTATGTTTTTTGATGGCTTAAAATAGACGAAAATAAACGACAATGCGTGAAGTCGCGAAAAAGAAGAAACTTTTCTTTACCCTAGTAGTGAAATGAAAATAAAAATGCGAGTTTTCATCCGATTTAAGTCAAATTTTCAGAGCACGCTTATAATATTGGGATAATGCTGTATTTCAAAATATAAAAGTTTATCTTTTAATTTGCGAAATTAGACAATTGCAAGATTTATACCAGTCGACGTCAAGACGGAAAATCTCATATATCGTGCACAGTATGAAAGAAAAGTGCCAGAATCGTCTGAACTAATAGGTTTGACGAAATGGCGGAAATGGCCGATGTTCGGCTTTAAAAGTTTATAATTTTTAAATTAATTCGAAATTTAAATAATCTCCCCTAACCATAACGTCCGGTGACTTGAAATATACGTGTACCGAATTTCGGAGCTGTTGTATTCCCGCTAAGCATCTATTTCCCACTACAGACGACACATGCAGAAACATAGACATTTTTTTTTTAAGTACATGATTTTTTAACAGGTTAAGCGGAATTATAAATCGTGTGCCATTTCTATGCTTAAATCCAAAAGAGTTTATATTCAGAAAATATATCAACAACATTTTAGCAAGTGTGCGTAAATGTTATACACGCACACACACACACACATACATATATATATATATATACATACATACATACATACATATATATATATATATATATATATATATATATATATATATATATATATATATATATATATATATATACAGAGAGAGAGATATACAGAGATGACCAACGAGGATCAAAGGAATGAGATTAATTATCTCGATATTAATATCATTTACAAGGAAAACGAACCCACTTACACCCGTCTATACTGTGGTGAGGTGAATTTTACACATAAATGCAATAAAACTTAAACACATAAATACATTAAAGATACTCACCAAATAGTTCCACCAGGCTCAAGCGCGTTAACGTATAGTGGGGTCCGATTGGACCAAAGTACATTGCGTTTGCTACAACAAAATAATCACTCCCATTTTTGTGGCCAACTACAATTTATTTATAGAACACATGAAATCTCAATTTTAAACATTAATATACAAAATACACAATTACAAAGAGTTCCCAAATTACCTAAACTTGACCTCGGGTGCACAGTTTATTTTGCATTAATTTGCATATTTATAAAATCCAAATTTGTAATTAATTACTTTTTGTTAAGAACACAATATGTATATTCAATTTTGCAAAAACTCCCATTTATCATAACCTTGCCCTTACACTATTGGATTACATCAGCTACTTAAACATTCATGTATACATTTTAAAATCAATATATAATTTCCATACCTTCATACATAGGACTCTCACTGAGTGCTGTAGCTGACCTCTGCACGTAGGAAAGGGTGGCACAATTAATTGAATGTTTATTAGTTCATTTATTCCGATGGTTCGTGGAAAACACTACCAGTCCGGGAAACACTAGGTTGCATATCATCAGGTCACGAAAATTTATGCCAAGTATTATTTTGGAGATGGGCACACTGTCCACTTTCCTTCTCCTCCTCTTAAACGATGGCTTAAGTCCCAGCGGCTCTTGAGTGAGCATGCTTACAGGTTGTACTGAAGTCGTACGTTTTCGTAGAGGCTTGTCTGCTGCTTAGGATCCCGGAATTGCGGCTCCGCCAACAGTCCTTACACGCAGTGTTACAGTTACCACGGCTTAATGCAGCTAAAGGAGCAAGGTCCTACACCGCGCCGCTTTAGTGGTAGAGCTGTGTTGCACTGCAACTAACAAAACAAATGACGATGGGCATACTGCTCACTTTCCTTCTCCTCCTCTTAATGCGGCTTAGACCCAGCGGCTCTTGAGTGAGCATGCGTACAGGTCCTTGCCTAAAGAGTGGAGATCAGATACTTTATTTGTAGAGATTGACTGTTGCTTAGGAGCCCTGGCTTGATGCTCCGCAATATTCCGTGCACACAGTATTTACGTAACCACGGCTTAAATGCAGCTACAGGAGCAAAGGTCCTACCCGCGCCGTTTTGGTGGTAGAGCTGTGTGTACTGCAAGCAATAAAACATGACGACCTTCTTCCATTTACTGGTCGAACTGCCCGAAGAAAATGCCCCCTCGCGCTGAGTTAGGCACGGCTCGTCTTGGCCACGAGTCACCTTCTATACCGGACTCACTACGTCGGCTCCTCGGCAAAGACATTTGCCGCCCGAGATAGGGACCGCGGATGCCGGCTCAGAGATGCATCAAAATACATGCCGGGTCGGGCTACACCGAAATACAAGTGCCCCGCACTTGGAGTGCTCTCTACTCGAGCTCAGAAAAGCAACTAACTATTCTTTACATTTCTAAAACTTCCAGAATTTTACAAACAAGGGGAACGACAAAAACAGGGAAGAAATCCCCCCAACTCTCATTCGCTGTTCCCAAACGCTATAAAAAAGGAGGAGGTCCAAAAATGCTTCACCATTGGTCTAGAAGCGACACTAATATTTTATGCGTTCCACTAAAATACAAGAACCAGAGGGCATACAAAACCAGGGTGGTCCAAAATACCGGACACCGACGCGCGCCACACCTGACAGGGCTATAAATTTTCAAAGATTTGTAGCTCAACTTTGACATTTTGCTGCAATTAAATCTCTGAATATTTACAATCCATGTCAGTGCGCACACAACCCAACGGCGCCAAAAAATCCCAATTCCGTCTGTGCAAAGGCCTAGCTATAAACATAAATCACCAAAACATAGTATACATTTCAATATATTTACACCATTCCCTTTTTTCCCAGGGTTATGTATCAAAATATGTGAAAATATTGTCACATATTCTCACCCTCCTGAACAGAAAAGAAGTCAAGCTAGGTTTACAAAATATTATATAGTACACATCATCATTATTTGTTTACAGATTTTCCCTCACTTTTTCTCACAGTTCACAATTTTTTTTTGTTTACAGTTCGAATCATACATTTACACACAACAAGTACTATCTGATCTACATTTGTATAATTTCACAATTTTATACTCTACACATTTTACTTTACAACGCAATACGACCACAACAAAACAACTGTCAGTTCAGGCGTTCCTCTGTTTACGAGTAAACATCTGCTCGTTGCTAGGCAACCCCCCAAAACCCTTCTCCGAATTCTCTCGAAGACCGGAAGTCCGAACTCGCGCCTTGCGTAGCTCGATTCAGAGCAGAAGCGCGGCTGGCTATCCGCATCGCCATACACATCATATTTTTCCATTTTGCCAAGCACCAAAGAGCAGGTAAGTATCTTAGCATGTTTTTAGCATGTTCTTTAGCAATGTTATCTCTGTGTTTTACACACACGTGAGTTATTTGATGTGGAAATGAATTTTGGCTGTCTAATTTTTACAAGTCAGTTCATTCTCTTTGTCATCTGACCTGCGTGCTACATTGGCGGGAAATCCAAAATCGTTTCACTGATGCTGTGCTAACAACAATCCCTGATCTCTCTTTCACAAAGTTATTATTACTTATTTTTAATCTAATTTTACGTCTATTTTCATGTGATTTGAAATTTTATTTTATGTTTTATTTCGGCGCATTTTTTGCATGTAATTCACGAGCTACCCAAATTTTTGAATAAAGTTTAATAGATTTACCTAGGACACCTTTTAAATTAATGTTTAGTACTTAAATTGAACGACCCGCGTTTTAAATACCTGTATTGGTTCACTACCATGAATCATGCTTCTAACGCCACTATATCTATTGTATTTATTTTTATTCTTAATTTTTCTTTTATTGTCATTCACTTATATATATTAAAATCTGTATATTGTTATTCCTCTGTGATTCTCTAATCTTGTACATAATTATTCATTTTTACTATGAGTTCATCACTTCGTATTAATGCATTTCTTCCCTGCCTATTTGTGCCATCCACATGTAACGCTTCTCCCGCGCTGCAACGAATGACCTTGAATTTTCGCCTGCGTACTTTGCCTCGGAACCAGTTTTTCTTACCGAAAGAGTCGACCTTCTTAGAAGTTTGCCAAGCACTGGCTTTTTCATACCAGCCCGCCGTCAGCTGTTTTTTTTTTTTGTTTGTTAGCGGAGCTGCTGTTATTTTTTAAAGCTTTGTTTACAATATTCTCTATTTTTATTTTATTTGTTTATTTATTTTGATTATATCTCTTTCTTTGACTTGTAATCCTATCAAAATTTAAAAAACATCTGTTGTCATAATTTTAAAATATTTTGCAGCGATATCAACGATCTGAACACCCTAATTCGCTGCCTGTCATCAAGTTTATTGTGATCATTAAAAAATATTTTGCAGCAATATCAACGATCTGAACACCCTAATTCAAATGCCTGTCATCAAGGCCGCCCGGTTTGTATATGGTGAAGCATTTATTTTGCTGTTATTGTGATATATATATATGTCTTTTACTTTATTTACTTATTTACTTATTTTGATTACTGATTCTTTTTATTTTTTGTTATTTAAAATGTACTTGCAAGTTAGTCCCCCCCCCCTTTTTTTTTTTTTTTTTTGAAGTTGCAACTGGCCGACTGCCATTCACTACTCTTATGTATATCATTATATCTGTGTATATCTGTTTTGGCTATATATTATCAGATTCATATAAATTTTTCAGCGATGCCTTCAGCCATATGTGATGTCCAGATGGACTCGACTATAAACTTGCCGATTTTGACATTATGGAACAGACACCTGCCAATTTTAAGAGATGGAAGTACAATTTATACTGTACAAATACTGGTCGTATCTTTTTATTATTCCTCATATTGTTATTGTTATCCTTCTCATTATGATTTATTTATTATTTTATTTGTTAATTCTAACCTGAATTTAAAGATTATATTTATTATTATTATTATTTTTTATTTGAAAATTTTGTTATTGTTACTGTTACCTGATTGCCCCCCCCCCCCCATTTTGATTGTACTCAACTTATTTTCTTACAACTGCCCTGCGAGTTCGTAGGATCGAATTTTTCTGCTCTTATCCCACATACAGATTACTTGACAAATGTCCCTTTTTATAACGTAGACTAATTTTTTATTTTGTTTGGGAGGGAAAAAAAAATATTTATTATTTTCTTTCACTTCAAAATTTTCCGAGTCTCCGTTTTTATTTTGTTCTCAAACATTTTAATTTCCTGAAATCATCCTTGTATTACATATTATTTATACTTCAGATATTTTTTATTTTTTTTTTACGTCCACTGAATTATTTACTTTACTTATATTTTCTAAGATTAAATTTATTTATTTTACTTATATTTTCATATAAATTATTTATCTTTTATCATTGTCCGTTCATTTATTTATATGTTTACTTGCATAAATGGGACGGAAATCTAGAACTTTTTAATTTTGCTGTACTGCTACTTAATGAAACGCTGATAATTTTAATAAAATGGCTGGCGCTAAGACTTTTGCGTTGTACTGCGTTGATACTCATTTATACGCTGCTGATACCGTTGATACTTCCATATTGTTCCGTTTTTTGTTTTTTTTGTTGTTGTTGTTGTTGCATAAATTTAATAATTTAAATATTTCTATCCGCTAGACTTGCCTTCCTCCAGACAAATTTTATCGAAGTTTTATTTTATTTTGCGATTTTGTTGACTACCGTGCATTTTGGATAACTATCATGCCTATCCTCACACTAATTCTTAAAATACTACACTTTTTTCCTCAATACTACAGTTTACACAATATACAATACATAATATACAATGCACAATACATACAATACTAATCATATACTTTTGCTGCCCTATGTTTTGCACATATTGTGGCACTATGCTACTTGTAACACACTTGTGCTGTCTATTTACTTATTTATCACTTAATTTTGAAAGTTGCTCTATCTACATACTTTTCTATTATTATAATTATATTTATTTTCTTTACATTAACCAAAAATATCTATTTGTAGACTACCTGCCAATTAAATTTTACATTTACTGTAGACTACCAAAATTATTTCAGAATGCTTTCCAATTTTTTTTTAAAATCATAGCAGGATATTAAAATTTTTCACAATACTATCTAAGTTAATTTTAAAATCATTGTAGACTGCTACACATATTGTAGAATGCTTTCCAATTAATTTTAATTTTATTGTAGAATCGTAAAAACAAATTATTGCAGAACACTTCTAAAATATTCAATAACTATTGTAGACTACTCAAAAAAAAATTATTTTGCAGAATATCATTTGAATTAATTTTAACATTATTGTATAATATTACACCTACTGTAAAACTTTTCCAAATTTTATTTTTAAATTCACTGGCTCTACACCTTGTGCTGCATTTATTTGCATACACTTACTATTTATTTCTGCTTTATAATATTTTAATTTTTCCACTTAATTTAGCAGACAATTTTAATTTTTTACTTTTTTATATTATTTTATTTCACTTAACTAATGACTGAACTTGCTAGTCCAATTTCTGTACATAATGAATCAGCTTAAGTTAATCCTTATTTTTTGTTGATCTAAATTTTGTAATTTTAAAATATTACAGAGAGTTATAGCATTACGCTTTTTACAACATGATTTAAAATTTGCACACACATAATATACTTTTTATGCACAATATTTCCAAAGACGAAAACACACTCTTTACCACAGTTATTCATATACTTTGTACATCCTATCTCTGTATATATTTTTATACAGCATTTATTTTACTTAACTTCTATTTTTTTTTATTTATTTACTTGCGTTGATAATTTATTTAAATGCACCCCGTCTATCATTTACACACTAACAGTATATATTTAAAACTCAACTTCAGTATCTGCAGTACTGGCCCGCAATTTTGGCTAAGCTTCCCACACAACAATTTATCTAGCAAAAGCCCGTGGTTCGTTTCCGAACGACACGGCACCAAGTACGGGTCGCGGTGGTCTATGTGGTGAGGTGAATTTTACACATAAATGCAATAAAACTTAAACACATAAATACATTAAAGATACTCACCAAATAGTTCCACCAGGCTCAAGCGCGTTAACGTATAGTGGGGTCCGATTGGACCAAAGTACATTGCGTTTGCTACAACAAAATAATCACTCCCATTTTTGTGGCCAACTACAATTTATTTATAGAACACA
Source organism: Amaurobius ferox (assembly GCA_951213105.1). Lineage (NCBI taxonomy): Eukaryota > Metazoa > Arthropoda > Arachnida > Araneae > Amaurobiidae > Amaurobius > Amaurobius ferox. The sequence goes on along the minus strand of OX578135.1, from coordinate 65,090,995 downwards.
TGAAATCTCAATTTTAAACATTAATATACAAAATACACAATTACAAAGAGTTCCCAAATTACCTAAACTTGACCTCGGGTGCACAGTTTATTTTGCATTAATTTGCATATTTATAAAATCCAAATTTGTAATTAATTACTTTTTGTTAAGAACACAATATGTATATTCAATTTTGCAAAAACTCCCATTTATCATAACCTTGCCCTTACACTATTGGATTACATCAGCTACTTAAACATTCATGTATACATTTTAAAATCAATATATAATTTCCATACCTTCATACATAGGACTCTCACTGAGTGCTGTAGCTGACCTCTGCACGTAGGAAAGGGTGGCACAATTAATTGAATGTTTATTAGTTCATTTATTCCGATGGTTCGTGGAAAACACTACCAGTCCGGGAAACACTAGGTTGCATATCATCAGGTCACGAAAATTTATGCCAAGTATTATTTTGGAGATGGGCACACTGTCCACTTTCCTTCTCCTCCTCTTAAACGATGGCTTAAGTCCCAGCGGCTCTTGAGTGAGCATGCTTACAGGTTGTACTGAAGTCGTACGTTTTCGTAGAGGCTTGTCTGCTGCTTAGGATCCCGGAATTGCGGCTCCGCAAACAGTCCTTACACGCAGTGTTACAGTTACCACGGCTTAATGCAGCTAAAGGAGCAAGGTCCTACACCGCGCCGCTTTAGTGGTAGAGCTGTGTTGCACTGCAACTAACAAAACAAATGACGATGGGCATACTGCTCACTTTCCTTCTCCTCCTCTTAATGCGGCTTAGACCCAGCGGCTCTTGAGTGAGCATGCGTACAGGTCCTTGCCTAAAGAGTGGAGATCAGATACTTTATTTGCAGAGATTGACTGTTGCTTAGGAGCCCTGGCTTGATGCTCCGCAATATTCCGTGCACACAGTATTTACGTAACCACGGCTTAAATGCAGCTACAGGAGCAAAGGTCCTACCCGCGCCGTTTTGGTGGTAGAGCTGTGTGTACTGCAAGCAATAAAACATGACGACCTTCTTCCATTTACTGGTCGAACTGCCCGAAGAAAATGCGCCCTCGCGCTGAGTTAGGCACGGCTCGTCTTGGCCACGAGTCACCTTCTATACCGGACTCACTACGTCGGCTCCTCGGCAAAGACATTTGCCGCCCGAGATAGGGACCGCGGATGCCGGCTCAGAGATGCATCAAAATACATGCCGGGTCGGGCTACACCGAAATACAAGTGCCCCGCACTTGGAGTGCTCTCTACTCGAGCTCAGAAAAGCAACTAACTATTTTTTACATTTCTAAAACTTCCAGAATTTTACAAACAAGGGGAACGACAAAAACAGGGAGGAAATCCCCCCAACTCTCATTCGCTGTTCCCAAACGCTATAAAAAAGGAGGAGGTCCAAAAGTGCTTCACCATTGGTCTAGAAGCGACGCTAATATTTTATGCGTTCCACTAAAATACAAGAACCAGGGGGCATACAAAACCAGGGTGGTCCAAAATACCGGACACCGACGCGCGCCACACCTGACAGGGCTATAAAATTTCAAAGATTTGTAGCTCAACTTTGACATTTTGCTGCAATTAAATCTCTGAATATTTACAATCCATGTCAGTGCGCACACAACCCAACGGTGCCAAAAAATCCCAATTCCGTCTGTGCAAAGGCCTAGCTATAAACATAAATCACCAAAACATAGTATACATTTCAATATATTTACACCATTCCCTTTTTTCCCAGGGTTATGTATCAAAATATGTGAAAATATTGTCACATATACGACAAACGAAAGCATTTTGACATGGAAATCAATTACGTCATCAATTGGAAATCAAATCTGAGTCTTGCTATATTTCTTAATGTCATGGTAAGTCATTTCTTATGTAACGCACGCATGCATACTTACAAAAGCGATCGTGTCAACTGCAACGCAATCTTCATCGGAGAGGCATTAAGACAGAATAATCTTTTGGGATTCATCAAACATTATTACAATGCAGTGTACAAGAAAGATAAAAATGCATTTAGAACTGATTTTGGCAACATCTTCGATATATAATTCCTGATGGCAACGCATTTACTGACTACGAGCGCTTTTTTCCCTTTCATTTTCGAATGGCTCGCTCGACATGTTGTGTGACGCTCATAACTTTCATCCTAGGGCGGTTGTTACGATCTTCAAACTCGTTTGCAAACCGTTACTTTGGTGGTTCCACATTGTCCGCGTTTCTTCGGATAGGGTACGTTTTTTTGTTTTGATGCTTCCTGGAAATAATGCCACAGGCTTATACTGGCTCCGGGAGCGTTTCCACTGGAGTAAAAGCTCGACTTTTAACCGGGAACTGGGGGTCACAATCCCCCTAGGCCTATTTGTACACTCCTGTTGGCTTCTTTCCGCGTATAGTACTTTTTGACATTTATATATATATATTATGAGATAAGAAATTTCATGCTATGCATATTAATAACCTAAAAATTACCAGTATATTATAATTATATAAATATCCAGTATATTTAGTAAATGGCATAGTTAAAAAGTGTTTAAATTAGCTAAAAAAAACTTTGTCGATATATGAGCCCCTAGCGATCATACCGTTCAAGGAAACGGAAAGAAATTTTGAATGCAGGTATTTTAAGTTATGCTCTCAAGAATGATGTGAAAAAACAACAGTCCTGCTCTCACAGTTTGGGTTACAGTGACACAATTTCAAAATTTTCAAATGGCAACACCTACTTTATTTATTGAAATGTGATCTTCACAGTGAAAAATCATAAATGGCGTTGAAACGGTACCTGCAGCACGAAAAACGCCGGCGCATGGCAGAGACTAAGAAAAAAGTGAAAACAACTGTGGCGTTCACGAGAACACGAATTTCAGTTCTATTGATGTCACATTCCACACCGTGAGTTCGGCAAAGAACCCAGCCTGCTGAATCTCCTTCGGAAGGAGAAGAAGAGACCAAGGTATGCATATTTCCAGGTTCGACGTAAGATACTGTCATGGCTGACGTCATTCGCCGTAGGAGAAAGAAAAGGCATTGTGATTTGAGTGCCGCTTGCTTTCTTGCACTTTGACTTGACCAACATGACGCTTACAGTGAAGCAACGAGGTGAAATGGTAAAGCTCTACCTGAATGGGTAAAATGCCTGATTTGATACGCAAATTTGAGGAAACTGGTTGGACATGTGATCGATCTCTTCCTGAACGACCTTCCGTTCCTGTCGAGGATGGTGCAGAAGTGCATGAGAAGATAAGCGAAGGTCGTATGGCAAGTGCACGTGGTGTTTCACACGTGCTGTATTTGCCGAATTCTACGGTCCGCAAGATTCTGCGCTTTGTTCTCCACATGTTTCCGTATCGGTTCCAGCGTGTCCAGATGTTACAAGCGGGTGATAACCAAAGATTTTGCTAATGGATTCTTCATCCGGTATGACGATGATAACAGATGGCCTTTACGCATTCTGTGGACGGACGAGGCACATTTCTCCTTAACTGGTAGCGTGAATTCGAAGAACTGCGTGCACTGGGCAGACCAAAATCCCCATGATGTGGTCTCACTTCTACATCAAGCAAAAATGACTGTGTGGTGCGGGATAACAAGCACCTTCATCCTAGGTCCTTACTTTTTTGAAGAGGTTACTGTCGCAGGTCTATGCACATGTACGGTAACGAGCGGTGGCTATAAAGCAATGTTGGCCAATTACGTCATTCCCAAATTGCAATAGGGAAATGCCCTATCTGACGTCGTGTGGATGCAAGATTGCGCTTCTCCATATGTGGAGTCTTCTGTAAAACGTTTATTGACATAACAGTTTGGTGATAGAATTATCTCTCGCCATTTCATGTTTCCGTGGCCACCTAGGTCCCCCGATCTCACTCCAATGGATTTCTAACTGTGGGGATATATGTAATCCAAAGTGTGTGCAGGCAATCTGCAAACTCTATTTGATTTGAAAGATTCCATCACAAGGGAGGTTCAACAGATTCTTCTCGCCATGGTACGTGCTTCAGTGCTATCTACTATCTGTCGCATGCAAAGTGTCATCGCCTGTGAAGACGGACAAGTGGAAAATTTATGAAACACAATAAAATGTTTTGCTTTTCTGACTCTGGTCTGTCTTTATTTCATTTTTTCTTAGTCTCTGCCTAGAGCCGGCATTTTTCGTGCTGCAGGTACCTTTTCAACGCCATTTATGATTTTACGCTGTGAAGATCACATTCCAATAAAAAAGTAGATGTTGCCATTTGAAAATTTTGAAATTGTGTCACTGTAGCACTAACTGTCAGAGCAGGACAGTTGTTTGTTTACATTATTCTTGAGCTCATACTTTAAAATACCTGCATCCAAAATTTCTTTCCGTTTCCTTGAAAGGTATTATTTTACATGTCCTTTTATGATGCAGCTTTTACTAGATAATTTATCCCATTTTATTGCTTTTTTGCAATACTGTTATTTATAGCTCATTGTTGGCAACGGTAGAACTCGATTGTTATGGTGCTTGGCAACAGTGGTCTTTTATTGCTCATTTCTAGTTTGAATAGATAGGACATTTGCAGTGTATTCTCAGGTAATTTTATATTCCTAATTTATTTTTTAATATTTTTGCTTGTTGTCCAAGTAGATAGCGTTCATAGCTATCATCTATCTCTGTCTTCAGAAACAAGCTTTTTTTGTTCATTTTGAATAGATACAAGGACTTGAAAAAGAATTTGTTCAAAATGTATCACTTTTTAGGCCTAGTCCTTATCCACGTGTATAGCTTTAACGCTTGGTTATTTTTTGTTTTTCAGTTTTCGAATTCTCACCATTGATATTTGTTGAATATAGTATATAGCTTGATGACTAGATATATGCATTTTATTCTCCTCTTGATTGATGATTCTCTATTTTATACTTCTTTTTAAGTTGTTGGCATATTTTAAATTAGGGTTTTATGAGTTACAACTTCTCTCTAATCTTTCATTGGATTTTCATATTATCTTTTATTATATATATATATAATTTTTGCGTTTGCTGACGACATTGACATTGTAGCACGCACTCCCGAGTTACTTAAGGAAGCCTTCACATCCTTAGAGGCCGCAGTCAGTAAAATGCATCTAACTATTAATCAAAATAAAACTAAGTATATGCCCTGTGGTAATTATGACTGTCCTTATTTCGAAATTGGGGTTTACAAGTTTGAAACTGTAAGCAACTTCAGATATTTAGGATCTGAAGTTAATACTCTCAATGACATTATGCCCGAAATTCGTGGTAGAGTTACAGCTGCTAACCGATGTTTTTTCGGCCTTAAAAGGTACTTAAAGTCTGACTTCATCAGCAGAAAAACGAAGATTATAATATACAAAAGTTTAATCAGATCCATTCTTACCTACTCTGCTGAGACTTGGGCAATGACAGAAAAAGTTAAAGACATCATTTCTGTTTTTGAGAGAAAAATCTTGAGAGGTATTTTTGGTGGCTTAAATTGTAGCAACATCTGGAGAAGAAGAACTAACTCAGAGCTTTATAAGTCTTTTAAAGAACCAGATATAGTCAATTACATCACGATTCAGAGAATTAAATGGGTGGGTCACCTGTGCAGGATGGCCGAAAGCCGTACAACAAAAAAGATCTTCTCTGCCAGACCATTCGGCACCCGTAAAAGAGGAAGACCTAAACTCAGAAGACTCGACTGTGTGGAAAAGGACTTTAAAATTTTAAAAGTTTTGAACTGGAGGTCTTTGGCCAGGGATAGGGGAGCCAGGAGTTCTATACTGCGGAAGGCAAGGGCCCATCCTGGGCTGTCAGGCCATTGAAGAAGAAGATATATATATATATGTATATACATATAGTTTTATTGTAGGAAATTTAATTACTTGTATATATTAATTATCTGTGTCTTATCACTTATTGAAAGTTGTATGAAGAACATAAGTTAAAATAAAAATGAAAATATAATAGATGCAACGATTGGTTTGAGAATATATCTTTTATAAATAAAACAGGTGCGAAGCAGGTATTAAATACAATTTTGCTTTGTTTATCGGCCATATATCTAAAATTTAAAATATCTATTCTCCTTTTAAAGCTTATCTGGCGGATGGGCTAAGTTTCGGGAATGGGGGGAGGGACGGCCCCTCTGGTCTCTTTCTGGCTGTGGACTTGCATGCAATGACCAACAGCCATTGCTGAGAACTTGCAAGGCGCAAGTTGAAACGAAACGATTACTTCTACCAGAGTATTTATATTGATATATTGAGTTGCATATATGATACTGCAGACGAACATAAAAAATTCTTCAATACAGGATTTGGTGATTAAAATTTAGAGTATAAAAAGCGAAAAACGTACTTTTTTGATGATACCTTAGTAAATTAGCGGCAAATTTTATTTGTTCGTACAGAGCTGTTTTAAATTATCCGTGCTTCCATTGTTAAAAGGCTTTCTTTATCATGAAATTCTTTTCGTATAGTCAAAACCTCTTTACTCCATCGTAAAACTGGGATTTTTTTTAAAGATTTGTATTCAAATAAGAATCTTTTGAAAGCATTCTTCAGCTTCTTTTTACTGTTACCCCGCATTAAAGAAAAGTAATTAACTTTTGAAATTTATCAAAGAGGATTTTTATAGTGCTATTTATTCAGTGTTCATTTAAAATGATACGTTTTAATGGAGATTTCATTATGTGAAATTTAAACAAAGTGATGAATAAATAGATCGCAGGGCAAGAGAGCGAAAGGGTAAATGTTTTGTGAAATTTTAATTAGATACTGTTGTAGTGGGGTTCACGTTAACGCATATTCACGAGACAATCTACTTTCATTGTCAGAATGTAGATAGTGTAGTCGGAAAATTGTTATTTAGTTAGCTGTTTTTCAAGTAATTTAAATTTTGATAAATTCATTTTTATGTAGGGTAAAATTTTGGTGGTAAAAATTTTGATACACTATTGTTTTGATCAAAGACAATTTTTAAACATCTATTGCTCAAGATCTGCTATAAATAGGGATTAGATGATGATTGATATGAACTTAACATCGAATTTCGAAGGAAGTAGGTGTATTCTTAAGGATATTTCCATCTCCTCTTTTTCTCCATTTCGGGATAAAAAAATTCACATTATTTGAAATATTTATTTCTCAAAATTCTCTATAGATAGAGCTTAGATGTCAAGTAGTAAGGATTTAGCACCGAATTGTAAAGGAGGTAGTGTGGTTTACTGAGGGCTTCTATTTATCCGGTTCCTTTCCTACTTCTCGTATTAAATTTTTCTTGTAACATGAATTTCTTAGATTCTTGCAACATCAGTTTTTTCTTCACCAATCACAGAGATTAGATGAAGACTAATATGGATTCCGCATGAAATTTCAGAGGAGGTAGAAGTGGGGAGGGGAGTTCATTAAGGATTTCCTCATTTGGTTTTTGTACTCTTGGTTTAAAAATTTTTTTAAAACATAATTTTCTTTTATCATCCATGTCTTTTAGGACTGGCTAGAAATAGAGCTTAGATGCTGATTGATAGCGATTTAGCATTGAATTTCTGCAAGAAATAAGTGTACAAAAGTGTATGAAATTGCTTAATAGTTCTGTGGAAAATGTCCAAGTGTGCATGCATATCATTTGCTACCATATGAGGGTTCCATCATAATTTCTTGTTCATATTAAAATACAATTTCAAGTGAAAAAGTCATAACATATTTATAATAATATATCTTATTTAAGGTCAGATGTTCCGGACTTCGAAAAAGATGTAGGTTTGCAAACGTAGTTCAATTGGATACTTTTTTTGATATTTGATACTTCTTATTTTTTATGCTAACATTTACATACTGCATTACATATTGCATACATCACACAGTGCATTGCAAATTGCATACATTACATGCTACATAGATACTGTGGAGACTAGGATACATTTAGTACAACACGGCAGAAATGTTTGATATGATTTAAAAATGTCTGATGTTTAAAAAAAGGAGGCAATAGTTATGTGCTGTGATGTTAAATGCAAAACAAATATGATGTATTTGATGAAAATATCAGGATTTAAATGAATGATAATGAATTTTGTATAAAAAATACCATGGAAACAAAAATGTTAATAATGTTGTTTAATTTATTATGAATATATAAAATATAAGACTTAGTCAAAATATAAATTTTGCTTTGTTCTAAAGTTCGACCTTTCATAATGTTCACTAGTACATATTACTGACAATCGATGTGTTGTAAAAATTTTTTGTGTTTTCAACAAGACTTGCAACAGTTATCTATAACAATTTTTCAAAGATGAAAAATGGTAATTATAGGGACACAAGGGACAAGGACTCAATTTTGTGGTGTTTCTGTCTTATTGTTTACTTGTATGAGGAGGAAATATGTGGAGACCAGGATACATTTAGGCAGATTTATATTCAAAGATTTATGATATCTAACAGGCCAAACAAAGAGCCCAGACTCATAGGCGCCAGTTCACAGTAGCTCTGACCCGAGATGTCAGGAAAACCATAAATAAGGGGGCTAAATAAGAAACCATGGGATTGGTTAAAGGTTTAACTAATGAGGGAGTGTTGCCGCATTGTCCTGGGGTCAACCAATGATCGCCGAAGGGGAGTATATGGACCTCAGGCAAAAAGAAGTGGCTACAGGCAGAAGGTTCAACAGACAGGATTCGAATATTCAAGTAAGTTCCACACAGATGATAGAGAAGGTTCAACAGTTAAGAGTTCACATAAAGAAAGTTGATCAGACAAGATTTAATATTCATGAAGTTAAATGCACGCAGTGATCATGCAGTCAGCATCCAAACTAGAGTCAGTAGTGTGCTTCATAAAATCGAGGCAATGATTGCCTAAGAGGCAATGATTGCCGAAGACGCAATGTGCAAAATGGCGCGTTTTTGTTGAGTGCCTATAACAAAAGACAATACTGTGTGTCAATGTCCAAAGACAAGAAAAAAGGTATGTGCCTATTAACATATATAAAAGGTCATAATCATGTTTGGTTATTAAATGCCTGGTCTCACATAATCAATCTCCTTCTAAAATATATTTGATAATTATTGCAAATTAATTATGATTATGATATTATTAATACATAATGTTTATTTAAAGTTAAATTTGGTGATGTTAATTCTGTAGTATTATGTTAACATGTTTTATTCCAGGAACTCGCTCAGAGAATTTGTGGTGGGTTTTATGCGGCACAATACAATATATACGGCTGTATGATTCACGATCATGTTAATTCTGAGTAATTTCATAATTGTAAACTCCAAGATTAAGTTTCTTCTTAAAGGTGTACCACAGATACATACTGAATAAATGTTGATGCTCTCTTTGAAACTCGCGCAAGTTGTTTATTTTGAAAACGGCGATCTATTTCTCACTTTATATTATAGAATTTAGCAAGTAAGTGATTTATGAAGAAAGTTCTTAGGCCCATGCTTGCAGGGGGTCGATTTTACATTGTGACTCATTGTTGATTTGCCAATCGCTAATGCTCATTGTATTGCTCCAGGAACAACTTTTCTGATTGATTGTAATTCACTCCTCCTCCGCCGCTTGGGGCGCAGCCGGGTCGAGAAGTTCGGGATTTTAGCCCCTGTGTTAGTAATATATCTGGTCATAAAGTTTTTTTGTCGAAGAGTTCTTGAACTATCCCTTTTTAGACTGGTTCTGCTACATTTTATGTCCCCTGTCAGTATCATCTGAGAAATATCGAAGTTCCATATCTGATCTCAATGTTACACCATCATTGTTAATCTATATAAATAAAAATGAAAATCTGTCTGTCTGTCTGTCTGTCTGTCTGTCTGTCTGTCTGTCTGTCTGTCTGTCTGTTTGTCACACCATCACGGGAGAACGGCTGAACCGAATTTGATGAAATTTTGTGGGTAGCCCAGAAATAGCCCCACTTAAAATTATATCTGTGTTTTGAGTTTCTACGACCAGTGGTTCTCGAGATATTAGTAAAAAACGAAATTTTCGTTTGTCTCATCATCACGGAAAAACGGCTGAACCGAATTTAATGAAATTTGGTGAATAGCCTTGAAATATCCCCCCATAAATTTTGTCCAAGTTTCGAGTTTCTAAGACCTGGGGTTGTCGAGATATTAATGAAAAACGGAACTTTTTCCTAGGAGTTCTACTCCCTAACTCCGTGGTTTATCCAAACGAAAAGCTTGAAAATCGTTTGAAAGTGAATTAAAATTTAATCTCTGAGTTTGATGGGAGATTTTTTGCGTTAATTAGTCACTTTCTGAAAACATGAATTGTTTGAAACATGATTTAAAGGGGAAATCTATCTCCATGGTTCATGGTTTATTTAAAACAAGCTTTTACGGAACAATGAGAAGTATAGAGAAATCAAAATCGTTATTTAATTTCGCAGTTTATGTTATAAGACATGACATATTTAACATGTTATAAGATTCTATCTTATATCATGTTACTCAGAAACGCAATTAAATTAAATCTGTCTGTTATTTTAATTATTTTTTCGATTTGAATAATAAATAAAGGGATATAAAAATATATTTTAGAAAAGAACGATTTGATTTTTCTTATAGCATTTTTGACTGGATAATATCAATTACGGTCTTCAGGTTTAAAAATTATTATTATTTATATTTTCGGGGATTATTGATTCAAGGATTATTGATATTTTCAAGTTATTATGCAATTATTTTATTATGACAAAAATTGTTTAAACTCATATATTGTATGTTGTACGAATCTTCTACAAATACACGTGTATATCTTTTAATCTACGAGAATATAAGTAGCGCAGGTATATTGACATATGTTTTGATATATATTGGCATATATTGGAATCAATTACGACCTTCTGGTATAAAGAGTACGGATATTATTGATGTTTTCAATTTATTACGTCATCTCTTTTATTTTGGCAAATATTTTTGAGACGCATATTGTAATACGGGTAATCTTCTACTAACACATTGGCATATTTTCTGATCTGCGACAATATAATTAGTACGGGGTTGCATATATTCATTCAATTCCTATTTTTTCTTCTGTAAATTTGCTTACAAAAGGGGGCAGGATGTTTTATTCTTCAGGTCTGATCGTGAAGATAATTTTGCATAGTGAGAACATATATTCTTAAACTTCTCTTTAGGAGCAATAAATTTAATATTTTAACAGAATTTGCACATGATTGTGAACTTTAAGTTTCTTTAAATTATACACTCCGTACGAATAACGGGTGTGCTGTTAGTGGTTAATAAATTTTAACATTTTAGGAAGATATATCATGTTGCTCGGCATCGCAATTAAATTAAATGTGTTTGTTAATGTTTTTATTATTTTTTTTCGATTTAAATAATAAATAAATGGATAAATGGATATAAAAGTATATCTTATGAATGGACGGTTTGATTTTTCTTTTAATTATATTAATTGCTGACTGCGTACATCAATTTCATTTATTTTGGCAAAGAGTTTTCAAGCTTATATCGTATTTAGCTACTAAACTCATATATTGTGTTTAGCCAATAAATTCATATAGCCGATTGTTGAAACAGAAAAAGAGTAGAGCGGGTATATCTTCTAATACAATTGTAGTGTTTTCATTTAGTATATTGAAACGGGATAAGAATGTTTCATTCAGATCTGCAAATTCAAAGCTACGAATTTGGAGGGATATCGCTAATTTGACAACTTTTCTTAAACTTTGCCAAATTGACGGAAATGTCGCCAAATTGATATAAACGACACACAAACAGCTGCCATAAACCTTCGGGTTGGTCGTGTGGCTTGGGTCTTCTACATATCAATAGAATTTTTTTTTGTTTTGTTAGAAGAGAGTACTGAAATGATGTTTGGTTAGCATTCATCTGTCAGACCAACCATCCTACTTAGTAATACATTTAGCGAATTTTTAAAATGTCACCAAATTGATAAAAATGTTTTCAAATCTATAAAAATATCTTGAAATTGATAAAATTGCGCTACATAAATGATATTAATTGTTTTTTGTTAGGGGATAGTATTTTGATGATATTTCGTCAACTTGTCGCAAAGTGGAACTGTCAGTTCTACAGTCCCACTTGGCGATAAATTTGGCGATTTTTTAAAATGTCGCTAATTTGACGAAACTGTCGCCAAATGTTCCATAGAAATATAACTATTTAGACGATATTTTTTCTACCAATTTATTTGAAGCAAATGATATCATGTCGCTTAGCAACGGATTTAAATCCAATGTGTTTATGCGGCAGACGATTTTTATTAAATCCTTTCCGATTTGAATAATGAAGATACGTATATAAAATAAATTTCATTGCCATTTCATTTTGGACTGGATAATATCATTTATATTCCTCAGGTTTAAACATTATTATTATTGATATTTTCCGGAATTATTGATTCAGGGATTATTGATATTTTTAAGTTATTACGCCATTGTTTTATTGCGGCAAAAATTGCTGACACACGCATATTGTACGTTGTACGAGTAATCTTCTAGGAATGCACGGGTATATCTTCTAACCTACGAGAATATAAGTAGTACAGGTATATTGGCATATATTTTGACATATATTGGCATATATATTGGAATCAAGTACAGTCTTCTGGTATGAAGATTAAGGGGATTAATTATATATTCAATTTATTACGTCGTCTGTTGTATTTTACCAAAAAACATTTGTGACTCATATTGCAAAACGGGTAATCTTCTACTAATAATCGGACATTATAAGTAGTACGTGTATATCTTCCCATATAATTTTAGCACTTTAATTTTGACATATATTGGAATAAATGACTGTCTTCAGATTTAAAGATTACGGGTTTATTGGTATTTTCAATTTATACATGTAATCTACTAATACAGGTTTTATTTTCTAATATTCGCGTATATAATTAGTACGGGTCCCATACAATTTTAACGCTTTTATTTTGCATATATAGATTCAATTCCATATTTTTTTTTATATTTGCTTACATAAGGGGTCCAAGATGTTTTATTCTTCAGATATGTCCATGAAGATAATTTTATATAGCGAGAACAGATATTCTTAAGCTTCTTTTTTGGAGCATTATATTAAATATTTTAACAGAATATTTTGATTAAACATGTCATTTAGTATACTATAAGAATTTGGGCATGATTATGAATTTCAAGTTTCTTTATATTATATACTCCGTACGAAGAACGGGTATGCTGCTAGTCTATATAAATAAAAATGAAAATCTGTCTGTCTGTCTGTCTGTCTGTCTGTTTGTCAAACCATCACGGTAGAACGGCTGAACCGAATTTGATGAAATTTTGTGGGTAGCCCAGAAATAGCCCCACTTAAAATTATATCCGTGTTTTGAGTTTCTACGACCAGTGGTTCTCGAGATATTAGTAAAAAACGAAATTTTCGTTTGTCTCATCATCACGGAAAAACGGCTGAACCGAATTTAATGAAATTTGGTGAATAGCCTTGAAATATCCCCCCATAAATTTTGTCCAAGTTTCGAGTTTCTAAGACCTGGGGTTGTCGAGATATTAATGAAAAACGGAACTTTTTCCTAGGAGTTCTACTCCCTAACTCCGTGGTTTATCCAAACGAAAAGCTTGAAAATCGTTTGAAAGAGAATTAAAATTTAATCTCTGAGTTTGATGGGAGATTTTTTGCGTTAATTAGTCACTTTCTGAAGACATGAATTGTTTGAAACATGATTTAAAGGGGAAATCTATCTGCATGGTTCATGGTTTATTTAAAACAAGCTTTTACGGAACAATGAGAAGTATAGAGAAATCAAAATCGTTATTTAATTTCGCAGTTTATGTTATAAGACATGACATATTTAACATGTTATAAGATTCTATCTTATATCATGTTACTCAGAAACGCAATTAAATTAAATCTGTCTGTTAATTTTAATAATTATTTTTCCGATTTGAATAATAAATAAATGGATATAAAAATATATTTTAGAAAAGAACGATTTGATTTTTCTTATAGCATTTTTGACTGGATAATATCAATTACGGTCTTCAGGTTTAAAAATTATTATTATTTATATTTTCGGGGATTATTGATTCAAGGATTATTGATATTTTCAAGTTATTATGCAATTATTTTATTATGACAAAAATTGTTTAAACTCATATATTGTATGTTGTACGAATCTTCTACAAATACACGTGTATATCTTTTAATCTACGAGAATATAAGTAGTACAGGTATATTGACATATGTTTTGATATATATTGGCATATATTGGAATCAATTACGACCTTCTGGTATAAAGAGCACGGATATTATTGATGTTTTCAATTTATTACGTCATCTCTTTTATTTTGGCAAATAACGGGTAATCTTCTACTAACACATTGGCATATTTTCTGATCTGCGACAATATAATTTGTACGGGGTTGCATATATTCATTCAATTCCTATTTTTTCTTCTGTAAATTTGCTTACAAAAGGGGGCAGGATGTTTTATTCTTCAGATCTGATCGTGAAGATAATTTTGCATAGTGAGAACATATATTCTTAAACTTCTCTTTAGGAGCAATAAATTTAATATTTTAACAGAATTTGCACATGATTGCGAACTTTAAGTTTCTTTAAATTATACACTCCGTACGAATAACGGGTGTGCTGTTAGTGGTTGATAAATTTTAACATTTTAGGAGGATATATCATGTTGCTCGGCATCGCAATTAAATTAAATGTGTTTGTTAATGTTTTTATTATTTTTTTTCGATTTAAATAATAAATAAATGGATAAATGGATATAAAAGTATATCTTATGAATGGGCGGTTTGATTTTTTTTTTAATTATATTAATTGCTGACTGCGTACATCAATTTCATTTATTTTGGCAAAGAGTTTTCAAGCTTATATCGTATTTAGCTACTAAACTCATATATTGTGTTTAGCCAATAAATTCATATAGCCGATTGTTGAAACAGAAAAAGAGTAGAGCGGGTATATCTTCTAATACAATTGTAGTGTTTTCATTTAGTATATTGAAACGGGATAAGAATCTTTCATTCAGATCTGCAAATTCAAAGCTACGAATTTGGAGGGATATCGCTAATTTGACAACTTTTCTTAAACTTTGCCAAATTGACGGAAATGTCGCCAAATTGATATAAACGACACACAAACAGCTGCCATAAACCTTCGGGTTGGTCGTGTGGCTTGGGTCTTCTACATATCAATGAATTTTTTTTTTGTTTTATTAGAAGAGAGTACTGAAATGATGTTTGGTTAGCATTTATCTGTCAGACCAACCATCCTACTTAGTAATACATTTAGCGAATTTTTAAAATGTCACCAAATCGATAAAAATGTTTTCAAATCTACAAAAATATCTTGAAATTGATAAAATTGCACTACATAAATGATATTAATTGTTTTTTGTTAGGGGATAGTATTGTGATGATATTTCGTCAATTTGTCGCAAAGTGGAACTGTCAGTTCTACAGTCCCACTTGGCGATAAATTTGGCGATTTTTTAAAATGTCGCTAATTTGACGAAACTGTCGCCAAATGTTCCATAGAAATATAACTATTTAGACGATATTTTTTCTACCAATTTATTTGAAGCAAATGATATCATGTCGCTTAGCAACGGATTTAAATCCAATGTGTTTATGCGGCAGACGATTTTTATTAAATCCTTTCCGATTTGAATAATGAAGATATGTATATAAAATAAATTTCATTGCCATTTCATTTTGGACTGGATAATATCAATTATACTCTTCAAGTTTAAACATTATTATTATTGATATTTTCCGGAATTATTGATTCAGGGATTATTGATATTTTTAAGTTATTACGCCATTATTTTATTGCGGCAAAAATTGCTGACACACGCATATTGTACGTTGTGCGAGTAATCTTCTAGGAATGCACGGGTATATCTTCTAACCTACTAGAATATAAGTAGTACAGGTATATTGGCATGTATTTTGACATATATTGGCATATATATTGGAATCAAGTACAGTCTTCTGGTATGAAGATTAAGGGGATTAATTATATATTCAATTTATTACGTCGTCTGTTGTATTTTACCAAAAAACATTTGTGACTCATATTGCAAAACGGGTAATCTTCTACTAATAATCGGACATTATAAGTAGTACGTGTATATCTCCCCATATAATTTTAGCACTTTAATTTTGACATATATTGGAATAAATGACTGTCTTCAGATTTAAAGATTACGGGTTTATTGGTATTTTCAATTTATACATGTAATCTACTAATACAGGTTATATCTTCTAATATTCGCGTATATAATTAGTACGGTTCCCATACAATTTTAACGCTTTTATTTTGCATATATTGATTCAATTCCATATTTTTTTTTATATTTGCTTACATAAGGGGTCCAAGATGTTTTATTCTTCAGATATGTCCATGAAGATAATTTTATATAGCGAGAACAGAGATTCTTAAACTTCTTTTTAGGAGCATTATATTAAATATTTTAACAGAATATTTTGATTAAACATGTCATTTAGTATACTATAAGAATTTGGGCATGATTATGAATTTCAAGTTTCTTTATATTATATACTCCGTACGAAGAACGGGTATGCTGCTAGTTATAATTAAGAATAGGTTTGTATTTAAGGAAAAATTACAGTAAATATTTTATAGTAAACGTTTTTAAGGAAATCAACGAATATCATAAGTTGTGAACAGTTTACCTTAAGTAGTTTACCTTCAGCAATAGTCTACTTCACATTTCAATAGTTTACCTTTAGCATTTAACACTTAAGATACACTATATGCTTTTAAATATTTATGTTGTAAGTTTTCTGATTGTGGAAAATGCAATGGTAGCATTATAATCTATATAAATAAAATTGAAAATCTGTCTGTCTGTCTGTCTGTCTGTCTGTCTGTCTGTTTGTCCCATCATCACGGGAGAACGGCTGAACCGAATTTTATGAAATTTTGTGGGTAGCCTAGAAATAGCCCCTCTTAAAATTTAGTCCATGTTTGGAGTTTCCATAACCAGTAGTTCTCGAGATATTAGTGAAAAACGAATATTTCGTTTGTCTCATCATTACGAGAGAACGGCTGAATCGAATTTAATGAAATTTTGTGAGTAGCCTTAAAATAGCCCCCCATAAATTTTCCCCAAGTTTTGAGTTTCTAATACCAGGGGTTGTCGAGATATTAATGAAAAACGGAACTTTATCCTAGGAGATCTACTCTCTAACTCCCTGGTTTATCCAAACGGAAAGGATGAAAATCGTTTGTTTAAAACGTCAACGTGAATTAAAACTTCATTTCTGAGCTTAGTGTAGGATTTTTGCATTAATTAGTCACTATCTGAAAGCATGAATTGTTTGAAACATGAATTTTAATGGGAAATCTAACTCCATGGTCTAGCATTTACTAAACAATGGAAAGTATAAAGAAATCAAAGTGGTTATTATTTTTGCATTTTATGGGGAAGAGATCAAAATGGTTATTTAATTTCGCAGTTTATGAGGAAGATTCTTTATTATATTATGTTGCTCAGCAACGCAATTAAATTAAATGTGTTTCTTAATATTTGTTATTATTTTTTCTATTTGAATAATAAATAAATAGATGTATAAATATATTTTGTAAATGAACGGTTTGATTTTTTTTTTAATTATATTAATTACAGACTGCGTACATCACTTTCATTTGACAAAGAGTTTTTAAGCTTTTATATTGTGTTTAGCCTATAAACTTATATTGTGTTTACCAATAAACTCATTTGTCCGATTGTTGAAACAGAAAAAGAGTAGAAAGGGTATATCTTCTAATACAATTTTAGTGTTTGCATTTAGTATATACAAACGGGATCAGGATGTTTTATTCTTCAGATCTGCAATTTCAGAGCTACGAATTTGGCGGAATATCGCTAACTTGGCAACTTTTCTTAAACTTTGCCAAATTGACGGAAATATAGCCAAATTGCTAAAAACGACGCAAATCAATGAAATTAAATTCGTTTTTTTAGAAGACAGTACTGAAATGATGTTTCGGTAGCATTTGTGGGTCAGTCTATCCATCCTACTTAGTAACACATTTATCGAATTTTTAAAATATCACCAAGTTGATAAAAATGTTTGTGAATCTATAAAAATATCATGAAATTGATAAAATTGCGCTTTGCGCTTAATAAATGAAATTAATTGTGTTTTGTTAGGGGATAATATTATGATGATGTTTCGTCAATTTGTCCCAAAATGGGACTATCAGTTTTACAGTCCCACTTGGCGATAAATTTGGCGATTTTTTAAGTTATCGCTAAATTGAAGAAAATATCGCCAAACCTTTCATGGAGATAGCATTATTCAGACGATATGATTTCCATCAATTTATTTGAAGCAACTGATATCATGTCGTTTAACAATGAATGTAAATCCAATGTGTTATGTGGCATACGATTTTAATTAAATCTTTTCCGATTTGAATAATAAAGATATGTATATAAAATAAATTTCATTGGCATTGCATTTTTGACTGGAAAATATCGATTACGGTCTTCAGGTTACACATTATTATTATTGATATTTTCGGGATTATTGATTCAGGGATTATTGATATTTTCAAATTATTATACCATTGTTTTATTATGACAAAAATTGTTGAAACTCACATATTGTACGTTGTGCGAGTAATCTTCTATAAATGCACCTGTTATCTTCTAATCTACTCGAATATAAGTAGTACAGGTATATAGGCATATATTTTGATATATATTGGCATATATTGGAATCAATTACGACCTTCTGGTATAAAGATTACGGGGATAATTGAAATTTTCAATTTATAATGTCATCTGTTTTATTTCGGCAAAGATTTTTTAGACTCATATTGTAATAAGGGTAATCTTCTACTAACATACAGGCATATTTTCTAATCTGCGACAATATAAGTAGTATGGGTATATATACATATATATATATATATATATATATATATATATATATATATATATATATATATATTCCCATATAATTTCAGTGCTTTCATTCTGGCATATATTGGAATCAATTACGATTTTAATTAAATCTTTTCCGATTTGAATAATAAAGATATGTATATAAAATAAATTTCATTGGCATTGCATTTTTGACTGGAAAATATCGATTACGGTCTTCAGGTTATACATTATTATTATTGATATTTTCGGGGATTATTGATTCAGGGATTATTGATATTTTCAAATTATTATACTATTGTTTTATTATGACAAAAATTGTTGAAACTCACATATTGTACGTTGCGCGAGTAATCTTCTATAAATGCACCTGTTATTTTCTAATCTACTAGAATATAAGTAGTACAGGTATATAGGCATATATTTTGATATATATTGGCATATATTGGAATCATTTACGACCTTCTGGTATAAAGATTACGGAGATAATTGAAATTTTCAATTTATAATGTCATCTGTCTTATTTCGGCAAAGATTTTTTGGACTCATATTGTAATAAGGGTAATCTTTTACTAACATACAGGTATATTTTCTAATCTGCGACAATATAAGTAGTATGGGTATATATATATATATATATATTCCCATATAATTTCAGTGCTTTCATTCTGGCATATATTGGAATCAATTACGGGTTTATTGATATTTTCAATTTATACATGTAATCTACTAATACAGGTTATATCTTCTAATATTCGCGTATATAAGTAGTACGGGTTCTATACAATTTTAATGCTTTCATTTTGCATATATTGATTCAATTCCTTTTTTTTTGTAAATTTGCTTTCGAAAGGGGCCAGGATGTTTTATTCTGCAGATCTGCCCGTGACGATAATTTTGCATGATGAGAACAGATATTCATAAACTTTTCTTTAGGAGCAATAAATTTAATATTTTAACATAATTTGCATATGAATCTGAATTATAAGTTTCTTTATATTTTATACTCCGTACGAAGAACGGGTATGCTGCTAGTATGTAATAAGTTTAAAAACATCTTTAAACTTCGTGCTATTTCGTACTTAATTCGTTGTGTTTACATTCTATTATTGAATGTGTTTTTCGTATTATCTGTAAATCGTATTTTCCTCCTCAGGTTTAAAAGTTGAAAAGGGTATTCCAAATAAATAAATAAACTTATTTTATTGGGTATACATTCTACTCTAGAGTGTGTCTTTTGTATTATCTGTCAATTGTATTTTCCTTCTCTGTAGCTGGTGCATTCAAAATAAATAAGTAAATAAATAAAAATAAATTATGTGTATACTTTTATTTCGAATTTTAAAATAAACAAAATTATGTAGCGTTTGAAGAACAAACAGAACTCACGAAATGCTGTCTATATTTTCTCCATGTCATTTCCATCTTCCTTTAATAAAAGCTAAAAAATTAAATTTTAAGTACAAATACACTGATTAAAACACTTTTATGATATCGAATAGAAGTTTAAGTGCATTTTTCTCTCTTTTGGTTTCAAAGAATTGCAAAAGATTTGGGAAGTAATCTAATTTTGTCACAGAATTAAGAACTACTTTAGTTTGAGGTGTTTGCATTTAATTAAAGGTTTTAATGACGTAAGGTCTTTTAATTCATGCATAACTTAAATACGGTTTGATACAAAGTAAAAGAAAATCAATTTAAAATGTATTTCCATATTTAAACTATTGATACAATTTCATAATAAGATTATATTACCATATTACTGATGTGAATAATATCTATGCTATATAAGTTATAAGCTCAAAAATTAAATTTTAAGTACAAATACACTGATTTAAGCACGTTTATGGTATCGAATAAAATGTAAGTGTATTTTTCTCTCTTTTAGCTTCAAAGAATTACAAAAGATTTTCAAGTAATTTAATTTTGTCATAGAATTAAGAACTACTTTTGTTTGAGGTGTTCGCATTTTTGCATTTAATTAAAGGTTTTAATAACTTAAAGTCTTTTAATTGACAGCTTAAATGCGGTTTGATACAATGTAAAAAAATATTAATTTAAAATATATTTTTATATTTAAAACATTGATACACTGTCATAATAATAAGGTTATACAGTATTACCCTATATTTGATGTCAATAGCATCTAAGCTTGAGGTTTCAGTGGCGGAAATCGAAGCGTTACGTAAAATGTAAACAATTTCGACCCTTATAATACCTTAGCACCTAATAAATAAAAATTATAAATAATTTACTTATTTAGTTCTTCCATCTGGATACACAGCGCAAAATTATTAAATTATTTTAAACTTGCTTAGAGGCATATAAATTAAACTTATACGATATATCTGACGAGATTCTACATTTAAGTTAATCTATAAACTTGCTGGAGGTACAAAAGTACGTACTTCAATGCGTATATTTTCATCTATTCTGTTAGAAACTATTAAATCACTAAACATCAATAGAATCCCCAAGTTCATTTAAATGCAAACATACTGTTCATACATATAGTTAGATTTAAGGTGAAGATGGCGCCGTTTCATTTTGTGTTTCATTCTGCTCAAATCTCACCATGTCATTTTAGTGTTTTAACAAAATGATATAGCTGATCTTACGCATAACATGGCTAGTTTGTATGCAATGTAACCTTGAAATGTATTAAAATTGAAATAGAGTTATTTATGCGTGATAGAAGTTATGCATTAATTATGCATTAAAATGCATTATGCGTAAAATATGTAAAAATGTATTATGCGTTAAAATGTATCGGGAATCTTGTTATGGTAAAAATGTTTTTGGTTGTATTATTTTCTCCTAACTCTAGGGACTGAGATATAGACAACAAACAGTCTTTGTAATGCACCCGCTACCGGATACAAATCCGTGTGTGTTATCAAGGAAATATAACTACGGTATATGTTAATGTTTGATTTATTACACCTAATATAGTAAGACCAGCTCTGGATAACTAGAAGAAGAAGATAAAGAGGTAAAATATTTTAAGGAGTGTGAGGTGGAGGGGCGCGACCAAACCAATATTCGCCACTTCAACGGACTTCCCCTGCATGCACTGTACAGACAAATATAAATAACACACCTAGACTTACCTACATTACTTGGCAACGTATACGGAAAATATTAGAACGGGGTAGAAATTTGCAACCCGAGTTTTTAACAGATTTACATGTTTTGAGTGTTACAGGGATTATCACAATAAATAAAATTACTGCTTGTGAGAATATAACATTCTAATTTTTCTTTTAACTATGACTGCTTTCTTCAAGGAAGTATTCATCATGATCATCATCATTCATTGTGCCTATTGGCACATAAGTCCTTCAGCTTGCTTCGCCATCCTGGTCGATCCTGTGCTGCAATCCTTGCTTCTGACCCGATAGTTCATCCCGTCAGATTTCTCTCTTGCTCTGTTAGTCTCCTCCAAGTTAGCTTGGGCGTCACTCCTGCTTTCGGAGGTGACGGCTTGGGTCGGCCCTGAGATCTTTTCTCCTCGACCGCCCAAGTAAGTCCCACAGCAGGGATGTTATGCTGTGGCATTAAGACATAGCCAGTCTATTTCCATCTACGGTTTTCTATTTCTATCTCTATTGTTTTTTGTCAAGTACTCTTGTAGAGTTCGTTGTTAGTAATAACATAAAGTCAAAATACTCCCAAAATTTTTCTCAGACATTTAGTCTGACATGCATTCAACTTTTTGCATTGACCTTTTGTTAATTTTCATGTTTCGGCTGCATACAATAAAAAGCTCTTCCCTAAGGAATTAGAAAGGTTGATTTTTGTTTTAAAATTAAGGTTAGTAGTTTTCCAAACCTTATTTAGTTTTCTAAAACAATTCTGAGCTTCTGCAATTTTGATTTTGATTTCTTTTTGTGTTCCACCTTCCTTGTTCACCAGTACTCCAAGGTAAGTAAGATATATACATCTCCAATGTTTATGTTACATCATCTAGTTTTACATTCAAGGAAGTATTACAAAGCTATGTTGCAGGACTATTGTGTGCTCGCGCAATGTAATGTGAGTATCAGCCCTAGCTCGATTTCTGTCTGACATAAATACATAAAATTTAGTTAAGATATTTATGATTTAATTTGCTGCCGGTTCGATTTTGGTGGAATCTGAAATGGTCTTTTTGTTCTAAATAGAACAAAACTCAACTCTTTATCTCAATAGAAATAGCCTTTTCGTTCGCTATGGATAGAACAAAGAAAAATGATATAACGGACTAAATGTACTTAAGTGCATTAGCCAAATGATGTATTGAACTTGAATGATTAACTGAATGAATATCTTTTAATAACAAACTAAGTAATATCTGTAAGACAAATTGTTCTATAGATATTTTGGTTTTTCCGATATTTGGCAGCTTGGTGCCATTTTACATCGCTATGCCAAATGGAAGGAGAATTATTTTAAGATTGCAGATTTGATGTAATTTCAGCTTCGTAATTCAGTTTAGTATTTTGCAAGTTGAAACTCCGGTTTATACATTATGGAAGGAAGAAAGGAAATAAAAATAAATTTGAGTCTTAAGTTCATATGCTTCTTTAATCATATTTTTACTTTATCATACTCTATCAGTACTTTCTCTCATATTGAGAAAGCATTGTTTTCAAGGAAATTTCCAATTTCGAAATTTTGATGCTAATATATGTTTTAAGACCTCCTGAACATGTTTTGATTATTTTTGGAGTGATGCCCGTCTGTTTGTCTGTTGAATGTCTGTAGTCGATTTCTTGAGTACAGCTGCACATATTAATGGATTCTCAAGAAGCTTTATATCCGGTTTTGTTATAAAAAAATCTAGAACTAGATAGAATTTTTTAAAATTCGAGCTAAAACTTCGAAATTTATTCGAAATTTTACATTTTTTTAATATGGCATCATAAGACAAAATTTGACATGATCATACATAAAATAGTTTATTTTCGGCTCAATGATCATGATACTTAATAGTTTCAATCTTTGTAAAAGACAGCCGCGATATATTTTTTGTTTGTGACGTCATTAGACCCCTCGGGGGTATACATTGTCAAGTATGGTATCAATCAAAACAATTTTTCAATCCGTTAAAGTGAATGGTATCAAACTACAGTTGTAATATTTTGGACCATGTACAATTAATTTTCATAATGATGAACAACTTACTTTTCTTTTTTGAAATAAACATTTTAATCCTTACACCTAATTATGGTTATTATTCAATTGAAAAACTCACATATGTTGGATGAATGTGTTTATTTTTATATAGAATCAACATTTGCTAAAATATTACTATTAGTTATATAAAGTCGTATTGCATTTCCTGAAACTTAAAGCTATTTCTACTTATTCGCTCTAAATAACTGCTTACGAATAAAATATTTCAAAGATCATGAGCTTGTCGTATAAGCGCAATTCTTACATCTGCAACTCGCAGGAAATATGTTGAAAGGAGATTAATGAACATGCTATGGCTTTATTTCTTTAATCTGAATAGCAGTTGCATTATCAGACAGAAGGAAATTAAGTCCCCTACATCCATATCTTTATACAGCTTGTAATGAGTTCTAAAGCTGCAAAGAGTCCCGCCGCTGGAAAGAATGTTTATTCATAAAACCAGGTTGCATGTTTGAGGCTGAGATCCATCCGGTTACTGCACGATAGAAAAGGGGAGTTTTGACATTACTCGAAGAATGCGTAATGGTACGTATAAATAGCTTTTAATGAGAAAATTAATTTAAGGGATGTGTCGTGACGTTTAAGGTGTGGTATTTAGTTTCGCGCGGTAAGTTTTGCGGCGTTTTGAGATCGTCATAAATATATATTTAGTTTGGGAAATGATTTTGGAAGCAATTCTGTTACACTCGATCTGTATTATGTGATTTCAACAATATGTTTGTGGTATGGGGTTATTATGGGATATATGAAGTGATCTGATAGATTTTAAACATTGTGACTGCGGTGCTATTATTCTTCTTATTACTTACCCTGCAATACATAGTAATGCATAGGGAAACTAAGGGAGTCATGAATATTACAACTCGAGTTTTCGACGGATCAACACGTTTTCGGACCTCCAGATAACGAAAAAACTGTTTTTAGTGTGTGTCTCTGCAACGTTTGTATCCATTCTAAGTGAAAATCTAATTGAACGAATTTGATAAAATTTGTCAGATAAGTCCCTTGTAGGCGAACTTGCCGTTTTTTGTGAAATTGTTTGCAAAAATTGGCTGCAACCACTCTAACTGAAAAACTAATATATTGAATTTCATAAAATTTTGTAGATAAGTCACTTGTTGGATACCTTGGGGCTGAATAGATTTTGGTACTATTCGGAAAAACAACCCGCCTTTTTTGTGAAATGGACTGTAAAAATCGTCAAAAATCTAAAATGAAAGGCATGCTCAAATGTATCAATTAATTGCTTGTTTCATGCGTAATTTCTGGCGATGAAAAGAATAAGAACAACCCTATTACTCTAACGCTAGCCGTTCTCGAGATATTTTGTTTTTCGCTACTCTGCCTTTGAAAATAAGTCCCGTTACCAAATGAAAACGAAAATTGAATTAAAAATGGAAATTCTGTGTAATGTAAAATAATTATGGATATTTTTTTGTGAGATTAAACTCAATTTAATGCATTATTGAAGAAATTAAGAAAACGTGAATGTGAGTCTGAAGGGAAAGTCATGTGCTACCCACATATGATTTTTTGTTTTTTGTTTTTTTGGTGAAGCTTCTGTGGAATTTTAATTTCCCGACAATACTTGGTAATGTATAAGGAAAGTATTGGAATTGTGTCGAAAATCGCAACTCGAGTTTCTGACGGATATACATTTCTGACGGATATACATGCTTCGATAACCCTAAAATCGAAAAAAAAAAATTTAGCGCGACGTCTCTCTCTCTCTCTCTCTTTCTCTCTCTTTCTCTCTGCGTGTGTGTGTATGCGTGTCTGTCTGTGTGTTTGATTTTGCAATGCATGTATCCACTCTATCTAAAATACTAATTGACCGAATTTTACAAAATTTGGTAAATACGTGACTTGTGTGCTAACCTGGCGCTGATAAGATATTGGTCCGATTGGGAAAAAAAAATCTTGTATTATTTTGCGAAATCACCTTCAAAAAGGTATGTATTCACTCTTGATGAAAGTTACTTTGTAGGCATTAGTTATCTTTTAAGGTAAAATTCCAATCAATACAATAGGGCAGACAGAAATTAAAAATGAATTTTAGTTTCAGAGCTGCTTTTATCAGATTTTTACTTTCCTTATATACATAATGTATAAGGAAAGTATTGTGACGGGGTCGAAAATTCGAATTCGAGTTTCCGACGGGAGGGCACGTTTCAAGCATTCCTGATCATGAATCAAACATTTTTGAAGTGATGTCTGTGTGTGTGTGTGTGTGTGTGTGTGTGTGTGTGTGTGTGAAAGTATGTGTGTGTGTGTGTGTGTGTCAGTGGGCCTGTGGAGACGATAACTGACGAACGAATGGACTGATTTGAACCAAATTTGGTACAAAAATCACAATCCGTAAACACTGGAAGCCTTTTGTTTTTATACGTAATCGAATGTTCAGAACCCCCCTAAATTTTCGAATGAAATTTTGAAAAAATCGTCAAAAAATCAAAACCACTAATAAAGTTATGCAAATAGACATTTCCTATGTAATTTTTCATTAGAAAACGATTGACATAAATTTTAGAACGCTAACACGAGCCGTTTTTGAGATATTGTACATTTTAAAAAAAAAATATCAAAAATTCATATAAAATAAAAAAAAAATTCCTATTGATAAATATGTTCACTTTTCATATGTAATACCATGCGATAAATTGGGTGACATCATTCTCGTGGATCTAGCTCGTTCCATTCATGAAAAAAGATACTCTGAGTAACACTTTTGTATTTGGACGCCAATAGTCATTTATCGGCTGTAAGAATAACTTATTTCTTAGTGCATAACGCTTGGCGAGATTTTGGCGACGAATTTGGCGGAATGTCGCCAACTTGGCGACTTTTTGAAATGTTGCCAAATTAACGAAAATCTCGCCATAAAAATGACACTAAATCAATGAAAATGACGACTAATTGTCGAAAATTCAATGTCTTGGAAAGAATATTCGTATCTACTATAAGAAAAACCTATTTTTTTACTGTAAAAGTAGTAAATTCATTACATTATATAAGGAAAGTCGTGTGTTGCCCACATCAGATTTTGTAAAATATAGATGGATAACTTAGTAACTTTTCTTTTCTGTAACAAACTTTTCAATCCTAAAACCTAATTATGGTTATTACTCTTCTAGAAAATCCATATGTTGGATGAATATATTATTTTCATATGAAAACAGCATTTCTTAAATAGTACTATTCGTCACATAGAGTTTTATTATATTTTATGAAACTTAAAGTCTTCTATTCCCCAAATAACTGCTTACGAATAAAATATTTCAAAGGTCACAAGTTTATCGTATAAGCGCAATTCTTATATTGGCAACTCCCAGGAAATATATTAAAATGAAACTAATGAGCACGTAATGGCTTTATTTCTTTAATCCGAATAGTAGTTGCATTATCAGACAGAAGGAAATTAATTCCCCGTATATCCATATCTTTGTACCGTTTGTAATGATTTCTAAAGCTGCAAGGAGTAATGCGTCCACCGTTGGAAAGAATGTCTATTCGTAAATTCCAGGTTGCATGTTTGAGGCTGAGAACCAGATATTATATGATAGAAAAGAGATCTTTGAAATTACTAGACGAATATGTAATGGTACATATAAATAGCTTTTATTGGGAATTTATTTAGGGGATGCGTGATGACATTTAACGCGTGGTATTTAGTTTCGCGTGGAAAGTTTTACTGCGTTTTGTCATCATTATAAATGTATATTTAGTTTGGGAAATGATTTTGGAATTAATTCTGTTACACTCGATCTGTATTATGTGATTTTAACAATATGTTTGCCGTGCCGGTGTATTTTGGGATGCATGAAATGATCAGATATATTTAAACGTTGTAAATGCTGGGTTCTCATTTTTCTTATTACTTTCCCTGTAATACAGGACAATGTATTGAGAAAGTATTGGAGTCATGTCGAAAATCGCAACTCGAGTGTTTGAAGGATCTATACGTTTCTGGACCTCTAGATAACGAAAAACTGTATTTATCGTTACGTCTGTGTGTATGTGTCTGTGTATATATATATATCTCTCTTTGTGTGTGTGTGTGTGTGTGTGTCTGTGCAATGTTTGCATCCACTCTAATTACAAAACTAATGGCCGAATATCATAAAATTTGTTAGATAAGTCCCTTGCAGGTG
The DNA here is from genome assembly GCA_951213105.1 of Amaurobius ferox. Lineage (NCBI taxonomy): Eukaryota > Metazoa > Arthropoda > Arachnida > Araneae > Amaurobiidae > Amaurobius > Amaurobius ferox. The sequence continues at coordinate 65,062,769 of OX578135.1, read as the reverse complement.
ACCCTGGTTCTGATTAGGTTTTGCTACGATTCGGAATGAAAAAAAACCTGCCGTTTTTTGAGAAAATGTTCGGAAAAATTGACTGTATCCACTCTAACTGATAAACAAATATACCAGATTTGGGTAGATACATCACCTGTGGGATACCCGGGTGTTGATTAAATTTAGGTACAATTCGGAAGACAACAATCTCTCTTTTTTTTAAATGCCCATAAAAATCGTCAAAATCTAAACTAAAAGACTGCATATGCTCAAATATATCAATTAAATGCTTGTTTTATGCGTAATTTTTGACGATTAAAAGAATGACACCAACCCTATTACTCTAGAACTAGCCTTGAGATATGTAATAAGGTTAAATTGTTCTTATCAAAATTACTACACTAGGACTTACCTATGATGCCTTCACTAAGGGTGGAGCATGTAAACTCCCGGTTCTCAAGCCGGAGAGACAAACACACAAAATATAAATAAATACACTTTATAAAATTGACCAATTTTATTTAATATTGGTAAGTTATAGATATCCATTTTTTCTTGATTAATAATACTACTTGTAAATCTCTTATTATAAGATATATAACACTGACAATATTTCATTAATAGATATTTATACACATAATATAATTGACATATATTTTTAAACAGTTTCTTTTAAGCTATCGAACTCAAAATAGTTCTTTTAGTTCAAAATATAAGAACTCATTATTATAATAGAGACTCGTACGAACTGATTGTTCATTATTAGAATAATCGTTAACTGTGTGCCTCCCGTGCTAAATAGTGACAAGTGAAACCTAATTACCTCTGCTCTTTTGCATTCAACACTTATTCGTGCAATCACTATGTCGTGCGACACGATTGTACATCACATATCTGCACCACGCTTTTATTTTAGCGCTCACACTAGATGTATTTTTGCACAGAACCAAGAGACATGTTGTTAGTTCGCCCGAAAATTGAAGTCCTCTGAACTTTCTGGAACAAAACTTTGGGGCGCTTTTTTCTTTCCCCCATTGGTTTCCTACCACTTCTACCATTTGTCGTCGATGCAGAAGGGGATGACCACTGTTTATGTATGATTGTGTTGTAATTGGTTCCCTCTGCTGCATTTAGATAGCTCATTATTTTTCTTGGCATTTGTAATTGGGGGTGGAACATGTAATACAAATATTGTATTACAAGATATTTTATCTTTTTCGCATTTTTGCTACGCCGCCTTTGAAAATAAGTCCAGTTATCAAATGAAAACAAAAATTGAATTAGAAATGCAAATTCCGTGTAATTTAAAATAATTATGAGTAATTTTTGTGTGAAATTAAACTCAATTGAATGAGTTAGTTAAGAAATTAAAGGAACGAGTCTGCAGGGAAAGTCATGTGCTGCCCACATCAGATTTTTTTTTTTTTTTTTTGTTGGCGAGGCTTCTTTAGAATTTTAATTTCCCTACAATACATGGTAAAGTATAGGGAAAGAATCGGAATCGTGTGGAAAATCGCAACTCGAGTTTCGGACGAATCTAGACGTTTCGATCAATCTAGAACTGAAAAACATAATTTGAGCGTGACGTCTCGCTTTCTCTCTCTCTCTCTGTGTTTGTGTGTGTATGTGGGTTTGTGTGTGTGTGTGCGTGCTTGTGTATGTGCTTGTGCGTGTCTGTTTGTGTGTGTGTGTTTGTGTGTGTGTGTGTGTGTGTGTGTGTGTTTATGTGTGTGTGTGTTAATGTGTGTGTTTGTATGTGTGTGTTTGTGTGTGTGTGAGTGTGTGCTTGTATGTGTACATTTGTGTGTGTGCGTATGTGAAATGAATGTATGCACTTTGCCGTGAATGTATGCACTCGATAAAATACTAATTGACCGAATTTTACAAAATTTGGTAAATAAGTCACTTGTGCGCTACCCTGGTACTGATTAGATCTTAGTACGATTCGGGGAAAAAACTGTATTTTTTTGCGAAATGATCTACAAAACATATGTATCCACTCTAGCTGAAAATTACTTAAGATGGAATTCAAATTAATAGAATAGGGCAGAAAGAAAGTAAAAGTGAATTTTAGGCTCAAAGTCATATGCTGCTTCAATCAGATTTTTTAAAATATTGATGAACAGCTAAATAACTTCTATTTTCTGTAATATACTTTTCAATCTTGAAACGTAATTATGGTTATTAGTCTGTTGAAAAACCCATATGTTGGATGAATATGTTATTTTTTTATATAAAAATAATATTTTCTAAAATATTACTATTAGTTACATAAAGTCGTATTATATTTTATGAAACTCAAAGTCTGCTATTTATTCGCCAAATAACTGCTTACGAATAAAATGTTTCAAAGGTCACGAGCTTTACGTATAAGCGCAATTCTTATATTGGCAACTCTCTCGAAGGAAATATATGAAGGAAACTAATGAACATGTCATGGGTTTATTTCTTTAATCTGAATAGTAGTTGTATTATCAGACAGAAGGAAATTAATTCCCCGTACATCCATATCTTTGTACCGTTTGTAATGAGTTCTAAAGCTGCAAAGGAGTAACGCGTCCACCGTTGGAAAGAAAGTTTATTCATAAATGCGAGGTTGCATGTTTGAGGCTGAGATCCGGATATTATATGATATAAAAGGGAGTTTTAACATTGCTCGAAGAATACATAATGGTACGTATAAATAGCTTTTACTGTGAATTAATTTAGAGGATGCATGATGACGTTTAAGGTGTGGTATTTAGTTTCGCGCGGAAAGTTTTGCGGTGTTTTGAGATCATCCTAAATGTATATTTACTTTGGGAAATGATTTTGTAATTTATTCTGTTACACTCGATCTGTATTATGTGATTTCAACAAACTGTTTTCGGTGCGGGTGTATTATGGGATATATGAAATGATAAGACAGACTTTAAACATTGCGACTGCGGTGCTTTTATCTTTTTTATCTTCTTTTTTTGTTAGTAAGGTTTCTTTGGAATTTTAATTTCTCAACAATACTTCGTAATATATAGGGAAAGTATTGGAACTGTATCGAAATATATTACTTCCCTGAAATACATGGTTCTGTACAGGGAAAGAAAGTATTGAAAATCTCAACTCGAATTTCCGACGGATCAACACGTTTCGAACACTCTAGAATAATAATAAAAAAAAAAACAAATGTAGCGTGACGTGTTAGTGTGTGTTTTTTTTGCAATGTATGCATCCACTCTAACTAAAAAACTAATTGACCGAATTTCACGGAATTTGGTAAGTATGTCACGTCACTTGCGCACTGCCCTGGTGCTGATTAAATTTTGGTAAGACTCCGAAAAAGATTGTATAATCTTTGTTACGACTCCGAAAAGAACATGTATTTTTTTGCGAAACGACCCCCCAAAAACGTATATTTCCACTCTAGCTGAAAAACTAATCACCCAAATGTTACAAAATTTGGTAGATAAGGCATCTGTGGGATACTCTGGTGTTGATTAGATTTCTGTAGGATTCGGAAAGAAAGAGCTACCTTTTTTGAAAATTGACTCCCGAAATTTGCCAAAATATAAAATAAGAGACTGGTATGTTCAAATGCATCAATTAAATTTTTTATACGTCATTTTTGATGATGAAAGGAATAAGTCCAATCCCATAACTCTGGGACTTATCTCTCTCTAGACATTTCAGAGTTTCGTGGTTTTGCACGTTGCTTTTGAAAATACGTCTAATCTTTAAATGAAAACAAAAATTGAAATAAAAATCCAAATTCAGTGTAATTTGAAATGATTGTCCATGTTATTTTGCCCCATTAAACTTAATTTAATGAAATATAATAGATGAAATGAGAGGATGGACTTCAGTTTGTAGGGAACTTCATGTGCTGCTGACATCAGATTTTTTCTTCTTAAGTGAAGGCTGGTATTTGCTTTCAAAAACCGGTTGGTGTGTTAAATATACTGTTTATGATGTTGCTATAGCGAAGCGTTTTATTTTCAGAATACTGTAGACAGTAGTTTGAGCTGATTTTTATATTTATAATAATAAAGGATGTCACCATCAAAGTAGCTAAAAGCATAAATTATTATTTCATTTAATATAAGTCAATGGTGGAGTAATGAAATAGATAAATCAATGAAACGGACGTAACCAATTCAAATAAGGATTAACTTTTCTTCTCCAGTCAAAAGTCAAGGAATATCTGCAGGAAATGCTATGTGTTTGTCAGAGTATGTCACGTGATAAAAATATTTCTATTTTATTCACATTTTCATTCTTTAAATAAACTGTTTATGGTGTTTTTTTAAATAAACTGTTTACGATATTGCTATAACAAAGTATTTAAATTTCAGATTATTGTAGACAGTAGTTTCAGCTGATTTTTATATATTTATAATAATAAAGGATGTCACCATAAAAGTAGCTAAAAGCAGAAATTATTATTCCATTTAATATGAAGTTAATGGAGTAATGAAAAAGATGAATTAATAAAACGGACATAATCAATTCAAATAGGAGTTAACTTTTTCTTCTTCAGTCAAAAGTCAAGGAATGGCTGCAGGAAATGCTATCTGTTTATCACCTTTTATGCGATAAGAATATTTCTATTTTATTCACATTTTCATTCTCTAAATAAACTGTTCATGGTGTTTGTTTTAAATAAACTGCTTATGATATTGCTATAACAAAGTATTTTGATTTCAGATTATGGTAGACAGTAGTTTGACCAGATTTTATATTTATAATAATAAAGGAAATATAAAAGTTGCTAAAAGTATAAATTATTATTCTGTTTAATAAAGTCAATAGAGTAATGAAATAGTTGAATCAATAAAATGGACATAACTAATTCAAATAGGCATTAACTTTTCCTTCTCCAGTGAAAAGTCAAGGAATGTCTGCAGGAAATGTTATGTCTTTGTCACATGAGTATTTTATGCGATAAGAATATTTCTATTTTATTCACATTTTCATTCTTTTTGCTACGATACTACACGCTTCATACTGACTGCATCAATATATCTAGATGATACACAAAATGCATTTTCTTAAAGTAGACTCAGTTCTTAGTAATTCTGTATGCATGTTTGATCTCATACATATGTATTGGCTATTTATAATAATTTTGGAGAAATCTTTTTCAGATACAATGTATACCCAACAATGTTTAGATTCTTGATGTATTCCGAAAATTCTTTCGCCGCTTTATTCAAAGTTCGGCATGAAATTCTATGATTTCGTTTAAGATTTATGGTTAAGGAATTGAAAGGAGGATTAGCATACTGAAATTTGTATGTACCAAGTTTTATTAATCGATTGAATGTTTTTGTTTAGAATTCACATGAATTTTTTTATTGAGAGACAGCTTAAAATTTCCCAATAGAAATTGAAAAGAATAATTATTCGGTTCTTTCTAGGAAAGCTTGCATGTATTACTTTCCCAACATATATAGTGTAATGTATACGGAAAGTATTGAGACGGCGATGAAAATTCGAATTCGAGTTTCCGACAAAAGAACAAGTTTCAAGCATTCTAGAACCCAAATCCAGTGTGTGTTGCATGTACTGTTATGACAGCCTGACAGACTGTGATAGGTGGAATATTTCATATCAGGATGGTGTGGTATCAAGAAGTATAAACGCTGAGACCTGTGCAATAAAAGATTAGCTCCTGCTAATAGGACAACGAATCAGTTGACGTCAAGATTTGACGTTAAATTATATTTAATTTATGATGGAGCAGTAAAGAATTCCCACACACAGTGAAATGTCTCGTGGTCCTTAGGATCTCAAGCAGTCACAACCAATGAATCTCTGACCAGTGACAATTCTCTGAGCACAAGCTCAATAGCTAATGAGCTTAATAGGGAGAAATAAAGGCGGAGCCAGAAGTAAGAGTTAGAGAGGTCTAAGTCCGAGTAAAAAGATGCAATTGAATTCAGCTAGATTCAGTATTAAGGGAATTCGACATCCTTCCAGATGGAGAAGACTTAGGAAATAAGATGTGTGCCAGTAGAGTAATTCTAGATGGGTTGTCGTAGTAAAATTTGCATACAATGGCGGTGTCTAAAGAAATCACTTCAGATGAGATGGAAGTCAAAAGCAAAAGGTACCCTTTTATCGTCCATGAGGACATTACATTTCAATTAAATTGACTCTAAGTCTTTCCAAATTTCAGTCTGAGTCTGCTGTCTCAACCAGCTCCAAAAGTTTAATTGGGAAATGCAATGATTGATAAAATATAAATTGATAATGTCACTTTGATGAATACGAATTGTATAATTGTAAACGGAAATCTGTGTAATAATGTTAATAACTTCAAATAATGAATTTAATAAATATATAAAGTTGAGAAACAATGTCTCATCATTTTAGAGTGTTGAATTTCGCTGTTCATCTTTTAAGAATAATGTGTATTCACAGGTTGATTTCTGACGCTGCAAATAAGTGGATTATTTGTTAGACGCATGATTTGGTACACATTATTACGATCTCGAACCAAAATTAATCATTTAATTTAATATAAATATCTAAATAACTATTTTTCATCACATGTCATCTTCACATCACTTTTGGACCAATTTAGGCAAGGAAGAGGGCTTGCATAAAGCAGTGTTGCGAATAACTCGACAGAAATTAGTTATATAAAAGAAAGAGACAAAAGTGACAGCGAAAAAACTAGGATGTGTTAGAGAATGATGAAGTTTTGTGCTGGAAGCAAAATTTGATGCAAATATCCTATGGGTCACGAAAATAACAAGGTATGAGCTGACTTCTGTGTAACTATTGGTCAGGGAACTGAAGTAATAATTTGGACACTCTCTCTCTCTCTCTCTTGTTGGTCTCACATTTAAGTAAAGACAGATAGAGTAATTTATCTCCCCAGTAACAGTATTTAGAATAACGCTATTAATAAGATGAAAAAATTATTGCAATTAATGTTTATTCCTAATTATCATAATTAATATATAATTACGTTAATCTAAAAATATCCTTTATTTAAATATTTATCTTGTCTTTACTAATCTGCTTATTTACTAATCTTTATGCTCTTAGCTTTACTAATCTTTATATTTCAGGGATGCCAGTATTCCACTACAGAAGCAACGGAGGGTGTTCTGTTCGAATACACTTAGATTATACAATGTAACTTATTCCAAAGCATTAATGATAATAAAATATCCACGATATGCTTTAAAAGGACATATTGGAATTGTCTGGTATATTTACTATAACATAGAATTATATTTTCACCACGACGAAGTACTTTTCTATCAAGACAATCGTTCCATATGCTTTTCTACGGATGCTTAATTTCTGAGTTGTTTTGTTTTTACATTTTGCGAATTCCAATACTACATTTTTCTCATATAATGTATGTAATCATAAAACACGCAAAAGCTCTCTTATAAATGTACTTTTGAACTCATACATATGTATTTGTCTGTTTATAATAATTTTGGAGGACTATTTTTCACACACACATATATATTTTCAACGATGTTTTGATTCTTGATTTATTCCTAAAATTCTTACTTCAGTTATTCAAGTGTTCCACGAAAGTCTGCGATTTTGTTTGAAGATTTATTGTTACAGAATCTAAAGTTGAATTAGCATATTGAAATTTAGAATTTCATATACGATCGTACGTTTTTGGTTAGGTTTCGCATCTATATGCTTTAATGAGAGAATATAGAACTTTTTCTAGTAGGAATTAAGAAGAAAAATTCAGGCTGTGCTTTTTTAACATAATTGAATAGCTTCTGCATTAAAATCTAGCAGTTTTAAATTCTATACTAGTGGGTGTTCATGGAAAATCATGGAAAAACTTTTATGTGTTGTGTCCCATAGAGTATAAATATACTGAAATCACACCTCAGAACTCACATTCAGGAGGGATAGCGTACAGTACTTGGTATATAGAGCATGACCACCTGACGTCACACGTGCAATTTTGTCCTTACGGTTCGTGACGTTTCCAAAACAAAATACTCGCTTGCTTAGCAATATGGAAATGTTCATTATTTTTGTATTAAAAACGGTTACTTTAGAAACTTACATTCGTTTAACCTCTAAATTTACTAATTTTTTTTTGTTTGATGGATATTTTTAATTAACCGGAAAATGAAATATTTACTTTAATTAAAATATATACACGAGTTTTTTTTGAGAAAAATCGTTACATATCTTTCCCTTCAAGCTCGCAAATACATTGCGGAATTTGCTAGTAAATGTGTTAGTTAGTAACCACAGTAAAAATGAGTAGTAGTGTACATTAATTTAAAATCACTTAAAGTGCACTTTAGCAAATGTGTTATTATTCAAGTATTCTAAATAACTTATTTTCATCACAAAGATAAATTTCGATGGTTTAGTTTCAGTATTTATTTGTCATCATAGTCCTTTTATCATTACACGCTATGGTAAAAATAATCCCCTTTTTCCCTTACGTTTCTGCGCATTCTACCACGCAGGTTGTTTATTTACACTCGTGCCTATGCTCTATTGTACTTGGTTTTTAGCTTGGTTTTTTTACTCTATAGTACTTGGGCTCTTCAATTGTTTTTCCCTCTCTGGGAGAGGGAATAACCACTCAGGAGCGATTAGAAAAACATGAGGTAGAGAGTTTTTTTGTGAGTCCCCACCTGAGGGCGACTAATCTCATTGACCTCATGTGTTCTTTGATAATCATACTGGAAATTATAGCATTTGACAAGACTCCCTGGAAAGTTTTTAAGAGGGATAAGAAACACATGAAAGAAGGCGTTTCTTTGTGAGTTCCCAATTAAGGGAGACTAATTCCTTTGGCTTCCAGAGTTCTCCTGTTACTCACAATGAAAATTATATCATTTCCTAGGGTTCGTAGAAAAGGTTGTAAGCTTCGCGAAAATAATTTTGACAGGAAACATCCGTATGTGTACACGTTAGATCTATCTATAGTAAAGAGACCGCGGCAAATCGAATAAATGTGATTGTAGCGCCCCTAGTTGAAAACTAAAAAGTTGGGGCAACGAACTCGGCAGAAAAGTGAGATAGATTAAAAATGTCAATTTCATAATTGTAAAGGATTATCTATTTATCAGGAATCGATAACCGGTATACTTGAAACTCGTATATGGAAAGCAAGAAACACTTGTCAAAAATTCGGAACATCAGGGACTCTAACACAATGACATCTCAAATGCTTCTCAAAGTATGCTGAAATATTCTTTCACGACTGTAAATGTGCATTGTTGCAGACAAAGGGCATTTTGAACAGACTGTACATTAGATTTCTGATCCTATAAGTGTTGATTACGTTAACACTATTGGAAAAAAAAATAAATAGACATTGATTTACAACTTTGTAATTAGATTTTTTTTATCTGGCTTTGTTGCCAAGTTCGCTTTCTAACTTATTTAATTGTCCGCCAGGGACGCTGCAATCGCTTTTATTCGATTGCGCATGGTTACTTTATTGTAGATCTAACGTATACACTCATACGAGTTCCGAGATTCGACACGATTCCAATACATTTTTTTGCGCTACCATCTATTGTAGGGAATGTAAAAACTAATTAACATTGCAGCATTGATGCAAAAATATAAAACTGATCTGGGCAGCACAAAACCTGCCCTGAATACTTTAATTACTTTTCATTCTCTTTTTTTCCTCATGCATTAAAGTGAGTTTAATTGCACAAAAGAAAGCACGGTTACTTATTTGAAATTATAATGAACTTGAAGTATTAATTCAAATTTTGCTTCGGTTTGGGGTCTGGAATTATTTTCAATGGCGGCGTTTAAAAATGCTATAAAATTGAATCAGGTTAGTTTTGGAGTTATGGGTTTGGTCTTAATCTTCTCGTTGTCAATAATTACGTATAAAGCAAGTATTTAATTGATACATTTGAGCACATATGCCGTTTTTTATTTTAGAATTTGATGTGCTCTATTTCGCGAAAAAGGCGGGTTATTTTCGTATTAATATCTAATCAGCACCTGGGTAATCCAAAAAGGACTTATTTGTCAAATTATGTGAAATTTGATTAATTTGTTTTTAAGCTAGAGTGGATACATACATTGCACAGACAGATACAAAAACAGAACGACACACATACAGACGTCAAGCAATAAATAGTATTTTTGGTTTCTAGAGTTCTCGCAACTTGTAGAGCTGTCGAAAACTCGAGTTCCAATTTTCGACCCGATTCCAATAACTTCCCTATACATCACCATGTATTGTAAGGAAAGTAAAAATAGTTAAGAATATGTTGGCCATCGTTTGTTGATCTCTTAAGAAAAGTAATGTTCCAACACAGTTGGCACTAAAGTTCGCGTTTGAAAGACAGTTAAAGCAGTCATTTTCGTTCTGGTTATTATCGTGTAAATAACATAATACACATCGAAATCGATGCTTCTAGTTTATAATATTACTTTCCCTACAATATGGGACAATGTATAGGGAAAGTATTGGAATCGTAATGAGTATTTGATGGAATGTAAAACTAAATACCATTGAAGCATTCATGCAAAAATATAAATCTGATCTGGGCGATCAAAGGCGGCGTTTAAAAATGCTATAAAATAGAAAACAGTTAGTTCTGGAGTTATGGAATTGGACTAATTTTTTTCGTTGTTAAAAATTATGTATAAAACAAGCATTTAATTGATACATTTGGGCATATAGTCTTTTATTTTTAATTTTAAAGATTTTTCCGGGCCATTTTGAAGAAAGAAAACAGGTTCTGCATATATATATATATATATAAATAAAAATTGAAGGATTTTAATCGAAAATTATGCATAAACTACTGTATGTACAAAAAAACCCATCTCTAACATATCTGTTACAAATGAGTAACTATAAGCCAAGACTAAGGATAAAGATAGAAGGTAACATATCACTACAATGGAAAGGGGGATGAGAAGAATATTAGGATTCAAAAATAACAATTAAAAGTATATAAAAGTGAATAAAAATAAAACTCGGCAAAAATGAGAATAGGCAATAATAATCAGCTCAAGATAAGAGATTAAGAATAGAGAACAATCAATTGAAACTACACAAAAAATGGCGGTTAGTTCGAAATTGCATTCTCATCAGGACAGCCATACAATTCGAATTAAAACCGATAGAATAGCCAGTTTCTGACAATGGCGATAGTATTTAACTATAGACACCATTGGAACTGTCTACTGGCTAGTGGAAGGAGAAAAATAAATCAATTGAATTATACAAAGCTGAAAAACAATACCTCCTCGAACTGTAATATGAAATCATAAGAATAGCACCACGTGTAAGATGACTAGTGACTGTGCATTTCACCTCACTTCGTCAAAGCGAGTGGGCGAGCATTTCACCTCACTTCGTCAATGCGAGTGGGAATGAATACAATTGAGCGATACATAATATGTATGGAGCCTTTCGAAAATAGCAAACAGTATAGGACGCAGGACAAGCGGAAAATAGTCATTCGAAAATAGTAAACAGTATTAGACTCAGGCCAAGTGGCAAGTGAGGTGATAAGAATGGGTGAATTTTCAAAAATGAGTTAACCAATCAAAGATAAATAATGCATGTGTAAAATTATTACGTGGTATATTTGAAATTATTAATAATATTATTTACAAATACTTCCGGATATAGGTAGTTTTGACAAATGCGTTTAAGATTATTGATGTGGAGAAAGTGAAACTGAGGATCAGAAAGTCGATGTATTCGAAATAGCTGGTTTAAAATGATGTTTCTAAACAATTGAATAGAATTACAAGAATGATATGATAGCAGCTTTATGATAGTGAAGTTGTAAGAATCTTTTTTATCATATAGATTGGTGATTACATGATTATGGAGGGTATCTAAATTTAGGTCTAAAAAATTAACAGTTTGACTAACGCAAGGCTCATTAGGAATTAATTCTAGGTTAGACGGGTAAAAATCAATATTAATGGGATAGGAATCATCAATGATAATACAAATTAAGTCGTCAACATATCTATATATAATATATGAATTAGAGTTAAAATGACATTCATAATAATAAAGATATAAGTTAGCGAGTATACTACTACTACAGCCACCTTGTGGTACACCAGATGTTTGCAAATAAATGTTATCACCTTGGACAATATAATTGTTGTATAACACAAAGTGCAAGAGCATAGGAAAATTTTTGACATTAAAAGCATCATGATTGGAAGATATATAGTCATGATAAAGAGAGATAATAACTTTATGTAAATCTTTAATGACAATATTATTAAATAGGTCTTTAAAATCAAAGGTTTGGAAACCAAGAATTTGTGGTAACTTGCTAAGGTGATTAACTAAATCAAAACTATTGTTCAAAATGAAATATCCTGAATTCTTGAATTTAAGAGATTCATTAATTCGATTTAAACAGTTAAGCAAGTACTTACTAGCTGTAGTGGTAAAGGTATTATGTCCACAAGTGACTGTTCTAAAACTGAGAGGTGATTTGTGGAATTTAGGAACCAAAGTAACATAAGGAAATTTAAAAAACTTACAATTAATATTTAATTGTTTATATAATTTTAGCATTTTAGTTTTGATTTGGATAGACTGATTATGAATGGGTTTAAAAATTTGATTATCTTTTAAGTAATTCTGTAACAGAGAAACATAATATTTTTTACAAATGATGGCATAATTATTAGAAGCTTTATCTACATAAGTTATTACAAAATGTTGTTGTAGTTCTTTGATATATATATATATATATATATATATATATATATATATATATATATATATATATATATATATATGTATATGTAATTATACTGCAGTTTGGGTATAATTTCAAATAAGTAACCGTGTTTTCTCTTGTACAATTAAACTCACTTTAATGCATGATGAAAGAAATAAAATGAAAAGTAATTCAAGTATGTAGGGAAGGTTCTGGGCTGCCCATATGTTTGCATCAATGTTTTAATGGTAATTAGTTGTTACATTCTCAGTAATACTTGATACGACTCCAATACTTTCCCTATACATTGCAATGCATTATATAGAAAGTAATATTATTAACTAAAAGCATCGATTTCGATGCGTATTATGTCATTTACACGATAATAACTGGAACGAAAATTACTGCTTTTGTTGCCGTTCAAACGCGAACTTTAGTGCCAACCATAAATTGTACAAGTAGTACTATAAATTTATACATCAATGACTAAATTCACTTTAAATCCAAGTTATCAATACTTTTGTTCCTTTTAGCAAACGTTTTTTCAGCGTAATTTCCATGTTTACATGCTTTTTAAGAGATTGCTTACAATAAGAATAAAATGTGCTTAATATTCTATTCAGATAATGTCTTTTCTTTCAGTAAACTCTACCGTTTGCTGGAATGACGCCAAATTTGTGGTTAATTCGGGAAATAAATACAACTGATAAAAGATTGCATGCGTAATATTGGCCAAAGAAAATCAAAATTTATACGCATGATATCCGATTAAACGTATTTCAAAACGGCTAATTTGATTTGTGCACGAAAATATATGATGTGTTCAGTACATGTCTTTATGATTTCTTTTCGATTGGATTTAGTTTGAATTGGACTGTTTTATACAAAATTATCGGGATCCGCTTTTTGCTGTCTACATTTGTCAACCACTTGAACTCGCTTCGGATGATCACTAGCTGGCGATTGATTAGCTGACTTCGCGAGCTCTATTATGCCACCTGGTTGAAGATCGGTCTCATGTTTTCTGGCGCTGGCGGTTCACGAGCTCTTTCCATCTGGCCGACGCACGCAACCGCTCACGTTTCTCCTGCTTCCTGATGATGGGGGACCCTCTAACCCCCGGAGTTTGAGGGTTCATCCCCCTGTTCGCTACCGCCCACAAGGCGTCGGAGCTTACTTAGTATATTCTTTCGTCTCACCTGCTACCCTGACATAAAACGTGGGTTCCGCCTTTTGAAGTTCGCCGACGTTTGGGTTCCGCTGACGATGAAATACAACGGTCTCATTCCCAGTAAAGTACTTCATACGTTCTTGACGGTGGTGCATTAATTCATCAGTTACCATGGTCCGCTTCTGCAACATTTGTCGATGTCATAGGGCAACACGAATCGTATGTTAACAGAAGGTATGGAAAAGTGACAATAGTGATTTGTGGGTATAAAAAACCAAATATAAAAGATATGGAGCACAGATTGCGCATGAAGCAGTCATCTGTTGTAGTAGTCTTTGATGAAAATTCATTCACCTGTGATCATTAAGAAAAACAAATTTCTTTCTATCTCCACAAACAAACAACGCTTTATCAATATACTGGGGAGTTATTTTCAAGGAAGAGGTCATTGCGTTATTCATACAGAAGGTGATGCAGACACACTAATCGTCAAAGAAGCTTTAAACATAGCCAAAAAAAACATGTCATTGTAGTAGCTGATAATACTGATATTTTAATCCTACTACTCTATTAGTCTTTTAAGAACATTTTAATGCAGTCTGCCACACAATTTGATAAAGTTCGTGACATTCAAGCCATGTAAAGATCTATTGGAGAGGATGCTTGCAAAACTTTACTTTTTGTTCACACATTAACAGGGTGTGACACCACCAGTGCGTTATTTGGCAAAGGTAAATCTTTTGCTTTCAAGTATATCATAAACTCCAAAATCTTATGCGAATGGGCTTCCCATTTTGGATCATCCGAGAATGTTACTTAGAAAAATTTGGTCGAAATTGGCTGTAAAGTTCTTGTGTCACTAAATGGAGTTAACATCGACACAAACAACCTAAATGAGCTTCGTTATGAACAATATATAATAATAAAATAGATTCAGCTAAAAGATAATTTGATATAGTTCGTTTGTCTTCAACACAAAATGCAGCGAAATACCATCTACTTCGAGTGCATTTGCAGTGTTTTATTTGGAAAAATCTTAATATGCCAAACCCTGATCCTGCACTATGGGATTGGCAGTTGGTTGATGGAGAATTTCAGCCGATAGTAACAGACTTGGGCCTAGCACCAGACAAACTCTTAAATATGATTAAATGTGCCTGCTAAACTACAGTTGAAGAACCATGTAACACCATGAAATACACATGTCGCCGATATGGACTTCCATGTTCAGTAGTTTGTAAAAACTGTTGTGGAAAGGACTGTACAAACACAGGAGACAGTTTTGATTTAGATGAAGATGAGATTTGATTTTGATGAAATAAATATGATTTTATATTATAAAAACCCCTGTTATTGTATCACTTTTTCAAATTTTAGATTTTGTTTGATGTGAAATTTTAAATTTAAATAATAAAAATGTTAAATATTTTTTTTTAATTTAATATTTTTTTAAAAATTGTGAGCGAAGTTAAAGCTACCTAGGATTTTTAAGCCGCTTAGATTAATAAAAAGATGTTTTTCAGCACTGACAAAGCTTTCAATTTTTCGGCCACCATTTTGTTATTTCCTTTTCTTTTTTTAAACCAATATCTTATTCTTTTTCAACATAAAATTTCCTGTAATTTGATACCACACATGATTTTTTGTGATTTTTTCATGTTTTTTCAAGATGGCGGCAAAAAAACGCATTTTGCGCAACATTACGGATGTATATTTTTAGTATGTTGATTAGGAGCGTATTACCTACCATTTACAACAAGAATAATTTTTGTTGCAATTAGTTCCACCTCTAATACTATTTCTACCACACTATTTGGACGCTTATATTTTCAATCTTAATACATAAAAATCAGATGTGGGCAGCACATGACTTTCCCTGCAGACTTATATACACGTTCTATTTATTTTAATTAAATTTAATTCACTTATAATTCAATTTTCGTTCTCATTCGGTAACTGGACTTATTTTCAAAGATGGCGTAGAGAACATACGAAAAAACTAAAATATCTCGAGAACGACTAGAGCTAGTGTAATGGGGTTGGTCTTATTCTTTTTTTCGTTAAACATTACGTATAAAACTAAAATTTAATGGATATATTTGGAATACGTAGTTTTTTATTTTAGATTTTGACGATTTTTGCGGGTCATTTTGCAAAAAAAGGCAGGTTATTTTTTTCGAATCGTACCAAAATCTTATCAGCACCAGGGTGACCTACAAGCGACTTATTTATCGAAATTTGTGAAATTCGGTCCATTAGTTTTTCAGCTAGAGTGGATACAAGCTTTTGAGGGTCATTTCGCAAAAAATGCGGTTTTTTTTATCCCGAATCGTACCCAAAACTAATCAGCACCAGATTCGCTCACAAGTGACTTACCTACCAAATTTTATTAAATTCGGTCAATTAGTTTTTTAGTTAGAGTGGATACAAAATGTGCACAGACAGACAGACAGACAGACAGTTTAAGTTTAAACCGAACAACGGTTTATTTCAGTGTGTTCCCTTAACATTTCGCTATAAATGTAAGCACCGAAATTTGTCAAACAGCGTCTGGCACTTTTTTTCAATATAAAGATATTGCTGGTACTACTTTAAAAAAGGTCTCTAGATATTTGAGCAAGTCAAACACAATGCTCTAAATTTTTTAACTTTAGTCGAGAAATCTCGCCAGCCTTTTCGAAATTCTAAATATGCATAATTAAATACTGATAGAAATTTAAAGACATGATAAACGTTAAATTGCAAGCAACTCAATATAATTCATCATAACGCACACATATATACGTAATATTTGCAACTGACTATATGAAATGAAAACTTGATAGCGTTGAGTTGCGTTGATAGCCTTGCGTGATAGCGTTGAGTTGAGCCAGGCTTTTTAATTAATATGTGGAACAAACACACTGTCGAAGCATCGATGCACAACAACGAACGCACCTCTGAGTTACTGCATGACATCATAACGAATTCTCTATTGAGGTATCCATACAGAGAGAATAATTCTAAAAGTGATTCAACACCATCTCGTGCAACTGAAGTAAGAGCAGTCATTTCTGCATGTGTTGCCATATAAAAAATTAACTTTTACGTTCTTAAAAAATAATCGTAATCAAGTATCTATTGCTAATTATCTTTTAGTCTAAGCCCTAATAATATCACCAGTACTGTCGACAGAATTTTTCGTCCTTATATAGCAAATGCTATCCCCTATTTTACACGTTATTGATTTCTTTCATAATTGTGTATGCCGTACGGACTCCTGAGTCTCCTGGTTTCCTTTATAATGCATCCTTCGACATTGTGATGGAAAAATGACATATATTGAGAAACATACTTCCCGAGAAAAAATGTCAAAATTTCTAGAAATTCACCCTATGCTATATAAAAGTTTACCAATATATACAGTTTTCTTCGTGAAAACCATGTCTGGATAATATCGTTTTTGTGTGCCTTTGATTTTTATTATATTTTTTTATATACGTAATTTATGCAAATTTCATAATTATGGTATTTTATCATATCAAATGTGATGAAATTTGCCAAGTAAACGTAGTGTAATAGGGACTTACGCTGTTTTGTTATATCACCCGTGAGAAAATTTTTAAGTAACGTATTTTTCATTTACGTCGCTCTGCTATATGCACTGTGAGAAATATATTTGAAAGATGTGTAAGTTCTCGTTAGGGCAATGTGACATAAGTTTACGTACAGAGTTTGTAGTCACAAGAGGCTGTAGTTCTGGACATATATTAGATGTGCATTTCCATATCTGCTTTATTAATTTGGATATGCTTTAAACAAAAATGTCATAGTATTAACCCATTAAAAGAAATTCCAACCATCTTTGTCAAGGCAAAACAACGTAAGTTAAGATACGTCTTTCTGCCATTATATCACACTCCCCCCTTCCTGTCTACAGTCTCAAAATTCACTACCATTGAATTATATATTATCTCTATGTATTGATGTCTAGAAGAAAATATTCTTTCCTAAATGCAGTGGTCGTAGAATGGCATTTGAAAGATGGCAAACACACTCAAATGCAATCACATTACTATCACGCGTCTGTCACTTTAATAGATGTTGAATTTAACTTTTACTAGTAGTATTTTAAAGTCACAACATAAAATTTAACGCAGCGTAAGTGATGAAATTCGCTTCGGACTTGAGACATCGATATTCGAGTTTTCCTAGTGAACGCTATTTCAATGCACATTCTGTGCTTACGTGCTTTTTATGAGGTTACTTGCAATAAAAACAATCTTGTATGCTCCTCATGATTTAGCTAGGTTATAATTTTTCTTTCGAAAACTTTACTGTCACTGGAATTCTGCCAGAACTGTTGATATATATATAATTCTAGAAATAAATACAGTAGATAAAAGACTCATAATATATGGTCAAAGAATATCGAAGTTGATAAATATAACATTCGTTTAAATATATTTCATATGTATTTCAATTTTTGTGAATATCTCTCACCCGTTGTTGTTATAATAATTTTTGTCTTATCATTTTAGAACTTTTACTTTCCATGCAATACATAGTAAACGAAAATATTGTGATGGGGTCAAAAAATCCAACACCATTTGGATGGATTTAAATGTTTTCAGCTTCTCTGAATTAGATTAACCATACTTTATACAGTCTCAATTGGTCTGTATCTAAACACTATATCTCTAGAACAAATTAAGAGATAATATGAAATTAGGCAATATTGTTAGAATCGGTAAATGCATGTGGTCTTCAGATATTTCAGCGAGATTGGACAATGAGTGAACTCTATAGGTTTATCCAAAGCAAATTTGAAAGATTTGGAAAGATAAAAGTAATGTTCAAAAATGTTAAAGCAATATCTCATAAGACTTACAAGTTCTTGTCATCCAATTGGATGCCTTAACATTATTGTGGGCTGAATGGTCTGGTAAGTAAAAGAAAGCAATTGTTAAGGCAAATAATCGTCTAATATAGACAGGTGATAAATGGATATAATACCCTCTGGATATACATTCACAGAACATAGCTGATTCTAATATCGAAATAAAAGTTCTTTAAATTGATAACAAACAACTTATCCCTGTAGGTTATATGTAGTGAATGACTAAAATAACCTTTATATAAACATTTGGAATTTTGACAGCGCCATACAATCTATTTTAGCTTATTATCTTAATATTTAACTACAAATGTACCAAATTTTATATATCTGTATGCTATAGTTGTTGCTGTATTACTCAGAAAAACTCTAGGAAGGCTCAATTTGTCAAATAGCTGAGGTGAATTGTTTTTAAAATAAATTTTCTTAATATGTCATTCATTTTAACTTATTCATATGTATCAGTCAGTTTGAGTTTTATATAACAGTTCACTGATACTATTAGCGTTATTACTAAAATCCTTTTTCTTACATGTATAATCCACATGTATTTTCATTCTTTTTAAATCTTCAACACATATTCCCTTAACAAAAAACATATACTTTTGTTTTTCTATTTATTTTACTTTTGGAACTGTTAATCCCTGCTATCTCAACTCGGTATACTGGATAAATGAATTATAAGTTTCAATGATTGACATTTCCTGCTAGTGAGTGCTCTCTTATCCCCCAACGATCGACCAACGTTATCGACCAACGTCATTGATTCAACTGGTTTTTATAAATTGGGGAAGAAGTTTTCATTGTGAACCTCACTTTATGGACTATAAACATTCTCCAAGTTTAAAGTCAATGCTGTCGCCTTTCTGACTGGTTTATTTAGTTCGTCTCACACAATGCTGTATTAGTTTCAGTAAAAGTACTGTATTTGGTCTCACAAAGGGCAACCCAATAACATAAACCTTTTCGCTACAGCTCGGTGAGAACTCATGTGGTTCTCCCTTTAGCTCTTTTGCTTTTCAATATACCGCAGAATCCCTCTTAAACGGCGGAATTGAAACCGAGGGAACATCCCAGGTTAAAAAAAAGGATAAAAAATTTTAGAAACCCATTGCATTTTTTACAACTGTCTGATACTCTACTTTGTTGTAAAAACTGGGCATTATTAAAGTAATTACACAAATTACTAGCCTTTCTGGTAGGTCGGACGGTCTGGGTCTCAACAACAACAACACAAATTACTAGGCAAAAAATTTAAACTGAATATATGACAGATGCCTGAAATCTGGTATACGGATAAATCATCTCATAAAATACCAAAGAAGAATAGTGTTTTTCAAAACTGTTTATTTAAAGGGGTGCCTCACAGAAAAAAGTTCGAAAGGTGAAATGATAAAAAATATGCTTCGGGATAAGATAGAGATTTTAAATTTGGGGTACGGGTAGTCTGAAGAAAGTGTGGAATTAGAGTTTTTCAATATTTGCAACTTTAGTGGTAACCGCACACAAAATATTCGATTTTCCGAATAAATGCGAAAAGCCTTCTTTAAAATGTGATATTGATACCTGGAATATGAGCCAATCATCTGATAGGAAACCCAAGATTTTTTTAAAAAATGCTCATTTAAAGGAGTGCTCTACAGAAAAAAACCCTTCGAGAAGTGAATGATATGAAAAACATGCTTAGCGATGGGATAGAGACTTTAAATTTGGAGCAAGAGTAGATAGTTCGAAATAAAGAATGTGTGCAGAGTAGGGTGGGGGTGGGAGGGGCGCACACCAAAAGGATTCTATTATCTGAATAAATGAGAAACGCCTCCTTTAAAATGTGTTAGAGACTTGATATTTAGTATATGGCCCAATCATCTGATGAAAAACCGAAGAATAGAGTTTTCAAAAATATTCATTTAAAGAGGTGTTTTAAAGAAAAAAAGTTTGAAAGGCGAAATGAGCATGCTTCGCGATGGGATATAAACTTTAAATGTTATGTCTAGGCAGATAGTTTGAAAGGGAGAAAGTGTGCAATTTCAATTTTTCCAACATTTTCAACTTTAAATGGTGCCACACATCAAAATGTTTGATTTTCCAAGTAAATGAGAAACACTTTCTGTAAAATGTGATAGAGGTTTGAAATTTGGTATATGGGCCAATCATCTGACAAAAAAAGCCAAGAAGAATAGAGTTTTTAAAAAACGTTCATTTAAGGGGATGGGTACTGTACACCAAAGCTTTCAAAAGGTTAAATGATAGTAAATCATACTTCGAGATTAGATATAAACATTAAATTTGATCTAGTGGTTGATAGTTGGAAGAGAAAGTGCACAATTTCAGTTTCCCAAAGTATTATAATTTAGGGGTGCTGCACGTTAAAATGTTTGATTTGCCTAATAAATAAAATGCCTTGTTTGAAGTAGCAGATATTTGAAATTTGGTGCAAGGGTGAACAGTTTGAAAAGGACGGCTGGAAAAAATCAAATAATACAAAATTCACTTTACTCGAGGGATGCTTATTTAAAGACTGTTGAATTTCAACGGATATTTGGCTAGTAATCTATTAAATTTATATCACATCAAACATCAGTGAGTTGCTTTTTTTCTTCAGAAGAAAGGTATTCCACTAATTATCGGCGCGGGCGTGGTAGCCCAGTGTTTAGCTCGCTGGAGTTGCAGTCGGTAGGCTCGGGTTCGATTCCAGCCACTGTCAAAACTGCCGCAGTGTGCACGCGGAGTACGATCACGTTAAACATGATGGTCCGCAAGTCCTTCAGAGAGGTTAGTGGTAGGGGAAGGGGGATACGGTCCCTGTGGATGCCTCCCCCAGTGGGTTCCGGTCTAAATTGGGTGGCACTTCCCGACCGTCCAAACATTTACCTTACACCTTTCTGGTAGGTCGGACGGTCTGGGTCTCAAAAACAACAACTAATTATCGGCGCAACCAGCTCTTTTCTCGTGTATCACCGGTTGAGAATTGTTGTTCCAGCCCGTGATTGCCAATTTAGTCCTTTTAAAAATGTCAGAATATCTAGTCATAAAATGCCTGATTTTAACTACTTACGTAGAGCAAATAGGAAATCTACCCACTTTCTGCTATAGCCCTAATCTTAAGGTTAATTCAAGCGGTTACAATTTTATTTAAGTTGTATACTACAGCTTATTTCATCTGCTACGATCAAAGTGCGATGGCAGGCAGTTTTCTGGGATGCAAAATTTTCTTACTGCAATTAAATTAAACAAAATAATAATTTAATAATTTTAAAATATTTCGGTAGATAATAAAACAGAGTATTTTAATTTGTGCAATATTTGTCTCATAAACCCTGCGTTTTGTATCATACCCTTGGAGAAGAAAAGTGGATAGATATCATAATGTAAATGAAATAAAATGTGTAATGAAATAAATAGTTCGTACACAACTTTCCTTATATAATGCAATGAATTTACATCTTCCACAGTAAAAAACTGATGTATATGATTTACGGTACAGTGTTTTAAATGCTGAATTGTACATTTGACGCTTCTCCGATTATAACATGTAATAATATTTCAAAGTACCCAATTAACTTATATTTCCCGCAACTCTAAATTAACAATTGTTAATATTGATAGCACCTTCAATGAACAATATAGTCTGTATATTAAAATATTTTAATTATTAATTCATCAATTAGGCTAAATGCTCATTAACTTGGCGCCATTTTTGCAATTTTTACGATATTTTCGCATTTTGGGACAATATATTTCCAAGTTGGCGATATTTCACAAGATTATCCACCAACCTTACCAAATGTATCGCTAAGTGTTACAAATAAACGAAGGAGAGAACATTTCTTATATTCTAGAAGATATGCCCGATATATGACGATATTCCGCTAAACTTACCTCCCATTCAGCATTATTTTTATCAATTTATTGTTACCTTAAAGGGTGACAATCCTGCTTTAGCTGTATAAATAAAGCTTATTTCATCTGCTGCGAAAAAAGTACGACAGCAGTTTTCTTGAATTGCAAAGAACACTAAAATAGCCCATTGAATTAAATGAAATTATATTTTATATACTATTTACTTTTAAAATATTTTGATAGATAATAAAACAGAGCATTTTAATTTGTGCAATTTTTGTCTCATATAAGTTCTGCGTTTTGTATTACACTCATGGGGAAGAGAAGTGGATAGATATAATGTAAAAGAAAACAAGAAAGATCAATCATGCATAAGCATTGATTATGAAACACTTTCCAACTGAAATGCAATTTCATTTAAAAATTTCTAAAATGTGATACATTCAGTGGTCATATCTTTTACATTATCACAGTACTACAGTAATTTATTATACTTAAATATTTAAAACTGTATCGAAATACAAATCATCTGATTCTCTATGCAAAATTAATGAATATTTCATTCATATAACTTGTATTCCAGACTCCAGAGCTAAATAATTTTGTGTGAAACAAATTCAGCAATTCTTATGTAACTCACCTTACAATCGTTTGAGATATTTGCATTCTGCATAAGTTAAAATTAGGCTTCGTTGAAGAAATAATAAAAGTTTAGGGATCATTTAAAATCACAACTATTGTAATTGTGTAGGCACGGAATTTAGATACACAGATAATACACAGATACACAGATAATATATGTGTGTGTGTGTGTGTATGTATTCAAAGTATTGGAATCGTGCCGAAAATCGGAACTCGAATTTTCGAAGGATCTACACGTTTTGGGACTTCTAGAATACGAAAAAATTGTTTTTAGGAAGACGTTTGTGTGTGTAAGGGTGTATCTGTGTGTGATTCTGTGTGTCTCTGAGGATATTGCATCTACTCTAACTCAAAAACTGATGGACCGAATTTCATAAAATTTGGTAGGTATGTTTTTTGTGGGAAACCCTGATGTTCATTAGATTATAGTACGATTCGTAATAAAATAATCTGCCTTCTTTGCGAAATGGCCGGAGGAAATTGCCTTTATCCACTCTAGCTAAAAACTAATGGAACAAATTTAACAAAATTTGGTGTATAATATTTCAATAACCTACAAGTGATTTATATACCAAATTTAACAAAATTTGGTATATAAATCATTTGTAGGTTATTCTAGTACGATTCGGGAAAAAGGAACGGGCTATTTTTGTGAAATGGCCCGCAAAAATCGTTAAATATAAAAATAAAAGACTACGTGTGCTCAATTATATCAATTAAATTCCTATTTTGTACGTGATTTTTGACAACAAAAGGAATGAGACTCACGCCATTACTCTAGGACTAGCCGCTCTTGAAATATTCCAGTTTTTTCGCGTTTTCGTTACGTCGCCTTTGACAATAAGTCCAGCTATCAAATGAGAACCAAATTCAAGTTTAACGTGTAAATTCAATGTCATTTAAAATACTTATGGCTGTTATTTTGTGCAGATAAACTCAAATTATTATTGAAGAAATAAAGAGAACGTGAATATGAGTCTGCAGGGAAAGACATGTGCTGCCCACTTCAGAATTTTTAATAATATTACAACAATGATTTATGGAAGTGAACGGGGATTATTATTTGCAGTCCATTTCGCAAAAAATGTAGGATCTATATTTAAAGATCCTCCAAATTTTTGTAGAATAAAATGTTCAACAAATTTAAGCTGTGTGCCTAATTTTAACTCTCTAGGACGTAGGAAATTGCATTAAAAATGCCATAAAATAAGTATATCATGATGAGTTATATAAAATTAAAAAAAATTTGAAAAATTGTTATCTACCAAATTTATTGTAAAATGTGAAGCCTCTCTCATGTAAAAAATTATTAAACTCTTGGAAAGATATTTATTATATAATATATCTCTTTTTTCTTTCTGGTGGATATCCCAAAAGTCAGAATTTAATTGAATTTGTTTTTCTCCATATATTAAATAATTTTTAAATCAAAAACTACCTAACATATTTTACTGAAATTTTTGTTAAATATATTATGGGATAATGTGAATAATTTCAAAAAATTTCGAAGCAATTTGTGAATTTTAAATTTGCTTAAAAAATGTTTGAAGAATTAGGTCCCATGGGGTTCAATGTATTTTATTTTTTCAACCCGGGTTCAATAAAAAACTGATTGGGTGATATTATTTGTTTATATTCCCATAGGTCCCACAGACCGTCTGAAAACATACTAAAATTTCGTTTTGATAAAGTCATTTTTACGGCAGTTATCGTGCTAGCGGACTGACAGACAGACAGACAGACAGACAGAATGAACAAAGTCATAAGCACTTTTCAACTTTGTTGTAAAGTGTTAACAAAGTCATAAACACTTTTCAACTTTGTCGTAAAGTGTTAAAAATCTGATGTGGGCAACATATAACTGTCCTTATACAATGCAATGAATTTACTTCTTTCACAGTGAAAAACTGATGTATCAGATTTACGGTACCGTGTTTTTCATGTTGAATTGTACATTTGCTCCGACTTATAACATGCAATAATATTTCAAAGTACATAATTAACTTAAATTTCACGCAACTTTAACAATTATTAAAATCGATAGCATCCTCAATAAGCAATATAGTCTGTATATTAAATATTTTAATAATTAATTCATCAATTAGGCGTAATTTTCTTTAGCTTGGCGTCATTTTTGGAATTTCAATGATATTTCTCGTCAATCAGGTGCGTAATATCGCCAATTTGGCGATATTTTGCTGGATTATATACTAAATTTGCCAAATGTATCTCCAAGTGCAACAAACAAACGGGGAGAAGAGCATTTCTTATATACTAGACTGAATGCCCATCATATGACGTAATTTAAAGGTTGTAAAACATTACCTTCCATTTAGAGTCATTTTTATCGATTTGGCGACATTTTCGTCAATTAGACAAAGTTAAAAAATCGTAAAGTTAGCGATATCCTGCCGATTTCGTTGCCAAATTTTTCGCCAAGCTTGACGGATGAGATTTTTTGTTTTTCCAAATCATTGAATTTTCATCAATTATTCGCTATTTTTATTGATTTAGAGTCATCTGTATGATTTGGCGACTTTTTAATCAATTTGGCAACATTTCTGCGAATTTGACAGCATTTAAATGCGCCACCAAGTTGGCGATATTCCGTTAAAATTCGATGTCAAAATTTCGCTAAGCGTTAGGGAAAGAAAAAAAAACTTATAGTACATTCTTAAATTTTTTCTAAGAAATTGAATTTTTATCAATTAGTCGTTATTTTCATTGATTTAGCGTCACTTTTTTTTCATTTGCTACATTTTCGTCAATTTGGCAACACGTAAAGGTCGCCAAGTTGGCAATATTCCGCTAAATTCGTCGATAAAATTTCGCCAAGTGCAAGGACGGATATATGGGTTATTCTTATAGTAGATAAATAAATAACGGAGCCGAAATACAAAACTATTACCCAAAGTATTTTCTCTCGTGAATAGAACGAGCTAGACAAGGATGCTCCACTACAGCTAGCTCCACGAGAATGATGTTAACACATTATTGCATAATGTTACATATGAAAAATGAACATATCTCACAATAGTTAATATATTTATTTTATTTTATGTGATTTATTGATAAATTTATTTGAAATCTGTGCAATAACAGTAGAACGGTTCATAGTAGCGTTTTAAAGTTCATGTTAAGCTATCTTGGCCGTCCATACCTATACTTATCACCTTCAGGTAGGTCGGATGGTCAAGGTCAAAGAAGAAGACGAAGAAGATTAGTTTTGCTATGATACAAAGAAGGCGTTTGGAAGATTCTCAACGCTGGCGTGCTGTTGGAAGACTTGAGGCTGAACATTCCATTAAGGAAGTTGTAAATTATTTATTTGTTGACCATTTATAGGCCATTTATCGTTTATGTAAACATTTCCAAACTAGTGGAACAATTTTCCGGAGATCAGTTACAGGTCTGTAACATCCTGTGATGACCTTCGTGTTACTGACCACACGTAATTGTCGAGCGAGCGTAATATCCGGACGATGGCTACCACAGCAATAGGAAAGTCGATATCCGCCAGTACTATGAGGCAAAAGCTATATCGCAAAGAAACCTATGCTGAGGTATAAAGATTTTGTGTCACTTTGAGTGCTAAGGCCAGAGGTGAACGATGAAATTGGTTTCGTCTGCATGCGATTTGGCAGAAGCGTAATGGTCGAATATATTCCTTAAGGATGCGTCACGATTTTTCCTAGATTTAGACAATAAACGCGTAAGAGATTGGAGAGGACAATGAAGACATAATCAGCAAAATAACATTTTTTAATTCAATTAACGTGGCATAAACAGATCGAAATCCAGTTACAATAGCCACACAAGCCTCCATGCCTTATTCGGGATTCGAACTCGAGCCCTCTAGACAACAGCCGAAAACGCTATCCACTACACCACCTGGGCGGCAAAAAGAACTTGGCCCATGGAGGGATCGAACCCACGACCTTCGCGTTATTGGCACGACGCTCTAACCAACTGAGCTAATGGGCCGATAGAACCTTTATCATGGAAGTGTTTTGGTATGGACTGGATTTCTTTTGGGATATCACACCAATATGCATATGTTCACAGAGGGTACTGTGACGGCGAAAATATATCAAATCCTTGAACACTTGGTGAGATTCTACGGTACAGCAGTTTGTCCAGATTTCCTTAGAATGGACTGTAACGCTCGTTGGCACAGAACAATGCTGGTAGACGAGGATATTGAGAGCAAAGGTATTGTTCGTATGTAGTGACTAGCACATTCTATGGACCTTAGTCCGGACTCCAATTTGTATTTGTGTACTTTGACCGGGGGGGGGGCTGACCCAAAAGGTTAGCTGGACCCCAATTGAAGATCTTTGGCATGCCCTTATAAGAGGGACGAATTTTGGTAAAGAAAGCAAGCAGGTCATGCAGAAATGCATCTTATATCCCATCCCCTTTTTATCACTCTCACCGTAATACTCAAGGGATTTAATATCGATAATACTAATAATAATTAATAATGTTACTGCTAATATGTTATATATTGTAACTTAATTTAGTTAATAGCTCACACAACCATATATTTCCGTTTTTGCTTTTTTTGGTATATTATTTAAAACGGGGTTTGCAATTTGAATTGGGGGTAATCAGGCCCTCTACGTATCCACTTTAACTTCAAAACATTGTTTTCATCTTAGGTACTCTTAACTGCGATAATTGAATAATTTTAAATGTTTATCACCTACTATAGAGTTTTATTTAAGAAAGCAAAAATTTGGACATGTTAGGATCAAGTTTGCTTCTTTTTTTCTGTTACAAATTGAACTAGAGGTGTTTAAGGGTCGCTTTTAGAAAACTGTTGACTGCGGCATGGTTGAATAATCAAAATAATTCCTTCAAACGAGGATACACACTCTTTATGTTACTGCTAATGTGTTATATATTGCAACTTAATTTCGTTAACAGCTCACACAACCAAATATTTCCTTTTTTGCTTTTTTTGGTATATTATTTAAAACGGGGTTTGCAATTTGAATTGGGGGTAATCAGGCCCTCTACGTATCCATTTTAACATCAAAATATTGTTTTTATCTTAGGTACTCTTAACTGCGACAATTGAATAATTGTAAATGTTTGTCATCTACTATAGATTTTTATTTAAGAAAGCAGGCATTTGGATATGTTAAGGATCTAGTTTGCTTCTTTTTTCTGTTACAAATTGAACCAGAGGTGTTTAAGGGTCGCTCTTAGAAAATTGTTGACTGCGGCGTCGTTGAATAATCAAAATAATTCCTGCAAACGAGGATGCACACTCTTTATGTTACTTCTTCTTTAAGAGCGTAACAACCTGTTACAGGTCTTAGCTGCCTCGACAGCACGCTTCTTCTAACACCGTCGGTCGAAAGCAACTCCTTGCCAGTTTTTAATTTTCAAAATGTTGATGTCATTCACAATATCGTCTAACCATCTAGTCGAAGGTCTACCCCGGGCGAGGGTACCCCCAGGGTTCTTAAAAGTGTACAATACAGTCGGGTAATTTTCAGGGGTTCTCCAGACATGTCCGAGCTATCTCAATCTGTTACTTCGGATGATTTGTGTAACTTGAGGCTCTTTATAGAGTCTATAAAGTTCAAAATTATATCTGGTTCTCCAGCATCCTTGTTCTTGTACAGGCCAGAATATAGTTCTTTACGTTACTGCTAATGTGTTATATATTGTAATTTAGTTTCGTTAACAGCTCACACAACCAAATATTTCCTTGTTTGCTTTTTTTGTATATTATTTAAAACGGGGTTTGCAATTTGAATTGGGGGTAATCAGGCCCTCTACGTATCCACTTTAACTTCAAAACATTGTTTTTATCTTAGGTACTCTCAACTGCGATAATTGAATAATTGTAAATGTTTATCACCTACTATAGATTTTCATTTAAGAAAGCAAGCATTTGGACATGCTAATGATGTAGTTTGCTTCTTCTTTCTGTTACAAATTGAACCATAGGTGTTTAAGGGTCGCTCTTAGAAAATTGATGACTGCGACGTGGTTGAACAATCAAAATAATTCCTTCAAAAGAGGATGCACACTCTTTATGTTACTGCTAATGTGTTATATATTGTAACTTAATTTCGTTAACAGCTCACACAACCAAATATTTCCTTGTATGCTTTTTTGGTATATTATTTAAAATGGGGTTTGCAATTTGAATTGGGGGTAATCAGGCCCTCTACTTATCCTTTTTAACTTCAAAACATTGTTTTTATCTTAGGTACTCTTAACTGCGACAATTGAATAATTGTAAATGTTTGCCACCTACTATAGATTTTTATTTAAGAAAGCAGGCATTTGGATATGTTAAGGATCTAGTTTGCTTCTTTTTTCTGTTACAAATTGAACCAGAGGTGTTTAAGGGTCGCTCTTAGAAAACTGTTGACAGGCGCGTGGTTGAACAATCAAAATAATTCCTTCAAACGAGGATGCACACTCTTTATGTTACTTCTTCTTTATGAGAGTAACAACCTGTTACAGGTCTTAGCTGCCTCGACAGCACGCTTCTTCTAACACCATCGGTCGAAAACGACTCTTTGCCAGTTTTTAATTTTCAAGATGTTGATGTCATTCACAATGTCGTCTAACCATCTAGTCGAAGGTCTACCCCGGGCGAGGGTACCCCCAGGGTTCTTAAAAGTGTACATAATAGTCGGGCAATTTTCAGGGGTTCTCCAGTCATGTCCGAACTATTTCAATCTGTTACTTCGGATGATTTGTGTAACTTGAGGCTCTTTATAGAGTCTATAAAGTTCAAAATTATATCTGGTTCTCCAGCATCCTTGTTCATGTACAGGCCCGAATATAGTTCTTTATGTTACTGCTAATGTGTTATATATCGTAACTTAGTTTCGTTAACAGCTCACACAACCAAATATTTCCTTGTTTGCTTTTTTGGCATATTATTTAAAACGGGGTTTACAATTTGAATTGGGGGTAATCAGGCCTTCTACGAATCCATTTTAACTTCAAAACACTTTAAATTTTAAAAACTTTGATGGTAACTTATGCTTTATCTTGGCACTGAATAGGTTTGTAGGTTTTGGCATGATTCGGGGAAAAATTGTTATATTACATTGTTTGTTTATTTTGTTATTACATATTTTATTATATTAAAACATTTTTGTTATATTACGAATGTTGAAATCAACCACATTACTGTAGAATAGACTGATCTCTATCTCATTTTTTTAAATTAGGATATTTGGCGCTATTTCAAAATGTGTCAAGTCACCAAATTAAAAATAATATCTTTCAGCCAGCCTACTCAATGTAATTTCGAGCATGTATTCATTTCATGTCGAGATGGGTGAATAACACATTTTTTGGAAACGAATATCCACCAGATCTTGAATATTCATATTCATCGATTAGTTCTCGTTATAATTAAGTAATAATATTCACATTTATTAAATATTATTAATTATTAGTAATAAATTAATAAATTAAGGAAGTTAAATAAGTAAAAAAACCACATTAATGTAGAAATGATTTTTAAAACATCTAATTGTTTTAAAGTAGTTTGCTTTTATCCTACTAGGTACTCTTAACTACGATAATTGAATAATTGTAAATGTTTATCACCTACTATAGATTTTTATTTAAGAAAATAAGCATTTGGACATGTTAAGGATCTAGTTTGCTTCTTTTTTCTGTCCCAAATTGAACCAGAGGTGTTTAAGTGTGGCTCTTAGAAAACTGTTGACTGCGGCGTGGTTGAGCAATCAAAATAATTCCTTCAAGCGAGGATACACACTCTTTATTTTTTAGTAGTCGTAGCTAGTATTGTAATAATCGAAGCAAATTTTGATGTAATCACTTGATTTGCCCTAAAAATTAGGAATGAAAATAGGATGATAGTCGTAAATAGGATGATAGTCGTAAATAGGATGATAGTCTACATTAATTAAAGTATTCTTTAAATTGTCATTACGGATCTACGATGAATCATTCAAGATATAATTAGTCATGAAATGGTTTCGATACACCCCTGCAGATGCTAGTATTAATCGAAGAAAATTTAGTTTGAATTATTCGATTTGTTCGATAAATAGTGTCTATATACTTACACACAGAAATAAAATAAGAAAGTATTAAAAATCATTTTTTGGGTAAAAGATCTTATTCATAACTCAATATGAGCAGCTTCATTGGAAGCAACTCATAAGAAATATCCATTAATTAGAAACTTGGCAGCATTTAGCCTTTCATTATGACGTGTTAAAATTTTTTCTGCCAATCTGAATATTGGACGCTTCTCTAACTATTTTACAGTAGTGGAATCTGTGCAAACCAAAAAACAAAAAATATGCTGTTTTTATTTTTTCAGAATTCGCCAAATTTTAATAGATTAAAATGTTTTACTAGACAAAATTGTGTACTAAATTCAAGCTCTCCAGGACGCAGGAAGGTATGCTAAAAATGTCATCAAAGATTTTGAATTATAAGAGGGGCGAATTTTGGTAAAGAAAGCAAGCAGGTTATGCAAAAATGCATCTTATATCCCATCCCCTTTTTTATCAATCTCACCGTAATACTCAAGGGATTTAATATCAATAATACTAATAATAATTAATTACATCAATTTGAAGCAGACACTTCTGTCAGGATGAGTTAAATAAGGGCTTTTACAAAAGTTCCTGGCTACTTCTGGGACGTTCAAAACGCATAAAATGTGCAAATTCCTATTAAACTCGATAATGAATATTTGATCAAATTACTATATTTCCCAAAGTATTATGTTATAGAAAAAGTAGTATAGACTAAATTCTAAAGAATTTGGTTGATTTTCTAATCTAGGAAAACAAAGTGGTAAAACAGCCTGTTTTTGTTACTTACTTCTCCAAATAATGCCCCTTTTTGTATGTTTTCTTAAACAGTTTCTCGAGAACAAAATTTTTTAGAGAATAATTGGTTCTTTGAAAGCTTTCTTCGCTATTAACTGAAAACTTTGTGTTAGTATCTATTTTGCAATTTCCAATTTGCTTCTTTCCATGAATTTTGATTTCACAAAAGACAAAAATAATTTTAATGCTAGATAATTCTAATATTCCTGCAAAGGTTGTATGAAATGTATCTATGTAGCATGATTTTACTAGATTTTTTTAGTTGTTGTCTTTATATAATCCGTGAAATGGTGATATTCATTTATAGCATCAACATGTATTGCGGAATCTGAGGTGATGCGGTGTATTTAGCTCAGGACCTAACAGAGCCTAATTTTCGATTTTTTACTTCACGCCCCCGGGAGTGGAAGTTTTAAATGTCTTGTCAGACTCTATTGTATTCTTCACTGACATGGAATCTCTGTATACTTATAGTATTGTACATGGAATATAACTTATCAGAGCCAGTTTTTTGGATATCCCTCCTCAGAGAGCGGAGAAAATAGTTTTTCAAAAAGTCTTTTCAGGTCCCATAGATGACCGTCGTTGACTTATATGGCATTGCATATTTATAGCACTGACTACGAAACAGAATCTAACGGAGTCGAATCTTCAAGAAGTAAGTTGTTGTTGAGACCCAGACCGTCCGACCTATCAGAAAGGTGCAAGGTAACTGTTTGGACGGCCGGGAAGTGCCACCCAATTTAGACCGGAACCCAGTGGGGGAGGCATCCACAAGGACCGTACCCTCCTTCCCCTACCACCAACCTCTCGGAAGGACTTACGAACCCACATGTTTAACGTGTGTTTAACGCATGAACACGACGGTAGTTGTAGCAGCGTGCAAATCCAGCGAGCAAACCACCGGGCTACCGCACCCGAAATGTGCCAATAGCACGCGGTGTTCCCAGGTGGTCACCCACCCAAGTACTAACCGCGCCCGATGCTGCTTGCTAACGAGAACCGGTGTTTTCAGCACGGTACGGCCATTGGCTTCGAGATGGGGGTTGAAAATCTTTTAAGAACCCCCAAAACCTGCGATGACCAATAAGTCTTGCATTCTGCATAGTAAGATTATCGTATAACCTAACAGAACCAATTTTCGATTAAAACGACAATTATATAGATAAGTTTCCATTTGAACTTTTAAGATTGTTAGTTTTTTTAAAAACATTATTGTCCTTTATAATTTAATGTTATACATGGGTACATTACCAGCATTTTAAAATAACACTATGCAAAAATTTGTTCAAAAAAAAAAATTATGACCAGATGAATGTATATTGTACATTTATTCTGTTAAATGCCTTACATTGCGCTATCTTTAATGTCCATTTCCTTAAACTACCTTTTTATCATTTAGCGTTTACGAAATTTTTAAATCTTCTCCAAATTTTTTTGCAAGCAGAAGTATTACATATATTTCAAATAACCTAATAAATGTTCTTCAGATCCTAAGATAGTTAGTTATAATTAATTCAATCTCCTTAAAATAGGTTAAAATCGAAAAATTTTCAAAAATATTTCTTTTCAATCAGAAGACTAGATTTTATATCTTCTTAGCTTGCTTAATACATAATAGTTCCGCATCCGAGAAAAAGAAATCAAGTAATATTTATGTGTGCCATTACGCAGACATCATTAGTGAAATAAAGGACATATTGTCTGGAGAAAATGGACATTACAGATTACACAGTGAAAGCCATTTAGCGGAATCTGCAATCTTCTGGTGATAAGTTCAGGTTTTAGTCCGAATTTTTGCATGGACTTTGTGTTAAAATGCTGGTAATGTACTTGTTCTATGTATTCATAAACACACTTATACTATATGTAAAAATCTCTTATCACTGACTGTCTGTCATACAAGCGAAACAATTGGAGATCTTTTAGACAAATTTGATGCAATATCGCCAACATGGTGACTTTATGGAAATGTCGGGAAGTTTGAAATATTTTGTTATATCTGAAAATTAAATTTAATTTCTTTGATAAACCCCGTTGTTTTTAAATAATTATTAATTTGATATATTCTTGATTCAAGGTATAACGAATTTTATTGTTCATGGCACAGGTATTTGTAATCAAGGGATCCGATAGTATTTGTGTTTTTTTGGGAGGGGGGACGGGGCCGTAAAATCATTGATGATTGGAGGAGGAACTAAAATGTAACTTTTTGCGTTTCATCACATGGCACGAATCTAGTTGGCAATATTACATCCATATACGTAAATTTTTAGAAAACGTTGGTGGGGGGGGATACACAGATAGTGACGTATTGGGAGGGTTACAAAGTTAAATTCACAAGGTTTGCAAGGTTAAATTTTGAAAATTAAAAAAAAAAAGTTTAGTAACGATACATAAGAAATAATTTCTTACGTCATTTTTCACTAAAAATAATGTTAGAATGATAGCATGAACCGTTTACGAGATATTGCACATTTTTTGAAAACATTTATAAAAAAATACATAAAATTAAAAATACTTTAACTATGTAAATATGTTTTCTTTGCATAAGCAATATTATGTGATAGATTTATTAACATTATTTTGGTAGATATAATTTGTTTCATTTTACTGGAGAAGACACTTTTTGTTTTGGTTTTGTATGTTGACCTCCAACAATTCGCCTAAAGTCATTTATTTGCTTGTCTGTCAGTCTGTATGTTTGGCGACAGTTTGACAAAGAGTCACTAACCTATTTATTTTTTTTAAATGTCGCCACATTGAAGATAGAAATGACACTGAATGAACGAAAATGAAGCCAAATTGATGAATATTCAATATCTTGGAAAATGAATTGCAGTTTATTTGGTAATTCCTATTGATTTGGGGAAATTAATATTTTTGATTGAAAATCAAGTGAGTTTCAGGGTTTGTGGGAAATGTACTTTTTGTTAGGGAAAGGAAAAATTTTTTCAAAAAGGAGTAGTATAAGAATTGATCAGCATGACAGGCTCAAAGTACACCTTTTCTATACGTCCATTTAGGAATGATTATAGTTGGTTTTTATAGGAACATGATTATGCGTTTTGCAAATTAATCAACGAACAGTATTGACATATGAAAGTTATTTTAAGAATTGTAATTTTGAATTCTATGAATCTATTGATTGGAACACAAACCACCACTTTTATATGATAAAATATTAGTTTCTAATTGTTAAAATCGTTTAATATATGGACTATATTACTTAGGAGATGCTAAGTATATTTCAAATTGTCAAGTTAGGTTCGCGTAAAATAAAAATTAATTTGGTTACTTCGAGATAGTTTTACTCAGAAAAGCTCTTAATATTAATGTTCAATTGTGCGGTGAATCTTGTACATCCTTATATTTGTTATGGAGCATAAAATATTAGATGTACTTAGGTGCAAATAAGTTTCATGCCCTGGGTTAGCCCAAGGAATGAAAGGGGGCGGGAGTAGCAATTACTCAATGTAAGTAATGTGCATGGCAATATTTTCTATAGCGATGCCTCCTCACAGTATTGACATATGAAAGTTAATTGGGACAGTTTGGCGCCATGGTTTGAATGGTTCATGACAGTAGTTGTGGTCCCTCTGGTCATCTATTTCTATTGGGACGCACAAGAAATGAGCTTCACTTCGCAGTTCAGTAATTTGATCGGAACTAGAACCGCCCTTTCCAAGCATATAAGTGAAATATGAAATGGGAGGACGAGGCGACTTCCACCCTATATCTTTTGTTCCTCTCTCTTCGAAATTTGAGGGATTCAGTTTTAAAATGTAAAATCAGACTCAATTCTGATCTCGTGAGGAAATGTCTCCAAGTGCAGGTATGCAATTGTTTGAAGCTCGATTCGAAAATTTGTGACGCATTTTTTTGGGCATCGATATTCGTCGCCACTTTCGAGAGGCAGCCCCATGTCTATAGTACAGAACCCGCACATTTTATATCTTGCTACGAGTACATATACTCAAGTGTAGCGCGTAACCAGACTCGAAACCGACTTCCGCAAATTAAGTCTATGACCGTTCTGAGCCAAATCGAACTAAGACGGAACCAGACCGAGTGTTGCATTCTTCGGACGGTGCGTTCATCGAAGCAGCCAGGACGTCGCCACTTTTGCTACGCAGTACCGCACAGCTCTGAATATAGACGGCATAGTGTGGGCTACCTTTTGGACCCTTTAACTACACTTGAGCCGTGACAACTGTGGGGACTGCAAGGACGAAATCGACAGCTCAATGTATATCTCACCTCACAGACGAGTATACATGGACAGAGTGTTTGCGGGGCGTCAATCTTGGGCCCCTATGCAGTGTACAACACGCGTCAGCTGAGTGCGTCAACCGTCATCGGTGCGGTCTGTGTGAGACAACGACCACCAGTTTAGGCGGGATACGACTCAACAGGCATCCACCTGCACGTAGTTCCCGGATCTACAGGAACCGCTGGGGCAACCGACAGTGGGGTGAAGGAGAGTGTAGCTGACTGTGATCACCAAATCTGGGTTAATTCGCGATGGAATCCAAAATTCAGCGATATCTCAAATAAACCGTATATCCTGATAAACAGTGCTTTCTTCAATACCCGAGATCTCGTCACTATAAACTGTGAATTATTCCATGTTGGATTACAAGGCATTTCATCTGGGAGGAGGTATCGTAATATTTAAATTTAATTGTAATGTAATGTGGTATTTGTGTGTTATTGTAATCAAAGTGTCAGTGTAAAATTAAGTTTCGGGAAATTCTCTCTTACTGCACAACATGTGTTTTTAATTAATGAGAATTGCAATAGGAATTATCTCAATTATCCCCCCCCCCTCCCCGAGGTCAAGCTGGGTAGATTTAAGTGTATTGTAATTGTGTTCATTGTATTATTATTATTATCAGTGTTAAATTATTATCAGTGTTAATTTATGTGCTTAATAAATGTGTTAGTGTCCACAAAATCGATTGGTTATTTTAGTGAAACGCAACTGGACTTTGATCTTTTCAGATCCCACTATTCTATTACAGGTTCAACTGGGGGACACTGTGGGTAGTATTAGTAGTGTATTTATGTAAATTTTACTTCAGTTCACAATAATTAGCTTTGAATGAAGCAAAGTTATTGCATTATGTAGGGAATATCATGTGCAGCCCACATCAGATACTTTTATCGCAATAAAATGAAACATTTTGCTTAAAAGTTACGTTAAATAGAAAAATAGAAGGATAGAAAAA
Organism: Amaurobius ferox; assembly: GCA_951213105.1. NCBI lineage: Eukaryota > Metazoa > Arthropoda > Arachnida > Araneae > Amaurobiidae > Amaurobius > Amaurobius ferox. The sequence goes on along the minus strand of OX578135.1, from coordinate 65,025,504 downwards.
TAAAAAATTATTTTCTTTTATCCCAACTTTGCCTTCCTAATATCCCATATTTCTTTTGGACTTATGAGTAAATGGGAAAAGAATTAGCTTTTATTTGACTTTTATAAACTTTGTTTTGCATTCCGCTCTTACCGTTTATTCCTTTAGAATATTAGTCTCAAATTCTTAAAAGTATTCCATTTTCATTTTGGAAATTGTATCCCCAAGAGAAATTAGTGTGCTAGATACGGTTACCTAATACGTGATCTGAGATATATATGTAAAAAAAAATATCGTTCTTTTAAAGTATACAGTTTAAGCAGAAAAATTGAAACTTAGTGTGTTTTTTCCCTTTTAAATAAAATATTATTTTAAAAGAAACTTAAATCCAAATTTATTTTAAAACGTTTCTAAAAGGCAGTTTTAAATTTTCATTTGCATTCGTCAGTATAGAGTTTCTTTATTTATTACACAAAAATGTAGAATTATTGATCTGTATTCAAACAAATGACTCAAAAATATGAAAACATAAAAAGTATCCTACAGGAAATGCTATAAATAAGTAGAAGATAACGTAAAATATTACGGAAATAAACGTAAAATGCATCGTTTGCTTCCGAAATTCTTTGATTGCCTTTTTTAGTGTACGCAAGTTTTGAATTGTAACTAAAAGGATTGAACTTAGTATGTCCATGTCATCTTTGGCGACAAAAGGTAAGCAAAGTGAGAAAAAGCCAATAAAATTAAGAATCATTTATCAAGGAAATATATAAATCTTATAGATAGAGGAACTTTTATATGCCCCATATCAATAAAATGCATTTTTCTTCTCTGAAAGAACTTATTAAGAAGCTCAATAATTAGGGTATGTAGAAAATTCCGTTATTTACCGTATATTCCATTATTTACCGTATATTGGATAAATTAAACATGTCTTAAAGTGCAGCTTGAAAAAATAAATGTCAAAACTTTTATATTTTCAATCTTTAATCACTATTTTTTGTCATTGGTTTGAGTTCTTTTTAGTTTCCTTATATACAGTAATGTATAAGGAAAATATTGTGACGGGGTCGAAAATTCGAATTCGAGTTTTCGACGGCAGAGCACGTTTCAAGCATTCCTGATAACGAATCAAACATTTTTGAAGTGATGTGTGTGTGTGTGTCTGTGTGTGTGTGTATGTGGGTGTGTCAGTGAGTCTGTGGAGACGATAACTAACGAATGAATGGACCGATTCGAACGAAATTTGGTACAAAAATTACAATCCGTACACACTGGAAGTCTATTGTTTTTATACGCAATCGAATGTTCAGAATCCCCCTAAATTTTCGAGTGAAATTTTGAAAAAAATCGTCAAAAACTCAATACCGCTAATAAAGTTACGCAAATAGACATGTCTTATGTAATTTTTCATTAGAAAACGATTGACATGACGTTTAGAACGCTAACACGAACCGTTCTCGAGCTATTGCACATTTTTCAAAAAAATTATCAAAAAGTTATATAAAATAAGAAAAAATATTTCCTATTGAGAAACATGTTAACTTTTCCTATTGAGAAACATGTTCAATTTTCATGTAATACCATGCGATAAATTTGGTGACAATATTCTCGTGGATCTAGCTCGTTCCATTCATGAAAAATATACTTTGAGTAATTCTTTTGTATTTGAACGCCAATAGTCATTTATCTGCTGTAAGAATAACTTATTGCTCCGTACATAACGCTTGGCGAGATTTTGGCGACAAATTTGGCGAAATGCTGCGAAATTGGCAAATTTGGCGAAAAAATTTGGCGAAATGAAATTTGGCGACAAATTTGGCGACTTTTTGAAATGTTGACAAATTAAAGAAAATCTCGCCAAATGGATTAAAATGACGCTAAATCAATGAAAATGACGACTAATTGTCGAAAATTCAATATCTTAGAATATAAGTATCTACTATAAGAATAACATTTTTTTAACTGTAAAAGTAGTAATTTCATTGCATTATATAAGGAAAGTCATGTGTTGCCCACATCAGATTTTTTTTACATTAAGTTGATTTTATTCAATGGCGATATTTGTTATGTTTTCTGATATTTCGGCAAAATTCGGTACAAAAATCACAATCCGTAAACACTGGAAGCCTATTGTTTTAATACGCAATCGAATGTTCAACCCCCCCCTAAGGTTTCCAGTGTAATTTTGAAAAAATCGTCAAAAAATCAAAACCTCTAATAAAGTTGCGCAAATAGACATTTCTTATGTAGTTTTTCATTAGAAAACGATTGACACAAATTTTAGCATGCTAACGCAAACCGTTCTCCAGATATTACACATTTTTCAAAAAAATTATCAAAAAGTCATATAAAATAAAAAAGAATATTTCCTATTGAGAAATATGTTCACTTTTCCATATGTAATACCATGCGATAAATTTGGTGACATCATTCTCGTGGATCTACCTCGTTCCATTCATGAAAAAAGATACTTTGAGTAATACTTTTGTATTTGAACGCCTATAGTCATTTATCTGCTGTAAGAATAACTTTTTTCTTCGTCCATAGCACTTGGCGAGATTTTGGCGACGAATTCGGTGGAATGTCGTCAACTTGGCGATTTTTTTAAAAGTTGCTAAATTAATGAAAATTCGCCAAATGGATAAAAATGACGCTAAATCAATGACGACTCATTGACGATGAGGACATGGAAAAAGACGACTCATTGACGAAAATTCAATATCTTGGAAAGGATATAAATAACTACTATAAAAATTATCTATTTTTTTACTATAAAAGTAGTAAATTCATTGCATTATATAAGAAAAGTCATGTGTTGCCCACATCAGATTTTTTTGCCTGTATTAATCATAATTACTCCTCTGTTTTCGACTTGGATTCCTTTGATGCTTTCATATCAATAAAAATTCCCACAATTTGGTAAATGTCTATGTTCAATGACTATGACAATATTCACCATAGCTGTGACATTATCACATTTAATTATTTTTTATTCTTTCACTTTATCATACTAACGGTTCTGAATTTTATTGCCTTTTACTCATATTGCTTCTCTTTCGTCACAATAGATGACGGTAACATGCTGGTTTCGTTGCTTTAGTCATTATGCTGAAGTGGTATGGCTAAACCAACATTTATTTATGCTTACACACATTTGTCCAACGTCTGTTTATTTATCATTAGTCCAATCTATACGCTTTACTTTAGCTATCATTTGATGTTCATGTGCGGGTTTGTTGGCACTGAAGAAAGAAACCAAAGAATTTCCAAAATTAGCTTTTGCATTCTACATTTATTTTCGCAATATTACTTTCCTTATATACATAAAGTATAAGGAAAATATTGTGACGGGTCGAAAATTCGAATTCGAGTTTTCGACGGGCGAGCACGTTTCAAGCATTCCTAATCACGAATCAAACATTTTTGAAGTGATGTTTGTGTGTGTGTTTGTGTGTGTGTGTGTGTGTGCGTGTGTGTGTGTGCGTGTGTGTGTGTGCGTGTGTGTGTGTGTGCGTGCGTGCGTGTGTGTGTGTGTGTGTGTGTGTGTTTGTGTGTGTGTGTGTGTGCGTGTGTGTGTGTGTGTGTCAGTGAGTCTATGGAGACGATAACTGACGAACGAATGAACCGATTCGAACGAAATTTGGTACAAAAATCACAATACGTAAACACTGGAAGCCTATTGTTTTTATACGCAATCGAATGTTTAGAACCCCCTAAATTTTCGAGTGGAATTTCGAAAAAATCGTCAAAAAATCAAAATCGCTAATAAAGTTGCGCAAATAGCCATTTCTTATGTAATTTTTCATTAGAAAACGATTGACATAAATTTTAGAACGCTAACATGAACCGTTCTCGAGATATTGCACATTTTTCAAAAAATTATCAAACGTCATATAAAATAAAAAAAAAATATTTCCGAATGAGAAACATGTTCAATTTTCATATGTAATACCATGCGATAAATTGGGTGACATCATTCTCGTGGATCTAGCTCGTTCCATTCATGATAAAAGATACTTTGAGTAATACTTTTGTATTTGAATGTCAATAGTCATTTATCTGCTGTAAGAATAACTTACTTCGTCTTTAACGCATGGTGAGATTTTGGCGACGAATTTTATGGAATGCCGCCAACTTGGCGACTTTTTTTAATGTTGCTAAATTAGCGAAAAACTCGTCAAATGAATAAAAATGACGCTAAATCAATGACGACTCATTGATGATGACGACATGGAAAATGACGACTCATTGACGAAAATTCAATATCTTGGAAAGAATATAAATAACTACTATAAAAATAATCTATTTTTTTTTTACTGTAAAAGTAGTAAATTCATTGTATTACATAAGGAAAGTCATGTGCTGCGCACGTCAGATTTTTTTAAAGTTGTATTTAGTTATTTATTAATTGTGCGCTGAGTCATGTTCAGTATTTAGAAATGCAATTATTTATATTTATCTAATCCGTCATAGAGAGCATTCTTCTAGATAAGAATTACGTTCCCAAAATTATGTTAATTTGAAGTTTCTTATAACAAATAAAATTAAGGACAAAACGTCTTTAAATGAAAAGTCATTTATTAAAACATCTTAAAAGACTTACAAATAATTTTAAAACCGCCAGAGCGCTTCCGAGCGTTGATACGCTCTGAAATACGCTCTGAATGTGAATAGTAAACATGGAATGCTCATATATAGAGACCAGTTACGAAGCAAATTTGCATAACAATATAAAGTTGGTAAATGAACAGACTATTAATTAATATAAAATAATCCAAGAAATATACACGGAAAATACTTTAAACATTTTCAAATTGTAAGAAATTTACAAGAAAATTTCTATCAATATATTATTTAGTTACAGAAAAAGCATAAAATTCGTTTAAAGACTTTTTGCTTTAATTTTACTTGTTGAATTCAGACCTGATACCAATTTTTGATTATGTTTCTTATAACATTATGTCCTATTTAAAAATTATAATTATAAGAAGAATGATGGAGAATATATGAAGGAAATTGATAATTCGAACTACGTTGTTGCCAATTTCAAAACTAAATATTTTAATAGACTTTTTCTGCAATATTTTAAAAGAACCAGCTAGACACGAAAACACTTTTAAATATTTATTATGTCTTTATTTAAATTTAATATAACATAAATAGATTATTACTTCAAAAACTCCTCTTGAATTCTACTGTATACTATAACATTTTTTTCTTCTCATAAATATGTATCATTTGTTTATAGCATTTCAAATGAAAGATTTTTTCCCACCACAACGAGGAGAGCGTGTTTGATGAACCATTTATAATAGATAGAATCTATTTAAAATAATCCCATTCTTTTATGCTAGAGTAATTCTATTTGGAGAATTCTAACTTTCTAAGATAAACGTTCTAGCAATTTAAAATATTAGAATGTAAAATACATAAAACATTTTCCTGCCATGAAAAGTTCAATAAAATTGAAATGGAAGATTTGTTTATATTTATGAAATATATGAAACAGTTGTATGCAAACTTTTCCACAAAGTATGATCTCGATTAAAAAATATATTTGAATAATAAGTACATTCTTAAAAATAATCAAAACCTTAAATGTAAGGATCACGCTACAATTGCAGATAAAAGCATCTATAGAGCGGTTTTGAGTGTATTTTGCACTCTTAAGTATATAATAGACCACACTTGCAATAACAGCAATACTTGAATGACAGCAATACTTGCGATGACAGCAGTATTGCAATGGCAGCAATACTTGAAATGATGAGGGAAATGTACAAGGCTATTAATTAATATTAAATCTCCCAAATCCAAATAAACAAACATGACCGATTGTTTAAAGCAGGCCAATTACAAGCAAAATACAAATATGACAAAATTACAAGTCCGAAAATTTATCAAAAAATATTTTAAAAGGAAGTCAAAGGTCACTGTGAAGAGACTTGAATTGCATAGAGTCGAGAATGAGGCGCCAGGCAAAACTTAAAGTTTGAAAGAGATCAAAATTACAAATCGAGGCACAGTAAATATATACGGAAAAGGATTCGTAAAAAAGAATATTACGAGGGTTATTGTAACGGATTAAAAAATGTTTTTTCGAAAACAGGCAAGAAATTATCATTTGCGATACATTGAGCAAGAGCAGAGGAAAGTTTACCGTTCTTGACATCTCGGACGTGTTCCGCTAAACGGATGGCAATAGTACGTTTAGTATTGCCAATGTAAAAATTATAATTACCATCAGGAGACAAAAGGGGGACAACATACACCCCAGCGTGACTTTTAAAATCATGAATATCCCCAAGTTAATCGAGACGAATACGATAAAAGAGAGTAGTAATATTAGAATGAGCAGGTTTAAAACCAAATTCGTGACAAATCCCGATAAATGGATGAAAAACCTTAGGATGGTAAGGAAAACTAGTTTTATAGGCTAAAGGATTTTTAATAGCAACCATATTAGTATCAAAACGGGTAAATTTAAGGCGGGTATGGGTAAAAAATCCTATAAATAAACTCAAAGGTATATCCAGACTCATGGCCAAGATTAAAAGCAAAATTAATTTCATCTTTTAAAATGGGGATAGGAGATCAAATATTAAAAGCACGATTAAAATAGGCATTAAAAGAAGCTTTTTTAGAAGACATTGGATGAAAGGATTTAGGGGGAATACAGGAATTAATAACAGTACGTTTACTGAAAACCGAAGTTTGAAAACCAGAGGGGGAACGAGTAATAAGAACATCAAGAAAAGGCAAAGAACCATTGTACTCATGTTCGACGGTAAAATTAATAGAGGGATAAAAATTTATTTAAAAGGTTACTGAGGTCATTTAATTTATCGATTTATATTTCGATAACATCATTTAAATAAAAAAGTTCATTTTTTCGATGAAGTTTCAAGTTTTCAAGTAAAATGAATTTTCGGATTTCTGTGATAATTAAAAAAATATCACTGCTGAATGTATTGCATTTTAGAGATGCGATACATTCAATTTACTGCATTTCAGTTGGAAAGTGTTTCATAATTAATGCTTTATGCATGATTGATGTTTCTTGTTTATGTTTTATACATGGTGTTCATTTGATATGGTTCTAATTTAAAAATAATATTTATGGAAAACCGTATTGTGATAAAACTGTTTTTGGTTGTATTATTTTCTTATTATGCTATCATGTTATCAGATTAAGTTATATAGAGAATACAGCATTTTATTACTTTCCTTATATACATAATGTATAAGGAAAGTATTGTGACGGGGTCGAAAATTCGATTTCGAGTTTTCGACGGGAGAGCACGTTTCAAGCATCCCTGATCACGAATCAAACATTTTTGAAGTGATGTCTGTGTGTGTGTGTGTGTGTGTGAAAGTATGTGTGTGTGTGTGTGTGTGTGTGTCAGTGGGCCTGTGGAGACGATAACTGACGAACGAATGGGCCGATTTAAACCAAATTTGGTACAAAAATCACAATCCGTAAACATTGGAAGCCTATTGTTTTTATACGCAATCGAATGTTCAGAACCCACCTAAATTTTCGAATGGAATTTTGAAAAAATCGTCAAAAAATCAAAACCACTAATAAAGTTACGCTAATAGACATTTCTTATGTAATTTTTCATTAAAAAACGAATGACATAAATTTCAGAACGCTAATATAAACCGTTCTCGAGATATTGCACATTTTTAAAAAAACTATCAAAAAGTCATATAAAATAGAAAAAATATTTCCTATTGAGAAACATGTTCACTTTTCATATGTAATAGCATGCGATAAATTGGGTGACATCATTCTCGTGGATCTAGCTCGTTCCATTCATGAAAAAAGATACTTTGAGTAATTCTTTTGCATTTGAACGCCAATTATCATTTATCTGCTGTAAGAATAACTTATTTCTTCGCCCATAACGCTTGGCGAGATTTTGGCGACGAAATTGGCGGCATGTCGCCAACTTGGCGACTTTTTGAAATGTTGCCAAGTTAACGAAAATCTCGCCAAATGGATAAAAATGACAGTAAATCAATGAAAATGATGACTAATTGTTGAAAATTCAATATCTTGGAAAGAATATCTACTAAAAGAAAAACCTATTTTTTACTGTAAAAGTAGTAAATTCGTTACATTATATAAGGAAAGTCATGTGTTGCCCACATCAAATTTTTTTTATTTAATACAGTGAAGATATATGATGTTATGTAGTAACAAGTACGTATATTTAAAAAAATATTGAATAGAGAAAATCATTTTGCGTTTTTCTTAATAAAGTTAACACACACACACACACAAGAATGCTTTCAAATTCTCTATTCCTGGGTCCCCGCAATCTACTGATAATATTGCCAGACTGTTAAATCGTTCCTGTAGAGTGTTTGATTTCAAATTTGTTTTCATTAATTTGAGCTTTGATAAAGTTCTTTCTTTTGAAGTTGCCCTGACAGAGATTGTCAAATACATATGCAAAGAGCAATACATTTTTTCTTATTTTTTATAAAATGAAAGTTGTAGAATTTCAGGATTGTTTTGAACTCTTATTTTTCCTTCAACTGGCATTCTACGGTTGAGATTTGGCAGCTTAATAATGCTGACTATTTGTATTTCTTGAACTTTCTGGAAATTCTCCCCATTAAAATTAAGAAGACCTGAATATAGACTTGCAAAAATAATTTGAAGTGCTAAATCAACTTATAATTTTAGCAATTTTAAATGACAGTAAACACCTATAAAAATGTCAATTGTCTGCTAAGCCTCACAGTAAATACTTTTAATCAATATATCTCTATAATGCAAATTTTAAATTCCATTTTTCTCATGTTCTGTTTTCTTTTGTTCTCATGTTGCGTTTGTATATGTATGCATATCTCCTCGAATTGTAAAGTCTCGCATTTTTTTAAATGTAGTTTTCAATTCAAGAACGCATTTAAAAAGGTTCGCGATTTCATAAATGTAATAAATTTTTAATTATTTTGTAAATTTCTAAAAAAAATCGGTGCGAAATCGACTCTGTCCTAAAACATGTAAATTTTTTCCAAAATTTTCAATATGTGATTTCCTGCAAATTTCAATCTGTGATTTCCTGCAATTTTCAATTTGCTATTCCAGTACATTAACCAGCTACTCACAACTGGTGATATTAACATTTAAACTTCAGATCCCAGGTGTATCAAAATCATAGTATAAAAGGAATAAATAGTAAAAATCTGATGTAGGCAACACATGACTTTCCTTATATAATGCAATGAATTTACTACTTTTACAGTTAAAAAAAATGTTATTCTTATAGTAGATACTTATATTCTTTCCAAGATATTGAATTTTCGACAATGAGTCGTCATTTTCAATGATTTAGCGTCATTTTTATCCATTTGGCGAGATTTTCGTTAATTTAGCAACATTACAAAAAGTCGTCAAGTTGGCGACATTCCGCCAAATTCGTCACCGAAATCTCGCCAAGCGTTATGGACGAAGAAATAAGTTATTCTTACAGCAGATAAATGACTATTGGCGTTCAAATACTAAAGTATTACTTAAAGTATGTTTTTTCAGGAATGGAACGAGCTAGATCCACGAAAATGAAGTCACCCAATTTATCGCATGGTATTACATATGAAAAGTGAACATGTTTCTCAATACGAATTATTTTTTTTTATTTTATATGACTTTTTGATTATTTTTTTGAAAAATATACAATATCTCGAGAATGGTTCATGTTAGCGTGCTAAAATTTATGTCAATCGTTTTCTAATAAAAAATTACATAAGAAATGTCTATTTGCGTAATTTTATTAGCGGTTTTGATTTTTTGACGATTTTTTCAAAATTTCATTCGAAAATTTAGAGGGGTTCTGAACATTCGATTGCGTATAAAAACAATAGATTTCCAGTGTTTATAGATTGTCATTTTTGAACCAAATTTTGTTCGAATTGGTCCATTCGTTCGTCAGTTATCGTCTCCACAGACTCACTGACGCACACACACACACACACACACACACACACACACACACACACACATACTTTTACACACACACACATACATACATCACCTCAAAAATGTTTGATTCGTGATCAGGGATGTTTGAAACGTTCTCTCCCGTCGGAAACTCGAATTCGAATTTTCGACCCCCAGTCACAATACTTTTTTTATACATTATGTATATAAGGAAAGTAAAAATATAGCTTAATTCCTGTGTTTTTAAATAAAAGAAACGATCTGAGTTTCAAGTAAAATTAGATTCTTTAGAAACTTTTAAACTCTAAAATCCATTCATCTCAAAACTATCTTTTTGGGCTTCGGCTTGTATGCCCACGATATACAAAATCAACTTATTTAACGATTCTTTTTAGATTTATATATTTTTAAATACATTTATTTGAGAAACGCGCTGTATCTCAAGAAAGGTTTATGCCAGTATTTTAAAATGCGCCCATTCATTTTCTAATAATAACGTACATATTTATAATTACATATAAAGCACATTTACCTCATTACATATAAATTATTTATTTATATTTGCATGTAAAGAACATATACATCATTACAAATAAATAATTTATATATAATTACATATAAAGTCATCATTATATATTAATTATTTATTCATCGTATTTGCATAAAATTGTTGAAGTATGAATTATTCATATAACATATTTTTTGAATTTATATATATATATATATATATATATATATATATATATATATATATATATATATATATATATATATATATATATATATATATATACATATATATATATATAGACTCATGTACAAAAGTTAAGCATAGTTGCTGTTTATGTGAAAATTTCAGGAAATCTACATCGGAATGGAAGGAAACGCGGTATGCGGTTGCAATAGGGTTATAGAAGAAGAAAACAATGCAAAACAAGGATAATAACGACTTTAATTATCCAAAGAAAAGTGTTGAAAGAAAAAGTCACAATACGAGTGTCAACCTCAGTGAAACAGAATGATTAAAGCAATGTGATGCTGCAGTTTAATACGGTGTGTGGGAACCTCTGGTAGCCACGCATACTGCACAACGATTTTCCATACTTTTGATGAGGGTTTGGATGAGTTGTGTGCTCAAAGAGTTCCAAGCCTCAGTTTTCAATCAAGGAAGAGCAGTTTTCAATCAAGGAAGAGCAGTTTTCAATCAAGGAACGGAGTTTGGTGGATAGCGGAGGGCTGCAAGATATCTCCCGAGCATATCCCTCACATGCTCTATTGGATTCAGATCAGGAGAGTTGGTAGGTCACTGTATTTGCTGGACATCTTCAGTTTGAAGGAAATTGTCGACCACACCCTCACTGTCAGGAGGCGCGTTATCATCCATGAATATGAAATCAGGACCAACAGCACCTCGAAACAATCGAACGGTAGGCTTTATGTTTTTCTGTATTCGTTTCCATACCATTGTAATTTGTTGATTTTCTTTAACTTGATGACTCGTAATTTGTATTTTTTTTCCATTTGATTGAAGATTTGCTGTTTTATACTTTTATATTGTGGGTGTTTTAGAAAGTTAGGTTTATCGAGTTGCAGCTTTTCACTTTTCTTTCATTGGACTTTCAAACTATTATTATTTATATATATATATATATATATATATATATATATATATATATATATATATATATAATATATATATATATATATATATATATATATATATATAATATATATATATATATATATATATATATATATATATATATATATATATATATATATATATATATATATATATATATATATATATATATATATATATATATATATATATATATATATATATATATATATATATATATATATACTATATGCCAAACATTTAATTATGCTCGGTAGAAGATAGATTTATCGAAATGTACACGGGTATGTTTTAATGTGTATTACAGCTTCTCTCTCCTTCAGAAGAAGCTGTCAAAGCATCAAACTAAATTAATTTCTCTTATCTTAAATCGCCCATCTAAGATGTTTGTTCAGATGACAAAAAAAAAAAAAACCCAATACTGCCAGTATATTTGCCTTAACAATAAATGTCTATCTGCGACACTTAATTAAATCTTCTTGCGGATTTATTTTTCTTTTGTGTGCTAAAGTATTAAAGTTTTTCTCCTTAGTCTGAATATAGTACACGTTTAATTTCATTATTATTAATTTCTCTACCTTCATAGTATAATGCATAACGAAAATATTCTGTCGGGGTTGAAAATTCAAATTCCAGTTTAGTCGCTAGAGGACCTTTAACTCGAATGGATCGTTTTTAAGGTATATATTGGACTCATATTGATTTCTATGTATGCTCATTGTTACATATATGTAAAAAGTTTAACTGTGCTTTGCCACTCTCTATTCAAATAATACATAGTGGACCTTTGCTTCTATTCAAGGTCTTTACTCTGTTCAAGGGGAAAATACCTTTACAGGCATCCATTCCTAATACGTGAAGATAGGGTTGCCACATGTTGAATGTCGTGACGGGGTTGTCAGACTTGGCGATTTATCGCGAACTTGGAGACTTTTGGCAATATTTCAAATTTACTAGAACTTTTCGAAATAATGAATATTCTGGGAGATACGAGCTTCTTCTCGACTTTTCTACGGAGAGTTTATAAAAGGAGACATCGCTCAGTTAAAGAGTAGTCGATGTGATAAGAGGTACATTAAATTGAGAGATACATCAGTGTTTTGAGAATATTTTCAGCTCTTTTGTGAAATTAGAGCAGCATTTAATTGCTGTTTTACTGTATCTGACAATTGTCTAATGATCATGTGAGATTGTTATCGAGTTGTTTTTTACCTGTATATTTCTGTTTATGATTTTATATAAAAGCTTTAGATATCCAGAAATTAGGGTTCATTTTTGTATTTTGAGAGTATACACTCACGATTCTAGCGGAGACGTCGTAACACATTGGCGTCAGAAGTGGGATTTGTAGAAAGTTGACAGGAGTACATATGGTAGTGCCTGGGAAAAACGACGGAAAAGCAAATGAAAGAGATGAGGTCTTTAATCAAATCTATGAATGGTGTAAAAAGAAGCGATGACAGAAAAAATATCAGTAAATATTACAGTCTTACAAGACGAGATAAAAGCAGGACAATAATCGACGAAAGAAAATATGAAACAAGTGATTAAATTTGGACAAGAAGCGGTGAAAGAATAAACTAAGATCGTGAAGGAAGATATTTAAAAAGAAATGAAAGCGAGACAAGTCAAACTGAAAGAAGAAATTAAATCTAAGATGAACGAAGAAATCAAAACTATATAAAACAAATTGAAACCCGGACAAGAGGAGATCAGAGAAGAGGTGAAAGAGTACTAGAGAGTAGTATAAGAGGATATTCATCAGAAATTCGTCGACATGAATGAAACTGTTAAAAAGATTGAAAAGAGAGTAATGATTGTGGAGCTGAAATCGCAGATTGCCAATCCAGATTTTTACATTCCGACATCTTGTAAAATAACTTACGTATAATGGACAGAACATTTGGAAGAATTTTCGGGCTCAAATCGACATTATCTGAGACCTGAACCGCTAAAGGTTAATACAAAACAAAAATGAAGAGTCTGCAACATCTATGGGGCTCATGGATGTCAATACCATAACACCTTTACTTTCCGTATACATATTGTCTGGGCCCTATTAATTTGAAGGGATCCTAAATGTCACATTATCACACCTTCATCTTACTTAAAAATGAGCTGCTCCTTAGTATTTAACTACCATCAATATTGCCACTATCAAAGTTCAACCAACAATGTCAATTTTATAATATTTTCCTTCAAAGAAAACAAAAGTGCCCGAACATGTGTAGACCTTCTTGTTTGTGTTCATCATTTTATTTTCAGTTCATACAAGTCCCTCACTTTATGAACCCTTAGTTAATGAAGGCTACGTCCTTTCCTATTAAAACTACTAACATGTTTTCAGTCATAAGATATACCCTGGACTGTTGACTTTACCACTAGTTTAGCAAAGTTTTAGTCATTGTATTCCAAAGTTGATTTATTTTGAGCTGCAACTTTCTGTTGTCTGGAAGGAAAATGGTTTAATGGGGCCGACCTCGATCTTTTTTTTTAACTAAAAGTTTTTAAACTTATTTTTATTATATTAGTTATATTATTATATATAGCACATTAGGTATAGATGCATAAAATAATCCAAGTGCATTTTCATTTGTATTTGAATTCATTTATTTATTCATTTGTATTAGTCATTTGATTTTATTAATTCATTTGTTTTTTAATTTATTTTATTTGTTTTTTAATTAAAAGTTAATTGCTAAACATTCAAAGTATAGGTTAAAGTTAGAAAGTCAATTTCATTAGGGTAGGGTGCCCCCCCCCCATTGTTCGCCTACAGATAGTGTGGGCCAGCCTCTCCCTATTGCTTCGCTTATAGAAACAATAAATAATGTTTTGTTTCTGGTTCTGCATGACAGGGTGACCCGCCGGAATATCGTTGTTTATAATTGGTTCTAGAGAAGCTTCCTTTTTTACGTTTAAAGATTCTTTGATATCAGAGCCCTTTATCGATTGCTGAAAAACTATGAACAACAAGTTTGGGAGAGGTCACTCCTATAGCGGAGCTACAAACTTCATTGTGTTTTCATTAGAGTTTGCGGCTCCGCTTTAGGAGCGCCCTCTATTGATCGACTCAGAACTATTATTGACAAGCATGTATTTGGTCCCCAAATCAGATCCCAGGTTTGGTTCGAATGTTGTTCTGAACTAAATTAAGTCTAATACTCTTCATAACTAAATTCATTTTATAAAAATACTGCCCATTTTCCTAACGTTTGAAAGTGTACACCACTTGTTTATTGGGGCGCGGTAGCCCATTGGTTAGCGCGCTGGAGTTGCACTCGGTAGGCCCGGGTTCGATTCCAGCCGCTACCAAAACTGCCGCCGTGTTCACGCGGAGTACGATCACGTTAAACATGTGGGTCCGTAAGTCCTGCCGAGAGGTTGGTGATAGGGGAAGGAGGGTACGGTCCCTGTGGATGCCTCCCCCACTGGGTTCCGGTCTAAATTGGGTGGCACTTCCCGGCCGTCCAAACAGTTACCTTACACCTTTCTGGTAGGTCGGACAACTGGGTCTCAACAACAACAACAACAACAATCACTTGTTTATTATAAATCTAAAAGCTATTTTTTTGCTATACAGATACCTTCATACCAATAACTCTCGAACACTATTAGCGACTTGTATTTCTTTCCGCTGTATTGTCAAAATCATTTGGTTGTGTCTTTCACTTGTGAGGGAGAAAAAGCCGGAAGACACACAATGCTGTCTTTTGTGAAACCATTTCATTTTCGGAAGAGTGACTTTTTTATTTCTTACAAGGACACAAGGAGACATTAAAGTTGTACTGTCAGATTCTGTTTCCCCTTTGTGAAAAACTTGACAAATGACTTTTAACATTTTGGTAGGAAAACAATAAGGAAAATCTTGTATCCTTTGAGTTGTCTTCTAAAAAGTGGGATTTATAAGGAATTTTATGTACATAATGAGTATGTATGTACAGTTACAGAAATAGATTATAAAATATACAATAAATATAAAATAAGTTTGTAATCATTTATGTAGGGTGACGTCTCTGAACTACGGAAGTGGTTTCCAGGACTTTGTGAGGGTCAGCAAACTAGAGGCAAAGCTTCAACATCTGCGTAATAGGCGCAACGAAAGAGCTGACAAAGCCATCTCCGATTAATAGAATATATTAATAGCCTGTATTATTAATAGTCTTATTAATAGCCTGTATAGAATAGAGGGCGTAATTACCTAGCCCTGGGAATTAGCGATCTTCAGCGAGCAAGTAACACAAAGGATGTCCTGTGCAACTATAGGGGTGAAATAGCTCGCAAAGCGATATCCAGGGATTGGTAAGTGTTAGAGAACAAGAAACGGCCTCTAACGGAAGTATTATCTTGCGAAAGAGCTCAGCGACGCCAGCGAGCAGGATGCGAAACTTCCTGATTCGGTAGTGAGTTACGGGGGTTGGTGGGTATTAGCGAGCAAATGGTGGAGATCCCTAGTTGTTTAAAAAATCCTTTATACCACCGGGTAGTGGCAACAGTTGGGAAAGATTTCAGTGTACAAAATCCCAATCACTATGCATATTTTTATTCAAAGCGTACTGCTGAAATGTTCAATCCCTATGTGCGGGGTTTAAATTTTAGGCACGGGTGGGGAGCCCTGAGATAAGCCGTCGAGAGTCACGGGACATACGTTGGACCGCCCCCCCCCCTTATGCAAAAAGAAGTGAATGAAGAAAATATTAATCTATCTAATTTATATAAGAATGTGAGTTCAACAAAAGAGAAACAGGAAACATAAAGTGTGAAACACAATATGTTTATTTTATTTTCATTTGGAGTTTTGGTAATGACTTTGTATAGACGACTTACTACCTGATCATAACAGAAAGCCGAAACATGTTCTGAATATCAAAAAATAAATTGCATTGAGGGGAAATATGCTATTATCTTAATAATATGAGGCTTGGCTTACTGTCATTATCGCTATTTAGATATAGAGATGATTTCCTGGACTTTTTCTTCTCGGAAATTCTGATTGCCTCGTTAAAATCGATTTTCTTTGACAGTCTCGACTCTAAGCCAGAGTTCTCAGTCTTCTTACTCGTTGTTGACCCATATTTGGATTAGAAAATTGGATGACTGTCACAGGGAGCCTGCAGAATATGCTCAATGCAATGATGTAGTTCGTTAAAAGGGTAAAAGAATTCAAGTCCTGAAACTTGCTTAGGAGTTCGAGAGGTTTCAATGTTTTGTTGATTTAGAAGTTAGATGAGTATATGGTTTTCAAGTACCTCATGTCTTCTCCAAATTCTTAGGACACGCCTGGATCTTTTTCTCTGCAAAATTCCCTTGCTTGAACCATAAGTTCAGAATTTTCCAGCGACGGAAATGTCCACAAGAAACTAAATGTTGATTGTTGAATAAAGTTCAAATGTTGCTTCATATCTTCTTGTTAATGAACCAATGACACAGTCAATGAGCTGATAAAAAATATTTTTTCTGAAATAATCTTCAGTAATATTTTCGGTAGCATCTTCTATACTTGAAGATCATTATGAAATAATTTCCTTTTTCATCATCACGATTGCTCCATAAAAGGATTACATTCATATTATCGGCAACTGTCTTATTTTCAGACAAAATTAGCATCGCAATTTTCTCTGATATTTTCAAAGAAGCAATTATAGGCTTAGAGTGTTCCGTATTTTTGGTTTAAAAGTGAAGTTTTTAATTTATAGAACTTTGTTTTGGTAGTCAATTTCTTTTAGTACTTGCAACTGGTCATTGTAAAGAACTGCTAAGGAAAAAATAATATTTAAATTCATAAAATTAAATTTTCATGTAATTCTCACCATAATACCCACCGTTCTATATGGGGAATAAAAATGATTTAATATATTTAAATTAGTAAAAGGTGGATCGAATAGTAGGAAATTCAATTTGGAATAAATAACTTTGCGTTGTGTAAAATAAATAAATAGAATGAACACTACCGTGTATATGGGTGCCTACAGAACAAAAAATAAGTAACAACATATGTATTTCTTACAAAATTGTTGTTTTATATATAAAACCACCTGATGTTCTTCGTACCTATATAAATATAGACATCATATACCAACATCATAAAAATATAGATATCATATATCAACATCATACATATTCTTCAAAATGGCCTAAAGTAAAATATATACTTCTCCAAATAATTCAGAGGCATAAATGTTTTCCTTTTACAATCGTTTTTTTGTTTAATTGCAGAGAAGTTCCTTAAGAAATTGCAAGCACAATTAATAATAGTTTACAGTTGACTGATATATCATTTCATTGTAAAAATCACATCACTTTGTCTCACAGATTGCTATTTGGCAGTAGTTTTATCTATGTAAGTCATTAATATGTATAAATTGTTTATAATTGTATGTATAGATCTAATTACAGTCTATTAAAAATTAATTATTTCTATTGTTATTCACTTGTCTTATTTAAGTATCATATTGTGCGTAGGCTAGACAATATTTTGTAGATGCATAATTTTGCATATGTCAAAATTGTATATTATAGAAAGAGCAAGAACTTGGTTTCGTGATTATATCGCATCAGAACTATATTTAAAAACTTACAAAAAATGGATTTCGCAGAAAAAATGAAGAAATTGAAATTCGCAAAGAAAGACAGAAAAAAAATCGCAAATTCATAGGGAAAGTCATGCGTTGTAATATCAGAATTTGCATCAATAAATATTCTGTTTTAAGAATGGAATAGAGCCAGAATTTAAGTTTGTGAAGTTTGAAAATGATGTAAAATAACTGTGAGACCAGAAAAAACAATATTAAAAGAAATTAATACTCTTATGTGAAACAAGCAGAACAAAGGTTTAGACGAATAGGTACCAGATTTGACATTATAATTGAACATAAATTTATGACCCTTAAATTCTACATTAACGAAAAAAACGTAGGTGAAACACAGAGCCTGGAAGGGAGGACTCCAAGCTGCTCTCTTGACCCTAAGAATCGACAGCAACAAGGGTGAAACCAATCAAAATCGGCCCTAACCCAACATGGGGCAAAGATTGACCAATCAATTTACGGGGTGATATAAGAAGATGTTTTCCCCCAAATCAAGGTGAAAATAAAGGTTATGTAACAAGAAAAAGGACTAGCAGACTTATGAATGTATTAAACATATGAGCATATTCGAGATGTGAAGACTGGTGAAAATATTTGATGTGTGAAGACATGTAAACAAGTTCGTGAGAAGAATAATGGTTAAAGACTTCGAGATGGAATGCGGAGTTTAAGGGATTAGCTCACTATCTACAAGTGCCTAATTCAGCAGCCAGACAGTGTGACCTCCGATGCTGTTTATATGTACACAAGATATGTAACAACTATATATATTTAAAACAAAGTTGTTGCGAAAATAACTATTAGCTACTGATAATTAAGTCAGGTTTCACAGTATCTGCTCTAAAGTCTATATCATACAAAGTTCTAATGAGTTAAAGTTATCTGTAGGTGTAATTTTTATAATCTTTTAATTCTACTAAATTAAATTTTATAATTTAAATAGCTAAATAAAATAGTTAAAGGCTAATAATTTACTTTTCAGAAGAAGTAAGCAGTTTCTCACTGTAATGATATATTTAGAGGGTAAAAAAAACCGCAGTGTACGCAATTGATCACTATACACCGGTTCAATAAATAAAGGATAAAGTTAAAACAATAACAAATAGCCTCTCTTATCACCACGGTCGTTTCCTAGATTGAATTTTTCGCAACATTAACATTGCACCTAATAGCTGTTGATTGAATATTTAAGGAAATGAAATCGTAATAAATTTCGAAAGAATAAATTATTCGGGACATTAGTACCATACATAATTAATTTTCTTTTTGTTAATTGCGAACTCATAGAACTTATTCATTGCAACTCGGAGATTCGTTAAATTAATAAGTGAAGGTTTTAAGTTGCAGTAAATGTATATATGTTAATTCAAAATGTACAATAGAATCTTAACAGGAAATCCGATTAAAACTACGTTGTATAAATTAGTTAGCCGTTTTACTCGCTCTTTGCGCATTCTCAATGGCTAATAAATGTCAGTTTCAATGGTCAGTAAATGTGACACTTACTCACTTAATATAAGTTTTGAATTTGAAACACCGTTTCAAATGTAAGCATAAATAGAATGGTGCACATTTTTCACAGACAAAACGCGGTAAGTCTTTTAGAAATCCCTATATATCGTCACCCCTAATTCAATTATTTATGTAATTTTTTATTATTTTCGTTGATCTGGAAATTGAGACGGATCGCATGGCACTTAAACCAAGATTCTAGCTAGATTGGAAGGGCCTAATAATTAAGCAAAGTTCGCAGAGTCAACATCGATAAAAATTAGGACCCATGGGGTTCAATGTAATTCATTGTTTCTATCCGTGTTCAATCCAAAACTAATTGGATGATATTACTCATTTACATTCCCATATGTCCCACAGACTGTCTCAACAACATACTAAAATTTCAGTTTGAAAAAGTCATTTCTACGGCAGTTATACTGCGAACGAACGGGCAGACAGATTGACAGACAGACAGAATGAACAAAGTCATAAACACTTTTCAACTATGATGCAAAGTGTTGAAAAGCTTTTCTGTAAAACTTTCTTAACGGATACTTTTAACGAACATCTCAAATTAATGGCACATCATTTTTAATTTTCATTCTCAAAAGGATACCCGGCTTTGTGCATCTATCTACATGTGAGACCAGAAATAGATCTCACATTTGATGAGACAGTTTTATGTGAATATTTAGTGTGGCCAAAACGGCGAACAATACTTGTAGTCTGGCTGGCACCGAGTTTTATCACCCCGTGAACCTAAAGGTCAGAAGACCATAAATTTAGGGGGCCATGACAGAGGCGCTGAGCTGGACCTTACGAGATGTGGAATGGTTCCAGTGGTTAAAGGAGTAACCAATAAAAAAAGAAGATTGTTACGTCAAACTCAATGCTGCAAATGGAAGAAAAGGGGGAGTTACCCCCCCCCCCCCCCCCCAACGAGGGAACCACAGCCTGTGACCCGAGAATCAAGCAGACAATTATGAAGATTTGACTTAAGAGCAGACTAGAGAAGAAAGGGATACTAACATGACTTGGAACAGATAACTTCGACATTATGACTTGTGCAGATACTACAGCGATGAATTGATATACTAAGAGAATGAAATAAGTGCGAGTGCAGAGTTGCAGCAGACAATATGTTCAGCGAATTTACGAGTGGGAGCATTACACCAAGAGTTGATGCAGTAAATGAACGACATTAAATACAGATGCTGACAAAGTCCAAGACAGACTTGAAGGTATATGTGCCCATTGAAAATGATATCTGGTCATAATCACTCTTTAGGATTTTCCGTTTTGGTCGCATATGTCCCCTTCGCTGAAATAATATAATTAAATAGTGTAATTGAATTTAATTAAGATTTATGTTGTTAATAAATGTTTTATTGTTAAAGTTTAAATGGTGCAGTCAATGAGTATTATAATAATTGATAATTCCTTTTCAGGACTCACACGAAAGTTAAATAATTGGAGGGTTTTATATAGCGGCACAACTAGCAATGTACGATTGATTAAATACTAAATCCACTATGTATGAATTAACGGCCATGTCAATCTTGATGAATTTAATACTTAAAAGTTTAACTTTAGGTTTTTTTTATACGTGTCCCACACTACAAATAGAAGGCCCTGCGAATAATGAACAGTGAATTTTGGTTGCTAAAACGCATTTATGAAACATATTTGTAATGCGCAAATATGCACTTTAATCATGAATGTAAAATAATGTATTTCAGTCACAATTTTATTGCTAATAAAAGAAACAAACAAAAAATAAATATGCATTTGGTGATAATTATGAGAACAGTTACGGTAGTAGTTTCGATTACTGTAAATTGATCGATGTATACTAGCATAAAAAGTCTGATGTGGGCAGCATATGACTTCCCTACAGACTCAAAATAATTTTCGCTTTATTTCTTTAATTCATTAAATTGAGTTTATTTGCACAAAGTAATTATTTGACATTATTCTGAATTTGCAATTGTGCTTCAATTTTCATTTGCTAACTGAACGTATTTTCAAAGGCGGCGTACCAAAAATTTGAAATAACTAAAACATCTCGGGAACTGCTAATCCTACAGTAATGGGGCTGGTCTTATTATTTTTATCGTCATAAATTACGCAAGAAACAAGCATTTAATTGATACTTATGAGCATGCGCAATCTTCTATTTTAGATTTAAATTATTTTTGAGGGGCATTTTGAAAAACAAAAAACTGAAACAAAACAAAAAAAATGGGTAAAATCTAATCAGTCCCAGGGTAACTCACAAGTGACATATACACCTCATTTTGTGAAATTTGGCAAATTGGTTTTTTATCTAGAGTTGATATATGCGATTTTCGCGGGCCACTTCGGAAAAAAAGTTTATAATTTAGTGTAGATACATACTTTACACAGAAAGGCACACAAACACACATACAAACATACGCACACAGAAGTCACGCTAAAAATAGTTTTTTCGTCTTCTAGAGGACTCGAAACGTGTAGATCCGCCGAAAATTCGAGTTGCGATTTTTGGTATGATTCCAGTACTTTCCCTATACATTATCACGTATTACAGAAAGTAATAAAAATTTAAAATGAATTTGAAAGTTTTTATGACGATTTATAAGAGAACGTGTCAAAAATGTTTAATGCGCCCTCTGAAGCATGCTTGCCTAATCAAAATCAAAAATCTCAGTTTTGTATACATAAAACACATCAACAATTTTTTGTAGAACGTATTATAAGTTCCCAAATATCAGTCTTGAGCAATCTAACTACGAGTTTAAAAATGTTATAATTATAAGAAGTATTTAATTTTTGTATTAAAATGTAAGGGTTTAAAAGTTCGTCCTTAGAAAATTTAGAGTTCGGCAAAATGATTTTTGGAGAATTGAGAACTATAAATTTTTAGCTTGAAACTCCCTAAGACTTTTTTTTATCGTACCACTGTCCTTAGAGTATTCCTTTCTATTACTCCATTTACCCCGATTTTAAGCGCAAAATTGAATTATTCCATTTCCAAATATCAATGTATATGTGTATTTTTAAAGTTATATAAACCCCAAAATTTTTATACAATTCTAATGCAATATACACGTTTTATGCTGCACGTATTTTGAATGATAAATGGGCAACTCAACAACTCTTCGTTTAAAGAATAAAATTATTTAATGCAATATTCTAATGCAATATACGTGGTTTATGCTGCCCATACTTTGAATTATGAATGGGCAATTTAACAGCTTTTCGTTTAACGAATAAAATTATATAATGCAATATTCTAATGCAATATACACGGTTTATGCTGCCCATACTTTGAATGATGAATGGGCATCTCAACGATTCTTCGTTTAAGGAATAAAATTAAAGGTTCCAACAATATCATTGATTGTCTCTCTGCCTTGTTTAGGACACGGTAGATTAAATTAAATATGAAAATTATAATACTTGAAGCTCATTTTTAGATTATTTTATAAGAAAAATATATATACCATGCGTGAAACATCATATTAACTTAAAAGGAATACCCTTTGAGATCTTAATAAACCTTGATAATAATAAACCATAATAATATTGAGATCTTAATAATCAATTTTGATATTCTCATCGTTTCATGAGATTTTTATCAAAACGCATTTTCACATCAGTTCTCGGAAGCAGCGGAATGAATATCAATAAAGCCTTGCGGATAATTGCAATTTTCAAACCGAATTGCGAAACTATTTATTCTATTAATTTTTTTAATAATTCCGACTGGGAATGAATGGAATAAATACAAATTTCAGTCACAAAGTTTGAAAATCGTGCGGAATAATATGACACTTACTGCTAGACCATTGAATATTTAAGGAAATGAAATCGTAATTTATTTCAATATAGTAAATTAGTCTGAAATGAAGTACTAATATAATCAATTTTCTCTTTTGTAAATTGCGCATTTATTAAATTAAATCGTTACAGTTCTAAAAAAAAGATCCGTTGAATTCACGGTAGAAATAAAATATTTTGTGTTGTATCGAATAAATTTGATGATACGAAATTCCCAAAATATTGGCAATTACAAATCCAATGAAAACTAATGTTTAACTTCAAAATAACTTTTCTATTAATGTAATGAATGGAAAGGGACATACTAATTAAAATAAATTTTCTATTAATTACTATGTTCCATTTCATAAATATAGGGATGGAACATACTAATTGAAAGAGTAGAAATCGAAGCAGAAAATCAGGCCAAACAGCGAAAGGATATCTTTTCAATGACTGTGGTAAATAAGTGTTTATGTCATCTCTCCATCGAGGTAGTATATATGGAGAGAGCTTAAGGGTTGCAATCAGCGTCAAAGATAAAGGCAGGTGTTGAAAGGACGGATTTCCCGAGAACGCGTTTTCTGCCGACGGTGACCATATATATTTCAATGGCGATTTCAGACCGAGTGAGTACTCGAGAAATATAAATGGTAAAGTAATGGTTATGTACTGTTGTACTTACTGCTGCAGCCGACGTGGTTGTCGAGTGGTCAAGGCAAGTGTTTCCGTAGCAATCGGTCGACCGTCACGTTGTGGGTTCGAGTCCCACGTAAGGCATGGTTGTTTGTGTTGTGGACGCAATGTGATCCGTCCCCCTCTGGTGAGCCTGGGGCAACGTCAATGGACGGCTAAATGGTTCACACTCTGGCCGTCCTAATAAAGGCGAATGACGAAGGTCAAAGTACCTGGTCATTAAAAAAAAAACTTACTGCTGCAAGTAAAAGCATGTAAAAGGAGGGCTTTACTCTTTTCATGGATAAGATTTGCTTTCATTATATATCTTACAAATATAGTTAAAAAGTAATTTTGCTAGATTTTAGCGTGGTGCATTTTATTTGGCTATTAATTTCATTGTTTTTAATGCTGTATAATTAGAAGTTTTGCTTTATTTTTGGTGTTTGTGATATTGCAAAAGACTTATAATGTCATTCTAATACTTTAAAAAACATTTGGAGTACTTTGCTGATAGTTATAGAGTTATTTTCGGTATCCTCGTCTGTTTTCCCTTCAAGGTAGAACTTGGCGATGGTTGGCGACTGGCAAGATTGGATGGCTAGGGAAGGAAACTAGGAGTTTATATAATGAGACCAAATACGCGTTGTATGATAAAATTTTACGTTCATAATAAAATATAATAAAAGTTTACATTCATTGAAATTGTCACCTAGATTTTACATCATAACTTATCAGTGCATTTCATATAAACGTATATGATATATAAGCATGATCTAATTTCTAGTTCAGAGTAAATCGTACTTAATAAGTATTACTAGTTAGCATGGACGCCCATAGTGGACAACAAGAGGGTACTTCAAAATCACAAAGGTGGACATCAAACTAGTCGATGGCGTTAATCTTATCCTTCAATCACTCCGGATAAATTCTATATGTGCCGATGCTGGTCAGAATTAATTTTATATAAACATCTCGATTAAAAGGATATATTTTCTTCGTTCACAAATTAAAAATCAAAGGATGAATCATCAAACTCCCAGTGTTTTTAAGAAGTATTTTGGTATTACACTGTTGTTTAGTTTGGCGCGGTAGCCCAGTGGTTAGCACGCGGGAATTGCACTCGGTAGGCCCGGATTCGTTTCCCTCCGCTGCTAAAACTGCCGCCGTGTTCCCGCAGAATACGATCACATTAAACATGTGGGTCCGTAGGTCCTTCCGAGAGGTTGGTGGTAGGAGAAGGAAGGTACGGTCCTTGTGGATGTCTTCCCCACTGGTTTTCGGTCTAAATTGTGTGGCTCTTCCCGGCCGTCCAAACAGTTACCTTACACCTTTCTGGTAGGTCGTATGGTCTGGGTCTCAACAACAACAACTCTTATTTAGTTCTTGAGAAATAAATATGGCTCTCCCAAAGAAGTTTTTGAAACACCGACTTCTTGATCATGCGTTAGAAATCTATTAAATGAGCAATCTTAACTCTAAAATAACCTCACATTCTACTCATTATAATTTAAGTAATAGACTTCTTGATCTAGAAACAACTCTACCAATATAAGTATTTTTACTTACATCATACATTTTACTTACACACTTTACATTACAAATGCAGAAGCATTTAATAAAAAATGAACTCTATTTAAAAGTCATTAAAATTAAATTCTGCACATAGCTTTAATTATAATTTTGGTTCTAATGCTTTAGTTGTTTTTAAAATTTTTAGAAACAATTTTGGATAGATTGATCTGCAATTTTTACTATAAGTTTTTAATATTTGAAATGCACAACATTTGATATTTTTATGCTATATTGAGTTTGCCCACTGTAATTGTGCTTACGGTCTATTTAATTCTGGATGCAACTTTCACAATATGTATTTAAAGCATTTTTCAAACGAATTATTAGCAACCAAATCTCTGAAAATATTATAATTGAATGCAATTTTTGTATTTTGTGCCATAATATTCTATAATCTTATTTATTTCCTAAATATACTTTATAGAAAAACATTTTTAAAAAATTTCCAAATTCTATATCGATTAAATATGCAAAAACCTTCCGAACACGTTTTGACAATTTAAGAGTTCATGGATATTTCAATAGAACCCCTATTTATGAATTTAGACCCAATTTTGTATTTTATTCTGAAATATTATTTTATAAACAAAAAAATATAAATAAAGTCAAATATTTTATTAATGCAAATATTACATTGTTTTATATTTGACGGTACGCATACAATATATTAAAATAAATTAGATGTAAAAATGACTCAGTCGTATTACGCCTCAAAGCAGATATGGATACTGCAAACACAACTTTCAAAGATAAAAGTGGAGAATCCTACATTTTACGCAAGCGTGCACACAATTTTTCCATATACTTTATAATTATTTTTAAATATATTATACATATTCTTCAATTTGCATACTTGTAATCTATTTCATATCATATTTTATTTGCAATTGCTTTGTAGTTCAATATGTTTTACGAAATTGACTTCATTAACAAAATTATTCTTTAGTAATAAAATATTTTGGTAATAAAAATATTCTAATCCTATTTCGTATTTTCTTCATATTTTTTAAAATCTCATAACGTATAACACGTATAACAACTTCCCGTTCATCCTCGTCTTTAATAGATGTTAAAAAAACGCAGAAGGTACACTACACAGTTTAGGCAATGAATCGCCAAATCATGAATGTCCTTTTCCTTCTAGACCTACTGTACCTGCTTTATGTTGGTCGCATTTTTCTAGCATGGGGAAGTTATGACCGCGCTCCCTCCATATATACTAACTCGTTGCTTCTCTCCTTCAATCCCTTGGATGTCAATTTGCAGATTTTCCAATGTACAATATATTTAGCACTGAATAGTAGGCACCTTTTATGGAGAAAACTTAAGGGTGAGCGTCAGTAAATCTTCTGCCCTATCCGCGCTTTGTTAATTTTCGCGGCACACGTTTTTCGCCGAAATTCTGCTCAAACAGTTGCGAAATATTTTCTAAAAGATAAAATACAATGTTTAGATTATATTAAAACTAAATTTCATACCCAATAAAACATAGAATATATTTTTTATTTTAATCCAAAATATTTTTGGTGCTGACATCTGTTGTCGTAATTTAATTCATACAGATTATTTTTATTTTTTAATGAACATTTTAAAATATCTATTCCTTCTAATGCATTATTAAATACAACAATAGATCATATATAATAATGCCACAATCACGGAAAGGGTAATTTTTCATTCTATAAATTTGATAAGGAGGGGGGGGGGGGAGGGATCTGGATATACATCATTGAGGACTGCAGCTTTGTCTTCAAGTTCCTTTGTCTCAAGTCCAATTTCAATTACATTTCCGTGATTGTGGCATTATTATATATGATCTGTTGTTGTATTTAATAACGTATTAGAAGGAATAGACATTTAAAAATGTTCATTAAAAAATAAAAATAGTCGGTATGAATTAAACAGATTGCAACGACACAGATTACGACAACAGATTGCAGCACCAAAAACATTTTGAATAAAAAAAAAATATATTCTATGTTTTATTGGGTTTTAAATTTAGTTTTAATATAATCTAAGCATTGCATTGTATCTATCAGAAAATATTTCGCAACTGTTTGAGCAGAATTTCGGCGAAGAAGGTGTGCCGCGAAAGTTAACAAAGGTCGGATAGGGCAGAAGATTTACTGACGCTCACTCTTAAGCATATGGTCTTCTTCCAAGCAGTGATGCACTCTTTCTTGATTTTTCTTTTTCTGTTCGGAAGACATAATTTATACAACTCTTAAATCATTTCTATCTCTATCTTACTGGAAGCCTCTCAGCCATCTCCATCACGCTGAAGAGCTTTAATACTATGTCGACTTAAGGAGGCAGAAAGACTATGGGCCAATGCGATTAGGTCATCCTTTTACTCAAGTTGCTTGCATAAAATAACTCTTACGTATGCTTTTCTTCTTATATAACTGAACTAATAAATGGACTACGCATTATTCGATACAAATGTTAAACACCGATTTAAGTCCGTAAATAAAAGGTGATTCAGATCTTCTTTGTATATCTGGTTTTGACGAGGTGTCAAAATATATGTATCTGATGGGTTATTTCTGTTGGATGCTCTGGTAAATAACGAGCTATGATATGCAGCCACGCCTATTCTTCCTCAATTATTTGAGCTAACTGATACGTTGCGCCCTAGATCCACAGGTATCTGTCACCGCGAACTACAGGCATGATGACTTTTTGAAAGAGGTGTTTTTATTGCTTTCTTCATATGGAAGACTGATAGACCGTTTTAGAGATAAAATGTACAGCCGACAAGAAAAAAAATTCGAAACACACGACGGCAATTGCATAATTGATATCACAGAACAAAATGGAAGATATCATTCGATAGCGATTTATGTTCTCTACAAATTACCCCACAGGGGGCCCGTCACAAGACGACGGTGTACGGAACTTGGCTTCCTCATAGCCCTGATCCTCCCTACCTGTGGGGAAATTAATCTGTAGTGAAGCTGGCTGCTAACGTGGCTTTGGTTCTCAAAGCAGACGCTTCCAGGCGGCAGAGGGGAGCAAGCCCCTTATGACCTGTTTCCAGACTCATCGGCGACTGGGGTTAAGACTATACGACTTCGGCCTGCCCGGTAAAGGATTCCGCCGACTCTCGCTCTCCCGGTTGTTGATCTCGCTGGATGGTAGATTGTATATCTTTGAAGCCCTCCTCGTAGTGGCGTAAACTACAACAGGTTGCAAAGGGGGTCTGTAGTTACTCTGTCTTCTACAAATATCAATGTTTAATATTTGCATAAGAGGGCACCTTCGTAGTTATGTTGGCACTAACCCCTCATCGGCACTAAATCTTCAAAAAAGCAACCCCTATCGTTAATTATATATTCGGATTCACAGAACACTTTCATGTTGATTAGCAAAATAATGACCCCCCCCCCCCCTCAAAATTTACCGAGAAAATCCATATAAAAACTGAACTCTGCAACAGAAAAGGCAAATTTCGATTTCATACTCTGGTTCCCATAGTATGCAATGTTTTATTGCCGCCATCTGCTTTTTGTTTTAGCGTTACATAGATATTCGATGTTTTTGAAACATCGCTGAGTTAGGTGCGATGATCGAGTTTCTAATCACAAATATTTTTCAAAAAATATTCTAGGTTTTATTGCAATAACTTTGGGAAGGTTCCCCGATAAGCGTTATAATCAATGAATTTTGAATAAAATTTGATAGCGCCCTCAATATTGCACGAATTAAACTGAAATTTTGTATATCGATATTTCTGATACAGATGTATCGAATAGTATCATAATTAACAGCTGTTTCTATTCATAATTTAAACGAATATGAATGTAATAATTACTCAAACATATTTTAAATATGTTTGAATATTAAAATTTATATGAATTTTGTTTGGGTTTAGTAGAAAAGTATGCAAAAATAATTTTTTTAGAAAATTGATTTATCGCGAATATCTTAGAATTCTCATGCGTTTCGAGTAAAACACTCACTGGCGATGAAAATTTAATCATTTATATATATAGCCAAAAGGAATTTACATATCTCGCTAAAATGCATTTGAATAGCAAAGCACTCGCTATATTTAAATGGCTCACATTATATTTCTCTATAAAATATACAATAATTCTTATTGATTTAATTTTAATTTTAAAGAATTCCTTGACATCCAATGAATTGTAAACTAATACACTTCGAAATTTAGATAATATGGATATTCTCGTCGCTTTGTGAAATATATATCAAACGCATATTCAAATAATTCAGCGTAAGCAACAGAAGATGTAGCATTAGAAGCTTTGTGGATAAATGAAGTTTCAAACTGAAATTTAAAACTACTCAATCAATTAAAATTTTGCAATAATTCCGCCTATAAATTAATGGAATAAAGTCGAATTGAAGTAAGTGAAGTCTGAAAATGGTGTGAAATAAAATGGCAGCTGATGTTTGCCGATTAAATATTTATAGAAATTAATTGAACATGAATTCAAAACAATGAGTTTCGTGAGAGTTAATTGCTATGCATAATTAATTTCCTCTTTCATGATTGCAACCTTATTGGATCAATTCCTTTCAACTCTCGGAGCCACTAAATTAATGACTGAAATCAGATAATGTGAATTTCTTGAAATAACTGCGTGAAAACTCAATTGACAACAGCAATCGTTAATTATAGATCCCGTTGAAACCAACGTTGAACTGATGATTAATGTTGAAATGGTTTTTTTTTTGTTGAATATTTTTTTTAATTTGCTGATGAAACTAATTACATTTGATGATAAGAAATGTGGTAGCTATCGCATACCTAACTATGAACAGAATCGGTAGTTATCGCATAATCATCGCATTCCCAAGTATAACAGAAATTTGAGTTTGACAAAATGTTCTGAAAGTGATTCCGCACTAAGTTTTTTCAGGGATTTTTAATTCCTTTAAATAATAAATTATATAACTTCTTTAAGTTTCATTTTTGTTTTACGCTACTTTGGAAGTCTAGGTCTGAATCCTGACCCCCGATTACGTACACTGAAAATTGTGCATTTTGGATTTATCTCTTTCTTTCAAATTGAAGTTGCAAGGTTGTCAAAATAACATGACGAACCCCAAAAGAAACAATAACAAATCCCAAAATTATGGAAATGTAGTACTATACATGGATCGACGAGTTAGAATCTTAAGTACACTGAGCTGCGATTCGCAAATAAAATGTATGAAAAGTGACAAAACATAGTTATACGTAAATGACGTAACGATGTAATGTAATGACTTGAAAGTTTGATAGGTTAAAACATGGTCCGCGATATGAAACTACTTGCAGAGTTTCAGCTCCTTACATGCTCCGTCAGCTTAGAACGATTGCTTTAACCTTTTGCTTACAAGTGGGACAACGTCAGTCCCAAACGAAGAACCTCACAAAATGACAGATATTTGACATACCCTATCCCAAACAGTTCTATCCCCCTTTGCAGGCATTGACGTCCATGGAGTCCAATGTCTGAGTCATAGTTTAAAAGGTCATAGTTTAAAAACCTGTGAAATATTGCGTAATTTTGTGCGTATAAGGATTTTGAGAGGCTGACTACCGCTTGATACAAATTCACTGTAGATATGAAGCCTTTGCAGTTTGATTGGCATTTTCACTATTTTCAAGCAAATAAAAAAATCTGATGTGGGCAACACATGACTTTCCTTATGTAATGCAATGAATTTACTACTTTTACAGTTAAAAAAAATGTTATTCTTATAGTAGATACTTATATTCTTTCCAAGATATTAAATTTTCTTCAATTAGTCGTCATTTTCATTGATTTAGCGCCATTTTTATCATTTTGGCTAGATTTTTGTTAATTTGGCAATAATTAAAAATGTCGCCAAGTTGGCGACATTCCGCCAAATTTGTCGCCAAAATCTCGCCAAGCGTTATGGACGGAGAAATAAGAAATTCTTACAGCAGATATATGACTATTGGCGTTCAAATACAAAAGTATTACTCAAAGTATCTTTTCTTATGAATGGAACGAGCTAGATCCACGAGAATGATAACACCCAATTTATCGCATGGTATTACATATCAAAAGTGAACATGTTTCTCAATAGGAAATATTTTTTTTTTATTTTATATAACTTTTTGATAATTTTTTTTGAAAAATGTGCAATATCTCAAGAACGGTTCATATTAGCGTTCTAAAATTTATGTCAATCGTTTTTTAATGAAAAATTACATAAGAAATGCCTAATTGCGTAACTTTAATAGCGGTTTTAATTTTTTGACGATTTTTTCAAAATTTCACTCGAAAGTTGAGGGGGCTCTGAACATTCGATTGCGTATAAAAACAATAGGCTTCCAAGCACACACACACACACACACATACACACAGACATCACTTCAAAAATGTTTGATTCGTGATCAGGGATGCTCGAAACGTGCTCTCCCGTCGAAAACTCAAATTCGAATTTTCGACCCCGTCACAATACTTTCCTTATACATTATGTATATAAGGAAAGTAATAACATTAGCAAAAATTTAGAAATTTGGCAGTTTTGTGTATAGGGAGAGTTCACAAGAAATGCCACACTTTTGCATTTCTGTTTTTAATTTGCCAGTATAGGGGCAAACGCGGCTAGAACTGTTTAGGTTTAAAATTAAAATCTGTGTTTTCGAAACCGTTGGCAAAACATGCAATTAAATGAAAAATGTATATTATTTAATTCCAGTATATATTAGGATCTGTTATTTGAAAAATGTCTTTTATATATAGTTAAATTGAAAAACTTTTGACTTTGTTCGCTGAGAAAACTCGGGACCATTGACGCAGCAACCTTATTATGCATCTGCTGCGAGGTAATTTCGAATGTGCGTCTTTTCTACATACTATATTGATACCACCTTATCAATACGCTCTCTCTAGTTTTGCTATGGCGTTTGCCGGGAGAAATGTCATATCCTTTGGAGGAAAACTTCGCCAGAATGCCCTGAAATTTCTAAAACGATATACGTACATCTGTGAAAATTAGTGTAATGAAGAAAATATATTATAATATATTGGTTAAGTGAATGAAAAAAATGCACATTAGAATGAATAAAATTATTCTATTATGGTAAGCATTTTTTTCTATAAACTAACTTTATTTAATGACCGTAAAGAAAGACGTATATTTCGAAATTTTGCTGCTAATTATAAGCTCGAATTTGTACGTTGAAATAAAAACTCATCGTCAACGGTATCAAAATTTGGTTCAAGTTATTAAAATTCTCTGATTACAGCATTCTTTTTAGCTGCAATGCACGTGCAGCTTCTTAGAATAAAATATAATCATTCTGTTACCACCGGGCAGCCTCGTTCAGATTTTATGGAGTCCCTTATGTCTTTCCGCAAACTTTTTCGTTTATAGATGGGAGTGACGCCATCAGATTTAAACTTTTTCATTCACGCATTGCTTTAAATTCCAGTGAATATTTCTACTAGAAAAAGTCTAACATGCCTGATTTAAGGAGTATTGGTCTCATTGATTATCTGATCGTCTGCCCTCTATGACTCACAACTCAAACCGGGGGGCTCGCCTCTAAGGCTTACAGCAACAGTTTCCTCACCTTCTGTCCTGTGCTGACTAACCGCAATTCGTAGCACCAAGATCCAGAGGTGGTGACGGAATATCAGTAAATTACTTTCTTAATTTTATGCAGCACTCTGTTATGAAGTAAAAAGAGCTTCACTGCAGTTCATGGATGTTACTTGTGTGACTGAATCCTATCAGTGCCTGCATTATGCAGATATTTGCGAAATGGAAAACTTACTTGGTATGAATCCATACACTAAAAAATCTGATGTGGGCAGCATATGACCTTCACTGCAGACTTATATCCACGTTCACTTTATTTTAATTAAATTTAATTCACTTTTAATTCAAATTTTGTTCTCGTTTGGTAACTGGACTTATTTTCAAAGGTGGCGTAGAGAAAATACGAAAATACTAAAATATCTCGAGAACGGCTAGTCCTAGTGCAATGGGGTTAGTCTTAATCTTTTCTTCATTAAAAATTACGTATAAAACAAGCTTTTAATGGATATGTTTAAGAATACGTATTTTTTACTTTAGATTTTGACGATTTTTGCGGGTCATTTCGCAAGAAAAGGCAGGTTACTTTTTCTGACGCGTACCAAAATCTACTCAGCACCAGAGTAACCCACAAACGACTAATCTACCGAATTTTGTGAAATTCGGTCCATTAGTTTTTCAGCTGGAGTGGATACAGGCTTTTGCGGGCCATTTTGCACAAAAAGGCGGATTCTTTTATCCCAAATCGTACCCAAAACTAATCAGCACCAGATTCGCCCACAAGTGACTTACTTACCTACCAAATTTTATGAAATTCGGTCAATTAGTTTTTTAGTTAGAGTGGATACAAAATCTGCACAGACAGACGGACAGACACACACACAGACGTCACTCTAAAAATGTTTTTTTCGTATTTTGGAGGTCTTGAAACGTGTAGATCTGTCGTAAACTCGAGTTGCGATTTTCGACATGACTCCAATACTTTCCCTATACATTACCATGTATTGCAGGGAAAGTAAAAATATGGATAAAACCACACATAATACTGTATTTACTGTCATATGTGAATAACCTGACACTTTTACACAGGTAAATGTCCAGTTACACACTGAAAAGGCAACTATATCTATATGAACGTGTTACTTTATTTATTTATGTGAGAATTACACGAAATATTGGGTATATTTTATTTTACGCTGAAAATACGATTTTAAAAGCTGGTAAAAATATAACATGAAATGTTCCTTTTACGAACATGTTTACCTGCTTAAATGAGTAGGTACTTTTTAAAGAATAATTTTTATCAGAAAAGCAAGTGTATAGCAGGTAAAAAGGTGCATAAAATGAGCATGTTTATAAAGGTATTTTCAACGTTGAATAAAATATACCCATTATTCCGTGCAATTTTTATATAAAATCGTAAAATAAGACATCCATATCGATATACAGGGTGCGGCAGAAATAACGTTCTGATTTGGCAGAAGCGTTGATTCGCTCATAGTAAGGTACAACAGGGGGCATGGTCTCTTTTGACTTGTTTGTTGTTTTGTCTCTTTTGCCATTTTTAGTTACCGTCATGGCTTGGAGCGGAGAGCATCGTGCTTTTGTTGTTGAAGAGTTTGTTATGAACGGTGAATCTGTGATAACGACGCAACGGACCTTCAGTATACGCTTTCAGCTCAGACGTCATGACCCGGTTACGGCTGCACAAACAATTCGTCGTTGGGTTTCAAATTTTATACGAACAAGTTCGGCTCTAAAAAGAAAGAGTCCTGGCCGCCCTAGAAGCTTAACGAGACCGGAAGATGTGGCAGTTGCTAGAGATTCCATACAGCAGTCTCCCAAGTGATCTGCAAGCAAACACGCAGCTGTATTAAACATGGCCCCATGTGATTTTTTTCTGTGGGGCTATCTCAAATCAAAAGTGTATCAACACCGACCACCAAATTTGCAAGCACTCAAGGCAGCAATTGCGCAAGAAATCACGGCGATTCCGCAGATCACTGCAAAATTTCCGAAACAGACTTCAAAACTGCATCGACATTGACGGTGGCCATTTAACTAATGTACTCTTCAAAACTTAATGGATAACCATGGCATACTGTGTACTTCTCAAGTATAAAAGATTTCTTTCTCTACCTTGCTTTGTATTTTTTTTATTGACGTTCCAAATCGGTACGCTCTTTTTGCCGCATCCTGTACTTACCTTCTTAAGCGTGTATCTTGAATAGGGCATTTAAATGAAATGTCCAGTCCATTTCATTTTTAAGTGTATTTTTACGTATATTTTACGTATTTAACAATATCTTGCTCTTGATGTTAGCAGTATAGTTAGACATGAAACCTTCTTCGCCATAAGCCGTTTGTCTGTATACCACCAAATATGCTTCTTAGAACCTTTCTTTCAAAGGTATGCAGTGCGTTTCAACTTTCAGTGTCATAGTCAATCAATATCTCCGACGTATAAGAAACACCACAGATCTAATTAGAACTTTGTATACGCATTAGTAATTTATATCTTCTTTATATCAGATCTGACTTTAAGCAGTTATTCAGCGATTAGAAGCAGTGATTCTTCTCTTAATTATCACTTCTGATTTTAACTTTTGAACCCAAGTAAATGATGCTCTCAACTTTTTCAAACCTATATGAACCAATTTCTTAGAAATATTGATGTATAAGGATTTTGTATATACAATGCATTCAGTTCTGTTGTGATTGATCATCAGATGCATTTTCGAGAACCAAGTGGAAGAAAGTAAGGTATATCGTTCCCCAGGTCGGGGTCTCCTAGGGTTTTGAATCGTCGACGTATTCCTTCGACGATTATTCTTCCCCAATTGGTGAACAAAACAGTTCCATCTCAATCGATGCTGATTTCATTCCAATTGGTTACGATAGATGACGCCAGTGAGTCTACTACGGTGAACGAAAGTGGCGTTACCTATCGATCCTGGTCCGGCCAATAGCCTTTAAGGCAGCTTTCATTTGCCCTCGTTCTTCTGAAGCTAGCCCAGTATATAATACCCATTTACTGACTTTAACTTTGTCTTAGTTCTTACGAATTATTGATTTCTGTACGTTAATTTTCTTGTGACCCACTCTCGCGCTTTTCTTGTCTTTGCCGCCCTTTCCTTTACAGCCGAAGCAGGCATCTGCCATACCAAGACAATTATGGACCATGCCTTCAACATCTGCAAACCGCATCCTCACGTGCATAGGAGTCGAGCTAAACAAGTGACTATCCCATTGCTATTTTACACCATCTACAATCTGACAATGTTCGATGTGGGGTTGATTCGATGTAGGGTTGAGTATCGATGATACAGGCATCCCGAAATTGTGCGTTTTGGTTTGGTCAGATGTATTTTCTTTGATAAGTTCAACAGGGATAAGAAATCCTGTTTTAGTGCTGCAGGAGTTCAATTTTTGTGCTCAAGTTGCAAAATGAAAAAACTATATTAAAACTGCAAAATGTATATAATTTCAAATAAGTTTCTGTGTCAGTTTGGGCAATGAAACTCAATAATTTATGAAAAAGAAAAGGGATTTGATTCTGTAGAAAAAATAATCATGTGCTGCCCACATCAGTATACATCTTCTTTCACATGAAAATATATCGAAAACAACAGAGGTTATTTTAAAAATAGGATTGAATTATACACACCTTAGTATTGAAGAAAATATGTATACTACATTTTTATTTCTATTCCATATTTAATTACACATTTCTACGTACTGTTTGAATTGAAGGAATATATGACTATTATTTTCCCATTTCTTCATTTTTTTCATTAAATTGTTTATATTAAATCTGATTTATACTAAGGGGATAGCATCTTTGGGATTGATATTATAAATATGTATTGCTTTTTATATTTACACAAAAGTGCTTTATACACAGGTGAAGTAGTTGCGTGTTTAGCATATGTAAATGTGTGTTCTTATTTTATCTAGAATATATTTCTTAGCTTAATTTTATTCAAAAGTGTTTCCAGAATTTCTTATTTTCTTTGATGTATACCAATATAAGTAAAGCAATATAAATTATTTTGCGTTTAAGAATGTGGGATGATGAAAAATCTAATGTATCTTGAATAAAAGAAACACATGATTTACTTTACATATTAAGAAATAAAATATTGGGAGGAAAATAATTCAAGCTAGAATTTTTTTAGAACCACTGCTTTGCATAAATAAATTTCAGATGTTGTTTATTTTATACAAATTTTAGGGCTAAAATTTAACATGAAACAATTCTCAAACGTCTTCCTTTGCTAATTTTGATAAATATTTTAATGCATAAAAAAGGGTAAATTAAGTGAAAAATGATACCTCTTACTTACCTGTTCTGTGCGTTAAATATTTTCTGACATTCAGTGAAAAAAATTGGAATCATTAGAAAAATAAAAGGGGTTATAAGCCGCTGTCAATTTTTTGCAAGTGTCACATGAACTCTGCCACGAAAACTAATAGATGAATATATTTTTAATTTCTTATAAATGAAAAATTAAAACTGCGTTTGATAGCTTCATAATTAATTTATTTTTATTACGTTAATACACTAAAAGAATATCGTAAATACTCGTGTATATGTCGACATATTTTTTTTTAAAAATACTGTTAATTGGGATGGGGTCGAGAATAATAATTTTTGAGAAAAACATTTCCAGGAAAAAATGTTTTATTTAGTTTCACTTAATGCTTTTAATACTTTCGATAAAGTGCTTTTAGTATGAATGATTTCTACTTATTTTTACGTAATTCAGTAAACGTAAACGTATAACAGTATAATTTTTCTAAATACTCGTACTTTCTGGTGAAAATAAGTGTCTATGTCAATAAAATTCGACACTTATAATATGCATATTTATTATTGTTGCTAAAAACCAGGGTGTTAATAAAAATTAGCGTATTAGCCAACAAGTGGCAAACACTAAGTGGTTTGATGAAATACTGCTTTGCTTTAATTTCAGTTCGGAATCGTATTATTAAGGCATTGAATTTTGAATTAACCATTCATAAAAGTCCCGATTATCCGAAGTTCAATGTAATAAGATTTTTCCACTATTTCTCTTGGCTTATCTCCTCCCTTCATCCCTTCACGAAACTTCATCATTTTCATATGTCCAGATGAGCAACAGGGACTGATATGATTACATATTTAGTGAGTGAGAGCGAAGACGATGGTGTTGATGTGTGTTCAGGAGAAGGTTCACGGATTACCCTGAGGAAGGTGTAAATGCCATTGAGACAGCATTGCGATACATCGAACAGCAAGATAAAGACTACTTCCTTGAATCTACTGTTGTTAAGATGCCCCATCGTCGTTGCAACAAACAAGAGTGCCTTGATAAGTTCTCTAAAGCAAACAAGTGAGGAATTTCTTTAAAGCACAATGTATATAGACATATTTCTTTTCTGAAATATTTCTTGGTATTGTACTCAGGATGATGTACAGGACAAATTGTATAAATTAAACACATAATTTTGTATTTGTTTGTTGCATGTATTATTTATGTTACATTGCATATTCCTTTTGTAGAAGGAATGGGGAATTCTAGAAGCAAGGGGGACATTGCCACAAGGCCAGTGATAAATTGTACTGTACAGTATACGAATCTTGCTCCGTGTTAATCAATTTTACCGTTTTCGAGCTGTTATCGGTACACATTAGCTCAAATGATCAAAACTCTACTGTAGTTTTATTATAAAAATCACAAAACATTATTGCTATTTTTTTTTGGCAGACAATGAATTTTTTTTACAGTCTTTACAGATAAAGGACTTTTAGTCAATCTCACTCAGCTAATTTTTACATATAAAAATCCTCAACGATTTATAATATGTTTATCACATGTTTGATCACATATTATAAATTTATCGGTTTTGTACATTACACACACACACACACACATACATAAATACTAAAACCGTTTCAAACAGCATTGGTATGCTTTTAGTAGGCGTTAAAATGTGAATTTCTGTCAGAATCTCGAATTAATTTTTTTTTTCAGAAACGATATTTTCGATGCATTTTAGTTAGAGGAAGTAAATATTAACCGACAGTCTGAGAAGCGGTTTGTTATTAAAAATGTGACACTTTCAACATAAAAGGTTGATTATACACAAATGAAGATATTTAAGAAAATTTAGGATATTTTGTCTGCGCACGATGCTATGCAGACGAATTTTATGCGTATAGCCGTTCTCGACTTATGGATAAAAATTTAGGACAAAACATTTCCATGATTTCCAAATTTATCAAACAAAGTTATAAGATTTTAGATTTTCACTTTTATTTATAGGTCAAATCCCACCAGTATGCAGTTTCAAGTCT
The DNA here is from genome assembly GCA_951213105.1 of Amaurobius ferox. Lineage (NCBI taxonomy): Eukaryota > Metazoa > Arthropoda > Arachnida > Araneae > Amaurobiidae > Amaurobius > Amaurobius ferox. Next base: position 64,985,929 of record OX578135.1, on the reverse strand, counting down.
CTACATCCATCAGTTTGGACTGCGCAATTTATAATTTTGTCAGTCAATCTCACTCATATGTTTTATATAGGAAAAATATTCCGTTATTTTAAAACTTTTCAAACAAATTTCAAAGATTTTAGATTTTTATCATTATTTATAGGTGCCAATTCCCAAGTGTGTACACAAAATTTTAAGTTTCTATTTTCATTCATTTGGGTTGTGTAAGTTTCCATTTCTTAGCCAGTCCCACTCAGCTGTATATATATGATAAAGTGCAAAAAAATGTAGATTACGTGCATTTGCATCTAAACCCAATGTTTTGAATATTTTAAAGATAAATATCAACTTTCTTCATGCTGTGCACGAGAAGCTGAAACACTTTATTTGTAAGTTTAAGAAAGTCTAACAATGCTTTTTAACCGTTTTTCAATAGAGAGGTGTTTTTAGATAATATTATGTAAAATAAAATTTCCCAATAAAAAACAATTTTGAAAGAGACAGCAGTTTTAAGCAAAAACATTTTAAAGGCTTTTAAGCGGTTTCGGAGACGTTGGTTGAATTCTAGCTGAAAATTTAATAGATAACCAAATTCACTATAACACTATTTTTGTCTACCAAAGAAATGTTTTCGAAAATACAGCCTTGTGTGGGTTTTTTAAAGTGAATGGAATTTTATGGCAATATCTTCACTGCATTAAAATTTATTGTTGTAAAAACCTTTCTTATTTATAAATAATTTAAATATCGTAAGTTTCAGTTGTAATTACCCCTTTACATAATTCCATGTTGTAGCTTGATGTAATCACAAGATATAACTTGTAATGCATTTCACGACAAAATTGAGAGCATATTCTCATTTTGGTAAGAATAATTAACTATGCTAGAGGACCGCGGTGTTACGCTTTACGCGGTGTGTTAGAATTTACGCGGGGTGTTAGGCTTTACGCGGGATGTTAATTTTTACGCCGGGTATTAGGCTTTACACGGGGGTGTTAGGCTTACGGACTTTCCGCGCGAAAAAAATGGGCATGACACACACCTCTGAGCCTAACTGTATGCATTTCTTTTAAGTTCTGTTTTCTTTTCCGCATTCATGCCGCCAACAGAATATATGTAGTATACCGTCCAAAATTTGGTTTAAATCGTTCCAGCTTTCTATGAGATTACGAAGATTTATTGATTTTGATAAAATATCGTTTAAAGCTGAACTATATACATTTTTTTATTGTTTTTTCTGCATTCATTAGATAATATACGTAGTGTAACACACACATTTGGCCAAATCGATTCAGTAGTTTTTGAGAATACGAAATGCCAACGATTTTGGTAAAATTCCATTTTATATCTAAACTGTATACGTTTTTGTATTTCTTATGCATTTTCATCTGCATAATATATGAAACTGGTCACTTCAGTTTCATTCATATCCCTTCAGCTGAGATTGCAAAAGGACAGCGATTTGACTTTCATTCATCCACATCCACATATCGACAAAAGTAATTTTTGTTATATAGATGCACTTCTAATGTATTTATACGACGAAAACTCGACTGTTGATTGAAATACGAATGCCATACTTCTCTTAGACTACATTGGTTAATGTAAAAAGTTTGCTAAATTTTCTGTTAAAAGCATATTTATCTAGAAAATTGGTACAAGTCACAATTACTATCACCATACTTTCGTTTAATTTGGCGCTAGTTAAGTAAAAGGGTTTAGGAATTAAATAAGTATCGTCCTTATATTTTGGACCGAAATTCTGTATAAGATCATTTTCCTTTGCTTCATTATGTATATTTTTGTTCGTATTTATATTGTTTAAACTATTCGCTTGTTCATAGTGTTTATTTTGTGTTTCACTTTGATTCCTTCATTTGTTTTTATTATATTTAATATTTTTTCAAATGTTGGAACATTTGTAACTAAAAGTATTGGAACTATATAGCATTCGTAGGGAAACTTCAGAGTTCTTAAGAACTTTTTTCAATTCATATTAGAAATACTTTTGTTAGAAACATGCCTTTACTTTTCCAGACTGGCATACAATTTTTAGGTGCCAGGCAGCTCATAGGGAAACTGCAGAGTTCTTAAGAATTCTGTTTTCTTCAAATAAAAAATACTTTTATTAGAGACATGCTTTTACTTTAAGAGACATGTATACAGTTTCTAGATGTTAGGCAGCATTCACAGGGAGAATGGAGAGTTCCTAAGAACGTTGTTTGCTTCAAGTTAGAAATACTTTTATTAAAGACATGGTTTTAATTTTAGGGACAGGTATATATTCTCTAAGCACTATTTTAAACAATTTTTAATGGCTAATATTTTATTGACATAACTATAAACGATAGCACGAACCTATTTACAACATGAAAAGATATATGACTACGGCACAGAAATTGACCTTTACGTTTACCCTCGGCTACTATTTTGTTTATCTTTACTTTGTTCAGCTCAGTTCATTTTTTAGCAAAGCTACGTTGCCGTATTCTACTTAAATATGAGTCTGGGCATAGTTTCTCTCTTTAATTCAGGATCTTTCTAACACTAAGATAACCAAGTATATAGTAACGGAAAATTGTAAAGTGAGAAGTTTAGTTACTCAGCTGATATAAGAAATAGTACCATTGGAATGGAACCATTAGGATAGTACAGTTAGAAGGTTTTATTTCCATTTTTGTTATTAGTGCACATTTATCTTTAAATTGGTATAAATGAAGAAATATTATTAAAGTTCATTCTAATATCTTGGAGTTCTTCCTTGACACGAGCATCTATCTCATCTTCTATGTTGAGAAAAAGAGATTTTTCGAAATCATGTATTTATTTTCAGCATTTATCTTAGATATTCTGATCAATATCAATTTTGTAAATATTTTCATACTAGAAGAATAAGGTTCCAGACAGTGAAACGGATCTGGGATATTTACACTTTTCTGTCTATTTTTTTGTATTCTAAAAGATTTAAATCAGGTTCGTCACTTTTTACTTTCCCTACAATACATGGTAATATATAGGGAAAGTATTGGAATCCTGTCGAAAATCGCAACTCGAGTTTTCGACGGATTTAGACGTCTCAAAAAGCATTTTAACATAACGTCTGTATGTGTATGTCTGTATGTGTTTGTCTGTCGAAAAATCATTTTTAAGTAACGTCTGTGGTTGAGTATGTGTCTGTCTGTGTGTGCAATGTACTCTAGCTAAAAAATTAATTGACAAAATTCCACAAAATTAATTTGGTAGATAAGTCACCTATGGGATACCTTGGTGCTTATTCGATTTGGGTACGATTCGGATGAAAAGAACCTGTCTTGTTCTTGTGATATGAAACACAATAGGATGATAGCCGTAAATAGGAGGATAGTTTACATTAATTAAACTATTTCTTCAATTGGCAGCATGGGTCTACGACCAATCGTTCAAAAGATATTTAGTCATGAAATTGTTTTGATACACCCTGTATATGCTAGTATCAATAAAAGAAAATTTAGTTTGAATTATTCAATTTGTTCGATAAATAGTGTCTATATACTTACACACAGAAATAAATTAAGAAACATTAAAAATTCGTTTCTTGGGTAAAATATTTTATTCATAACTCATCTTTCGCAGCTTCAATGAAAGCAAATCATAAGGAATATCTATTAATTAGAAACTTGGCAGTATTTAATATTTCATTATCACATGTTAAAATCTTTCTCGCCAAGCTGAATGTTGGATGCTTTTTAACTATTTTATAACAGTGGGATTTTTGCAGACCAAAAAAAAAAAACAAAAATATGCCGGTTTTATTTTTCAGAATCCTCCACATTTTAATAGTTTAAAATGTTCTTCTAGACTAAAATGTGTACCAAATTCAAGCTCTCTAGGACGCAGGCCTCATGTTAAAAATGTCATCAAAGATTTTGAAACAGACACTTCTGTTAGGATGAGCTAAATAAAGGCTTTTTCTTAGCTCATCCTGACAGCTCGTCGAATGTTTGATCAAATTACCATACTCTCCCTATATATTTTGCTATAGAGAAAGTAGTATAGACTAAATCCTAAAAATTTGGCTGATTCTCAAATCTATTCAGATAGGAAAATCTCTTTATATGTAAAACCGCCTGTTTTTGTTACTTACTTCTCCACAAATAACGTTCCTTTTTGTATGTTTTCTTAAACAATTTCTCGAGAATAAAATTACTTAGAGAATAATTGGTTCTTTAAAAGCTTTAACTGCTATTACCTTAAAACTTTGTGTTAGTATCCATTTTGCAATTCCCTTTTTGCTTTTTTTTTTCATGAATTTTGTTTTCACAAAAGATAAATATAATTTTAATGTTAGATAATTCTAATATTTCTGCAAAGGTTTGTATAAAATATATTTATGTAACATAATTTTACGAGATTTTTTAGTTGTTGTCTTTTCATAATCCGTGAAATGATGATATTAATTTATAGCACCAATATATATTACGGACTCGAAGGTGCAGCGGTATATCTAACCCAGAAGCTAGAGGAAGCGAATTTTCGAATTTTCTTTCTTAGGGGACGGAGAAAATGAAGGAGGAGAAAGGGGGAAGAGGTTCTAAATGTCTCGACAGACTTTCCTCTATTCCTCATTGACTTGGAAGTTTGAATTTTTGTATATTTATAGTATTTGTACACGGAATAGAACTTAGTAGAGCCAGTTTTTTTTCGGTTCACTTACACAGAGGACGGATAAAATTGTTTTTCAAAAAGTCTTTTCAGACGCACGGAAGCTCCTTGGTGACTTATGTGATAGTATATTTGCATACTTATAGCATTGACTACGGGACAGAATCTGACTGATTCGGGATTTCGTGGGTGGGGATCGAAAAAGCTTTCAAAAACTTCTAAAATCTCTGATGACACAGAAGTCTTGCACTTCGCATTGTTATATTATCGAGAACGGGGTAAAAACCAACAGAGCCAATTTTCAATTAAAACGACTATTATAGATAAGTTTTCATTTGGATTATTAAGAATGTTAGATTTCTTGAAATATTAATGCTCTTCATAATTCAATATTATAGATGGGTCAGCGTTTTTGAAACACATCCCATGCAAGAATTTGCTCTAGAAAGGAAGTTATGGCCAGAGGAGTGCAGATTTATTGTGTTAAATACCTTACATTACATTGTCTTTATTGTTTATTGTCTTGAACTACCTTTATATCATTTTAGCTTACAATTGTTACAAAATTTTTAGATCGTCTCCAAATTACATTTGTATCCAGAAATATCACATATATTACAAATAACCTAATATATGTTCTTCAACTTAGAAGATATTTAGTTATAATTAATTTAATCTCCTCAACATAGGTTAAAATTGAAAATTTTGAAATATCACTTCTTTTCAATCTGGAGACTAGATTGTATCCCTTCTTATCTTGCTTTATACATAATAGTTCCGCATCCGAGAAAAAGAAATCGAGTAACATTTACGCATGCCATTACGCAGACATCATTAGTAAAATAAGGAAACTATTGTCTGGAGAAAAAGGACATTAAAGATTACAACGTGTAAGCCATTTAGTGGAATCTGCAAGCTTTTGGTAATAATTTCTGGTTTTAGTCTGAATTTTTGCATGGGTTTTGTATTAAAATGATAGTAATGTATGGTTCTATGTATTCATAGACATACACATACTATGTGTAAAAATCTCTTACCACTGTCTGATTGTTTGTCACACAAGGCAAAAAATTCGGTGATTTTTTTAAAATTTGGCGCCATATCGACAATATGGTGACTTTATGGAAATGTTTTGAAGCTTGCGATATTTCAATATACACTACTCACAATTGAAATCGCAACACTATAAAGATGCAGATCGAACATCGAGTTGTAGTTCGAGCAGCATAAAAGCATGAGTTCAAGGAGGAGCGATATCACCGATACATTGTAGCGTCATTGGTTTCAGGTTGTAAAAATCATCACATTATGTTATGAGTATGTCGACGTACCACAAATGTTCAGCTGTCGTCAACAGAACGGCAACACATCATTGTTTTACGTGAGAGTGGAATGAGTCTTCGAAGGTTCTTTGAACTATTGGGTCATGATATGAACGCAGTTCAACGGTGCGTGTTGACGTTCGTGAGAGACAACAAAACGACACCAAGATCAGGTAATGGAGCTTCCAGGTGTACTAAACCACATAAAGATCGTATGCTTTTGAGAAACGTTGTGCGGGAGCCGTTTAACACAGCAACCGTGTTACAACGGCATTTCCACAATATAGGTAACGAGGTACTGGTCGACGCAAACAATTCGAAACCGTTTGCATGACGCAGGACTCCGAGGTAGACGCCTTTTTCGATACGTATCGTTTCAACGTCTTCACCGGTTACGTCGCCCCCAGTGGTGTCAAATGAGAAGCAATTGGTCGACAGAATGGCAAAACATTCTGTTCACGGACGAATCACGATTCTGTTTTGGCGTGCCAGATGGCCGTACTTGCGTATGGCGGCGCTTTCAATAACGCCAACAGGAAGCTTTTTCTATCAGTCGCCATATATCCCCCTAAGTGGTATCATGGTTTGGGGTGGTATAACATTTGGTGGACGAACACCTTTGATCCACGTTTCTGGCAGTATCACGACAGACGATTCTGCCAGATACGTCTGTGACAACGTGTGTGCCAACGATACGTCCGTGACATTGTGAGACTTGTGGTACAGTCATATCTGTCAACCAGGCCTGGACTGCTTTTTCAGCAGGATAATGCCATGCCACATGCTGCACGCGTAGATATGAATAATTTACAAGATTTTGATATCCTGCCTTGACCAGCATATTCTCTGGATTTGTAGCCAAATGAGCATATCAGTGACATCATGGGCCGTCAATTAAGAGAACACTCAATTTCAGCAAACCATGTTCAGTTACAAGCCCAATTGTATGCTGTGTGGAATGCCATACCTCAGCACCCCATTGACCATCTTATTGACGAGATGTCTTGTCGTATTCAATCCTGCATAGTCGATAGCGGTGGGCCTATTCCATATTGATCTAATGTTAATAAAGTTCCATGCTTTTATTTTCCAGCTATGGTCTTTTGATCATTTGCACATTTTTATTTTACAATTATATTCTATAAATTTCATAAGAATAAATTAATTTCTTCATGGTGTTGCGATTTAAGTTGTGAGCAGTGTGTCTGAAAATTAAATATAATTTTTGACGAATCCTTCTGTTTTTAAAGAATTGTTAATTTGATATATTATGGATTCAAGGTTTAACGAATTTTACTGTTCATGACACAGGCATTTGTAATCAAGGGGTCATGTAGAATATGTGTTTTTCTTTGGGGGGGAAGAGGCCTAACGTCATTAATGATGGAGGGGGATCTTAAATGTAATTTTATGAGTTTCACCACATAGTGATAATCTAGTTGGCAATATTACATAAATATACGTAAATCTGTAGAAGGCGTTGAGGGATACACAGATAGTGGCGTATTTAGGGGGTTACAAGGTTGAATTTACAAGGTTTACAGTAATTTATTTGTGTAGTTGTTTGTAATGCTTTTCGATAAATTTTGCGACAATTTGGTAAAGTATCTCGAACTTGGCGACTTTTCGAAAATGTTGCCAAATTGGCAGAAATAATACTAAATTAACGAAATTGAAGCCAAATTGGTAAATATTCAATATTTTGGATGGTGGAGTGCAATTTATTTCCATGTTAATAATCCCTGTTGCTTTGGGAAAATTAATATGCTTGATTGAAAATATAGTGAGTTCCACGATTTGAGGGACAGGCATGCTTTGTTAGGACTCTAGGGCGTCATAAATTAATTGTCTTTTAAGGGGGGATATATAAAAGTATATTTCAAATTGCCAAGTTAGATTCGCGTAAAACAAAATTTAATTTGGTTATTTCGAAATAGTTTTACTCAGAAAAGCGTCCAATATTAATGTACAATTATACCGTGATACCGTGGATCCTGTACATCCTTATATAAAGCTGTGAATGAAGAAAAATCATTGCATTATGTAGGGAATATCATGCGCTGCCACATAAAAGTTGAATTAAATAGAAAAATAGAAGTATAGAAAAATAAAAATTATTTTCATTTATCCCAACTACACCTTCTTCATATCCCATATTTCTTTTGGACTTATGAGTAAATTGGAAAATAATTAGTTTTTATTTGACTTGTTTTGTTTTGCATTCCGCTCTTACGGTACCTTTAGAATATTAGTCTCAAATTCTTAAAATTATTCCATTTTCATTTTGGAAATTGTATTCCCAAGAGAAATTAGTGTGCAAGATTCGGTTACCTAATACATGATCTGAGATATATATATATAAATATCGTAATTGTAAAGTATACCGTTTATGCAGAAAAATTGAAACTTAGTGTGTTTTTCCCTGTTATAGAAATTATTATTTTAAACGAAACGTAAATTCCAAATATATTTTAAAACGTTTTTAAAAGGAAGTTTTAAATTTTAATTTCTTTCGTTAGTATAGAGTTTCTTTATTTATTACGCAAAAATATAGAATTATTGATCCGTATTGAAACAAATGGCTCTAAATACTGAAAACATAGAAAGGATCCTACAGGAAATGCTATTAAATAAGTAGAAGATAACTTAAGATGTCATTCAAATAAACGTAATATGCATAGTTTGCTTCCGATATTCTTTGATTGCCTTTTTTACTGCAAGCAAGTCTGGAACTGAATGCCAAATGTAGGTTAAACCATATCGATAAAACGAGTGAACCTAGTATGTCAGTGCCATCTAGTGTGATAAAAGAAAAGCCAATAAATTAAGAATCATGTATCAAATAAATAAATAAATGGTATTGATAGAGGGAATTTTATATGCTCCATATCAATAAAATACATGTTTCTTCTTTGAAGGATCTTATTAAGAAGCTCAATCATTCGGGCATGTGGAAAATTCATTGTCAACACGATTTACCGTATATTGGATATATTAAATATGATTTAAAGTACAGCTTGAAATAATATATTAAAAAACTTTAGATATTTTATACTTTCAATCTCTAATCACAACTGGATTTCTAGTCTCATTGGTTTGAGTTCTTTTCTGCCTGTATTATTCATAACTAGGAGAAATTTCTCTTCTGTTTTCGACTTTGATTTTTTATAAGCTTTCGTATCAATAAAAATTCCCACAATCTGGTAGATGAATTGCCTATATCTATAACATTGTAAGACCAGAGACATGTTAGCAGCGTTAATGTACGTATATTTAATATATCTGCCAAGCCAGACAAAAGCCCAGACTCGTAGGAATCAGTTTACAACAGCCCCCGGCAGAGAGGTAATGAGAGCAATAAAGGTGCTTAAATTACCTGTGTAGTTAGGTTAGAAAATCTAATGGAAGCCAAAGCTGAAAGCATGCAGATTGGTTAAAGAATTAACTAATGAAGAAATGTTTCAGCATGTCACTGGCTGCCTGAGGCCAACCAATGAGATACGGTGGGCGTATCTGAACCTCAGGCGAAACGATGCGGCATCATGCAGAAAATTCAACGGTCCTTATTTACATAGAGAAGAAACACTCATTAAGTTACACATGAATTCAGAGATGAGTCGATATTAAGAAATGGAGTGAAATGTCCAATTTATGAATTGAGACGATATGAGGGTCAAGAGTGAGTTTTATTAGTCAATATGCATATAGAGACATGGTGTGATGATATTCAATCATTATTCAAATACTGGGAGATGGTGTAGCAATGAATGACCCACATTCGGTTATTCGATTCAACGTCTAAAGACAATAACAGCGGTATGTACGAGACAGCTGTTATAATAGATCATAATGATTTTAGGCAATATATGCTTGGTCTCACACGCCCAGTCTCCTCCTTTAATATATATATATATATATATATATATATATAAATTGTGTAAGTGATTCTTAATTGTACATGTATAATAAGTCATATTTAATTTAAAGTTTAAAATGAATGCAGTTATTTGAGTCTTATGTTAATATACTTATATTTTAGGAACTCGCACGTTTTACTGAGGTAACAATGCAATGTACGGCTACACGATTTACGGGAAATTTAAGAATGATAATTTAAGTCAACCCAAATTCACTATTTAATGTTGAAAAAGAAACTAACTGGATGTTCTCTATTTCTGTGTACCACAGACGTAACATTCTTCATAGCTGTAATACTATCACAGTTAATTATTTATTATTCTTCCTCTTTATCATACTCAAGGTTCTGAATTTTATTGGATTTTACTCATTTGGCTTTTCTTTCGTTACACAAGATGATGATAACATGTTGGTTTCGTTGCTTTAGGCATGTTGCTGAAGTGGCATGGCTAAATGATCATTTATTTATTCTTACAGATATTTTTTCAACGTCTATTTATTCATCCTTAGTTCTCTCAATACGCTTTACTTTATCATTTGACGTTCCTATCATTTTTTGCTATTATCCTACTTTATCATTTGAAGGTGGTTTGATGGCACTGAAGAACGAAATCTAAGAATTACCAAAATTAGCATTTGCAGTCTACATTTATTTGACAATATTTTACGTTGTATTTTAGTTACTTATTAATTGTGTGTTGAGTTTTCTGTATTTAGAAATGCAATTATTTAGATTTACCGAATCCGCCACTAGAGTGAATTCTTCAAGCTAAGAATTATGCTCCCAAAATTATCCGAATCTAAAGTTTCTTATAAAATTATTTCTTATTTAAAACGTATAATTATCAGAAAAATGATGATGAATATGTGAGGGAAATTAATAATTACACTACGTTGTTGCCAGCTTCAAAACTAAACTTTTTAAAATAATTTTAAAAGAACCTAGAGAAGAGAAAGAACCTAAAAGAATATTTTAAAAGAACCTAAAAGAATATTTTAAAGAAAAGAACCTAAAAGAATATTTTAAGGAAAAGAACCTAAAAGAATATTTTAAAAGAACCCGCTTGGCACGAAAACTGAAAAAAACAAAAAAGATAAATCATGCTTAAGGAATTGATTATGAAACACTTTTTAAAAATTTTATTTAAACAAGTCTAAAATGCAATATATTCCTCGGTAATATTTTAAAACTTATTACAATACAACATTAATTTATTATATTTGAAAACGTAAACCTTCATCGAAAATACAAACTTCATTCAAATGACGGCATTGAAATATAAATTGCCTGATTTACACATCTCTAAAATGCGATAAATTCCTCGGTAAGATTTTTAAAACTATCATGACACTACGATAATTTATTATAGTTGAAAACTCCAGCGAAAACAACTGAAACTCATTCAAATGACGTCATAGAAAAAATAACACGCCTGGATCTCTCTATAAAAACAGCATTTCATTCATAACATTTTCCCATTCATTTCATTCATCTCACAATACTATAATAATTTATTTTATTTAAAAATTAAGACCATGGAGCTGCAAGTAATTAAACTCTATGCATGAAACTGCATCGAAAAAAATCATCCTTCTGTTTGTAAAATCAATGAATATTTCATTCATATCAGCTATGCAGACTCCATGGGCTAAATAATTTTGTGTTAAAGAAATACAGCAATTCTAATACAACTCATTCTACATATTTTGCTGTTTACATTTTACATAAGTGAAAAATAGGCTTCGTTGTAGAAATAATCAAATTTGGATGAGCATTTAAACTGAAATATATTGTAATTGCGTTGTTTCAGTATGTAGATGCACAGAATTTGAGCAAAAGTAAAGTGGTTTTAGGACGGATACAACACTCAATATGGATTAAAAAAACTTAAAAAATCACGATTTTGAGACAAGATGGATGGCATATATCATTTTGAAGTGGGTCATGCGATCTTTTGATATCATGGTCACGTGATCGCTTCATATAAGAGGTGTAATTATTATTTTAATTTTTATTTAAAAAACTACTGGATATATTTTGCTGAATTTTTTTTGTATATTTTATGGAACAATTTGAATATTACCTAAAATTTTCGAAGCAATTTGTGAATTTTAAATTCGCTTAAAAAATGTTTGAAAAATTAGGTCTCATAGAGCTCAATGTATTTCATTTTTTCAACCCGAGTTCAATCCAAAACTAATTGGGTGATATTATTCATTTATATTCCCATAGGTTCTACAGACCGTCTGAACAACATACTAAAATGTCATTTTGATTAAGTCATTTTCACGGCAGTTATCGTGCTAACGGACAGACAGGCAGACAGACAAACAGAATGAACAAAGTCATAAACACTTTTCAACTTTGTTGTAAAGTGTTAAAAACGATTTATTTTTCTTTTATTCTAATTATGAGTGTGGCTCACAGATCATTTAATATAATTTTTTTCAAAGAGGTTTGTTAAATTTATTAAAACAATATGCATTTATTTTAGTCCTCTTTATACGGTCTGTGTATTTGTTTGAAATAGCACTCCTAAAACATTTCTGATATCTTTATTTAAATTTAACATAACATAAATAGATTATTACTCCAGAAACTCCTATTCAATTCTACTGTATATTACAAACTATTTTTTTTATCATAAATATGTATTATTTGTTTATAGCATTTTGAATGAGAGATTTTTGCCCACCGCAACCAGAATAGCGTGTTTGATGATCCATGTACAATAGATAGAATCCATTTAAAATAATCCCATTCCCTTATGCTAGAGTAATTCTATTTGGAGAATTCTAACTTTAAGATAAAGATTCTAGCAATTTAAAATATTAGAATGTAAAATACATAAACATTTTCCTGCCATGAAATGTTCAATAAAATTTAAATGGAAGAATTGTTTATATTTATAAGATATACGAAACGTTTAAAAACAAACTTTTCCCACAGAGTATAATGTAGATTTCAAAACAAAATATTTAAATAATAAATATATTTTGAGAAATATCAAAACCTTAAATATAATGATCACTCTACAATTTCAAACAGAAGTATCGGGAGAGCGGTTTTAGGTGTATTATGCACTTGTAATCAGGGGAGGAGGGTGGATTTTCGATTTCGAGATTTTAATTCCAATATATGTTTTAAGACCTCCTGAACACATTTGGACTATTATTGAAGTGATGCCCATTTGCCTGTTGGTCTGTTTGTATGTATGTCTGTGGCCAATTTCTTGTGTGCACTAAAGAGCGCGACAAATATTAATGGCTTTTCACGAAACTTCATTTCTGGATTTGTTATAAAAAAAATCTAGAGCGAGATAGATTTTTTTTTAATTTGAGTGAAAACTTCGAAATGTATTTGAAATTTTATATTTTTACTTTTCCTGCAATACATGGTAATGTATAGGGAAAGTATTGGAATCATGCTGAAAATTGCGAAAACTCGAGTTTTCGACGGATCTACACGTTTCGGGACCTCTAGAGTACAAAAAAACTATTTTTAGCGTGGCGTCTGTGTGTGTGTCTGTCTGAGTATCTGTCTGTTCGTGTGTCTGTGTATCTGTGTGTCTGTCTGTGTGTCTGTGCAATGTATGTATCAACTCTAACTAGAAACCTAATGGACCGAATTTCATAAAATTTGGTATGTAAGTCACTTGGGTGAGACCCTGGTGCTTATTAGTTTTTGGTAGAATGCGCAGAAACAGAACCCGCCTTTTTTTGCGAAATGGCCCGTAAAAATTTCATTTATCTACTCTAGCTAAAATACTGATTGACCAAATTTCACAAAATTTGATAAATTGGTAGCATGCGTAGAAACAGAACCTGCCTTTTTTACGAAATGGCCCGCAAAAATTTGATGTACCCACCCTAGCTAATTTATTAATTGACCAAATTTCACAAAATCTGGTAGATTAGTTACTTGTGGGACACTCTGGTGTTGATTAGATTTTGGTACGATTCGGAAAAGAATAACCTTCCTTTTTTTACGAAATGGTCCTCAAAAATAGCCAAAATCTCTCTTTAAAAAAATGTATATACTGATATGTAGTATCAATTAAATTCTTCTTTTATACGCAATTTCTGACGAGGAAAAGAACATAACACACTCCATTATACTTTAGGACTAACCGTTCTCAAGATATTTGAGATTTCTTGCATTTTTGTTACGCCGCTATCGGAAAAATGTCCAATTACCAAATAAAAACAAACATTGAATTAAAAATGCAAATTTAGTGTTATTTGGTGCAATTAAACTCACTCCAATGAATTATTAAAGAAATAAAGAAAATGTGAACTTGAGTCTGCAGAGAAAGTCGTATGCTACCCACATCAGATTTTTTTAACATGACAGCATAAGATAATATTTGACATAATCATGTATAAAAGGGTTTATCTATGTTTCAATGATCACGAGAGTTTATAGTTTTAATCATTGTTATGAAAAATTAGCCGCTATATAATATTTACTTTCCTTATATACATAATGTATAAGGAAAGTATTGTGACGTGGTCGAAAATTCGAATTCGAGTTTTCGACGGTAGAGCACGTTTCAAGCATCCCTGATTACGAATCAAACATTTTTGAAGTGATGTCTGTGTGTGTGTGAGCGTGAAAGTATGTGTGTGTGAAAGTATGTGTGTGTGTGTGTGTCAGTGAGACTGTGGAGACGATAACTGACGAACGAATGGACCGATTTGAACGAAATTTGGTACAAAGATCACAATCCGTAAACACTGGAAGCTTATTGTTTTTAAACATAATCGAATGTTCAGAACCCCTCTAAATTTTCGAGTGAAATTTTGATAAAATCGTCAAAAAATCGAAACTGCTAATAAAGTTACGCAAATAGACATTTCTTATATAATTTTTCATTAGAAAACGATTAACATAAATTTTAGAACGTTAACATGAACTGTTCTCGAGATATTGCACATTTTTCAAAAAAACTATCAAAAAGTCATACAAAATAAAACAAATATTTCCTATTGAGAAACATGTTCACTTTTCATATGTAATACCATGCGATAAATTGGATGATATCATTCTTGTGGATCTAGCTCGTTCCATTCATAAGAAAAGGTATTTCGAGCAATACTTTTGTATTTGAACGCCAATAGTCATTTATCTGCTATAAGAATACCTTATTTCTCCGCCAGTAAAGCTTGGCGAGATTTTGGCGACGAATTTGTCGGAATGCCGCCAACTTGGCGACTTTTTAAAATGTTGTCAAATTAACCAAAATCTTGCCAAATGGATTAAAATGACGCTAAATCAATGGAAATGACGACTAATTGTCGAAAATTCAATATCTTGGAAAGAATATAAGTATTTACTATAAGAAAAACCTATTTTTTTACTGTAAAAGTAGTAAATTCATTGCATTATGTAAGGAAAGTCATGTGTTGCCCACATCAGATTTTTTTGCTCGTGACGTCCTTAGCCTCACAGGTTACCCGCCCCCGGGGGATACGTTGTCAAGTATGGTATCAATCAAAATTTATTTTTAAGCCCTTTAAGGTGAAGGGTAACATGCTGTAATTGTCATCATTTGGACGCATAATACCAATTTTATAAAATTTTTCTTGTAAAATTTGAAAAAAAAAATATATATAGCAAGCCATCAAAAATGGATTCTGATATGAGACAGTCGAGTTGAGCCACGCTACAGTTAATTACGTTTCTCATGTTTTATATATGATGTTCATACTGTATGGTTCTAATTTGACAATAATATTTATGGGAAAACGTATTGTGATAAAACTGTGAATTTGGTTATATTATTTTCTTATCATGCTATAGATTAAGTAATATAGAAGTTATAGAATTTTAATTTTTACTTATGATTTTTATTATTATTTTATTTAATTTTGATTTATTATTTATTTTACTTATGATTATACACTCAAGATGTACGAGATTACATAGTGTACGTATATTTGAAACAAAATGTTGAATGGAATATTTTCTGGCATTTTTTTCAATAAAGTTAAAAGGAATACTTTCAAATTTACTATTTTTGCTTCCTGCAATCTATTGATAATATTTCCAGGCTGTCAAATCGTTCCTGTAGAGAGGTCTCATGTTTACATTGATTCAGGTTTTGATAAACTTATTTATCTTCTTGAACCTGTCGTGATAGGGATTGTCAAATATGAATGCGAAGGGTAATATACAAATCTTGAAATTTGTAGAGAGCTCACTTTGGCTCAGAAAGTGCAATACATTTTTTATTCTCTGTAAAATTAAAATGATAGAACTGTTTTCAACGCTTTCATTTTCTGAACTAGCATTTTACTGTCGATATCTGGTCATTTATTGGTACTGACTATTTGAATTTCTTGAACTTTCTGAAAATGTCCCCCCAAAACTAAGAAGACCTGAATATATCTTCATTAGATCAAATCATTCTTCTACCTAAATATTATCTAGTTTTGTCCAGTACGTGGTTTAAGCAATATATTTTGAACGCCATTTTGAGGTCGTCATGAATTTAATTAGCATTTCCGTAATTCACATGTAGTCATCTGTACGCCCATGTCGGCTGGGTTTTGTTTTCAGCGGTTCTTTTCCTGATTGGGTCCATTTAGTCCAATCGGCCTAAGACGGTTTTCATCTACATATTTAAAAACGTCTACAGTATATAACCTTTTCTACATAGTGCAATGATTCTACTTCTTTCACAGGAAAATAATCATATACAAGAATCACGATATAACCCCTTTGACGATAGATCGTATATTAACATTTGGCACTCTTTTGTGACGTCTTGCAAAAATATTTTGTAGTGCTAAATTTACTTATGATTCTTGCAATGTTAATTTACAGTAGATAGCTATAAAAATGTCAATCGCCCACTAAGCCACATAAAAAATACTTTCAGTCAACTAAAATTTAAATTCTTTCTATTTTTCTCATGTTCTCAAATGTTTTATGCCAATTCTGAAATTTTTAATTTTTACTTTCTGCTCTATTAAAACGTGATTGTATTTGTATATGTATGCATATCTCCTCGAATTGTAAACCCAATAATTGCCCTGAAACCTCGCGTTTTTTTTAATGTAGTTATCGATCCAAGAACGCAATGATTTGGAAAAATTACTAGATTTTTAATTATTTTGAAAATTTCCAAAAAACGGGGTGATGGAGGTAAAATTGATCCCGTCTTAAAACACGTATTGTCTTTAATTTTCAATCTGCGATTTCTTGCAATTTTCAATCTTCGATAAAATAACCTGCGATTCACAAATGGTGATGCGGTCAATTAAAACTTTAGATCCCAGATGTTTTAAAGATCTATGTGTAAAAAGAAATAAATAGCTAAAATGTAGCTTAATTCATGTGCTTTTAAATAAAAGAAATAAACTGTGTTTCAAGTAAAATTAGATTTTTTAGAGAATTCAAACTCTAAAATCCTATTATCCACAAAATTATATTTTTGGACTTCTTGTATGCCCTCGATATGTAAAATCTGCTTATTTAACGATACTTTTTAGTTTCATATATTTTTAAATAGATATATTCCATAAACATGTAATTTCTCGAGAAAAGTTCATGCCAGTATTTTAAAATGTGAGCCGTATATATATATATATATATATATATATATAAATATGTAATTTTAGTGTGATTTCATGTTCTGGTACACTCTTTTTACATCTTTTTACATTTTTGGTACTTCGGTATTCATATCTTATGCAATATATCGGCTTCCGGGAGTGTTGTCTAGACGAAAACCTTGCTTAACCGGGGAGTGGGGGTCACAACCCCCCCGGCCAATCTTTGGTATATTGCTTCCTTTTACTTGTCTATATATATAATTCCATTTACTTGTATATATGTATAATTGTAAATCCAATGGTAGAATGTAAGTAGTAATTCATAATACACTATCTTATAATTTGCCTCCAAAATACAATGAAGTAAAAGATATTCAACCATAAAGAGGAATTTATAGAACGTAATGCAGATCATAAAGACAAAGATAATCAACAAATTTCAAAGGTGAGGAATGAAAATAGGAAAACAAAAAAATCAAGCTAAAAAGCTTGCACGTGGAAGAGCTCTAGGCTTAAGTATAGTTCATTTCGAAAAAATTCTTTTTTAAGTCCATATATCCCTTCGAAATGAACACAAAAATGCTTGTTTCTGAAACACAAGATGGATTTTATATATAAACTTGTGTTTTATGGACGACAAGAATAAATATTGGAAAAAAATAAAGGAAACATAAATACCTTGAAATACACCTCAAAATTACAGCCATGACGAGCAATATATGACTAGACCAATGTTGCCATACGCAGAAATGAAAAGAAGTGATCTGCTGTTGCCAAAGAGAGTAATAAAAACCGTACTGCGTAAAGGCAATAAAATGAGATATTCTACAGTTATACATATATATATATATATATATATATATATATATATATATATATATATATATATACATATATATACATATATATATAATATATATATATATAATATATATATATATATATATATATATATATATATATATATATATATATATATATAATATATATATACATATATATATATATATATATATATATGTATATATATATATATATATATATATATATATATATATATATATATATATATATATACAGTTAACCCCCCTATAACGCGATTAATTCATACTGCGATATATGGAAACCGGGTTATAAGAAACTCAGATTAGTGCAAATCAGATTAATTCTTGCTGTCTTACACGGAAACCGCATACCGTGTTTTATGGGAACAGTGTTATAAGAAACTTAGACTATGTACAGCATAGAACAATTCATACCACGTTATATGAAACCGTATTAAGTGAAACTCAGAACATATGAATTAGGTTGATTAGTTTTATGTTATGTAAAACTTAATTTTTAGAGTACCAAGTTATGATGAATATGGTTATGAAATATAAGTTTATAGATACAAAATGCAATAAATTTATGTTAACATATTTCGAATTATTTTTATTGAGTTTAAAACTTCAAATAAGAAAATTGAAAAAACTATGTGAAATATAAGCTTAATAACTTTTTTCCCCAACAAAATTTCAATTAACATTCATCATCGCTGTCAAATATTAGCGACCTAAATCTTTTTCTTTTATTATTCTCTTCACTTTGCATATCTGCATGTTTATTTTCAAATGGAGTTTTATTTTGTAACTCTACCATAATTTCTCTATAAGATCATAAACAATTTTATAATTCTCTTTTAAGCTTTTCACTTGGCACTGTTGAAGGATCATTTTCAATAAAATCATTTTCTAATTGTTTACTTCAATATTCACGTCATTTAATTTGAAATTTGCATCTTATTTTTTATCCATATTTTCTTCTACCAAATCATTTGAGGTGAACGTAGTAATTTTTTAAAGAGGATTTCCCTGATAACTGGAATAGAAAAATGGTGATGTACGTGGATGAAAAAACAGGGAATTCCCTATTAATTTCAACCGTAAAACTGTAATAGAAAAATTCATACTATAGGGAGACTGCTTAAGCTAATTGAGTTGCAATATAGAGAAACCGTGTTATAAGGTTACTGCGTTGTAAGGAATCCGCGTTCTATGAGTACCGCATTATGAGAGGACTGTCAAAATTTTTGCTCCTAAAATTATTTAATATGTTTAACTTAGTATAAGGTGGATAGAATAGTAAAAAATTAAATTTAGAATAAATAACTTTGCATTGTGCGAAAAATATAAATAAAATGAACACTACCGTGCATATGGGTGCCTACAGAACAAAAATTAAATAACAACATATGTATTTCTTATAAAATTGTTGTTTTATATATAAATCTACCTAGTTTTATCTGTACCTATGAAAATATAGAACTTAACATCATACAGATTCTTCAAAATGTTCTAAAGTAAAATATATACTTCTTCATCAAATAATTCAGAGTCATAAACTTTTTCCTTTTACAATTGTGTAATTGTACTAAAATTACTTAAGAAATTAAAATCACAATTTATAATACTTGATTGATATACCATTTCATTTTAAAAATCTTATCACTTAGTTTCACAGATTGCTATTTGGCTGTAGTTTCACTTATGTAAGTCACTGATATGTGCAAATTGTTCATATTTGTATGTATAGATCTGATTGCAGCCTGTTTAAAAATTCATTATTTATATTGACATTTACTTTCCTTATTTAGGTACCATATAGTGCGTAGGTTAGACAAAACTTTGTAAAAACATATTTTTTCATATTTCAAAATTTCATATTATAAAAAGAGCAAAAACTCGTGATTATATGGCATCAGAACTATATTTAAACCTTACAAAAAATGAATTTCGCAGAGAAAATGAAGAAATTGAATTTTGCAGAGAAAGATATAATAATAATAATAATAATAATCACAATTTTGAATTGTGTTGCTAACATCAGATTTTGCATCAATAAGTATTTTGCTTTAAAAATGAATGAAAGCCAGAATTTAAGTTAATGGAATTTGAAAATGATGTAAAATAACTGTGAGACCAGTAAAAACAATGTGAAAGAAAAGGCATGGTGTCAAACAAGCGAAACAAAGGTTCAGAGGAATAGATACCAGATTTGACATTATATTTGAACATAAGTTTATGACCCATATTCACCAATTTGCGATGAAATTAACGTAAGAAACGTAGGTGAATTACAGAGTCTAGATGGGAGGACCGCACGTTGCAGTCTTGACCCGAGGAATCGACATTACCAAGGGTGAAGCCTATCAAGACCGGCCCTAAACCAACATGAGGACAAAGAAAGACCAATCAAGTTACGAGGTGCTATAAGGAAGCCGTTATCCAGAAAGCAAAGTGAAGATTAAGGTTATTTAACAAGAAAAATGATTGTAGGACGCGTGAATGTATTAAACATGTGAGCATATTCGAGATGTGAAGGCTGGAGAAAGTATTCGAAGTGTGAAGACATGTAAACAAGTTCGTGAGAAGAATAATGGTAATAGATCTTGAGATGGAATGCACTATGTTCACTATCTTCAATTGCCCAAGTCAACAGCCAGACAGTGTGATCTCCGATGCAGTTAATATGTACACAAGATATGTCATAACCATATATACTTAAAAGAAATGGGTTGCGAAAAGAACTATTAGCTATTGATAGTTAAGTTATCTGGTTTGCACATTATCTCTTCTAAAGTTTTTCTTATAGAAAGTTTAAATGAGATAATGTTATTTGTAGGTGTAATTTTCATAGCCTTTGAATACTACTTAATAAAATATTATAATTTAAATATAGAGTAGTTAATGACCAATAATTTATTTTCCAGATGAAGTAAGTAGACTCTCACTTTAAGGATATATTTGGAGGATTATTTACGTTAAACAACGCAGTGTATGCAATTGATCACTGTACAGCAATTCAATAAATAAAGGATAAAGTTAAAACAATAACAAATAGCCTTTCTTATCACCACAGGTTAATTTGTTTCCAAGGTATAATTATTCGCAACAATAACATAGCGCCTAATAGCTGTTGATTGAATATTTAAGGAAATGAAATCGTAATAAATTTCGAAAGAATAAATTATTCGGGATATTAGTACCATATATAATTAATTTTCTTTTTGTTAATTGCGCATTCATAGAATTTATTCATTGCAACTCGGAGATCCATTAAATTAATGGTTGAAAGTAAAGGTTTTGAGTTGTCTTGAATATATATGTTGATTCAAAATTTACAATAGAATGTTAATAGGAAATCCGATTAAAACTACGTTGTTATAAATCAGCTAGCCGTTTCACTCGAGCTTCGCGTGTTTTTAATGATCAATGGTGAGTAAATGTGACACTTACTCACTTAATAAAAGTTATGAATATGAAACACACACACACACACACTGCTTCAAATTTAAGCATAAATAGAATGCCGCACATTTTTGACAGGCAAAGAGAGGTAAGATTTTTTGGAAATCCCTATATACGGTCAGCTTTAATTGGATTTCTTTTATTGTTTTTGTTGATCTGAATATCGAGATGGATCGAATGACACTTAAACCGAGATTCTAGCTAGAGTAGAAGGGCCCGATAGTTAAGCAAAGTACACAGAGTCACCTTCGATGATAAGACCTTGCAATTTCGTGGCAGTATTTCAAATAGAAGAACATAGGCTGGTCAGTTCGAAGATCAGTGTTCGAGTCCCATCTGGGACAGCAAGGATCTTCACAATGGTGTCCAAACACACTAGGATTTCGTATTAGTGCAGCGATTTCAGAGGTCTGAAAGTGATCCTTGTGCGATTGGTGCGAATTAAGTGAACTCTGATATATTAGGTGTGCACTTTAGATTGTGAGGTCAACTACCTCGCAGGGTATTAACTTAGATTAAAATAGAATTTTCAAGGGGCTAACTTGAGGTAAAACGGAACAAGGGTGGTCAATGAAATTGCACACCAGTTTGACATTGCAGACAGAAGAATCAGAGTCCATTTCAAAGATACAATCTCGCAGTTACGTCCGGGAGTGTGGCAGCTGGCCAGTTCGAAGATCCATGGTTAAAGTTTTGACGACTGGAATAGAAAAGTTGTCTGACTGGAATAGAAAAAGACTGGAATAGAAATGTTTAGTCTTCATAAGAATAAATGTACATTATAAATCCTAAATAATCCGATACAGTCCAATCCAAGAGTTTCTAGTCATGGACTGCAGTTTAATGGAAGGTCAACTGCATTTCTTCTTCCCACAGGGCCCAAGGTGTATATTTTTAAAATGTATCTTACATTATAATTTATCATAAATCTCAGATTTTTTTTACACAGAGATACATTTATAGCACTAATTTTCGATCGCTGTTAGTAATTTGGATCCATTTCCTTCGCATTGTTAAACTCATCCGACTGCATCCTTTATTTAGGAGGAGTAATGATAAAAGAAAGGCAGATGAAACACAATGCGAATTTTTGAGAAATCCTTTCATTTTTGGAAGAGTTGCTGTTTTTTTCTTGCTACATAACGTGACATGAAAGTTGTAACGTCAGTTTTTGTTTCCCTTTGTGGAGAAAACTCTTGACAAATTACTTTAGAAGAAGCTGAAAAATGGTAAAGGGGACCCATGATTAATAAAGGATACCCATGATTGAATAGTCCATAAAAAATAACATTAATATAACTTTTATGTAAGTAATATATATGTGCAGTTGCAATTAGGGAATAAATGCAGGATGCAAGGTAAGCATGGTCAACCATTTTATGTGGGCGAGTCAGGCAAAATTATTATTAACTAGTGCCGAATGAAGTCTGTTGATTAATTAATCTTTATTTACAGCGTAAACTTTATTTAATGAATACTTAGATAACGAACCAGAGATTTAGAAAATTTAAGGAATAAATGGAAATTCGGTATCAACTGTCAATGCCAACACAGTCACGCCTTCAAGAGGGTAGTTTTGGATCTCATAACCCTTCATTGAGACACATTCTGTTTCAGTACTAAAACTGTACGCAGCAGACACTGAAGTAACAATGTTTAGTTAAACAAGAAAGATCAATCATGCATAAAGAATTGATTATAAAACACTTTCCAACTGAAATTCAATTTTATATAAACATCCATAAAATGCGATGCATTCAGCGGTGACATTTCTGAAATTATCACAGAACTACAATAATGTATTTTACTTGACAACTTAAAACTTCATCGAGAAAAATGAACTTTATTCAAATGACGTTATCAAAATGTAAATCGTATGGCACTCTATGTAAAAGCAATGAATATTTAATTCATACACTTTTATTCCAGAATCCAAGGTTAAATAATTTTTCTTGAAAAAAATTCTGAAATTCTTATACTACTCATCTTACAATCACTTGTTTGCATTCTGCATCAATTAAAATTAGGTTTCGTTGTAGAAATAATTAAAATTTAATGATCATTTAAACTCAAAATTATTATAATTGCTTTAGTGCAGTATATAGATACACATAAAATACGCAAAGATAAAGTGGTTTTAGAACGGATGCAACAATAACTATAAATTTAAAAGAACTTTAAAAATCACGATTTTCACTCTGGGAAAAAAAGATGTACGCCTAATTTTATTTTGAAGTTTGTCACGTGATCACTTCATATTATATGGCTGCAATTATTATTTTAATTTTTATTTTAAAAATTACCGACCATATTTTGCTGAAATTCTTTTATATATTTTGTGCTATAATTTGAATATTTCCTAAAATTTTCGAAGCGATAAGAGGATTTTAACTACGCTTGAAAAATATTTGGGAAAAATTAGGACCCATGGAGTTCAAAGGTATTTCATTTTTTCTATCCGTGTTCCATCCAAAACTAATTGGGTGATATTACTCATTTACATTCCTCTATGTCCCACAGACTGTCTCAACAACATACTCAAATTTCAGTTTGATAAAGTCATTTTTACGGCAGTTATCGTGCGAACGGAAAAATCCGAGTTGCCATTTTCGGTATAATTCCAATGTTTTCCCTATACATTATCACTTATTGCAAATAAGGTAACAAACATTTAAAATTAATCTGAAAGTTTTCATGGAGTTTTATAAGAGAACCTGTCAAAACTGTTTAATGAACTCTGAAGCATGCTTGCCTAATCAAAATTAAAAATCGCATATTCGTACACATACAACGCATAATCAATATTTCGTAGCACGTACTATAAATAGACAAATATTAGTCTTGGGCAATCTAACTACAAGTTTAAGAATGTTATAATTATAAGACGTATTTAATTTTTGTATTAAAAATTAAGGATTTCAAACTTCATCATAAGAAAATTAGAGTTTGGCAAAATGATATTTGAAGAATTGATAACTATACATTTTTCTTTTGCAATCCTTTAAAAATGTTTTTAGCGCACCACTGTCCTTAGATTATTTTTCTCTATTATCTCGATTTCAAGCGTGAAGTTGAATTATTCCATTTCCTAATATCAAAGTATATGTGCTTTTTTAAAGTTATATAAAACGCGAAATGCATTAATTTTAACAAAATTTATATACAATTCTAATGCAATATACACGGTTTATGTTGCACATATTTTGAATGATGGATGGGCAACTCAACGGTTCTTCGTTTAACGAATAAAATTAAAGGTCCTGACGATATCAGTGATTGTCTGTCTGTCTTGCTTAGGACACGGTAGATTAAATTAAATATGAAAATTATAATACTTGAAGCATATTTTTAGATTATTTTGTGCGAAAAATATACATGCCACGCGTGAAACATCACATTAATTTAAAAGGAGTGCCCTTTGAGATGTTAATAAATCAATTCCGATATTCTCATCGTTTCATGAGATTTTCATCAAAGCTCATTTTCACATCAGTTCTTGGAAACAGCGGAATGAATATCAATTAAAGCCTTGAGGATAAATGCAATTTTCAAACCGAATTGCGAAATCATTCATCCCATTCATTTTTTTAATAATTCTGACTGGAAATGAATGGAATAAATACAAATTGAAGTCACGAAGTTTGAAAATGGCGCAGAATAATATGATACTTACTGCTAGACCATTGAATATTTAAGGACATGAAATCGTAATTAACTTCAATATAGTAAATTAGCCTGAAGTGAAGTACTAATATAATTAATTTTCTCTTTGTAAATTGCGTATTTATTAAAGTAAATAATTGCAGTTCTAAGATCCGTTGAATTGACGGTAGAAATAAAATACTTTGTGTTGTATTGAATAAATTTGGTGATACGAAATTCCCAAAATATTGGTAATTACAAATCCAATGAAAACTAATGTATGACTTTAAAATAACTTTTAAATTGAAGATCTGATATATATATGAATGGCACATACTAATTGAAAGAGCAGAAATAAAACAGGAAATCAGGCCTAACAGCGAAAGGATATCTTTTCAATAACTGTGGTAAAGAAGTATTTATGTCGTCACTCCTTCAATACTCTAAATGTTAATTTGCAGGTCTTCCAATGTCTAATAGATTTAGAAGGCACCTTTTACGGAGAAAGCTTAAACACATGGTCTTCGTCCTTGTAGTAATACGTTATTTCTTGACTTTCCCTTTTCTGTACGCAAGACATAATTTATACAACTCTTAAATCATTTCCATCTCTCTCTCTCTTACTCGAAGATACGATCAATCACGATAAAAAGCTTAAATACAATGTTGACTTAAGGAGGCAGAAAGTCTATGGATCAGTGCAAATAGGTGATCCTTTTACTCAAGTTGCCTGCATAAAATAACTCCTATAGGTGTTTTTCTCCGTATATAAATGAACTAATAGATGGACTATGAACTATTCGATACAAATGTTAAACAGCGATTTCGTGCTTAAGGTCGTAGAGTTATTTTTGTCTATCTGTCTTATCTCTACATGCCTTCGTTGATAATTTTTTCTTAATCTGTCGAAAGTGACTTAACATAATTTAGAGTACTCGATATTTCGACTTTTCGGTCCAAGGGCAATAACACAAGACGACACTGTTTTAAATGGAATTCAGTTTATTGGGAACATAAATTACAACAGCTTTCTGTTTAAAGCAACGGACAACATTGTGAGACCAGAAATAGATTTCAAATTTCATAAGACACTTTTATGTATGAATTTATGGTGGCCAAAACGGCGGACAAAGCTTGTAGTCTGGCTGGCACCGATTTTTATCACGACGTGAACCTAAAGGTCAGAAGACCATAAATTTAGGGGGCCATGACAGAGCAGCTGAGCTGGGCCTTACGAGATGTGGAATAGTGCCATTGGGTAAAGGAGTAACCAATAAGCGCCAAATGGAAGAAAAGGAGGAGTTACCCCCTCAACGAGGGAACCACAGCCTGTGACCCGAGCAGACAATAATTGAATTTTGATTTAGGAGCAGAGAGACAACGATTGAGATTTGACTTAAGAGCATACCAGTAGAAATAATGGAGATTTGACTTAAGAGCAGACTGGAGAAGAATAGGATACTAACATGACTTGGAACAGATAACTTCGACATTATGACTTGTGAAGATACTACAGCGATGAATTGATATACTAAGAGCATGAAAAAAGTACGAGTGCAGAGTTACAGCAGACAATATGTTCAACGAATTTACGTGTGGGAGAATTACACTAAGAATTAATGTTGTAAATGAACGACATTAAATACAGATGCTGACAAAGTCCAAGACAGACTTGAAGGTATGTGCCCATTGAAATGATATCTGGTCTTAACCAATATTTGGATTCTCCGTTTTGGTCACACACATGTCCCCTCGCTGAAATAATATAATTAAATAGTGTAATTGAATTTAATTAAGATTTATGTTGTTAATAAATGTTTTATCATTAAAGTTTAAATGGTGTGATCAATTTAGCATTTTATTAATTAATTATTCCTTTACAGGACTCACACGAAAGGTAAAATAATTAGAGGGTTTATATAGCGGCACAACTAGCAATGCACGATTTAAATAAGAAATCCACTATATGAGAATTTACGGCCATGTCAATCTTAAAAGAATTTAATAATTAAAAGTATAACTTTAGATTCCTTTCCCACAAACATATATACTAATTATTATTGCACACGCTCAGAATAATTTACAAATCTACAAATTACTATTATATACTTGGCTGGTGACAATGCTTACATGGATACGTATTTACAATGCTTATATGCTTGCTGTGGCATTCTGTTACTTCTCCCGACATTGCGGCCACACCACGAATCCTGGGCGCGGTAGCCCAGTGGTTAGTGTGCGGGAATTGTACTCGGTAGGCCCGACTTCGATACCCTCCGCTGCCAAAACTGCCGCCGTGTTCACGCGGAGTACGATCACGTTAAACATGTGGGTCAGTATGTCCGTCCGAGAGGTTTGTGGTAGGGGAAGGAGGGTACGGTCACTGTAGATTCCACCGGCACTGGGTTCCGGTCTAAATTGGGTGCCTCTTCCAGGCCGTCCAAACAGTTACCTTACACCTTTCTGGTAGGTTTAACGGTCTTGGTCTCGACAACAATAACACCCCGAATACTAGACTCATCCTACTCATCGTTGAATTGAATGGGGTTTCCTTTTACTCATTACTCGAATCCTCCATCGTCTACTCAAGAACCCTTCTTTCATTTCAAGACTCCCTACTCTAGAACACTCTACTCAAGAACCCACTACTCACGCAGCCACTACTCGAAAACACTAGAACCCTCACGATCCGAAACATATTCCTATTCTACCGTAGGAACGTGGAACATGCTGATTAGGTCGATGATTTGTTTAATAACCGAACCAGTTAGGATGGTTAATTTAAAGAAATATAAATTGTAATACAGAATGAGGGGAAACATGATCGAAATGTTATTTAGACCTCACAAAATCCGTGGATAAAAAGTGATTAAGATATTCTTTGCACACCTGGTTTTGACGAGGTGTCAAAATATCTGTCTCTGATGGGTTATTTCTGTTGGAAGTTCTGAATAATAGCGCGCTGTGATCTTCAGCCAAGCTTATTCTTCCTCGACAATTTGAGCTAACTGATACCTTGCGCCCTAGATCCACAGGTATCTGTCACCTCGAACTATAGTCGTGGTGACTTTTGTTTACCACGACTACGAGAGAAACGTTTATACTGCTAGAGAAGAGATACGTTTATACTGCTTTCTTTCCATGGAAGATTCATAAACCGTTTTCGGGATAAAATGTACAGACGCCAAGAAAAAAATCAGAACGCACAACGGGAGTTGCACAATTAATATCGCAGAACGAAATAGAAGGCATGATTTGATAGCGATTAATGCCTTCTGCAAATACTATATTTATTATTTGCATAAGAGGCCATCTTCGTAGTTATTTTGGCACTAACTCCGAGATCTTCATAGGGAACCTCCATTGATAATTACATATTCGGATTCACAGAATACTTACATGCTGATTAAAAAAATGATGAAAGAAGACACAAAATTGACTGAGAAAATCCTTAAAACCATAAAGGGCGCATCAAGAAATTGAACGCTGGAGAAGAAAAAACGATTTCGATCTGATAGTCCAGTTCCGATAGTATACAGGACGTCCCAAAAACATTGACCTCGGTTTTATTCTTCAAATATTGATCTTGGACATATATAATTAATTACAAAGTTGCGTAAAAAAAAGGTACAGAATTTTAAGAAAGCAATAAAAATTTTCAGGGGATTAAATTTGAACACATACAAATTTTAAATTTTTATAATGCTCCCCTACAAAAACATTTCCAATAAGTAAACTGTGCCTCATACACTAATAAGGCGGTGTGCAAAATTTATCAGCATTTTATCATAAAAGTCTCAGAGATACGTTTAAATAAAGTTAGTGAAGGATTAATCACAAATTAAAATGTAAATGTTTATAGCAAGAGTGCACATTACGCAACGCAGAAATGCATCATAGGCAAATAATATGTGCCTCTTATTTTTAATGGATCTTTGGCATGGATGTACAACATTTTGAACAAGCTTTGTAATCTTTGTTGTTGTAATCTTTATGTAAGTTATTATTTCTACACAGTGTAGATACTTTTGTACCACTAAATAGCAAAATTATTATTCATTCATGTAATCATTGTTTTCTTTCGTAATTTGTGTATGACCCCTGAAACGCGATCTGCCGACATTTTGAGAATCCATGTTGATGCATCGAAACATGGTTTAAGTCAACATTTTTGTTTTTTCATATTTCTATGACTTTTTCTGATAAAATGCTGAAATTTTGTACATCACCTTTTGTACATCACAGTTTACTTATTGGAAATGTTTTTGTACGAGGGCCGTATAAAAATTTAAATTTTGTATTTCTTAAAATTTAATTACCTTGAAAATTTTAATCGGTTTCATAAAATTCTGTACCCTTTTCTACGCAACTTTGTAATTTATTATATATGTCTAAGATCAATATTTAAGGAATAAAAGTCTAATTCAATGTTCTTGGGATACCCTGTTTATATATATATAAATATACATACATATATATATATATATATATATATATATATATATATATATATATAAATATAAATTAGTAAATCCAATGTTAGAATGTATGTAGTAACTCATAATACACTATTATATATATATATATATATATATAATAGTGGTTTTGAAAATATTACTATACATATTTTAGATATAAAAACAAAATCAGCAGATAGGATTTATTTTGAAAACTACTATATTAAATCACATTGTACTCTTTTTCCATATGGATTAAATCAAATGTATCTAAATGGTAATGTTGTAAAAAATAATTTTGTAGATAATAAATATTCTATTTTTAATCACCTTTTTTTGAAACCCCATTTAAATGATAGTGAATCAATCAAACTCAAAAGATTTAAACGAGGAAAGGGACATTCCAATCTTAATGATCATAAATCTGAGATTATAACTCTACATAATCAATTTAATAGAACTTTTCAATGGAAATTCATAAGATCCTGGGTTTTTGCAGTAAAGAAAAAACATTTAAATAAGGTTTATGCCATTTTTTTAAAATTAAATCTTGCTAATGAACATTTTAATCATATTTTCTTTGATTTGCTTATTACAAGATCACAGTTTTTAAATTTAAAACTAAATCAGTTTCATTATAATAATACAACTACTAATTCTTATTGTGTTATCTCTTTCAAACATCCTATATATAATTCTATAAATTTTGGACATCTGTTTAACAAGTTTAAACATTTATTGCCTATTGGTGATTTATTTGTTTCAAAGACATTCAAATACAATAAGCCTATTGGTAGGTCTATATTTAATTATAATGAAGTTTCACAATCGCTCTCTATTGATCATTCTTCTCAGTCAATTGTAGA
Organism: Amaurobius ferox; assembly: GCA_951213105.1. Lineage (NCBI taxonomy): Eukaryota > Metazoa > Arthropoda > Arachnida > Araneae > Amaurobiidae > Amaurobius > Amaurobius ferox. The sequence goes on along the minus strand of OX578135.1, from coordinate 64,955,255 downwards.
TAGTGAATGTATTTGTAAATTAAATAAATTTGCTAAATTTCTAAATCCTGACTTGGGGCACATAGTTACAGGAGATTTAGACCTTGTTAGTGACAATGTGTTAAGAACCATTATGTCATTTGGCACTAAATTTAGGATACCTTCTTGTAATAATTCTTTTAAAGTCTTAAAATCAATTAATCTTGATCTTGATAAATATATATATAAATTAGCTTGTAAATACGCTCTGCCATTAGAGGCATTTAATATGTGGAAATTTACTATATTAGAATCAATTAAAAATGCTATTAGAGATATTAAATTGTCTAGATCTTTATATAATATTGATAATATTAAACATTCCATTAATGATTTACAAAGATCCTTTGTTATCACCTATGTTGATAAAGCCTCTAATAATTATGCTATTATCTGTAAAAAATTTTATATTCAATTTCTGTTAGATTATTTAAAAAATAATAGTCTTTTTAAACCTGATTTACATTCCATCAATAGTATTAAATTGAAAATTATCAATATGTATAATGATTTAAATATTAAATATAAATATCTTAAATTTCCTTATATAGTGCTTATTCCAAAATTTCATAAAAATCCTATTAAATTTAGAACAGTTACTAGTGGCCATAATACTTACTCTACTACTGTTAGTAAATTATTACTAAATTCTTTAAATCTAATAAATAATAGTTTAAGCCAGACTAGCAATAACTACCATATTCTAAATAATAGTAAAGAATTAAAGAATAAATTAACATCTCTTAGAAAAATAATAGGATTTCAAACTTTTGATTTTAAAGATCTTTTTAATAATATTAAGATATCTGATCTATATGATGTAATTTTAGCTCTATATAATGCTTATATTACACCTCTTTCAAATCAAATTAAATTTATAAATTTTCCTAAACTTCTTCACTTTGTTATTTTCAATAATTATATTTTTCAAGGAAATAAATTATACTTACAAGTCTCAGGAGTTCCACAGGGTGGCTGTAGTAGCAGTATGCTAGCTAATTTATACCTTTATCATTATGAAATGTCATTTACTTCAATAGATTATACTTTTTACAGATATGTTGATGATCTGATTTGCTTAGTACATACAGAAAATTATCTCATAGATATAGATTACTATCCAGACAATTTGGAATTAATACCTAATGAAGCTACTATTAATAAAAATGTTAATTTTTTGGATTTAAATCTTTTTATTGATCTTTCTAATAGAATTGTTACAAATTTATATGATAAAAAAGACTTTTATAATTTTAATATTAATAAAATCTTACCTTTTAATTCCTGTAACTCGATTCAATTGTTTAGGAATATTATACTCAATCAGCTTTTTAGAATTTATAGATTATCTGATAAAAAATTTCATGCTATGCATATCAATAATCTCAAAATTACTAGTAATTTATATAAATATCCCACTTATTTAGTAAATAGTATTGTTAAAAAATTTAAAATAGCTGGATTTTTATAATTCTTTCCATAGTATCATATAATTCTATTCATAGTATCTTATATTAGCCAGTCATCTCCATTTTTTTTTTTTTTTTTTTTTTTTTCCCCCATTCACTTCCCACTTCAGCATTACCTTTATTTGCCCCTCTTTTTAGTAGCTCTTTTTGTATATTAATACTTTTCCTTTACATTTCGCTTCACAGTTTTTCAATTCTTATGAATGGCAACAGTAAATGGTTTTTTATTTTTTCTTTACGAATGGCAACACTGGTCTCTTCTATCAGTGTTCCCTCGATCCCTGTAATGAATCGTCTGTACACACGCTGTGCTTTTTCCAGGTATTCATTTTTTCTTTTTTATTCCATCTTTATGTATGTCGTCCAAGTAGAAATAGTTCATAGATTTAATCTATCTATTTCTTCAGAAACATACATTTTTGAGTTTGCTTCTACAAAAAACTTGGACATGATTAGATTTTTGTAGAGGTTAACAATTCATGATTTAGGCTTAGAGCCTCGTCCACGTGTAAGGCGTTTGTGCTTGATTTCGTTTGTTATACTTATTTCGATTCCATACCTTTGTATTATATTTTTCATTGACTTGTTGATTCGATATTAATTTTTTTATTTTTTCCATATGCTTGAGGATTAATTGATTTTTACATTTGTTTTGTACGCCAGTTAGATAGTTGAATTTAGTTTAAGTTTTTCTTTTTTTGTTTCCATACCTTTTAATTTGGTTGATTTTCTGTAACTTGATAGCTAGTGTTTTGTATTTTTAATCCATTTGATTGATGATTTGCTGTATTATATTTTATTCTGTGGGTGTTTTTAAAAAGTTAGGTTTATCGTGTTACATCTTCTTACTTTTCATTCATTGGATTTTCAAACTTCTATTATTATTGAAATCATTTTATTTATGAGCTGCATTTGCGCAATAAATTAAATGTATTTTGCATTTTCATTCCATTTACTTAATAACTTTAAATTCTTTATTTAATAATTTCTGCATAGTATCTTTCATAATTTTGTAAGCTATAGTATCTAAAAAAATTTTATTTGCAATCTATTCAAATTTATGCTGCATTTGCGCTAAATTTAGTAATAGAATTAGTTATTTCTATATTTGTTTTTCTATTTTTGAATTTACTTTCGTCCAATGTTATTAGAGGAATCTTGTTGCACGTATTCTCCTAATTTTTTATCGGTTTTTTACTGCCTATGTTATTGCATTTGTTATATTTTTAGTATATTACTTGTATTGTAATTTGTACAATTCCATACTGCTTATATTTTAGTTAATTTCTTTTATATCATTAGCATTATGCTTTTATTCTTATAATATATTTTTTTATATTTTATTTGCAACTTTTTGTTTTAAATCTAGTGCTGCCATCTATAGTTTATTATTCTTACTTTTAATATTGTTATCGTATTTTTGGAGGGTTGGTAATCTTGTATTGACGTTTAATGCTTTATTTTGGCTCATTCAACTGTACTTTTTAGTACAATCTACTATTAATTATTTTCTTATTACGTATTCGGACAGGATTTTAAGTGAATCCACTTTATACACTTATCGCATTATTTAATACTTAAGTGTTTTTTACTTTATCTATATTTAATCTAGTTTAGAACTAATGTAACTATAACATTATGTTTTGGCATATCTTGTAATTTCCTACTGATTTTCATTAGGATTAGGTTTTACATGGACTTAATTGTTTTTACTTATATAAAAGTAATTGTTTTTACTTATATACATGCAATTATTTTATTACTTTTATTATTATATCTATGTTATATTGTCATACTCATCAAATTACTTATACTATTATGAATTACACATATTATTTGATTTAGTGACTGGCAAATATATTTATACTTATTATTCTATAATTTGATAGATATTGCCCGGTATTTACAATTTAAGTTGGGAATTGTTTAGACCGATATCCCATTACCAACTTTGTGCCATGGATAATTTTGAATATAGTGATTACCCTACTAAAAATTATAATTTCAATAAATGTAAGAATAAAAAATGCAAAACCTGCCCATTTGCTTCTCATACTCAAATTACAAACCATCAAAGTCTTCTGCCTTTCTGCAAAATTTTTAATTGCATCTACCGTTTATCTTGTAACATATGCAATCTATCATATATAGGACAAACTAGTAATCCCATTCATCTACGTATGAATGTACACAGAGATCATGTCAAAAAATATATTCTAAATAATAATTTTCTTCCTACTTCCAATAAAATTGAATATAAACACTTTGCCAAACACGGTTTTGAAAATATTACTATACATATTTTAGATATAAAAACAAAATCAGCAGATAGGATTTATTTTGAAAACTACTATATTAAATCACATTGTACTCTTTTTCCATATGGATTAAATCAAATGTATCTAAATGGTAATGTTGTAAAAAATAATTTTGTAGATAATAAATATTCTATTTTTAATCACCTTTTTTTGAAACCCCATTTAAATGATAGTGAATCAATCAAACTCAAAAGATTTAAACGAGGAAAGGGACATTCCAATCTTAATGATCATAAATCTGAGATTATAACTCTACATAATCAATTTAATAGAACTTTTCAATGGAAATTCATAAGATCCTGGGTTTTTGCAGTAAAGAAAAAACATTTAAATAAGGTTTATGCCATTTTTTTAAAATTAAATCTTGCTAATGAACATTTTAATCATATTTTCTTTGATTTGCTTATTACAAGATCACAGTTTTTAAATTTAAAACTAAATCAGTTTCATTATAATAATACAACTACTAATTCTTATTGTGTTATCTCTTTCAAACATCCTATATATAATTCTATAAATTTTGGACATCTGTTTAACAAGTTTAAACATTTATTGCCTATTGGTGATTTATTTGTTTCAAAGACATTCAAATACAATAAGCCTATTGGTAGGTCTATATTTAATTATAATGAAGTTTCACAATCGCTCTCTATTGATCATTCTTCTCAGTCAATTGTAGATAGTGAATGTATTTGTAAATTAAATAAATTTGCTAAATTTCTAAATCCTGACTTGGGGCACATAGTTACAGGAGATTTAGACCTTGTTAGTGACAATGTGTTAAGAACCATTATGTCATTTGGCACTAAATTTAGGATACCTTCTTGTAATAATTCTTTTAAAGTCTTAAAATCAATTAATCTTGATCTTGATAAATATATATATAAATTAGCTTGTAAATACGCTCTGCCATTAGAGGCATTTAATATGTGGAAATTTACTATATTAGAATCAATTAAAAATGCTATTAGAGATATTAAATTGTCTAGATCTTTATATAATATTGATAATATTAAACATTCCATTAATGATTTACAAAGATCCTTTGTTATCACCTATGTTGATAAAGCCTCTAATAATTATGCTATTATCTGTAAAAAATTTTATATTCAATTTCTGTTAGATTATTTAAAAAATAATAGTCTTTTTAAACCTGATTTACATTCCATCAATAGTATTAAATTGAAAATTATCAATATGTATAATGATTTAAATATTAAATATAAATATCTTAAATTTCCTTATATAGTGCTTATTCCAAAATTTCATAAAAATCCTATTAAATTTAGAACAGTTACTAGTGGCCATAATACTTACTCTACTACTGCGAGTAAATTATTACTAAATTCTTTAAATCTAATAAATAATAGTTTAAGCCAGACTAGCAATAACTACCATATTCTAAATAATAGTAAAGAATTAAAGAATAAATTAACATCTCTTAGAAAAATAATAGGATTTCAAACTTTTGATTTTAAAGATCTTTTTAATAATATTAAGATATCTGATCTATATGATGTAATTTTAGCTCTATATAATGCTTATATTACACCTCTTTCAAATCAAATTAAATTTATAAATTTTCCTAAACTTCTTCACTTTGTTATTTTCAATAATTATATTTTTCAAGGAAATAAATTATACTTACAAGTCTCAGGAGTTCCACAGGGTGGCTGTAGTAGCAGTATGCTAGCTAATTTATACCTTTATCATTATGAAATGTCATTTACTTCAATAGATTATACTTTTTACAGATATGTTGATGATCTGATTTGCTTAGTACATACAGAAAATTATCTCATAGATATAGATTACTATCCAGACAATTTGGAATTAATACCTAATGAAGCTACTATTAATAAAAATGTTAATTTTTTGGATTTAAATCTTTTTATTGATCTTTCTAATAGAATTGTTACAAATTTATATGATAAAAAAGACTTTTATAATTTTAATATTAATAAAATCTTACCTTTTAATTCCTGTAACTCGATTCAATTGTTTAGGAATATTATACTCAATCAGCTTTTTAGAATTTATAGATTATCTGATAAAAAATTTCATGCTATGCATATCAATAATCTCAAAATTACTAGTAATTTATATAAATATCCCACTTATTTAGTAAATAGTATTGTTAAAAAATTTAAAATAGCTGGATTTTTATAATTCTTTCCATAGTATCATATAATTCTATTCATAGTATCTTATATTAGCCAGTCATCTCCATTTTTTTTTTTTTTTTTTTTTTTTTTTTTTTTTTTTTTTTTTCCCCATTCACTTCCCACTTCAGCATTACCTTTATTTGCCCCTCTTTTTAGTAGCTCTTTTTGTATATTAATACTTTTCCTTTACATTTCGCTTCACAGTTTTTCAATTCTTATGAATGGCAACAGTAAATGGTTTTTTATTTTTTCTTTACGAATGGCAACACTGGTCTCTTCTATCAGTGTTCCCTCGATCCCTGTAATGAATCGTCTGTACACACGCTGTGCTTTTTCCAGGTATTCATTTTTTCTTTTTTATTCCATCTTTATGTATGTCGTCCAAGTAGAAATAGTTCATAGATTTAATCTATCTATTTCTTCAGAAACATACATTTTTGAGTTTGCTTCTACAAAAAACTTGGACATGATTAGATTTTTGTAGAGGTTAACAATTCATGATTTAGGCTTAGAGCCTCGTCCACGTGTAAGGCGTTTGTGCTTGATTTCGTTTGTTATACTTATTTCGATTCCATACCTTTGTATTATATTTTTCATTGACTTGTTGATTCGATATTAATTTTTTTATTTTTTCCATATGCTTGAGGATTAATTGATTTTTACATTTGTTTTGTACGCCAGTTAGATAGTTGAATTTAGTTTAAGTTTTTCTTTTTTTGTTTCCATACCTTTTAATTTGGTTGATTTTCTGTAACTTGATAGCTAGTGTTTTGTATTTTTAATCCATTTGATTGATGATTTGCTGTATTATATTTTATTCTGTGGGTGTTTTTAAAAAGTTAGGTTTATCGTGTTACATCTTCTTACTTTTCATTCATTGGATTTTCAAACTTCTATTATTATTGAAATCATTTTATTTATGAGCTGCATTTGCGCAATAAATTAAATGTATTTTGCATTTTCATTCCATTTACTTAATAACTTTAAATTCTTTATTTAATAATTTCTGCATAGTATCTTTCATAATTTTGTAAGCTATAGTATCTAAAAAAATTTTATTTGCAATCTATTCAAATTTATGCTGCATTTGCGCTAAATTTAGTAATAGAATTAGTTATTTCTATATTTGTTTTTCTATTTTTGAATTTACTTTCGTCCAATGTTATTAGAGGAATCTTGTTGCACGTATTCTCCTAATTTTTTATCGGTTTTTTACTGCCTATGTTATTGCATTTGTTATATTTTTAGTATATTACTTGTATTGTAATTTGTACAATTCCATACTGCTTATATTTTAGTTAATTTCTTTTATATCATTAGCATTATGCTTTTATTCTTATAATATATTTTTTTATATTTTATTTGCAACTTTTTGTTTTAAATCTAGTGCTGCCATCTATAGTTTATTATTCTTACTTTTAATATTGTTATCGTATTTTTGGAGGGTTGGTAATCTTGTATTGACGTTTAATGCTTTATTTTGGCTCATTCAACTGTACTTTTTAGTACAATCTACTATTAATTATTTTCTTATTACGTATTCGGACAGGATTTTAAGTGAATCCACTTTATACACTTATCGCATTATTTAATACTTAAGTGTTTTTTACTTTATCTATATTTAATCTAGTTTAGAACTAATGTAACTATAACATTATGTTTTGGCATATCTTGTAATTTCCTACTGATTTTCATTAGGATTAGGTTTTACATGGACTTAATTGTTTTTACTTATATAAAAGTAATTGTTTTTACTTATATACATGCAATTATTTTATTACTTTTATTATTATATCTATGTTATATTGTCATACTCATCAAATTACTTATACTATTATGAATTACACATATTATTTGATTTAGTGACTGGCAAATATATTTATACTTATTATTCTATAATTTGATAGATATTGCCCGGTATTTACAATTTAAGTTGGGAATTGTTTAGACCGATATCCCATTACCAACTTTGTGCCATGGATAATTTTGAATATAGTGATTACCCTACTAAAAATTATAATTTCAATAAATGTAAGAATAAAAAATGCAAAACCTGCCCATTTGCTTCTCATACTCAAATTACAAACCATCAAAGTCTTCTGCCTTTCTGCAAAATTTTTAATTGCATCTACCGTTTATCTTGTAACATATGCAATCTATCATATATAGGACAAACTAGTAATCCCATTCATCTACGTATGAATGTACACAGAGATCATGTCAAAAAATATATTCTAAATAATAATTTTCTTCCTACTTCCAATAAAATTGAATATAAACACTTTGCCAAACACGGTTTTGAAAATATTACTATACATATTTTAGATATAAAAACAAAATCAGCAGATAGGATTTATTTTGAAAACTACTATATTAAATCACATTGTACTCTTTTTCCATATGGATTAAATCAAATGTATCTAAATGGTAATGTTGTAAAAAATAATTTTGTAGATAATAAATATTCTATTTTTAATCACCTTTTTTTGAAACCCCATTTAAATGATAGTGAATCAATCAAACTCAAAAGATTTAAACGAGGAAAGGGACATTCCAATCTTAATGATCATAAATCTGAGATTATAACTCTACATAATCAATTTAATAGAACTTTTCAATGGAAATTCATAAGATCCTGGGTTTTTGCAGTAAAGAAAAAACATTTAAATAAGGTTTATGCCATTTTTTTAAAATTAAATCTTGCTAATGAACATTTTAATCATATTTTCTTTGATTTGCTTATTACAAGATCACAGTTTTTAAATTTAAAACTAAATCAGTTTCATTATAATAATACAACTACTAATTCTTATTGTGTTATCTCTTTCAAACATCCTATATATAATTCTATAAATTTTGGACATCTGTTTAACAAGTTTAAACATTTATTGCCTATTGGTGATTTATTTGTTTCAAAGACATTCAAATACAATAAGCCTATTGGTAGGTCTATATTTAATTATAATGAAGTTTCACAATCGCTCTCTATTGATCATTCTTCTCAGTCAATTGTAGATAGTGAATGTATTTGTAAATTAAATAAATTTGCTAAATTTCTAAATCCTGACTTGGGGCACATAGTTACAGGAGATTTAGACCTTGTTAGTGACAATGTGTTAAGAACCATTATGTCATTTGGCACTAAATTTAGGATACCTTCTTGTAATAATTCTTTTAAAGTCTTAAAATCAATTAATCTTGATCTTGATAAATATATATATAAATTAGCTTGTAAATACGCTCTGCCATTAGAGGCATTTAATATGTGGAAATTTACTATATTAGAATCAATTAAAAATGCTATTAGAGATATTAAATTGTCTAGATCTTTATATAATATTGATAATATTAAACATTCCATTAATGATTTACAAAGATCCTTTGTTATCACCTATGTTGATAAAGCCTCTAATAATTATGCTATTATCTGTAAAAAATTTTATATTCAATTTCTGTTAGATTATTTAAAAAATAATAGTCTTTTTAAACCTGATTTACATTCCATCAATAGTATTAAATTGAAAAGTATCAATATGTATAATGATTTAAATATTAAATATAAATATCTTAAATTTCCTTATATAGTGCTTATTCCAAAATTTCATAAAAATCCTATTAAATTTAGAACAGTTACTAGTGGCCATAATACTTACTCTACTACTGCGAGTAAATTATTACTAAATTCTTTAAATCTAATAAATAATAGTTTAAGCCAGACTAGCAATAACTACCATATTCTAAATAATAGTAAAGAATTAAAGAATAAATTAACATCTCTTAGAAAAATAATAGGATTTCAAACTTTTGATTTTAAAGATCTTTTTAATAATATTAAGATATCTGATCTATATGATGTAATTTTAGCTCTATATAATGCTTATATTACACCTCTTTCAAATCAAATTAAATTTATAAATTTTCCTAAACTTCTTCACTTTGTTATTTTCAATAATTATATTTTTCAAGGAAATAAATTATACTTACAAGTCTCAGGAGTTCCACAGGGTGGCTGTAGTAGCAGTATGCTAGCTAATTTATACCTTTATCATTATGAAATGTCATTTACTTCAATAGATTATACTTTTTACAGATATGTTGATGATCTGATTTGCTTAGTACATACAGAAAATTATCTCATAGATATAGATTACTATCCAGACAATTTGGAATTAATACCTAATGAAGCTACTATTAATAAAAATGTTAATTTTTTGGATTTAAATCTTTTTATTGATCTTTCTAATAGAATTGTTACAAATTTATATGATAAAAAAGACTTTTATAATTTTAATATTAATAAAATCTTACCTTTTAATTCCTGTAACTCGATTCAATTGTTTAGGAATATTATACTCAATCAGCTTTTTAGAATTTATAGATTATCTGATAAAAAATTTCATGCTATGCATATCAATAATCTCAAAATTACTAGTAATTTATATAAATATCCCACTTATTTAGTAAATAGTATTGTTAAAAAATTTAAAATAGCTGGATTTTTATAATTCTTTCCATAGTATCATATAATTCTATTCATAGTATCTTATATTAGCCAGTCATCTCCATTTTTTTTTTTTTTTTTTTTTTTTTCCCCCATTCACTTCCCACTTCAGCATTACCTTTATTTGCCCCTCTTTTTAGTAGCTCTTTTTGTATATTAATACTTTTCCTTTACATTTCGCTTCACAGTTTTTCAATTCTTATGAATGGCAACAGTAAATGGTTTTTTATTTTTTCTTTACGAATGGCAACACTGGTCTCTTCTATCAGTGTTCCCTCGATCCCTGTAATGAATCGTCTGTACACACGCTGTGCTTTTTCCAGGTATTCATTTTTTCTTTTTTATTCCATCTTTATGTATGTCGTCCAAGTAGAAATAGTTCATAGATTTAATCTATCTATTTCTTCAGAAACATACATTTTTGAGTTTGCTTCTACAAAAAACTTGGACATGATTAGATTTTTGTAGAGGTTAACAATTCATGATTTAGGCTTAGAGCCTCGTCCACGTGTAAGGCGTTTGTGCTTGATTTCGTTTGTTATACTTATTTCGATTCCATACCTTTGTATTATATTTTTCATTGACTTGTTGATTCGATATTAATTTTTTTATTTTTTCCATATGCTTGAGGATTAATTGATTTTTACATTTGTTTTGTACGCCAGTTAGATAGTTGAATTTAGTTTAAGTTTTTCTTTTTTTGTTTCCATACCTTTTAATTTGGTTGATTTTCTGTAACTTGATAGCTAGTGTTTTGTATTTTTAATCCATTTGATTGATGATTTGCTGTATTATATTTTATTCTGTGGGTGTTTTTAAAAAGTTAGGTTTATCGTGTTACATCTTCTTACTTTTCATTCATTGGATTTTCAAACTTCTATTATATATATATATATATATATATATATATATATATATATTGCCTTTACATGTATTTGTGTGCTGTATTTTTATGTTTTTTCCGGTCGTCCCTTGTAACTTCTATACGCCCTTTGGTTGAGCTGGTCGGTCTTGGTAATAATAAAAAAAAAGACTACATACATATATTTGATAAGTTTTTTTACCACACTTTTGGTACACGTGATTAGTCTTTAATCAACTCTATCAGCAAAAATTATGCGACAAATGGTGATCGAGGTTTTTAATCATAGAAGGTTTTCAAAAAACATTCCAGATTTAATTGCAATAACCTTGAAAATGGTCCCTGATAAGCTTAATAATTAACGAATTTTGAACAGAATTTGGTAGCGCACTAAATATTGCACGGATTAAACTGAAGGCCAACGGCCGTACCGTGCTGAAAACACCGGTTCTTGTTAGATCACCGAAGTCAAGCAGCATCGGGCGCGGTTAGTACTTGGTGGGTGACCACCTCGGAACACCGCGTGCTGTTGGCCATCTCGGGTGCGGTATCCCCGTGGTTTGCGCGCTAAGATTTGCACGCTGCCACACATGCCGCCGTGTTCATGCGGAGTACGATCACGTTAAACATGTGGGTCCGTAAGTCCTTCCGAGAGCTTGGTGGTAGGGGAAGGAGGGTACGGTCCCTGTGGATGCCTCCCCCACTGGGTTCCGGTCTAAATTGGGTGGCACTTACCGGCCGTCCATACAGTTACCTTACACCTTTCTGGTAGGTCGGACGGTCTGGGTCTCAACAACGGATTAAACTGAAATTTTGTGTACCGATGTTTCGGATGCAGTTTATCGAATAGTGCAAAAATTAACAGCTGTTTCTATTCATCCATAATTTAAATGAATATTAATTTAATAATTAATCAAAAATATTTTAAATATGTTTGAATATAAAAATTTATATGAATTTTGTTTGGGTTTAGTAGAAAATTATGCAAAAATTATTTTCTTAGAAAACTGATTTATCACGAATACACATCCTAGAATGAGCTAGCTATTCTCATGCGTTTTGAGAAAAACACCCACTGACGATGAAAACTTAATTATTTATGCATCTGGCCAAAATGAGTTTACATGTCTAGCTGAAATGCATTTGGGTAGCAAGGCACTCGCTGTATTTAAATGGCGCGCCTTATATTATTCCCCTTCAAATATGCATTAATTCTTATTGATGTAATTTTGATTTTAAAGAATTCCCTGACTACCAGTGAATTGAAAACTAATTAACTTCGAAATTAAGATAATATGGATATTTTCGTCGCTTGGTGAAACATTTATAAAACGTCCATTCAAATAATTCATCGTAAGCAGCAGAAGATGTTGCATTAGAAGCTTTGTGGGTAGCTGAAGTTTCAAACTGAAATACAAAACTACTCAATCAATTAATATTTTGCAATAATTCCGCCTATAAATTAATGGAATAAAGCCGAATTTAAGCAAGTGAAGTCTGAAAATGCTGTAAAATAAAACGGCAGCTAATGTTTGTCGACTGAATATTTATAGAAATTAATTGGAAATTAATTCAAAACAATGAGTTTCGTGAGAGTTAATTGCTATGCATAATTAATTTCCTCTCTCATGATTGCAACTTTATTGGATCAATTCCTTTCAACTCTCGGAGCCACTAAATTAATGACTGAAATCAGATAATGTGAATTTCCTGAAATAACTGCGTGAAAACTCAATTGACAACAGCGATCGTTAATTATAGATCCCGTTGAAACCAATGTTGTACTGGTGATTAATGTTGAAAAGTTTTTTTTATTGAATATTGTTTTTTAATTTCCTGATGAATTTGATTATATTTGATGATAAGAAATGTGGTAGTTATCGTATTCCTTAGTATAAAAACAGAAATTTGCGTTTGAGAATATGCTCTAAAAGTGATTCCATACTACATTTATTAAGGAATTTTTAATTCCGTTAAATAATAAATAACAGAATTTCTTTAAATTTTTTTTGTTTTAAACTCTTTGGGAAGTCTGGGTACTCAGATAGAATTTTGACCTCTGATTATGTACTTTGAAAATCGTGCATTTTGGCGTTCCCTTTTTCTTACAAACTGATGTGGCATGGTTGTCAGAATAACGTGGCGAACCACAAAGTAAACAATAAAGCACAAAATTATGGAAATGTTGTACCATACATGGATCGACGAGTTAGAACCCGGAGAACTTTACATCCAAGAACACTGAGCCGTAATTCCCAAATAAAATATATGAAAAGACACGAAACTTACTCATACGTAAATAACGTAACGACGTAACGTAATGACGTAAAAATTTGATAGGTTAAGAAAATGTTCCAAGATACATGCAGAGTTTCAGTTCTTTACATTCTCTGTGACCTTAGAACGAATGTTCGAATGTTTTAAATGTGATAAATGAATTTACAGACGTAACGGGAAGTTAATAAGAATTGGTGCAAGTAAAAGTCTCAGTTATCTTCAATAGGTAAACAAACACTCAGGGATTATTTTTCTAAAACAGTTAGCTGATAATTAATAATTAAAATAATTAAAGTGGTATCACGTCTACTTCTATATTTAAGCATACATTAAAGACATAAATCATAGAAAAAAAGTCATTTAATCAAATAAAACCATAAGACGTACACATATTAAAAGGCCAGAGTGCTTCCGGGCATCACCATACCCTTCATCAGTGGCTATATTAAAAATTATAGTCGAAACGAGCTTATTATATAAACCAAATAGGCAGACACAATTTGCATAAATCAGCTATGGAATAATGACAATTAAATGACATTATAAACAAGCTATTAAAGATTGAACAATTACAAAATTACAATAAAAAGTGTTAAAAACGGGAGGTTTAAAATTTAAACACGCATTAAATGCAAACACAAAAGAAAATACAACGAAACATGCCCAAATTTCAGCCAAGCATAAATTACATTAAAATGAAACGTCACGGATAACTGTGTAGTGGTTTGACACGTATAGAGTCGACTCAAATTGCTGCCGGCCACTCAAATTGCTGCTCATGCCTTAGGGCGAGTTAAGTGGTCTGGGTTTTCGTCGTATAAAGTCGAGAACTAGTCGCCAAGCGTAACTTAAAATTTGCACAGGATCAAAATTACAAATGGAATCACGGTACATATAAATAAACAATGATTCGTAAAGAAGAATATTCCGAGAGTTATTGCAACTAATTAAAAGGAAAGTTTTTCAGAAAAGGGTTGAAAGTTATAATTGGAAAAGAGCCGTAGAAAGTTTACCATTCTTAACGTCACGAGTATGTTCAGCTAAACGGATACCAACAGCACGTTTATGACTAGTACCAATTTAATACTTGCAGTCATTATTAGGAGTTAAAAGAGGTACAACGTACACCCCAGCATGACTTTTAAAGCTGATTCCCCAGTTAGCTAATACCCTATTAAATTAAAATAATGTGCTAGATTCAAATTTGGGGGCATGTTCTGCATATATGTATGAAAAGTATGTGGCGGTAGTTGTTATAATACTTCATTTTTAACTAGATTTGTACTTTTAAATACGGAATATTATACAACCGGTTTGGTAAGAAAGGTTCTTCACAATGGTTACCAAACAAATTAATCCTGAAGCTTAGTGTAATGATGTCGGAGATCTGAAAGTGACCATAGACTAGTACGGATTCAGTAAAATGTGTTATATTGAGCGCTTATTTCAAATTGGGAGGCTAACGACCCCTCAGGTGGCTAATCTAGAGGTTAAAATGGAACCATGAGGCTAAGACGCTGACCTGTTGTAAAGGTCATCAGGCAGATTATCAAGTTGCGCAAGAATCTTATATTTGATGGAGAATTCAAAGTCCATTTCGATGATATAAGCTTGCAATTCCGTCCCAGTAGAATGATTGTGAGACCGCCAGCTCGCCAGCAGGAATATTCCCAGTTCGAGCTCGACTGGGATAAAAATGTTCTTTAGAAATATTCGAAATGTGTTCAGGAAGTTTTTAAATCCGCCCAAAATTTCAAATTTGAAAATTTCATGAAATCCATACTTTATACAATAGTATGAGAAAATAACAAATGAGTCACATGACAAACTGAGTCATATGACATCAATAAACTTTTTTTTCTAGTTGTAAGATAAACTTCCATTTAAAGTCAAGCATGCCAATGAATTAATCATGTTCGAATGAGACATAAGAGCATAGCTTCTGGAGAAGATTTTTCAGAAAAACATTTGATTCTGGAAGAGTTCCAACATTGTTTAACGATACTCCGATGCAAAAATAAGAACAAGTCTTTAGATACTGGTAAAGAAAGCATTGCCTACAAAACAAATGGGTAATATATTTCTAGAAGAAAAAACATGTATTTCTATCGCGCTTAATGTTATTTGGCATGCATAATTAATTCTACTTTTGGTCATAGTTTAAAAACATCTGAGATCTGCGTAATTTTGCGTTTATAATATTTTGAGCGTCTGACTATCGCGTGCGACGAAGTCACTATAGAAATAAAGCCCCCCGCAGTTTGATTGACATAGAGATTTTCGTTATTTTCAAATAAATGAAAATAACAATAACAAAAATTTGGAAATTTGGTATTTTTGAATATAGGGTGAGTTCGGGAAAATGCCGCACGTTTTGTATTTTTATTTTTAATTTGTCAATTCAGGGGCAAACACAGGTAGAGCTGTTCAGGTTTAAACTTAAAACGATCTGTTTTTTCGAAACCATTTGCAAAACATGCACTTAAATGAAATATATGTATTACTTAATTCCGGTATATATTAGGGTCTGTTAATTTGAAAATGTCCTTTATATATAGTTAAAATATAAAATTTTTGGCCCTGTAACCACTGAGAAAAGGCGGGAGTAGTGATGCAGCAACCCTATTATGCATCTGGTGGGCGGTAATTTTGACTGCGCATCTTTTCTGTATACTATATTGATAGAGGTGCCATCTTATCCATACGGCGTCGGGTGCGGGAGTAATGCTCCCTCTACTTTTGATGTGGCGTTGGAGGGGCAAATGCCACACCCCTTGCAGGAAATCTTCGACAGAATTCTTTGAAATTTCTAAAATAATATACGTATATCTGTGAAAATTAATGAAATGAAGAAAATATATTATAGTATATTAGTTAAGATACATTTTTTTCACTGAACCAAGTTTTTTTAATGACCGTAAATGAAAACGTATACTTCGAAATTTCGCTGACAATTATACGCTAGAAGTTGTACGTTGAAAAAACTCATTGCAAACGGTACTAAAATTTGGTGCAAATTATTAAAATTCTCTGATTACAGAATTATTTTTAGTTGCAATGGAAGTGCCGCCTTTTAGAATAAAATTTAATCATTCTGTTACTACCGGGCAACAACGTTCAGATTTTATGAAATCCATTAATTCTTTCTGAAAACCTTTCCGTTTATAGAAGGTAGAAGCGCCATCAGATTTAATATTTGCATTCACGAATTGCTTTGAATTTCAGTGAATAGTTCTACCGGAAAAAGTACCCTGATATAAGGAGTATTGCTCTCATTGATCATCTCATCTTTTGCCCTCTACGACTCACGACCCAGGTCGGGGGGTTCGTCTCAGAGGCTTAGTGTAACAGTTTTCTCATCTTTCGTACTGTGCTAACCTACCGCAATTCATAGTACCATGGTCCAGAGGTGGTGACGGAATAAGAGTAAAGTACTTTCTTATTTTTATGCAATGCCCTGTTATGCGGTAGAAGGAGCACTACATTTCACGATTGTTTCTTGCGGGATTGAATCCTATCACTGCCTTCCTTATGCAGATATTTAAGAAATGGAAAACTTATTAGGTGTGAATCCACACACTCAAAAATATGGATAAAATTACACAGAATACTGGGTTTACTGTCACATTTAAACAGACTGACACTCTTAAACAGGTAAATTTCACACAAAACAAAAAAAACAGAAAACACACACACACTTAAAAATGTAACTATATCCATATGTGTTATTTTATTTATTTATATGAGAATACACGGAGTAATGGGTATATTTTATTTTACGCTGAAAATACCGTTTTAAAAATAGGTGAAAAAGTAACATGAGATGTTCATTTTACGTACATGTTTACCTGTTTAAATGGGTAGGTACTTTTTAAAGAATCCTTTTAAGTAGGGAACCGAGTGGATAAAGCACGTAAAATTCTGAGCATAAAATGGCCTGTTGAAAACGGTATTTCCAGCGTAAAATAAAATATACACATTATTCTGTACAATTTTTTATATAAAATCGTAAAATAACACATCCATATACATATAGTTATGTTCTTAAGTGTGCGACTTAAATTTGACCTCAATAAAAATGTCCAGTGACACTACACCAAGTTTTTGTGTGTTTGTTTTCACCTATATTGTTTTTAGTGTAAATGCATAAAACCATTTTACACTGAATATTTTTTTCACAAGGGAAACGAACCTAAGACGTATAGCTAACCAAATGACATTCCAACCACTGATCTACTGGAGCGACAATAAATCTTTTCGCTCTTGGAGTAGAGCATTATTCTCTAGTTTCAAATTTTAGGCCCTTATTTACTTTCCCTACAATACATATCATATGGTAAAAGAACTGAATCGATATAAAAAAATCAATCAACTCACCAAATACAAACTCCTGTTGTTAAATAGACAATCTTTCGCCTTTTGCGAATTTCAGATCGGAGCAAAACTGTTAATCTGAATGAACTCGTCATTCCACTGTTTTTTACATTCCTTGTACTACATAGTAATGCATAGGGAAATTATTGGAATCTGGTTAAAAACCGGAGCATGAGCTTTTGACGGATTTACACGCTTTGGTCACTCTAGGATGAGAGAAAACTATTTGTAACTTGCCGTTTATCTTAGTGTCTGTGGTGTGTTTACCTGTGCGGATGTTGTGAGTGTGTGTGCGTTATATGTGCATGCGCGTTTGTGCTTTATATGTGCGTGCGCGTTTGTGTTGTGTGTGCGTTATATATGCGTGCGCATTTGTGTTGTGTGTACTTTGCGTGTGCGTTTGAGTTGTGTGTGTGTGGGCGTGTTTGTGTTGTGTGTGCGTTACATATGCGTGCGCATTTGTGTTGTGTGTACTTTATATGTGCGTGCGCGTTTGAGTTGTGTGTGTGTGCGCGTGTTTGTGTTGTGTGTGCATTACATATGCGTGCGCATTTGTGTTGTGTGTACTTTATATGTGCGTGCGCGTTTGTGTTGTCTGTGTGTGTGCGCGTGTTTGTGTTGTGTGTGCGTTACATATGCGTGCGCATTTGTGTTGTGTGTACTTTATATGTGCGTGCGCGTTTGAGTTGTGTGTGTGTGCGCGTGTTTGTGTTGTGTGTGCGTTACATATGCGTGCGCATTTGTGTTGTGTGTACTTTAAATGTGCGTGCGCGTTTGTGTTGTGTGTGTGTGCGCGTGTTTGTGTTGTGTGTGCGTTACATATGCGTGCGCATTTGTGTTGTGTGTACTTTATATGTGCGTGCGCGTTTGAGTTGTGTGTGTGTGCGCGTGTTTGTGTTGTGTGTGCGTTACATATGCGTGCGCATTTGTGTTGTGTGTACTTTAAATGTGCGTGCGCGTTTGTGTTGTGTGTGTGTGCGCGTGTTTGTGTTGTGTGTGCGTTACATATGCGTGCGCATTTGTGTTGTGTGTACTTTATATGTGCGTGCGCGTTTGAGTTGTGTGTCTGCACGTGTTTGTGTTGTGTGTGCGTTACATATGCGTGCGCATTTGTGTTCTGTGTACTTTATATGTGCGTGCCTGTTTGTGTTGTGTGTGTGTGCGCGTGTTTGTGTTGTGTGTGCGTGCGTGTGTTTGTGGAGTGCTTGTGTTTGCGTGTGTGTGTCTGTGTAATATATTTATCCGCTCTAGCTCGAGAACTATTCCACAATATTTTACAACGTTTGATAAGTTACTTGTGGGTTGCCTTGCTACTGATTCGATTTTGATAATATTCGAAAATTTATAACCTGCCTTATGTTGCAACATGGCCCGCAAAAATCGTTAAAATCTAAAACAAAATACTAAATATTATTTAAATGCTTGTATTATACGAAATTTTTGGTGAGGAAAAGAATAATATGAACTCCATAATACCATCACTCTAGCACGAGTCATTCTCGAGATACTGCAGTTTTAGTTTGAAAATATATCCAGTCTCCAAATGAAAACGACAATTATTTTAAGTGCAAATTTGATGTGAGTTTAAATAAGCATATGTGGAATTTAATTAATTATGTTGGATTTAATTCATATGAAAGACTGGAGAGAATAAATTTGAGTTTGTAGGGAAAGTTATGCGCTGTCCAAATCAGTCTTTTCTACTGTAATTTGTTTTGATAAAACTATCGTGAATTTAAAACCCTTGACACAAATCACTGAAAAAAATTTGTAGTGACTCTAATCCGATGGAGTCGATATGAATTTGCATGCATAAACACCCTTCTCTGTAGCAGGTTCGTCTTCTTCAGACATTTTCAAAACAATTCAAGATATTAAAATGCCGATATTGAAACCAATTTTCAAAATAGTTTAGAATATCAAAATATCGAAAGTAGTGCCATTATATTTCAAAAACTAAGAACATGATCCGAAATTCAATTATATATCCTTGTCAGGCTTCCAAAAGGCTACTAATTACTTTTTACAGTTCATAGGTAGCATTTTTAGTATTTAAAATCTAGGCATTACAGAGTTGAGAAACAGAAAGCTTTCCGTTTTCTTGAACTTAAATGAGACGATTTCTCAAAACGTATATGAGTTTCGAAAAAAATAAATTATTAATTTAGAACATTTTATTTCCAACTGAACATCTTTGTTGCTGACTATTTATATCTATCTTTCATTGGTTAGAAGATGTTTCAATTGAAAGTGAGCAAAGTGAGGCAAAAAATCTCTTGGATAAAATGTTTTGGTTTTCCGAGAAAGTTCAAAATTTTAAAATATTGAAATTATTTTTGCAAATTCATAAATTCTAATATACATCTGAAGAAAAAATAAAAATGATTTATATTTTTATTAGATTCGGAGATATAAGCGTCGAAAGGGTGTACAGGTAATGCTCCAATATCAGTTAGAGATACGGCAACCATAGATGTTATTGACATCGAAATTACAGTTAGGGATATTTGACTGACTTTCTGCCACTAACTTGCTGGGGTTATGTTGCTCAAGGTTAAGTTGCAGAATAATTCTTATCAATGAGTTTAACCACCGATATTTGGCTGGTCGAGCGACGTTCTAGTCATTTAGCTATAGCTACAATATATATTCTTCTATCTTTAAATTAGATTGTACACATTTTTTTACATGAATTGGAAGTAAAACAATGGAAGCCAAAACATTTATTCAGAAAGGAAGCCATAAAAATGGAAGAATATTGTGAAAGAAATAAAGCTTTTATAACCGCTGAGAATTAATACAAGATTTTTTTTCAGTTTTCACTAATGATGCCATTAGAAAATATCTCACTAAAGTTTCTGTTTAGAAAAAAATTATCGTAATAAAGAAAGTTTTTAAAAACGAAGTTTTTGTTTCTGCATTAAAAGAGGCATTTTTTACACCGTATAAAAATAAGCCGTTAATGTTTAAATATATTATTCAATTTCTTATAAAAAATGGTAATTTTTTTTCATTTTTTACAAAAGAAATTAATTGCACATTTCTTTTTCTACTAAAGTAATAATAAATTGCTTCTAATAGATCAAAATTTACTCATATTTTTGTAGCAAATAGGAATTGTTCTTTAATATTAAATTGTTAATTATGTTATTCAGATCCGTATTTGCTTCTAACTTGTTAATAAAATGCAAATTGGACTATTTAATTATTATATGAAGTAAAGTGGTTCGTCTTATTTCATACAGACATGTAAAAAGTAAACATATCATCTATAGAAATTATATATATTTTTTCCGTTCTAATTAAGAATATGTTATCTTTCTTCCATTAGTTAATGTGCAACATGATATTGCACACACAACGTGGGTGCAACATGGTATTGCAATTGTAGACCTCAAGGAAACAGATAAGACTGTGCTAAGCTATTTGTTTAAGAGCTTATTGTTTCTTTCATTGCATACTTTGGCGAAGCGTGATAAAATAATTTGGAGATACATAAAACCATAGATCTAAATTAGCAGATAAAAGTTTCATGCTATATATTTTAACAGAGTCACATGAAATAAAATAAATTAAAATAGCTGAATTACAAGCAAAATAAATGAATGTAATTTTGTAATTACAGTGAAACCCTGGGTTTACGTTTTTCTGTGAAACCGATTCATAAACGTTATTTGAGGAAAACACAGTAAACGGGAAATTTTATTTTAACGTGTATATAAAAGTCAAGGAAAATAAGTAAGAACATAAGTATACAACTCACTGAGTTTTACTGGTGCTCTTATTAAGAGTTTAATTTAGGATTCAGATCAAACTTTTATTTCTATACATGTTAAAAAACAATACCGTTTATGTCATTAACTTTTAAAATGATTCTCCAGAATTCTCGGATAAGACAATAAACGCTATGCTTGGAAAAATTAAAAGATTCAGGAAAAAATATAAATAAAAATAAATATTACTCTTCCAAAAATTTTCGCAGCTTATATATGTCTATAACCTAACCGAGAGTTTCCCAAACTTTTTTTTCCGTGGTCCGGTTATTTTTGCACTGCTCTTCTTCGTGAACCACTAAAATTTTTATCGCCCATACTGACCTTTAGGTAAAATAAAACGGATTTAATTTCCATACAGTTTTCATATATTATAATAAAGAAGCATTTACTCTTACAATATAAATCAAAGAAAAACAAGTAATTTATGATTGAGAAATGTAATGCTGTTCTTTGTTAACTACAAACTTCAGGTTTGGAGAAAAAGATGATAACTTTATTCTTATATCAGATAGGGCTGCCAGTCGGTGTCTATATTTATTTTTTCGTAAAACTAATGTTGAAAAACCTGCTTCACACTTATAGGTCTTGACAAAAGGCATTAGACATTTTATCGCGTTTTTTTCCTAAAACTGGGTACTCCTGATGACAAGTCAGTCAAAAATCCATCAGTCGTATTCTGTCAAAGACGGAGCGGACGAAGGAGAGCGTCGTTTGTCTCAATTAATGTAACGTTATTTACTCGCGTTTTAAAGTTTAGTGAAAAAACGAAAACCTGGAAACGAGGCACCTAGGTTTTCGAGAGTTTTTTAGACGACCTCGCATTTTGCTTTCAAGGCCCCTTGTCGGGTTTCGACTCACCATCTGAGAAACGCTGCCCTAGTCTATTTGGCAATTAAATGATAGAATTTTGAGTATTGTCTTTTAGTTTCATTCTTAATACTATACCACCAGAATAGGTAGACATTTCGAGCGATGTCTCTCCTAAAAATTACGCCAGCGCTTGCGGGTCTTGGGCCAGTCGGAACAGATAAAAAATGTGCGCATACTTTTTCGTTTATTTACGAAGAAAGAATGTTATACATTTATTACGAATAATATGAAGTCAAAATAAAAGTTTCTTGGTCTTAAATTATTTGGGTAGACCTCTGGCGCTTACCCATTGATTGCATAGAAGATGATTAGAATTGTGTGCTATCAAAACAATCTGGAATGCGAATCTCTATTTAAATTTAACGTATCTTCATACTCCACACTTTATTAGTTTATTGTGTTTTTAATCAGAATCAGAATACAAAATATATATTTTTATTAGCTTTGTCTTTCAAATCATTATTTTTTAATATTTTGAAAAAATTCTGAATTTTATGTTGGTAACCGATTTGTCATATCCATATATTGGAAACATTTTGGTAATATATTCTATATGATTGACCTTCAATTCCATAACACAATTTAATCAATGAATTGGTATCACTGTTTGGGAAATTATCACGTTAACCCATAGCTAGACTTGCTATATGTCCGGTTTTTTGTACGGATTGTCCAGACTTTGCAACCCTGTTCGGATTTTGGTTTCGACCGGTACTTTGGTCCGGATTTTTTGAATAACTATTAACCTTTACTTAAATACATACTTCTTAAACTTTATTTAAATAGTTCCTTTAAACAATTTGTTTTAGTTTCTTTAATGGTATAATAGTGATTATATAATAGTGTTTTATTAATTGTAATTTTTTAATTGCAGTATGAAATGAAATGGGGATATATGGAGAATATTTCTCTAATTATAAAGTACACACATATATGTAACAGACTGTGATTTAGCCGAAGGTGACCTTTTTGATGAGATCAAATCAGTTAACAATAAGATTAATATCGAAAAATCCACTGGGAAATAACAGGAGTTGTCGTGGGCAGAATAATGGCTGAAAGTTACAGAAATATCCTGAGTAAGTAATGTCAATTTTAAAAAATACCGAAAATGTCTGAGTTAGTTTTGTGCATCCCAGGAAATTTAGCCACAGTTGAAAGAACATTTTCTGTAATACTTCGCAATCAGGCCCGGATACGTCCTTCTAGATCTCTGGAGATTTCGCCATGGGCCGGATAAAACATATTTAATTTTTATCCTATTGATAGAGTATACAATTAGCCGACGTTGAAATGGTCGAAGAGGGGTGGGATAACCTAGTGGTTAGCGCGCGGGGATTGCACTCGGACGATCCGAGTTCAATCTCCGACTCTATCCAAACTGTCCCTGTCTTCACACGGAGTACGAGCATTTTAAATATGTGGGTACGCAAGTCCTTCTAAGAAGTTGATGGTAGGGGAAAGGGGTACGATCCCTGTGGATGTCGTCTCCACTGGGTTCTGATCTAAATCGGGTGGCACATTTCGGCAGTCCAAACATACACCTTAGACCTTTGGGTTGGTCCGAACGTCTGGGTCGAAGAATAAGAATGGGCCAATTAAGTCCCCCTTTCCCGTGCCGATATCTGACCTCTTATCCGGGTTTATTCACAATGAATGAAACCGCTGCTTGTGAAAATACAACTTTCTAGTACATCCTTGATAAAACTTGGTTCAAGCAAATTAAGTGCCTACAATAATTTTGAGAGTATTATGAGTCCTCTTCTACAGATTCTAAGATACAATTGTCTACAATTGTATCAATCCTTCTATTCTGTAATTGGAATACCTCCCTCTGTTTGGTACTTGATTTTCAACCTTTATTTAGATATTTTTCGGTGAGGATATGATGTCATTTTCGCCGATATTTATAGGAGTTTCTTTCTTTGTTGTCTTGCGTTTGTTGTATTATAGATACCCAACCTCCAGGGTATCCAAAATCAGGGATCCCCTTCTAGAGTATATATAATCCAAGGATACCTCTGCACTGTATCCATAATCCAAGGATTCCTTTGCACGGTATCCATAATCTAAGGATCCTTCCTCCAGGGTATTCATAATCCAAGGATACCCCCTCCAGATTATTAATAATCCAAAGATTCCCCATCCTGGGTATCCATAATCTAGGGATCTCTTCTCTGGGTATCCATATTCCAAGGATTTCCCTTAATGTATTAATAAGCCAAGAATACCCCCTATAGGGTATTCGTAATCCAGGGATCCCCCTCCAAATGTAATCAAGTATTGGTACGTTGAGATTGGATTTTGAAACAACTGAGCAGTTGAATAATCCCTTAGTAAATCCAAAGGCATTTCGGAACATTTTTGTCTATTTGACTTCGGGTTTGTTGCCCAGGTTTAAATCTAAAATAAGGGATCTAACCTATCCTCGAACTATATGCTGCACTGTGTTTACATTTGTGCTTAATTACATTGTGCATATGTTTTCGTTACTTTTCGAACAGAACGTTTTAACTTATTTATAAATAACTCTACTTAAAAAACCGCCTTAAAGGGTCAATCTATAAGCGAGGAATAAATTTATATTGCAGATAACAGAACCCATTGACCGGTTTTGCACTTTTTCTGCGCTTAGAATATGGTATAGCTAATATCTGAAGACATCCATAACCAACAGCAAGAAAACATGCTATGCACCACAAAATGTCTGTTAAATAAGCTAACTTAACTACGAAGAAAATAAAAATATCAGTTACATACAAAGTACACAGCTGGTTTGGAAATTGAATGAGCTAATGACAGCAATATATATATATATATATATATATATATACGAGCCAAGAATACCACCACTCGTATATATATATATATATATATATATATATATATATATATATATATATATATATATATATATATATATATATATATATATATATATATATATATATATATATATATATATATATATATATATATATATATATATATATATATATATATATATATATATATATATATGAGAAAGTAAAATGACTCTTTTTGCAAGCTAACATACTACGGAAAATGAAAATAATACAGTTACGTAAAAAACGAATGCGTATTCGGAAACTAAGTTTCCGGAAAAAATACCATAATTTTATCCGGAAGGAATGTACTTAGTTTTCCGAAAACTCAATCTTTTGTCTCTCTTTTCTTTAAATTCTTAATTTTCATACCATTCTGATATACAAGGTAAAAAAGAATGGCTGAAATAAACACAAAACATGAAAAAAAAAGTCATGGATGTGTGACAAAATATATTCCCAGACCTTAAGAGAAAGTTTTAAACACCGACCGAACAAGCTAAAAGCCTGAACAAATACAATCGTATAGATTTTTAAGCATCCTATGACAATTTCTCGTCTTGTTCAATAGATTGAAAAATATAGCGAGAAAGGTTAATCACGCATGAAGCATTGATTATGAAACACTTTCCAACTCCAACTGCTAATTAAATATCTCTAAAATGCAATACATTCAGCTGCGATATTTTTAAAATTATTACAGTACTACTATAATTAATTATACTTGGAAACTTAAAAGACAATCTTAAAGATTGTCTGATTCTCTATGTAAAATCAATGTATATTTCATTCATATCACTTATATTCTAGCCTCCAGAACTAAATAATTTTGCGTGAAAAAATTCAGCAATTCTTATACAACTCATCTTACAATCACTTGCTTACATTCTAACAACACTAAATATAAATTTAAACGTTTTTTAAATATCAAGAATTTTACACAAGGTAAAAAATGGATGCCGTATTTTATTTTGAAACTAGCCGCCTTTGGCGACCAGCCTGTTCGCTACCCTTGAAAATTCTGACCGTGCCAAACTCGTTGGCGCGACCTACCAGAAAGGTGTAAGGTAACTGCTTGGAAGGCCAGGAAGTGCCACACAATTTAGACCGGAACCCAATGGGGGAGGCATCCAAAGAGACCGTACCCTTCTTCCCCTACCACAAACCTCTCGGAAGGACTTGCAGTCCCACACGTTTAACGTGATCGCACACGTTTAACGTTTTGGCAATGGCGGGAATCGAACCCGGGCCTACCGAGTGAAATTCCCGCGCGCTAACCACTGGGCTACCGTGCCATCCGCGACAATCTCCATAACTTTATTTTTATTCGGCAATTTTGGGAATCGAACCCGGGCCTACCAAGTGCAAATCCCGCGCACTAACCACTGGGGTACTTCACCCTCCGCGATATTCTTCATAACTTTCTTTTTATTCACCCAATTTAGACCGGAACCAAGTGGGAGAAGCATCCACAGGGACCGTACCCTTCTTCCCCTACCACCAACCTCTCGGAAGGACTTACAGACCCACATGTTTAACGTGATCGTACTCCGCGTAAACACGGCGGCAATTTTGGGAATCGAACCCGGGCCTACCGAGTGCAATTTCCGCGCGCTAACCATTGGGCTACTTTGCCCTACGCGACAATCTCCATAACTTTCTTTTTATTCATCCAATTTAGACCGTACCCTCCTTCCCCTACCACCAACTTCTCGGAAGGACTCACGGACCCACATGTTTAACGTGCTCGTACTCCGCGTAAACACGGCGGCAATTTTGGGAATCGAACCCGGGCCTGGTAACTGGTTGGACGGCCAGGATGTGCCACCCAATTTAGACCGGAACCCAGTGGGGGAGGCATCCACAGGGAACGTACCCTCCTTCCCCTACCACCAACCTCTCGGAAAAACATACGGACCCATATGTTTAACGTGATCGTACTCCATGTCAGTGGCGGAAATCGAACCCGGGCCTACCGCGTGCAATTCCCGCGCGCTAACCACTGGGCTACTTCGCCCTCCGCGACAATCTCCATAACTTTCTTTTTATTCACCCAATTTAGACCGTACCCTCCTTCCCCTACCACCAACCTCTCGGAAGGACTCACGAACCCACATGTTTAACGTGATCGTACTCTGCGTGAACGTGGCGTAAATTTTGGCAGTGGCGGGAATCGAACCCGGGCCTACTGAGTGCAATTCCCGCGCGCTAACCACTGGGCTGCCGCGCCCTCCGCGACAATCTCCATAACTTTCTACATATTCACCCAATTTAGACGGGAACCCAGTGGGGGAGGCATCCACAGGGGCCGTATCCTCCTTCCCCTACCACCAACCTCTCGGAAGGACTTACGGACCCACATATTTAACGTGATCGTATTCCACGTAAACACGGCGGCAGTTTTGGCAGTGGCGGGAATCGAACCCGGGCCTACCGCTAACTTCCCGCGCGCTAATTTGCAATTTAAAATGACCATATGCTTAATTCCATCATCCTCATTCCATTGTTTCATTGTTCCATCATTTAAAATATCCATAAAATTAAAATATCCATTTAAAATATCCAAAAGTTAAAATATACAAAATGACCATATGCTTAATTCCATCATCCTCATTCCATTGTTTCATTGTTCCATCATTTAATATATCCATAAAATTAAAATATCCATTTAAAATATCCAAAAGTTAAAATATACATTTAAAAAATCCAGATCGTCCCATCATTTAAAATATAAATATAATAATTTATATAGAGCAAAGGAGCTCTATTCAGAACCGTGACGTCACCTCCACCTGGACGTCCCCACCCACCACCTTCCCTGCTTCAGCGGGGGAGAAACGAACGGAACGCCGAGAAATTTAAAATCATGACGTCTTTTAAATTGCGATCCTGAAGGCAATTTTCATTATTTCTGGACCAGATTAGACTTGTAAGAATGCCAGATATTTCAGCTTTCTAAAAATGTAAATTATTAGTCGAAATTATGAGTACTTTTTACTATGCGAGAATTTAAAAACCAAAAATCGTTTTTTTGAGCCAAAAGTGACTTTTGTTTTAAAATCTTTAAAAAATATTAGAAATCAAAATGGAGATTTGAAATTGATATATTTTTACTCGAAATTCTCTGCTCTTTCCGATGGTGTGAGTTGTTTTTTTCTACGACGTTTGGATCGTGGAGAAAAAAGGGCAAAAAAGGCAAAAAAAGGTCGAAATCGCATAAAACATTAAATAATAAAAAAAAAAATTAGAATTTTGAAAATCGGTTTTCACGTGTCCCCTTCCCTCCCCCCCAGGTCTCCGATTGCCAAATTTCGCAGCTCTCCGACGCGCGGTCGCGAAACGTATAGTGTATAAGACAGACACACAGACACACACACACACACACAGACATTGCCTTTTATTATTTAAGACTAGCCGCCTTTGGCCACCAGCCTGTTCGCTGCCCTTGAAAATTCTGACCGTGGCAAATTCTAACCGTGGCACACTCGCTGGCGCGACCTACCAGTAAAGTGTAAGGTAACTGTTTGGAGGGCCAGGAAGTGCCACCCAATTTAGACAGGAACTCAGTGGGGGAGGCATCCACAGGGACCGTACCCTCCTTCCCCTACCACCAACCTCTCGGAAGGACTTACGGTCCCGCATGTTTAACGTGATCGTACTCCGCCTGAACACGGCGGCACTTTTGGCAATGGCGGCAATCGAACCCGAGCCTACCGAGTGCAATTCCCGCGCGCCAACCACTGGGCTACCGCGCCCTCCGCGACAATCTCCATAACCTTATTTTTATTCACCCAATTTAGACCGGAACCCAGTGGGAAAGTCATCCACAGGGTCCGTACCCTCCTTCCTCTACCACCAACCTCTCGGAAGGACTTACGGACCCACATGTTTAACGTGATCGTGCTCCGCGTGAACACGGCAGCAGTTTTGTCAGTGGAGGGAATCGAACCCGGGCCTACCGAGTGAAATTCCCGCACGCTAACCACTGGGCTACCGCGCCCTCCGCGACAATCTCCATAACTTTCTTTTTATTCACCCAATTTGGACCAGGACCCAGTGGGGGAGGCATCCACAGAGACCGTACCCTCCTTTCCCTGCCACCAACCTTTCGGAAGGAATTATCGACCCATATGTTTAAGGTGATCGTACTCCGCATCAGTGGCGGGAATCGAACCCAGGCCTACCGAGTGCAATTCTCGCGCGCTAACTTCCCGCGCGCTAATTTAAATTTATAATGACCATATGCTAGGCTCTTAATTCCACCATCCTCGTTCCATCATTTAAAATAGCCATAAAATTAAAATATCCATTTAAAATATCTATAAATTAAAATATCCATAAATTAAAATATTCATTTAAAATCAAAAAATCATCCATATCGTTCAACCAATCCATAAATATAATAATTTCAAATACATCACCACAATTCAAACCACCATAATTCAATCATTTAAATTATTTAAAATATCCATTTAAAATATCATATAAATATAATAATTTCGCCCGATGTATACAACACTTATGCTCTATAATTCATTTAAAACCGAAAGCGCGGTCTCCATGGAGACGGGGAAGAAACTACTGCGGATGGGAGGAAAATGCCGTTGAAGAACTGAGCCGGTAGCCGACAAATTTAAAATCATGGCGTCTTTAAAATTGCGATCCTGAAGGCAATTTTCATTATTTCTGGACCAAATTAGACTTGTAAGAATGCCAGATATTTCAGCTTTCTAAAAATGTAAATTATTAGTCGAAATTATGAGTACTTTTCACTATGCGAGAATTTAAAAACCAAAAATCGTTTTTTTGAGCCAAAAGTGACTTTTGTTTTAAAATCTTTAAAAAATATTAGAAATCGAAATTGAGAGTTGAAATTGATATATTTTTACTCGAAATTCTCTGCTCTTTCCGATGGTGTGATTTGTTTTTTTCTACGATGTCTGGATCGTGGAGAAAAAAGGGCAAAAATGTCAAAACGGTCGAAATCGCATAAAATATTAAATAACAAAAAAAATAATTAAAATTTTCAAAATCGGTTTTCACGTGTCCCCTTCCCACCCCCCAGGGTCTCCGATTGCCAAATTTCGTAGCTCTCCGACGCGCGGTCGCGAAACGTATAGTGTATAAGACAGACAGACAGACGCACAGACATTGCCTTTTATTATTTACTAGCCGCCTTTGGCGACCAGCCTGTTCTCTACCCTTGAAAATTCTGACCGTGGCAAATTCTAACCGTGGCACACTCGCTGGCGCGACCTACCAGTAAAGTGTAAGGTAACTGTTTGGAGGGCCAGGAAGTGCCACCCAATTTAGACAGGAACTCAGTGGGGGAGGCATCCACAGGGACCGTACCCTCCTTCCCCTACCACCAACCTCTCGGAAGGACTTACGGTCCCGCATGTTTAACGTGATCGTACTCCGCCTGAACACGGCGGCAGTTTTGGCAATGGCGGGAATCGAACCCGGAACTACCTAGTGCAAATCCCGCGCGCTAACCACTGGGCTACCGCGCCCTCCGCGACAATCTCCATAACCTTCTTTTTATTCACCCAATTTAGACCGGAACCCAGTAGGGGAGGCATCCACAGGGTCCGTACCCTCCTTCCTCTACCAACAACCTCTCGGAAGGACTTACGGATCCACATCGTGATCGTACTCCGCGTGAAAATGGCAGCAGTTTTGGCAGTGGCGGCAATCGAACCCGAGCCTACCGAGTGCAATTCCCGCGCGCCAACCACTGGGCTACCGCGCCCTCCGCGACAATCTCCATAACCTTCTTTTTATTCACCCAATTTAGACCGGAACCCATCAGTGGGAAAGTCATCCACAGGGTCCGTACCCTCCTTCCTCTACTACCAACCTCTCGGAAGGACTTACGGACCCACATGTTTAACGTGATCGTACTCCGCGTGAACACGGCAGCAGTTTTGTCAGTGGAGGGAATCGAACCCGGGCCTACCGAGTGAAATTCCCGCACGCTAACCACTGGGCTATCGCGCCCTCCGCGACAATCTCCATAACTTTCTTTTTATTCACCCAATTTGGACCAGGACCCAGTGGGGGAGGCATCCACAGAGACCGTACCCTCCTTTCCCTGCCACCAACCTCTCGGAAGGAATTATCGACCCATATGTTTAAGGTGATCGTACTCCGCATCAGTGGCGGGAATCGAACCCAGGCCTACCGAGTGCAATTCTCGCGCGCTAACTTCCCGCGCTCTAATTTAAATTTATAATGACCATATGCTAGGCTCTTAATTCCACCATCCTCGTTCCATCGTTCCATCATTTAAAATAGCCATAAAATTAAAATATCCATTTAAAATATCTATAAATTAAAATATCCATAAATTAAAATATCCATTTAAAATCAAAAAATCATCCATATCGTTCCACCAATCCATAAATATAATAATTTCAAATACATCACCACAATTCAAACCACCATAATTCAATCATTTAAATTATTTA
Organism: Amaurobius ferox; assembly: GCA_951213105.1. Classification (NCBI taxonomy): domain Eukaryota; kingdom Metazoa; phylum Arthropoda; class Arachnida; order Araneae; family Amaurobiidae; genus Amaurobius; species Amaurobius ferox. The sequence continues at coordinate 64,923,309 of OX578135.1, read as the reverse complement.
AAATATCCATTTAAAATATCATATAAATATAATAATTTCGCCCGATGTATACAACACTTATGCTCGTAATTCATTTAAAACCGAAAGCGCGGTCTCCATGGAGACGGGGAAGAAACTACTGCGGATGGGGGGAAAATGCGTTGAAGAACTGAGCCGGTAGCCGACAAATTTAAAATCATGGCGTCTTTAAAATTGCGATCCTGAAGGCAATTTTCATTATTTCTGGACCAAATTAGACTTGTAAGAATGCCAGATATTTCAGCTTTCTAAAAATGTAAATTATTAGTCGAAATTATGAGTACTTTTCACTATGCGAGATATTAAAAACCAAAAATCGTTTTTTTGAGCCAAAAGTGACTTTTGTTTTAAAATCTTTAAAAAATATTAGAAATCGAAATTGAGAGTTGAAATTGATATATTTTTACTCGAAATTCTCTGCTCTTTCCGATGGTGTGATTTGTTTTTTTCTACAATGTCTGGATCGTGGAGAAAAAAGGGCAAAAATGTCAAAAAACGGTCGAAATCGCATAAAACATTAAATAACAAAAAAAAATAATTAAAATTTTAAAAATCGGTTTTCACGTGTCCCCTTCCCACCCCCCAGGGTCTCCGACTGCCAAATTTCATAGCTCTCCGACGCGCGGTCGCGAAACGTATAGTGTATAAGACAGACAGACGCACAGACACACAGACATTGCCTTTTATTATATAGACTAGCCGCCTTTGGCGACCAGCCTGTTCGCTACCCTTGAAAATTCTGACCGTGGCAAACTCGTTGGCGCGACCTACCAGAAAGGTGTAAGGTAACTGCTTGGAAGGCCAGAAAGTGCCACACAATTTAGACCGGAACCCAATGGGGGAGGCATCCAAAGAGACCGTACCCTCCTTCCCCTACCACAAACCTCTCGGAAGGACTTGCAGTCCCACACGTTTAACGTGATCGTACTCCGCGTGAACACGGCTACAGTTTTGGCAATGGCGGGAATCGAACCCGGGCCTACCGAGTGAAATTCCCGCGCGCTAACCACTGGGCTACCGTGCCATCCGCGACAATCTCCATAACTTTATTTTTATTCGGCAATTTTGGGAATCGAACTCGGGCCTACCAAGTGCAAATCCCGCGCACTAACCACTGGGGTACTTCACCCTCCGCGATATTCTTCATAACTTTCTTTTTATTCACCCAATTTAGACCGGAACCAAGTGGGAGAAGCATCCACAGGGACCGTACCCTTCTTCCCCTACCACCAACCTCTCGGAAGGACTTACAGACCCACATGTTTAACGTGATCGTACTCCGCGTAAACACGGCGGCAATTTTGGGAATCGAACCCGGGCCTACCGAGTGCAATTTCCGCGCGCTAACCATTGGGCTACTTTGCCCTACGCGACAATCTCCATAACTTTCTTTTTATTCATCCAATTTAGACCGTACCCTCCTTCTCCTACCACCAACTTCTCGGAAGGACTCACGGACATACATGTTTAACGTGATCGTACTCCGCGTAAACACGGCGGCAATTTTGGGAATCGAACCCGGGCCTACTGAGTGCAATTCCCGCGCGCTAACCACTGGGCTTCTTCGCCCCCAGCGACTATCTCCATAACATTCTTTTTATTTACCCAATTTAGAACGGAACCCAGTGGGAGAGGCATCCACAGGGACCGTACCCTCCTTCCCCTACCACCAACCTCTCGGAAGGACTTCCGGACCCACATGTTTATCGTGATCGTACTCCGCGTGAACACGGCGGCAGTTTTGGAAGTGGTGGGAATCGAACCCGGGCCTACCGAGTGCAATTCCTGAGCGCTAACCACTGGGCTGCCTCGCCCTCCGCAACTTTCTTTATATTCACCCAATTTAGACGGGAACCCTGTGAGGGAGGCATCCACAGGGACCGTACCCTCCTTCCCCTACCACCAACCTCTCGGAAGGACTTCCGGACCCACATGTTTATCGTGATCGTACTCCGCGTGAACACGGCGGCAGTTTTGGAAGTGGCGGGAATCGAACCCGGGCCTACCGAGTGCAATTCCTGAGCGCTAACCACTGGGCTGCCTCGCCCTCCGCAACTTTCTTTATATTCACCCAATTTAGACGGGAACCCTGTGAAGGAGGCATCCACAGGGACCGTACCCTCCTTCCCCTACCACCAACCTCTCGGAAGGACTTACGGGCCCACATGTTTAACGTGATCGTATTCCGCGTGAACACTTCGGCAGTTTTGGCAGTGGCGGGAATCGTACCCGGGCCTACCGCTAACTTCCCGCGCGCTAATTTACAATTTAAAATGACCATATGCTCTCTAAGCTCTTAATTCCATCATCCTCATTCCATTGTTCCATCATTTAAAATATCCATAAAATTTAAATATCCATCGTTCCATCATTTAAAATATCCATAAAATTAAAATATCCATTTAAAAAATCCATATCGTTCCATCATTTAAAATATAAATATAATAATTTCTACAGTGCATATGTTAAGCTCTTATTTCATTTAAAATCGGAAGCGCGGGAAACGGAAAGTAAAAACTAATTCGGTTTCTTATTGTCCCACCCATCGCTATGCATATACAGAACCGTGACGTCACCTCCACCTTGACGTCCCCACCCACCACCTTCCCTGCTTCAGCGGGGGAGAAACGAAGCGGCACGCCGAGCGGAACGCCGAGAAATTTAAAATCATGACGTCTTTAAAATTGCGATCCTGAATGCAATTTTCATTATTTCTGGACCAGATTAGACTTGTAAGAATGCCAGATATTTCAGCTTTCTGAAAATGTAAATTATTAGTCGAAATTATGAGTACTTTTTACTATGCGAGAATTTAAAAACCAAAAATCGTTTTTTTGAGTCAAAAGTGACTTTTGCTTTAAAATCATAAGAAAATATTAGAATTTGTCCCTGAGATTTGAAATTGATATATTTTTACTCGAAATTCTCTGCTCTTTCCGATGGTGTGATTTGTTTTTTTCTACAATGTCTGGATCGTGGAGAAAAAAGAGCAAAAAGGTCAAAAAACGGTCGAAATCTCATAAAACATTAAATAACAAAAAAAAATAATTAAAATTTTGAAAATCGGTTTTCACGTGTCCCCTTCCCACCCCCCAGGGTCTCCGATTGCCAAATTTCATAGCTCTCCGACGCGCGGTCACGAAACGTATAGTGTATAAGACAGACAGACATACGCACAGACACACAGACATTGCCTTTTATTATTTAAGATGTGTCACGTGATCTCTTTATATAATATGGATGTAATTATTATTTCAATTTTTATTTAAAAACTACCTAAGTTATTTTGCTGAATTATTTTTACACGTTTTACGTAATAATTTGAATATTTCCTAAAATTTTCGAACCAATTTGTGAATTTTAACTCAGCTTAAAAAATATTTGAATACTTATGTCCATAGGGTTCAATGTATTTCATTTTTTAACCAAAATAAATTAAAATTTCATTTTTTAACCAAAACACTAAAACCAAAACTAATTGGGAGATATTATTCAGTTTTATTCCCAAATGCCCCAAAGACCGTCTCAACAACATACTAAAATTTCATTCTGATAAAGTCATTTTTACGGCAGTTATTGTACGACCGGACAGACAGACATACACAGTGATCGATGCCATAAATATCTTTTAAATATGTTGGAAAGTGTTAATAGTCATTCAATTAGAAATACAATTCACGTCTTTCGTATGCCTTCGTTTCTGTTATTTATTGTCACACAGTAGCTTAAACGAAATTAAACACAGAAGAAATTTGTGTTTGTTTCAAGCATGCTTCAAATTACGTATGTTGCTGATCAAGAAATGATTCTTCTTCTTTTCGAATATCTCATTAAAATATATTCAGAAAAGGAAGAGAAAATAGAAATTTATGAACTTTGATTAAGTTTTAACGAAAATCACATTTATATTATTACAATTTGTTTGAAAGTATTTTCAATTTTATCTTGAAAAATAACAGAAAGAAATAGATGGCTAAGAATTACTTGAATGCGGGAACGTGTTTTTAATAATGTTATTACTACGGAAGTTCTTTTGTAGATTTTGCTTTCGTTTATATATAACATGAAAACCAGCTTGATATTCCTATCACGATAATGCAAATGAAATTGCAATTGTGACGGCTTATGATAATCGATATGATTTTAATTCGTTAGATTTTTATAGCCCTTCACTTTGTGTGATAGTATATAATGCTAAAAGAAGACACGACTGGTGTCAGTTTTAGTGGAAAATTTATTTAATTTTAGTTCTTACTAGTTGCCTTCGGCGACCAACCTGTTCACTTCCCTTGAAAATTCTGACCGTGGCAAACTCTCTGGCGCGACCTACCAGAAAGGTGTAAGGTAACTATTTGGATGGCCAGGAAGTGCCACCCAATTTAGTGCCAACCAATTAATTACGCAGTGGGGGAGGCATCCATAGGGACCGTACCCTTCTTCCCCTAACACCAACCTCTCGGAAGGACTTACGGACCCACATGTTTAACGTGATCGTACTCCGCGTGAGCACTGCGGCAGTTTTGGCAGTGACGGGAATCGAACTCGGGACTACTGAGTGCAATTCCCGCGCGCTAGCTACTGAGCTACCGCGCCCTCAACCCTGTAGAGTTAACAAGATTTGGTTTAGTTTAATGATGTTAAAACTAATAATGAAATTTTAAGGCACCGCGACAATCTCCATAATTTTCTTTTTATTTATTTTTTTATTTTTCCAGTGTTTAAGTTTTTTCATTGTGGTCTCAACCACCACCCGATGTAAGCAATATATCGCCACAATTCAATCCAGCATAATGAGCCAAAAACCTTATAAAAAGCAAACACTAATTCAGTTTTTAATTATCCCTAGGCCAAAAACCGTGCAAACAGTAATTCAATCGTTAAAATTTTATAATGACCATATGCTGAGCTCTTAATTCCATCATAAAATAAAACGTAATATAATTTAAAATATCCTCATTCCATAGTTCCATCGTTCCAATGTTCCATCATTTAAAATATCCATAAAATTAAAATATACATTTAAAATATTCATAAATTAAAATATCCACTTAAAAAATCTATATCGTTACATCATTTAAAATATAAATATAATAATTTCATATAAATATAAAAATTTCACTCTGTATACTGTTACCATCACCCGATGTATATAATACATCACCACAATTCAATCCACCATAATTCAATCGTTTAAATTTTATAATGATCATAAGCTAAGCTCTTAATTCCAGCATTAAAAATATCAAGCAATTTTTTAACCCGATGCACAATCTCCATGGAATCACCGTGCGTCTCACCTCGCAGTGCGCCTGCGCGGGTATGGGAGAAAAACTTATTTTGCCGGCTTGCCGCCGAGAAATTGAAATTCGGAAATTCTTAAAATCGGGATCCTGCTGCTACTTTTTCATATTTCTTGACCAGATTGGGCTTGTAAGAATGCCTGATGTTTGAGCTTTCTAAAAATGTAAATTATTAGTCGATATTGTAGGAACTTTTCCCGATGCGAGGATTTAAAAGCGAAAGTTCGTTTTTTTGAGCCGAAAGTGACTTTTGTTTTAAAATCTTCAAAAAATATTAGAATTTGTCCCTGAGATTTGAATTTGCTATATTTTTACTCGCAATTGTCTGTTCTTTCTGGTCGTGTGATTTGTTTTTTTCTACGACGTCTGGATGGTGGAGAAAAGAGGGGAAAAATAGAAAAAACGGTCGAAATCGCATACAACATTAAATAACAACAACAACAAAAATAATTCAAATTTTAAAAATCGGTTTTCACGTGCCATCTCTCCCCCCCCCCCCGGGTCCCGATTGCCAAATTTCGTAGCTTTGCGACGCACGGCCGCTGAGCCTATAGTGTATAAGACAGACAGACACAAAGACATTGCCTTTTATTATTTAAGACAGAACTCTCCTAAGCTCGAGAGAGGAGAATTCCTAAAGCTCGAATCGTGTTACCATTGTAGATTCCACCATCTGTCAATCTGTATCCCACTCTTTGGCATTCTGCAGAAAGAAATAATCGATAACTGCAATGACTTCTTTTCTTCTCCTTCATTGACTCAACATATCGGTGTGGGCATTGGCTTTTTGGGTTACTTTGTTCCATATAGACCAGTTATTGGCGATAGTTCTCCAGTTCATTCTTGGCTACACAGTCAGCCCATCAAAGTTTTCATTTTCCTCTAAGCACTAATTCCAATTGGCCAGCCTAACTCCAATGGGTCAACTCAGAAATATATTTTTCGTATATATTTCATCCGGCATTTAAATGATATGCCCAGTCCATTTCATTTTTCACGTGCATTTTTACGTATATTTTAGGCATTTATTAATATATTGTTATTGATATTAGCAGTATAGTTAGAAATAAAACATTCTTCGCCATACGACATTTGTCTGTATACTACCAAATATGCTTCTTAGAATCTTTCTTTGAAAAATCTGCAGTGTGTTTCAAGTCTCAGAGTCATTGCCAATGTCTCCTAGGCATAAGAAACACCACAGATCAAATTAGAACTTTGTATTCGTATTAGTAATGTAGATCTTTGCATCAGATCTGACTTTAAGCAGTTCCGTTAGCAGCAGTGGTTCTTCTCTTAATTTCTGCATCTATATCACTTCTGATGTTAACTTTTGAGCAAAAGTAAATGGTGTTTTAACTTTCTCAAACCCATATGAACAAATTTCTGATATTGATGCTTAATACCCTCACAGCAAAGATCGTCACATGTGTGACAGTGATTTTGTAGGCACGTGACACCTTGATCACAATTGTGACATTATATTTGTGACTTCTATGCAACGTTATGTATTAGTAACTTTGTAACTTCATTGTGACTATATTCTGTGACGTTTCCACAATTTAATTAACGCGTAACAATGTGACGACATTACAATGGCAATTACAATGTGACGTCACAAACAAGTTAATATGCGACTTCGCAAATTACCATGAAAATGAACAAAATGACTTCGCTGTGACCTCAATATGACATTGCCGAGATGTACTACGACGTCCTGTGACGTCCCAAAGTCACAGTGTGGCGTAAATATTATGTCACTTTAAAAAAAAAATGCTGTTAGGGTAATTTTGTACATGTAATGAATTTAGTTCTATTGTGATTGATCACCAGATGCATTTTTTTAAAAGTTTGATAGGGATAAGATTAACTGTTTTAGTGTTGCAGGATTTCAGTCTTTGTGGACTATTTAAATCTTGTAAAGCTGTGGTTAGTAGACATATATTATATTATCACAGGGTGTTTTGAAATCGATGAAAATATGGTGGAGTTCAGTATTATATTCTTTACAATTTTAAAGGATTTGTCATAGGCTAAAAAATTTTTCCGATGTTTAAAAGTGAGTTTTAAAATGCGTAAAACTGCGAAATGCAAAATTTATATTAATTCAAAAATATATATAATTTCAAATAAGTTTATGTGTCAGTTTGTGCAATTAAACTCAATTAAATAAATTATGAAAGAGAAAAATAATTTGAATCTGTAGGGAAAATTATATAATGCCCACATTAATTTTTTTTAAAATTCAGATTATACATTTTCTTTCATATCAAAGTATACTGAAAATATACCGCAACATACCTAAAACAACGTAGGTGATTTTCAAAATATAATTGAATTATTCACGCCTTGGTATTGAAGAAAATATGTATACTGCATTTATGTTTTTATTGCATATTTAATTGCAAAATTCTACGTATTGTTTGAAGTGAAGGAATATATTACTATCATTTGTTTTTCATTTCTTCATTTTCTTTCAGTATATTATTTACATTAAATCAGATTTTTATCAAGGGGGATAACATCTTGGGGTTTGATATGATAAATATGTATTGCTGTTTATATTTTCACAAAAATTCTTTATACACAGGTGTAGTAGTTGGGCGTTTAGCTTATGTAAATGCTTGTTTTTATTTTGTCTATAACACATTTCTTCGCCTAATTTTATTCAAAAGTGTTTCAGGAATCTCTTATTTTCTTTGATTTATACCAATAAAAGTAAAGCAATATAAACTATTTTGTGTTTAAGAATGACTGAAGAAAAATAAGACTGAAGAAAAATCTAATGCATCTTAATGCGAATCTAATGCGATTTTCTTTACATGCTAACAAATTCAAATATTGGGTGGAAAATAATTCAAGTTAGAATTTTTTAAGAACCACTGCTTTGTATAAAGAAATTTCAGGTGTTGTTATTTATTTCATACAACAAAAAGTTTTATGGCTAAAATTTAACATGAGACATTTTTCAAACGTCTTCTATTGAGTATTTTGGTAAATATTCTAAACCATAAAAAAACGTAAATTCTGTGAAAAATGATACCTCTTACTCACCTGCTCAGTGCGTTACATATTTTCTGACATACAGTAAAAAGGAATCATTAGAAAAATAAAAGGGGTTATAAGCCGCTGTCAATTTTTTGCAAGTGTCACATGAACTCTCTGCCACCAAAGTTAATAGAGGAATAGATTTTTAATTTCTTATAAATGGGAAATTAAAACTGGTTTTTAAATCTTCATAAAAAATTTATTTTTATTACGTTAATATAGTACAAGAATGTTGTAAATGCTCTTGTGTATGTCGAAATATTTTGCTTCTAAAACTGATATATGGGACGTGGTCGACTTTTACACAGACAGTGTAATAATCATTTTTGAGAAAAAACATTCCAAAAAAAAATGCTTTGTGTGACTTAAATACTTTGCTTTTAATATTTTTGATAAAGTGTTTTTAGTATGACTGATTTTTACTTATTTTTACGTAATTCTGTAAGGATAAACGTATGACTAGTATAATTTTTTTTAAATACTCGTAACTTCTGGTGAAAATAAGTATCTATGATTATAAAATTCAACATTTAATATGCATATTGTTTATTGTTGCTAAAATCAAGGTATTAATAAAAATTAGCGTATTAGCCAACAAGTTGGAAACACTAAGTGGTTTTATGAAACAATAAGTGGTTTGATGAAACATTAAGTGATTTAACGATCGGTTAGAAATTGACCATACCTAAAAGTTTCGATTATCCGAGATCCAATGTGATAATATTTTTCCACTGTTTCTGATAGCTTTTCTCTCCCTCCTTTCATCTCTTCACGAAACTTCATCCATTTTATATGTCCAGATGAGTAACAGCAGCTGATATTATTACAGATTTAGTGAGTGAAAGCGAAGGTGATGGTGTTGATGTGTGTTCAGGAGAAGGTTCACGGATTTCGCTTATGCAAAGTTTAAATGTGATTGAGACAGCATTATGACACATCTAACAGCAAGATAAAGACTACTTCCGGTAACCTACTGTTGTTGAGATGTCCCAAAAATATCGCAACCAACTAGAGTGCTTTGATACGTTCTCTAAAGCAAAAAAGTGAGGTATTTCTTTAAAACACAATGTATATAGAAATAATTCTTCTTTTAAAATATTTTTTGGTACTGTACTCCGGATGATGTACAGTGCAAAATGTACTATGGTATAAAAAAACACATAATTATATATGCATTTTTGTATATATTATTTATCTTACATTGCATATTTTCTTATTAGAAGGAATATGAAATACTAGAAGGGAGGGGAACATTGCCACAAGGCCAGGAATAAATTGTACAGTGCCGTATACGAAGTTTTTCCGAGTTAATCAAGTTTTATTGTTTTTGAGCTGTTATGGGTTGATATTCTCCCAAATAATCGAAACTCTACTGTACTTTGATTATAAAAATCACAAAATATTATATATACTTTTTGACAGGCTATGAAAGTTTTTCTTCAAATTCTTTTCAGAAAAAAATGTTATAGTTAATCTCACTCAGCTAATAAAAACTCTCTGCGATTTATACTATATCATATGTTTGATCATATGTTATCAAGTTATCGGTTTCACGCATTACACACACACACATACATAAATACGAAAACCGTTTCAAAGTGCTTTGGTATGCGTTTAGCAGGTGTTAAACTGTAAATTTCTGTGAAAATTTCGAATTCAATTTTTTAGAAACAACTTTTCAATGCACTTTATTTAGAGAAAGTAAATATTAACCCGTAGTCTGAGAGAAGTTGTTTGTTATTAAAAATGAGGCACTACCTATATAAAAAGTTGATTATATACAAATAGAGATATTTAAGAAAATCTAGGCTATTTTGTTTGTGCATGATGTTATGCAAACGAAATTTATGTGTAAAGCCGTTCTCGAGTTATGGCTAAAATTTTTAGAGCAAAATAATTACACTATTTTTAAATTTATCAAACAAAATTATAAGAGTTAAGATTTTCACCTTTATTTATATGTAAAATACCATGTGTATGCAAAGCTTCAAGTTTCTACTTCCATCAGTTTGGACTGCGTAATTCACAAATTAGCCAGTTAGTCAATTTCATTCAGCTGTTTTATATAGGAAAAAATACTCAGCTATTTTTAACTTTCCAAATAAAATTCCAAGATTTTAAATTTTTATCATTATGTATAGATCAATTCCCACGTGTATGCAAAATTTTAAGTTTGTACCTTCATTAGTTTAGGCTGTGCAAGTTTATATTTTTTTGTCAGTCCCACTCAGCTATATAAAGTTCAAATAAAAGAAATGTAGATTACGTGCATTTGCATCTAAATCCAATGTTTTGAATATTTTAAAGAGAAATATCAACTTTCTTCATGCTGTCCACGCGAATCTGAAACACTCTCTTTATTTTTAATTTTAAAAGAAAAGAAAAGAATTTTTAAGAAAATCTAAAAATGCTTTTTAACCGTTTTTCAATAGAGAAGTGGTTTTAGATAATATTATGTAAAATAAAATTTCCCCAAAAAATAGCAATTTTGAAAGAAACAGTAGTTTTAAGCAAAAACACTTCGTAGGCTTTTAAGCAGTTTCGAGATGTTGGGCGAATGCCAGTTGCAAAATTTAATAGATACGGAAATACACTATAACACTATTTTCTTTCTACCGAAGAAATGTATTTGAAAATACAACCTTATTCCTTTAAAGTAAATGGAATTTTACGGCAATGTCTTCATTGCATTGAAATTTATTGTTGTAAAAACTTTCTTATTTATAAATTTTTGAAATATCGGTTAGTTTTTGTTGTAATTATCTCTTCATATAATTTCATTTTATGTAGTTGATGTGTTAATAGCTTGATTAATTCATAAGATATGAATTTTACTGCATTTCATGAGAAAATAGGGAATACGGTCATTTTTGCAAGAAATTTTAAACTAAAAAAATATAAAAAGATCGGGATATTTCCGCGAGTTTCCTTGCAAAAAAATTGGGCATTCTACCCGTGAACAAAAATATATGCAGTTTTTAGAATTTATTTTATGTATTCTTATCAACAGGATACACGCAGCATACTACCCAAATTGGGTCCAAATTATTCTAGCGGGCTTTGAGATTATGAAGAATCACTGATTTTGATAGAATATTATTTTATAGCTAAACTACATACATTTTTTTAAAAAAATTTCTATATTCACTTAATAATATACGTAACGTGCCACTAAAATTTGGCCCAAAACGATTCAGCGGTTTGTGAGATTGACAAAATTCAGTTTTATAGCTGAACTGCATGATATTTGTCTGCATTCTTATCTGCATAATATATGAAACTTGCCACTCAAATTTGGTTCGAATTGCTTCAGTAATTTCTGATATTACGAAAGGCCAGCGACCTAACTTTCATTCACCTATATCCACATATCGACAAAAGTAACTTTCGATATATAGCAACACTTCCAATGTATTTATACGAAGAAAACTCGACTGTTGATTGCAATACGAATGTCATATTTCTCTTAATCTACATCGGTTAATGAAAATAGTTTGCTAAATTTGCTGCTAAAAGCATATTTATCCAGAAAAGTGGTGCAAGTCACAATTACTATCACCATGCTTTCACCTAGTTTAATGCGAGGAAAGTAGAAAGGTTTTAAACATAAAGTATCCTCCTCATTTTGGACCGAAATTCTGCATAAGATCCTTTTTCTTCGTTTTATTACATGTTATTATCTTCGTATTTATATAGGTTAAACTATTCATTTGATCATAGTGTTTATTTTGAGTTTTTTTTTTATACCTTGAATTGTTATTATTATATTTAATATTTTTTCAAATGTTGGAACACTTGAAATCAAAGGTATAGGAATTTTGCAGCCTTTGTACGGGAACTGCAAAGTTCTTGAGAACTTTTTTCGTTTCATATTCGAAATACTTTTGTTAGAGATATCTTTGCATTTCCAGACTGGCATACAATCTCCAAGTGCTTGGCAGCTAACTTATGGAAACTGCAGAGTTCTTAAGAACTGTGTTCGATTCAAATTAAGAAATACTTTTATTAGAGACATACTATAACTTTTAGAGACAGGTATACAATTTCCAGATAATAGGCAGCATTCATAGGGGTGCTGCAGAGTTCTTGAGAACTTTACTCGATTCATATTAGAAATACTTTTGTTAGAGATATCTTTGCTTTTCCAGACTGGCATACAAACTCCAGGTGCTAGGCAGCTATCTTATGGAACTGCACAGGTATACTAAGAGCTGTGTTCGATTCAAATCGAGAAATACTTTCATTAGAGACTTGCTATAACTTTTAGAGATAGGCATACAATCTCCAGATAATAGGCAACATTCATAGGGATGCTGCAGAGTTCTTGAGAACTTTATTTGATTCATATTAGAAATACTTTTGCTAGGGACATGCCTTTACTTTTTCAGACTGGCATACAATCTCCAAGTGCTTGGCAGCTAACTTATGGAAACTGCAGAGTTCTTAAGAACTGTGTTGGATTCAAATTAAGAAATACTTTTATTAGAGACATACTATAACTTTTAGAGACAGGTTTATAATCTCCAGATAATACACAGCATTCATAGGGGTGCTGCATAGTTCTTGAGAACTTTTCTCGATTCATATTAGAAATACTTTTGTTAGAGATATCTTTGCTTTTCCAGACTGGCATACAATCTCCAGGTGCTAGGAGCATACAATCTCCATACAATCTCCTGGTGCTCAATCTCCAGGTGCTGGCATACAATCTCCAGGTGCATCGAGAAATACTTTCATTAGAGACTTGCTACAACTTTTAGAGATAGGCATACAATCTCTAGATAATAGGCAACATTCATAGGGATGCTGCAGAGTTCTTGAGAACTTTATTTGATTCATATTAGAAATACTTTTGCTAGAGATATGCCTTTACTTTTTCAGACTGGCATACAATCTCCAGGTGCTAGGCAGCTAATGAAGGCGTCGAAATGAACACGCATGCATATTTTTATAAATACAACAAGTTTACTTTTAAACTTTAGAAAATGTAAAATAACTCCACTAACTTAAGTTACACATAATAAATCAGCATGTACATGATCCATATTTTCTGCCATCTCTGCATCCACATACTGCACGTTCTACGTCGCACCAACTCATATCATCTTGAACCTCCTTGAACCATCTCTCTCTTGCTTTGCACTTCGCCTTTTTATAACCTGGTTGCCAGCTCCACCTACAGTCCGCAATCTGCGCGGCTGATATTTAAATTTAGACTCTTATTTCCCCGGGGAAGACACTGCTTGACAATTAAGAAGTCGAGGATAGAAAGGTCAACCTTTACAAGCTTTCGTATGGAAACTGCAGAGTTAAGAACTGTGTTCGATTTCAATTGAGAAATACTTTCATTATAGAGACATGTTATTACTTTTAGAGACAGGAATACAATCTCCAGACAATAGGATACTGCAGAGTTCTTAAGAACTGTTTGATTCATATGATAAATATTTTTGCTAGAGACATGCCTTTACTTTTCCAGACTAGCATACAATATCCATGGGCTAGGCAGCTGTGGAAACTGTAGAGTTTTTAAGAACTGTGTGCGATTCAAATTGAGAAACACTTTCATTAGAGACATGATTTTACTTTTAGAGACAGGTATAGAATCTTCAGGCAATAGGCAGCATTCATAGGGATATTGAAGAGTTCTTAAGAACTATTTTCGATTCATATTAGAAATTTTTTTGTTAGAGACATGCCTTTACTTTTCCAGACTGGCATATAATCTTTAGGTGATAGGCAGTTATCATACTGTTGTGAACACGCAATATTCCTTTTGGCACCTCATCTTTCATCTGTTTCGAAGACCAGGCGAAACAATGCAGTCCATGACGTCAGCATGACGTGAAGATGGCGTGAGACCAGAGTTGCCAGGACTTAATAGTTAGAAGAATGGATGTTAGATTTGGCGATTTATCACCAATTTGGCAACATTTGGTGACTTCCGGAATGTTTCATTAATTTCTCGATAGAACGATTATTCTTTGAGATGTAGATATTTCTAGAAGTTTCTTTGGAGAGACTATAAAAAGGACTCACCCCTTCTGTTGGAGTTGAGTTGATGAATGAACATAACATGAGCCACATTGAACTGTGAGTTTTGTCAATGTTTAGAAAATAGTAGCTGATGTTTTGTGAAATTACTTTCGACAACGTTTTGAGAATAATATCGCTTATTCTGTAAAATTAGTGGAGCATTTAAGTGCTGTTTGATTGTATACTGACTGTTCCTGTTTACGTTTTGCTTGTGAATAAACTTAAGTTACCCAGAAACTTTAACTCGTTCTTGTACCTTGCGTATACACCCACGATTCTAGGGGATACGTTTCGTAACAGTAGGGAAACTACAGCGTTCTTAAAAACTGTGTTCGATTAAAATTGACAAATACTTTCATTAGAGACATGTTTTTATTTTTAGAAACATGTATACAATTTACAGGCGCTAGTCAGCATTCATAGGGATATTGCAGAGTTCTTAAGAACTTTGCTCGATTTAAATTAGAAATACATTCGCTAGAGGTGTGCCATTATATTTAGAGTCAGATATACAATCTCCAGCCGCTAGGCAGCATTCATAGGGAAATTGAATAGTTCTGAAGAACTCTGTTTGATAAAATTATAGATACTGTGGTTAAAGCCATGCCTTTACTTTCAAAGACAGATATATAATCTCCAGGCTTTAGGCAGCTTTCACAGGGAAACTAAAGATTTCTTATGAGCACTGTTCGAATCAAATTAGTAATACTTTTATTATAGATATGAATTTATTTTTATAGACAAATATACACTCTCTAATCATTATTATTAAGAATTGTAAATGGCTGACAATTTTATTAACACAAATATAAACAATAGTACGAACCAAGTCACAATTTAAAAATTTACTCAACTGGCACAAATACAGGAGTTGAACTTTTCCCGGCTACTATTTGTGTATCTTTGCATTGCAGTTCAGTTTCTTTTTATCAAAGTCTCGTAGTATTCTTCTTGAATATGAGTTCATGATATAGTTTAACCTTTCAGTTCAGTATATTTCTAACACTCAGGCAACTAATTATAGTAATTGCAAATTGTAAGTGAGAGGTTAAATCACTCATATTATGTAAGAAATAGTCTCATTAGAATAGTACCATTACAAGATTTTATTCCCATTTTGTCTTTAGTGCACATCTATCTTTATCTTGGTATCATTAAAGAAAATTTACTAAAGTTCAGTTCAATTTCTTGGAGTTCTTCCTTGACGCGAACATCTATTTCATCTTTTATGTTGAGAAAAAGTAATTTTCGAATTTTTTTCTTTTTTGGCATTAATCTCAGATATTATGATCCATATAAATTTTGTAAATATTTTCAAACTAGCAAGGTAGAGACGGATCTGGGTCATTATGGCATATATCTTGAGATTATTGACATACGTTTATTTATTCTTTTGTACTCGAAAATATTTAAATCAGGTTTGCCAATTTTTACTTTCCCTACAATGCATGGTAGCGTACAGGGAAATTATTGGAATCGTGTCGAAAATTGTATTAAAAGTTTTCGGCGGATCTAGACGTCGCATGTACTCTAGAACCTTAAAATAACATTTTAACGTGACATAAGTATGCTTGTATATGTCTGCCTGTGTGCATGTCTGTTTGTATGTCTATTTGTCTCCTGTGCAATGTATGTATCCACTCCAGCTGAAATATTAATTGACAAAATTTCATAAAATTTGGTAGATAAGTTACTTGTAGGATATCCTGGTGTTGATTAGGTTTTGGTATGATTCGGATTAAAAGAACCTGTCTTGTTTTTGCGAAATAGCAAACAAGAATTGTATGTATGCACTCCAACTCAAAATGTAATTTCAACTTTTTCTATAAAATCAACTTAATTTAAATTAAAAGTATATATAAGTGTTACATACACTGTACATATACTGTGTTATAGTTAATCTGCTTCGAATAAGCTCCATAAGCACTCATTGCATTGCCATTATGTAATACAGATGTTATTACAGAAGCCAATCTTCTTGTCTGGCTTTTATTGCTATGGGACAGACAATATTGAGAGCGATTAAGAGAATATAAAAGTCAGTTTCATGTCAGATACTAATAGAATTAGAGACGCCACATGGAATTAAAATTTTTTTAGATTATTTCAGATGTTGAAGGTACTTGATGTACTTGCAAGTTAAAACAGATAACATTTGTCTCATTTACAGATACATCATTTTATTTTGAAACCATTCCTTAGAAATATATGTAATACAACATTGTGTTCAAAATTTGCTTACTAATGTAATCACAGAATTATAAACACACATTTATCTATAATTGAAAATATAAAAATTCACATTTTAGTATTTTATAACATTTTATAAAAAGCTTCGTTTCTAGGCTTTAAAAATATATCATAAAAGTAAAAAATGGCACCGTGAAATGAAACTACCCGTCTAATATAAAATAAGTTGCAGAAAGTTATTCTATCTAAATTTCTAAAGAAAGGTTATCAGAGGAACGAACACCCATAACATCATTTGCAGTGATGACAGAAAAGCAATTCTTCTGCGATTAGGGCCATGCATGTTCCCTTGGGGAACAATTGATTTTCTGTCATTCATCCTTAGAATTTAGAATTTTGTTAATGGCAGTGAGCGTAGCCAATGGCGTGAAGCAAATGGTCTTATTTGAATATTGAAAAATGTGGAAGTATGCTAAATTTTCAAATTTCCAGACTTTCAAGAAATTCTGTCTCATATTTGTCGTACAACCAATTCCTTATAAACTTAAGATCGATTAATGTGGATGGTAGATTGGTTGAGATATAGCACTCTGAAGAATTCTCTTTATAGGATAGTTCTAAGAAACATATTTGTAATAGTAAACATATAATAAATAAGTTAACATATAATAAGTAAATATATTATAAATAATAACTATAGTAAACATATAATAAATAAGTAAACATATAATAAGTAAATGTACTATAAATAATAATTATAGTAAACATATAATAAATAATAACTAGTAAATGTATAGTAAATAATATCTATAGTAAATACATATTAAATAATGACTAGTAAATGTATAGTAAATAATATCTACAGTAAATATATATTAAATAATGACTAGTAAATATATAGTAAATAATAACCATAGTAAACATATAAAAATAATAACTAGTAAATATATAGTAAATAATATCTAGTAAGAATATATAACATAATAAACTAAGCATTTGTGATTTTAAATATACAATGCATAATTGCACTATAATACTAAATGAGGAAGTCACAATGTAAAGTGCGATAAAATGATAAAAGATGATGCAATTATTGGGGTTGCTTCTTGATTTATTACTTAAATACTTGCTTTACTGTTAGTGCGAACAAGCTTAAGCAATAAATATTATAATAATACCATAAAGGTGTCAGTGCCAAAATACGGCAATTAGATTCATGCCACTAAATGTACCAATAAATGATTTTGGAATATACTACTGTGTTTACTTCCCACAATAACCTACTAATAATCGCTTGTTGCTTTAACAACCTGCACCTAAATAATTTCGGGAAATTAAAAACATTAATTCAAAAGTCTATACAATAATGAAGATTGATTAAAATTTTAAATGGTTTATTTAGAGTAAACTTCAACAAATAAAAAATTATTTAAAAATACAGAAAAATTAGATTATCAAAGAAAAATAACCGTTCAAAAATACTTATTTTAGGCCACACACAATTTTATAATAATTAATAATTAATTTTTACTCATTAATAAAACTCTACGTGCATATGTGGAAGAGTAGTGGACAATGTAATGACACAAAAATTTAAAACCAAAGACTAACAAACTGCAACACACTTCAAAATTATCATTCTGCTTTAAAATACTTCCTAAATTAATTCTGAATTTCCTTAAATTAACTCACAAGTACATTTGAAATTAGTTGACCTGGTGTCCATTGTCATAGGAAAATAACATCCTTGATACTTAGGGAACACAAATATGTACACTTGTCAGTATAGACTTCATTCAAACTTTGTCACTGAAAAATTATTTTCAAAAGTGCTCTAATTTTATTGTTCTCGACGTATATCTGCATGTGAACATATTTCGAACCTTTGATCTACCGGAGAGCCATTTCTTGTTTATCCGATAATTCATTTAACAGTAATTGGAAAATAAATGTACTCCTACAGTATAGCTTGAAAGTTCGTTCTTTTTCTTCCTTTGAAGCCAAACCTCAGTTGACCACCTCTCACTGTCAGATTGGTCAAGCAAGACTTTGAGAGTCCACTTCAACAGTAGGCGCTTGCAATTCGGTTCCAGTAGCTCAACAGTAGAGCGTCGGTTATCCAGTTCGAAGTTTCAGGGTTCAAATCCTGGTTGGGGCGCAAGGCTCTTTACAATGGCGCCTGAAAGAATTAATCCTGTAGGTTAGTGCAAATATGTCGGAAGTCTGAAAGTGACCCTAGTATGACTAGCACGGATTCAGAGGACTCTGGTATATGGAGTAACTAAACAGCTTGATCCTCCTTTGCAGACATTGTTGTCCAAGGAGTATCGAACAGTTTGGAACAGGGTATGTCAAATACCTGTCTTTTTGAGAGGTTCTTCGTTTGGGATTGAAGCTGTCCCACCCATTAGCAAAAAGTTAATGTTATAGCAACTTCTTAATGGGCATTTTTATGACCACCTTGTGGAAACACAAGCCAAGAATTACATGCAAAATAAATGCTAACTAGATGCTAAAATTCAGTAGTTGTGTCGTTATTTAGTTTGACAAAAGAGAGGTAAAACCAATGGACAGTAATAGGCACAAAAATGAGCATAAAAAAGGGTAAATCTAAGATGAGACAGAGAAAAACAAATAAAACGTATAAAACATGGTCTACACAAATAAAACATTAAATACGAATTTTATATGCCCCTGTTGAAACTTTTTGGCAATTATTTTCCGCATACGAAAGCTTAAATTATTGTTCAGGTTTCCTCTAAAGGGACACTTATAACAATAAAAATCTGATGTGAGCAGCACATGACTTTCCCTGCCGACTTATATTAACGTTCTCTTTATTTTAATTAAATTTATTTCACTTTTAATTCAATTTTCGTTCTCATTCGGTAACCTGGCTTATTTTCAAAGGTGGCGTAGGGAAAGTACGAAAAACTAAAATATCTCGAGAACGCCTTGTCCTAGTGTAATGGGGTTGGTCTTATTCCTTTCGTCTTTAAAAATTACGTATTAAATCAGCATTTAATGGATATATTTGAGTATACCCAGTTCTTTAGTTTAGATTTGGACGATTTTTGCTGGCCATTTTACAAAAAAAGGCAGGTCATTTTTTTTCCGAATCATACCAAAATCTAATCAGCACCAGAGTAACCCACAAGTGACTCATCTACCGAATTTTGTGAAATTCGGTCTATTAGTTTTTTAGTTAGAGTGGATACAAGCTTTTGCGGGCCATTTCGCAAAAAAGGCGGGTTCTTTTATCCCGAATCGTACCCAAAACTAATCATCACCAGACTCGCTCACAAGTAACTTACCTACCAAATTTTGTGAAATTCGGTCGATTAGTTTTTTAATTAGAGTGGATACAAAATCTGTACAGACAGACAGACACACAGACACACACACAGACGTCACGCTAAAAATAGTTTTTTCGTATTCTAGAGGTCTCGAAACGTATAGATCCGTCGAAAACTCGAGTTGCGATTTTCGGCATGATTCCAATACTTTCCCTATACATTACGATGTATTGCAGGGAAAGTAAAAATCTGATGTGGGCAGCACATGACTTTCCCTGCAGACTTATATCCACGTTCTCTTTATTTTAATTAAATTCATTTCACTTTTAATTCAATTTGCGTTCTCATTCGGTAACCGGACTTGTTTTCAAAGGTGGTGTAGAGAAAATACGAAAAACTAAAATATCTCGAGAACGGCTAGTCCTAGTGTAATGGGGTTGGTCGTATTATTTTCGTCGTTAAAAATTACGTATTAAACGAGTATTTAGTGGATATATTTGAGTATACCTAGTTCTTTAGTTTAGATTTTGACGATTTTTGCGGGCCATTTTGCAAAAAAAGGCAGGTTATTTTTTTTTCGAATCGTACCAAAATCTAATCAGCACCAGATTGGCCTACAAGCGACTTATCCACCAAATTTTGTGAATTTCGGTCCATTAGTTTTTCAGTTAGAGTGGATACAAGTTTTTGCGGGCCATTTCACAAAAAAGGCGGGTTCTTTTATTCCGAATCGTACCCTAAACTAATCAGCATTAGCCCCGCCCACAAGTGACTTACAAAATTTTGTGAAATTCGGACCATTAGTTTTTTAGTTAGAGTGGATACAAAATCTGCACAGACAGACACACAGACAGACAGACACACAGACACACAGACAGACAGACAGACACACACACAGACGTCACGCTAAAAATGGTTTTTTCGTATTCTAGAGGTCTCGAAACGTGTAGATACGTCGAAAACTCCAGTTGTGATTTTCGGCACGATTCCAATACTTTCCCTATACATTACCATGTATTGCAGGGAAAGTAAAAATGTAGATGAAGATATTTGCATATTTAAGACATTTCATAAACGTTATAAGTATCTTTGAAACACCTTAAATCTGTTAAACAACTTGTGCTGTTTATCACTTGGAAATGTATTTCCAGTGGACTTACTATTTTAATGCTTACAATTTTATTTAGTTTAAATTTTATTTATACGATTTAATACAGTATGTGAAGGTTTTTTATTATCATTTACATTTCTATTTTGACCTTCAAACGTAGCACATGGCACGTTTCCAACAATGCCAAAGTTTATAGGGGGGGGGGGGGAGGTGTTGTTCTAATAACATTTAGATAAAAGGTTATATTCTTGTTATTGAATATAATCGCGTTAGCAGTTTACATAGTCAAAGTTTTACTGAAAGAATGTTTACTCTTTTATGGGACCGTAAATATTTAGCTTTGATATAAAGTAACTTTATTCATGTAAATATGCATTAATGATATAAATATACAATCAATTAAAAGTTAAGCCATCAGAATACGAAATTAAATGAAAAAGGACAAATATTTGTAACTTATACTAAACATATCAATTATGGCTGTTATCAATGTTACTAGATAACAAATGTTTGTTTATGTCAATATTGTCATTCCAAATTAGTATGATTCAAAGAGAATAGACCAACTGTAAAGTGAATTTAATGTGCAGTATTAATAAGTTTTCAGTAAATATCTTCTGTGAAAATCAGATTTCTTCAGTAAAAATTATATAATTACATTGCCTCAGACTATAAATATTAAAAATCTGATGTGGGCAGGACATGACTTTCCCTGCAGAGTCAAATTCATATGGTCTTTATTTCTTTCATAATTCATCAGATTGAGTTTTATTAAACCAAATAACACAAAATTTGCATTTTTAATTCAATTTTTTTTCGATAATTAGGCATTTTTCCAAAGGCGGCTTAACAAACATGCGAAAAATATCAAATATCTCGAGAACGGTTAGTCCTAGAGTAATAGAGTTGTTCTTATTCTTTTCCTCATCAAAAATTACGTATGAAACAAGCATTTAATTGATATATTTGAACATACGTAGCGTTTTTTTAGATTTTGACGATTTCTGAGGGCGATTTCGTAAAAAAAGGCAGGTTGTTCTTTTCTGAATAATACCAAAATCTAATCAGCACCAGAGTATCCCACAAGTAACTTATCTACCAAATATTGCGAAATTTGGTCAATTAGTATTTTAACTAGAGTATATACTTGACATTATTGCAGGGCATTTCGTAAAAAAAGGCAAACTGCTCTTTTCCGATTAATACCAAAATCTAATCAGCACCAGAGTATTGTACAAGTAACTTACCTACCAAATTTTGTGAAATTTGGTCAATTAGTATTTTAGCTAGAGTGCATACATGACATTTTTACGGGCCATTTCGCAGAAAAAGCGGGTTCTGTTTTCACGAATCGTACCAGAAACTAATCGGCGGTAGGGTCATACCCAAGTAACTTACATACCAAATTTTATGAAATTCGGTCGATAAGATTTTGAGTTAGGGTGGATACATACATTGCACAGACACACACACAGACGTCACGCTAGAAATAGTTTTTTCGTATTCTCGAGGTCTCGAAACGTGAAGATCCGTCGAAAACTCGAGTTGTGATTTTCGTCATGATTCCAACACTTTCTCTATACATTACCATGCATTGCAGGGAAAGTAAAAATCTGATGTGGGCAGCACATGACTTTCTCTGCAGACTTATATCCACATTCTCTTCATTTTAATTAAATTTATTTCACTTTTAATTCAATTTTTTTCCCATTCGGTAACCGGACTTATTTCCAAAGGTGGCGTAGAGAAAATACGAAAAACTAAAATATCTCGAGAACGGCTAGTCCTAGTGCAATGGGGTTGGTCTTATTCTTTTCTTCGTTAAAAATTACGTATTAAACAAGCATTTACTGGATATATTTGAGCATACGTAGTCCTTTAGTTTAGATTTTGACGATTTTTGCTGGTCATTTTGCAAAAAAATGCAGGTTATTTTTTTCCGAATCGTACCAACATCTTATCAGCATCAGGATGATCCACAAGTGACTCATCAACCGAATTTTGTGAAATTCGGTCTATTAGTTTTGTAGTTAGAGTGGATACAATCTTTTGCAGGCTATTTTGCAAAAAAAAAGGCGGGTTCTTTTATCCCTAATCGTACCCAAAACTAATCAGCACCAGACTCGTCCACGAGGGACTTATCTACCAAATTTTGTGAAATTCGGTCCATTAGTTTTTTAATTAGAGTGGATACAAAATCTGCACAGACAGACACACAGACACACACACACAGACGTCACGCTAAAAATGGTTTTCTCGTATTCTAGAGGTCTTGAAACGTGTAGATCCGTCGAAAACTCGAGTTGCGATTTTCGACATAATTCCAATACATTTCCCGATTTATTTAAATGAAGTATGGCTCAATTTGACTTCTTCATACCAGAATCCAAATTTTTAATAGCTTTTGTTTTTCAAAGTTTTCACGAAAAATCTGTATCGTGGATCCAAATGATTATAATTATAGGCGTTACCCTTCACTTTAAAGTGATTAAATTTATTTTTCGATCGATAGTATAATTGATAATAAACTCCCAGAAGGGGTGACTTCCTCCTAAGGGGGCTAATGACGCCATGAACAAAATAATTGTACCGCTGTGTGGCTATTTTTTGTAACGATGATTGAAACTATGAAGTATCACGATCATTCAGCCATAAATAACCCCTTTTATGCAAGATAATGGCCCCTTTATGCAAGAATTTTAAATAAATTTTGAAGTTTTTATTTGAATTTAAAAAACTTCTATCTAGTTCTAGATTTTTTGATAATACAGCCGGGCATTAAATTTCGTTAAAATTTAAATATTTGTGACCGCTATCTTGTATACCAGTAATTTTCCACAGACATACAGACAAAGAGACGCACATTACTCCAAAACGTATTCAGGAGGTCTTACAACATATATTGGCATCAAAAAATTTCGTGAAAATAATATATTCTCAATACTACGTATGAGAAAGAAAAGATTTAAATCAGATACAATGCACAATATGATTAATGCCGAATTGTTGCCTTGCTCAGGAGTTCTCAAATAAACAACATTTATATGTATACGAATCTAATGTACAGTATGTTCAAAATGTCCTCTGTATCAGCAATAAAGTTTGAAGTCGAGAAATAGTATCACCGCATACTATGACAAGCATTGCAGGTGGCAACGTATTAAAAGCTCTGATATAACCACCTTTTACAGATATTTATTGCTTTTCATATAAGAGTTTCTTTCTTTCCTGATGTGAATTTCCAGTCATCAAATTTCTCTGCAACTTCGTGTTTGGCTTTTTTAGTTCGCGCTCTGTTGCCGAGTTCCGTTATCAGAACTTTTTAAATTATCCCCTAGGGACGCTACAATCAATCGGATACGGTCACTTTACATACAGTTATGGACATTTCCTTTCAAAATTTATGATGTACTTAAGGACTTAGTGGGACATTGTATTTCCGATGAACACTGTATATCCGAGGAAAGATGTAGTGACTAGGAGCATTGTATATCCGAGGAAGGATGTAGTGACTAGGAACATTGTATATCCCAAGAAAGATGTAGTGACTAGGAACACTGTTTATCCGAGGAAGGATGTAGTGACCAAGAACATTGTATATCCGAGGAAGGATGTAGTGAATAGGAACACTGTTATATTTGCGAGGAAGGATGTAGTGATTAGGAACACTGTTTATCCGAGGAGGTAGTAGTTAGGAACACTGTATGTTCGTGGAAGAATGTAGTGAATAGGAACACTGTATATCCGAGGAAGGATTTAGTGACTAGGAACACTGTTTATGCGAAGAAGGATGTAGTGATTAGGAACACTGTTTATCCGAGGAGGTAGTAGTTAGGAACATTGTATGTTCGTGGAAGAATGTAGTGAGTAAGAACACTGTATATCCGAGGAAGGATGTAGTGATTAGAACACCATATATTCAAGGAAGGATGTAATGACTAGGAACATTGTATATATACGAGGAAGGATGTAGTGACTAGGAATACTGTTTATCCGAGGAAAAATTAAGTGACGAGGAACACTGTATGCCCGAAGAAGAATGTAGTGACTACGAACACTGTTTATGCGAGGAAGGGTGTAGTGATTAGGAACACTGTTTATCCGAGGAGCTAGTAGTTAGTAACACTGTATGTGCGAGGAAGAATGTAGTAAGTAGGAACACTACTTATCCAAGGAAGGATATAGTGATTAGGAACACCATATATCCAAGGAAGGATGTAATTAATGAACATTGTATATATACGAGGAAGGATGTAGTGACTAGAAATACTGTTTATCCGAGGAAGGATTTAGTGACGAGGAACACTGTATGTCCGAGGAAGGATGTAATGACTAGGAACATTGTATATCCGAGCGTTGTGAAAAATATAATTTAATTGCAATAAATCTACATGCAATCGATTTTCAAAATATATTTATTTTAAGACTATAGATTTGTTAACACAATTTCCTTATGAGCGATATAATTTCTGAAGTTTTTGTATCTTTGATATTATATCCTTATTAAAGCATATTGTATTATAGTCTTAATGTTCTATCTACGATATACACCCAACTGTCATTGACAGTTTAGGCTAAATGGATAAATTTACTTTCTTTAGCTCCAGAAGAGGACATTTTTCTAAGCAACTGCCAATATCATCCTGTGTATAAATAGAATGTTTGCGCCAAGTC
Organism: Amaurobius ferox; assembly: GCA_951213105.1. Lineage (NCBI taxonomy): Eukaryota > Metazoa > Arthropoda > Arachnida > Araneae > Amaurobiidae > Amaurobius > Amaurobius ferox. The sequence goes on along the minus strand of OX578135.1, from coordinate 64,897,636 downwards.
TCGGAAAAACTATTGGTTTTTATCTAGGTTGCATTTTATATTAGTATAAAAATGCTGTTTTAAAAAATCGTATACTTAAAAAGCTACATCTTTAGTTATTTGAGATGAAAGTTAATTTCTTAATTTCATAGAAAATAATCTAGAATAAAACATAACAAAAATAAAATATATAATATTTTTTGTCATAACTGAGGTCCGTATATGTGTTGTGAGCAGAAGAAAATTATGATTAAAATGATTTTTTACGTTTTATAAAATATAATTTTTGAAATAGGGTATAGCAGAGCTAGTTGTCTCAGTCTTTACATTTACATTTTTCACATTTTCTTATAAAGAGCAATCAGACTTTTTCTTTACCATTCGTAACTTTTATATCTTGACTAATTATAGATAAATTATATAAGTTGTATATAAGTGGAAAATAATTAATTTTAATTTCTAAAGTCAACAGAAAAGTATGACAATTTGTCCTGGTTGTGGGTCAGCTGTAATAACTCGTAGGTGTATTTTTCCGGCGTATTTCTTATGGGGGAGTGGGAAGGATGCGCGTTATTAGATGTTTTGTATAAGATCTACTTGCTCAAAATTTTGAATCTTGTTGCAGACGGCGTTAAAATAAGATATATTTTTTATAAGTAATTTTTAATAAATTAAAAGTAATACTTATAAAGTAGATAAAAATATGTACAACATGAAAACAAATTATAGGAAGGAAAAATATAATTTCGATTAATTAGTGTTTTCAAAGTTATGTCCAGCTACTATTGTTTTATTAATAAGTCAACTACTGAATCATCACTGTCACTGTTGTGACACACATAGAATTAGATGGTTTTCAGTCAGAGTGAAATCTTTATGAGCCCAAAATTCTGGACACACATGTCTACCCCTTACACTCTAGGCACATGATCCATACTTCTTTCAAATGTTTATTGGAGTAAGGTTTTATACAAAGTACTAGTACACAGACTAGGCATTATCATATTCTTGGTTAGTACCTTATCTACCTTTCTTTATTTGTTTCGGTGCATTCTGGGATTAACATGAAACACTTCTTCCTGCATTTCTATGGCTCCTTTCTTTCTTCTTTTTTTTTCTAGAATGGCTTTTATTTCTCCCATTTTTTATTTCATAAGCTTCCGTAAGAATAGTTGTCTCAAGATTTCAGCTATTATTTCAGTTAATTTTCTTTCTAACATCCGTCCTTGGTAAGGGGCGGAAAGATTCTGGGGTCAACTTGACAACGGCAAGGAGGCCCTCGTGAAATGAGACAATAGGTCCCTTCCCGCTATTTTGGACTAAACATTTTTTATCTGAACTTGCCGTGATTTAGCATTCAAAAGCAACACAGTAAATGATGTATAAAGCATAAGCTAGGACGAGTTATAACAAATATTACATCAATGTGTACCCCCAAAGAATGCAGACTTAAAAATTAAATATTAAGACTTAAAGTATATACTTCAACAAATAGAAATATTGTCGTCTGTTAATGGAAATAAGTACGATTGCATGCGTCATCTAGTGTCCGAGCGTTTTATTAAGAAACATAAAATAAAAACAATAAAATGGTATCAATAAGCTAGCTATGATTATTTATGGTTCTCAGTTTTAGAGCTCTTATCGTCGGACAAATCATGAAGAATAATAAACAGACAGACTTGCATACAGCTAAACAGCAGAAATTCGAGTCTAACTCAAAAGTAAAAAGCTTAGTCAATTCGTTTCAATTACATTAATTTACTTATTTTCATAATTAATAAAGTGTTTTCGAAGATGCGGTAAATTAAGTAGAACACTGCTAACACAGTATTAATTCAAGGACTTGTTAAGAGAGAGACACAATACCTAATTTAAAAGTTTAAATTAACTTTGTATCATTGGACGCATTCCTCTTTTATCTGCATTTCGGTTTTAAATGATTTAGATTCTCGTGATTCTACCAAAAGTTTTCTAAAAGATAAGCAATTACTGTATTAAAGGCGACTATTTTTGAGTTTGGTATATATTAAGTTCGAGATTTGTGGAATTCATTATTTACATTTTCGGAATTTCTGAAGCTGGCTTTGCATTTTTAACGTTAAAGGTTTCTATAACTTCACTGAGTAATTAAGAAAGATAATTTTTGAGTACAAATGTGCATTTTCACTGAAGAATTTTCATATATATATTTTAATTAAATATATTGGTAAAATTCTACATTCACAATTTATATGTTTACATTTAGAAATGTGAAACCTTATAAATAATTTAAAATCGAAATGATATACTAGGTAAATTCATTATGTATCTTGTTTGAGTAAATTTTATGAGTAAATTGTGTGAGGAATTATTCTTTGGTTTAGTTTAAATCGCAAAAATATTTCGCTGTATCTTTGTAATTGTTAAAATTCAATATGTAGTCTGAGTGTAAATTTTTCTTTTATACCGGGTTATCATGACTCCCTTTACAACAATAAAATTTTAAAAAGTCTAAGTTCAAAATCTTCAGTTTGCCCTCTTCAAAACAGAGGTGCTGTTTTTTGACTTCTTTGCTATTTCTGTCTCCAAAGGCCTGAAAATGAATCTACATTTCGTAAAAAGTCCCCAAGACCTACACTATTACTAGTGGAGTACTGTATATGCTGCATATTCAGACTTTCGGCAAATTAAGGACGAGTTCACTGGAACTCTACGCAACGTTACTGAGCTCCAACTTACTATCCTTTCTATTGCCTAAATCGGCATCTTTTATGATGAGAACCCGTGCATTATGCTGTCTGAAGGATCTTCACCCTCCTATACGGTTTCTGTCATAATCAGTGTCCTGTACTGTCTTGAACTTATCTTTGGTCTGCATCCTGCTATATGACTCCTGACAAAGTCCGTATCCTTTGCTGTCTCGAACTTCTCCGGGATCAGTACCCTGCAGTCCTGTTCCTGTACTAAATTCATGTCCTGTGCTGCCCTACCATTGGCCGGAATCTGAATTCTGCTGTTTAATTATCATCGTATCATCACCAGACTGTCCGGGTTTTTGACTGAAAGCTGCTGTCTGTACTGTTTGAGTGTTAAGAACATTTATCAAGAACACTCCTCTATGCCAATCTTCATATTATCATGCACTGGAGATATCGTGACTTTCGATATCGTTATTGATCTTAATTATTCGATACTTGAAGTAATGTATATTGTGTGATACTGACTTTAAGGGTGATTTAATATGAATGAAAGTCCTTAGAGACCAAATTGGTCCCTTAGAGGTTAAAGTAGGTAATATTGTGTATGCTTGTAGTAGAGTTTATTGTTCTTTTTTATTGTGAATAGTAGTTCATAAAGATATCGTAGCCACAGATATCGATTGAGTAATTTCGCAACGCATTTTATGAGAGATTTAATTAGCTCCACTTGAGATCACCGAGCCTAGGATGAGACACTATGGATGAGTGATTTTGTATTATTTTATATTTTGAATTTCACCTTGTAACAGTTGTCAAATTTAAAAAGAACTAAGTAGTACATAGCAGTGGTTGAAAGAGCTTGGGAGAATTGATCTTCGAGGAAATATAAATTGCCTGGTTTAAGCATCTCTAAAATGCGATACATTCCTCGATAATATTTTTAAAATTGTCATAATAATACAATAATTGATTATATTTGAAAACTTCATCGAAAACAAATGAAATTTATTCAAATGACGTCATCGAAATATAGCAAGCCTGGCTCTCTCTATAAAAGAAGCACTTCATTCATAACAATTTTCCATTCATTTCATTCATCACAATACTATAATAATTTATTTTATTTAAAAACATAAAACCTTGGAGATAAAAGTAATTAAACTCTATGCTTAAAACTTCATCGAAAAAATCGTCCTTCTCTCTGTAAAATCAATTGATATTTCATTAATATCTGCTATATTGCAGACTCCATGAGCTACTTAATTTTGCGTTAAATAAATGCAGCAATTCTTGTACAACTCATTCAATATCTTTTGGTATTTACATTTTCCATAAGTGAAAAATAGGCTTCGTTGTAGAAATAATCAAATTTGGATGAGCCTTTAAACTCAACTATATAGTAATTGCGTTATATCAGTATGTAGATGCAAATAATTTAAGCAAAAATAAAGCGGTTTTAGGACGGATACAACAGTAAATATGAATTAGAAAGAACTTTAAAAATCACGATTTTGACACAAGATGGACGCCGGGCGGGGTAGCCCATTGGTTAGCTCGCTGGAGTTGCACTCGGTAGGCCCAGCCGCTGCCAAAACTGCCGCCGTGTTCACGCGGAGTACGATCACGTTAAACATGTGGGTCCGTAAGTCCTTCCGAGAGGTTGGCAGCATCGGGCGCGGTTAGTACTTGGTGGGTGACCACCTCGGAACACCGCGTGCTGTTGGTCATCTCGGGTGCGGTATCCCCGTGGTTTGCGCGCTAGATTTGCACGCTACCACAAATGCCGCCGTGTTCATGCGGAGTACGATCACGTTAAACATGTGGGTCCGTAAGTCCTTCCGAGAGGTTGGTGGTAGGGGAAGGAGGGTACGGTCCCTGTGGATGCCTCCCCCACTGGGCTCTGGTCTAAATTGGGTGGCACTTCCCGGCCGTCCAAACAGTTACCTTACACCTTTCTGGTAGGTCGGACGGTCTGGGCCTCAACAATCAACAACAACAAGATGGATGCCATATTTTATTTTGAAGTGGGTCACGTGATCTCTTCGTATAATGGTCACGTGATCGCTTCATATTAAAAGTGTAATTATTATTTTAATTTTTATTTAAAAAACTACTGAATATATTTTGCTGAAATTTTTTTAATATATTTTATGGGATAATTTGAATATTTCCTAAAATGTTTGAAAGTTAGATCCCATAGGGTTCAATGTATTTCAATTTTTCAACCCGGGTTCAATCCAAAACTAATTGTGTGATATTATTAATTTATATTCCCATAGGCCCTACAGACTATCTGAACAACATACTAAAATTTCATTTTGATAAAATTATTTTTACGGCAGTTATCGTGCTAACGGACAGACAGACAGACAGACAGACAGACAGAATGAACAAAGTAATAAACATTTTTCAACTTTGTTGTAAAGTGTTAAAAAAGGAAATATATTTTTATTACATTCATATTATTTATAAAAACTAATATTAATTCTAAAAATATAAGATACATAACATAGTAATAATAAATTGTGTTTATTATTATTTTAATTAATTCTGCACAATATTTAGTCCTATCTTCAATTAATTTATTTTTTATATTTTCGAAGAAGTATGTGTTTCAGAATACAACGAATCTGATGTACTGAAAATATATGATATACATTTTTGAAACATTTTGTCCTAAAGAACTTGGCCTTTATTATGTTATATTCCCTCTAAATTAAAATATATCCTTGCATAGATTACACACTATTATATTTTATAATTCCAATAAGTAAATGTAGGACTTTTAATCACAAATATAGAACGTAGGGCATGTACTTGCAGTTATATGAAAGTTATATGAAAGTGAAATATGTTATACATACTGAAAGAGCAAAGTGAATAGGAGATAGAACTCCTATTAATTTAAAATTTGCATAGAATGTTTTGTATCGATTGCCACAGGTATCTTTTCTATATCAGCATGTATTTTTTTCAGGGACTTGGCTTGCTTCTTAACATTAAGTGATCAGTCCTTGAATACATAATGTACTTCACGTAGAAGAACCTCTTAAGGACTTTAAAAATTAATACTTACTGTCATAATATGCTCTTTTGGGAGATATGAAATTTTATGCATCAAACTTTCTCAAAGATTTCATGGATATTGACGAGATTAATTGCTTTGTTCCTCCATCGAACTTGTTTTGGGGTCATGTCAGCTTTTCTTCGCCTTGGCACAGAAGACAAGTGATGGAAATTTATGGGATTCAGATAGTAATTTAATATCCCGAAAGTTAATAAATTATGCTTTGATTGTTGAGTTTTATTAAGGCCGATATGTAAATTTTATCTGCTTAAAAAAATCGAAAAAAATTCAAAGAAATCTATTGAATTATATCTGTTGAATTTCTACTTAGATTTTGATGGAAATATATTAGGAAATAAATCTGAATTCAGGAATTATTATGAGGTTCTCCTCTCCAGCATTAGCTCTTGGCACTTTGAGATTAAGAAAAGAATACATTTCTGTTTGTACGTTATAAAATTTCATAATTCAACAAGAAAGATCAATCATGCTTAAAGCATTGATTATGAAACACTTTCCAACTTCAATGCAATTTTATTTAAACAAGTCTAAAATGCAATGCTTCCTCGGTAATATTTTAAAACTTATTACAATACTACATTAATTTATTATATTTGAAAACTTAAACCGTCATCGAAAAAAATGACCTTCATTCAAATGACGGCATTGAAATATAAATTGCCTGGTTTAAACAACTCTAAAATGCGATACATTCCTCGGTAATATTTTTAAAACTATCATAATACTACGATAATTTATTATATTTGAAAGCTTCATCGAAAACAACTGAAATTCATTCAAATGACGTCATAGAAAAATAACAAGCCTAGATCTCTCTATAAAAACCGCATTCCATTCATAACATTTTACCATTAATTTCATTCATCACAATACTATAATAATTTATTTTATTTAAAAATTAAGACCATGGAGCTATAAGTAATTAAACTCTATGCTTAAAACTTATCGAAAAAAATCGTCCTTCTCTTTGTAAAATCAATGAATATTTCATTCATATCAGCTATGCAGACTCCATGGGCTAAATAATTTTGTGTTAAAGAAATACAGCAATTCTAATACGACTCATTCTGCATATTTTGCAGTTTACATTTTACATAGGTGAAAAATAGGCTTCGTTGTAGAAATAATCAAATTTGGATCATTATTTAAACTAAAATATATTGTAATTGCGCTGTTTCAGTTTATAGATGCACAGAATTTAAGTAAAAATAAAGTGGTTTTAGGACGGATACAACACTGAGTATGAATTGAGAAGAACTTAAAAAATCACGATTTTGAGACAAGATGGATGCCATATGTCATTTTGAAGTGGGTCACGGGATCTTTTCATATCATGGTCACGTGATCGCTTCATAAAGAGGTGTAATTATTATTTTAATTTTTATTTAAAAAACTACTGAATATATTTCGCTGAATTTTTTTTATATATTTTATGGAACAATTAGAATATTACCTAAAATTTTCGAGGCAATTTGTGGATTTTAAATCCGCTTAAAAATGTTTGAAAAATTAGGTCCCAGAGGGTTCAATGTATTTTATTTTTTCAACCCGGGTTCAATCCGAAACTAATTGGTTGATATTATTCATTTATATTCCCATAGGTCCTACAGACCGTCTGAGCAACATACTAAAATTTCAGTTTGAGTAAGTCATTTTTACTGCAGTTATCGTGCTAACGGACAGACAGACGGAATGAACAAAGTCATAAAAACTTTTCAACTTTGTTGTAAAGTGTTAACAAGGTTTTTTTAACATGAATCTTATCATAATATAGGGTTTTTTGTTTTATTTTTTTAATGTTCACCTTTTCAACTTTTAACATTTTATACAACTTTTAATAATTTTTTGCAACATTCAACTTTTACTTTAAAATGCTTTGGTACTTTTATGGTTTTATAATATCAGACTATGCAAAATTGTTTTGCTATAGTAACTGTATGAAAACAAAATTGTGTGGAATACTTTATTCACCATCGTCTGATGTTAGATGGTAAGATCTTTTCGACTATGGTAAGATCTAATTTATTTAGTTGGGTTACATTTTATTCCGGCATAAAAATGTTGTTTAAGTCTGTATGAGATGCAAGATTGTAAGAGAAAAAGCACGAGATTTAAGGCTAAAATAGAATTGAACTATATACTTTGCTTACACCGGTCTGATGTGAGATGGTAAGCCCTTTGGGACTGCGTATATTTATTCAGTTGAGTTAAATATCAATCCAGAATAAAAATGTTGGGTAAGTCCATATGAGTATTTGGTGATTTCTCAAGCATGAGATTCTAGGCTTAAGGAGGTTAGCGTACGTTGTTGGAATACATCTGTCAATAGTTGTTAATATAAATAGGTCCAGTTGATATCAGTTAGTTTGCCACACGATACCTGATTTCTGAATACACTGAATGTTTCACCTGATATTTTAAAATTTCACATGGTTTTCTGAATATTTCCATAGCAGTGACATTGGACGACGATGTTTATTGAACATTTGGTCATCCAATTCTCATTCGAATTACTGATGTTTTAGTATTTAAAAATTTTTGGCTTTTAATTGTACGGGCTGTTAAATATGAAATATGATTTTATTAAAACAATCGACTAAAACTGGGTATCACCAAAGTTGCAGTGAAAGTAAGCGTTGCTGCAGCAATTTATTCTGTGAAGTGTGATACTGGCGGTAGACATTGTAGACGACGTACAATCAAAGGAGTATATTTCTTACCTCACTATTACGTACTTTTTAATAAACGGAATGATGGATTTTTGTTTTTTATGATTTGACATCATAAATAAAACTTCTGCTTGTATGAGAGTAACTTATAAAACGCTCTTGATGAAATCAGGCAAATATTAGTTAGATGACGGTATTTGTTTCGAGGACATTATAAGCTTTAGGGTAAATGAACAGCACTTGCCCTAAACAATAACGATTATAAAGGGCGCTTATTGTTCATTTAGCTTGAAGAAGGATGCTTGGGGCTTTTTAATGCCTTCGAAATAATTGTCGTCACCTAATTGACATATGCATGCTTTCCTCAAGGTAGCTTATTAAGCTGATAGGAAATGATGGCATTTTAAAATAAATAATGAACATTTTACTTTCATGTGTAAGATTTAACTCTACCTAGAAAATATAAGACACATCACTGAAGTTGCCATCACATTAAAATTTATCATATCTTGTTCTGTGTTAAAAGTTACACACATTCACAATCATGCCAATTGTTAGAATAAAAATAAACTATGGAAATTTTGTTTTCTTCAAAGTGCAATTTTGACATTTGAAATTGATAATTTTCCTAATTTTTTACCAGATAAAACAACTAGGCATTGAATTGCGTACTGCAGGCAAAGTCCAAAGTTTAACCACCATGTAGAGTAATAGTAACTACATCTAATAAATATATAAATTGTTCCATCTGACAGAAAAAAAAATGTTGCTTATATCCCAAATTTTGTCAAATGGATCACTTTGCAAGTTTTGGAAAGATTAGTAATTGTCTTAAGAATATTATATTTTATGATAATTTGCGTTTATCTTTTGTGAGATTCTGAGGATTAAATAACTCTAGAAATCAAAGAATATTCTGGTTATTTTTGAAATAAGTTTGATTTTGCTGTTATAAAAACAAACAGGAAAAATACACAGTAGGGACATTTTGAAATTTTTAACCCTCAAGACCTGCTTATGAAGATTTAAAGAAACGGAAAAACACGGCACCAACGTCAAACTTTTTGTTTCACGTTGATGAACTACATGCTAATATGACGATGAAATGATAGTATGGAACATGAAGTAACTATATGCTAGTATGAAGATAAAAATAATGCAAAGAATATTTTACACGAGCAGTTTTAAAGATATGGTTTTTCTCTTCATATTGTTGGCTACTTGGCAACTTTGAAAGTTGAAAATATCAACAATATAGTTTTTTTGACACTAAGAAGTATAGCTAGTACCTAAATTATAATTCGTCAAATAATATGATCAAATGGAGCAAACATTTTCATCAGAGGAGATGTCAGACAACAAAATTAGAAATACATATATAATTTCGTCCAAATTGCTGTCTGCAATAAGCTGAAAAAATATTCAAGAGCTTCAATATTTCATCGGTGTAAAATGTTGATTGAAATAAAAAACAGTTTCAAAAGAAGCTTTTCTTTCCCTCAGAAACCGGTTAATATACCTACGCAGAAAATGCAACACCATAAAAGAGAGAATAGAGTGTGATGATAAAGGACACATAGATAGAGATGGCATATATAAATAAATGATGTTAATTCCAGAAGGATAATACAATACAGTAACGGCATAGACAGGGTGATAAGTAGACAGAAGGACAACATCTTGCGGCAATACAAGCAGAAACTCTTCGTGGAACAGATGAAATTAGCATGCGGATAGTTTCTTGAGGATGGATGACCATATGCCTTCAACCATCCTCAACAGGTCGTCCTATGTTTGAGCCGGGGACAGGGTGATTAAACGACTGACAATTACGTCCCATACATGCTCTATGTGTAAGATATCTGGAGACAGTGGGGGCCAAGAAAGCACCTGGACATCTTGCAAGGCTTGTCTGCTTATGTTCGTTGTGTGTGGTCGTGCTTTATCTTGCTGGAAAGCAGAATTTAGGTAGGGCAATGTAACCGGCCGCAGAATCTCATCCACATATTGTCGTACCATAATTGTGCCTATGATATGAACCAGAGGTAACCGACTGTTGAAGTCGATGACATCCCAAACCATGATGCCGTTTTGCAATGATGCCGCGCATCTCAAACCATGATGTCATGAATCAGTATGACACAGAAGGATTAAATTTGTGTCCATGTCACCTCCAAACTACCACACAGCGACTGTCATTCGACAAACAGAACCGTGACTCGTCGCTGAATACTACTCTGTCTCCATTCAGTCCTCCAAGAGACTCGGGTCCGATATCATTGCAATCTCTCACATCGGTGCAATGATAATCCTTTAAATGTACAAAGATTCAGCCTTATAGTCTTACAGAAGGGCTTCTAGGAAGGTCTTGAATGACTTTTAGACCATCTTCTTTTTCCTGCCCATCGAGAGGGGGGCGGGGAGATAATTCGAAAACCCTGCAATGTTTGGTTTTGTACTGTAGTTGATACTATAAATGTGCATATATACTGTCCTTTAGGTCACCGGGGAACATTTTGAGGGTCTGGAAATATTTTTTTTTCTCCGCAGGAGTTAATAATTAAGCCAGCTCTATTACGCTCTATACCCTATTCGATACTATACGTGTAAAGATGTGGTCTTTTAGGGTTACTAGAGAAAGGCCTGGAACGACAAAAACATATTAGACAATTATTATATAGATGATGGCTTTACATTGGTCGTATTGGATATTTTTGAAATAATGTGCAACTGATACATTATTAGTAACGAATATTGCAAATATTTTTTTGTTAAATCAATATTTGCAAAATATTGCATAATTTAGCAAAATATGCATCCATTAGGCTGGACGTTAATATGCTAATATTAGCGGAATAAGAGTTTGCTACTTAGGGTGATAATGTAAAATCAATATATATTCAATAAATTCCTAATATAAACTTATGTAAAATATTTTCTTCCAAAATGGTATAGAAATGAGAAAAAATATAATATAATGAAATGAGAATAAAATTTATTTTTCCATTTCAATCCATCTATTCTCCCAAGATTTATGACTCAGGTGCATATGTTTACTATTATAACACAGTTAAAATTTGTTTCGAATCCCACATTCAATTCATTTTAAAACAGTTTCCTGGAAACATTCCATTTTCATTTTGAGCGTAGTTCTCCCGCGAGAAATTAAGCTGGATGCATTTTCTGAAAACGTGATTCCAGATATTGAAAGAATACCAATGCAATCTCAAAATGTGCATGCTGCGGAAAAGAGGATAGCACAATTTATTATGAAGGATTCTATTCCGAAAATATGTCTGAAGAAGAAAGTCTCCATATTAATAAAATATTCAAAATAGAATAGATAAAATATTTTTCAAATTAACTTTTCAACCTGTATCTGTCACTCTTATATAATTCTCAAGTAGATGAAAACATTAGAAATTCATGTAATTAGAATTTATTTTTATGTGTTGAGAATGAGGTTGCTTGACGGATTTCAAATTGATGCAATTTTGTGGGTTAGAATAATTAGTTTAATGGGAGAGGGACTATTTTGCTCAATGGAATCATATATGTGCATGTACTGCATGTATAGCTATGAGCACTTGGTATGAAGATACTGAGTTTTCTTCGTACTCCTGTGTCCACTAGAATTGCTCTCTTGTATGATGAATTTCGACAGGTTAAGAGGATATTTTCCTTCCACCTGCATGTATCATTTTCCCCATGTCAAACTATAGAAAATAGACCCTAAACATTAAACTCATTCAATTTTTAAAATTTTTACCCACATTTTTCTGCCAAAAATAGATATCAAGAATATGAATGATTGTGTTTTTTGTTTTCAAAAAATCGATAACGTAATGTGAAATATTTCTAATATATTTGTAAGATAAACGAATTACTTTTCGATACAAATCAAGAATACTTCTAACTAATTTACCTATGTGAGGATACTATTATTTATTATTAGTTTTATACTGATTTTGTCAATTTGGAATTTCGGTTTATGTCTTGGACTTTTCCAATTCCATTTCTGGGAATCATACTCTGGCTACCGATCAAGCCTATTTATGAAGGTTGATTTTGGAATCAGCGGAACTGTTTCACTTGTTCGCGAAGTGTCTGGATTCGTGAAGGATTCTGATCAACTAGATGAAGGCACGTAAGTTGCTGTAATGAGTGTACGGATTCTTATCTGGGTATATTCATTTGGGTAAAAGTTAAGATTATTTAAGGGAATCATTGTGATAGAATGGTATGCACGCTACCTTAGGTGGGATAGCCGTGGAGGGAATTATCTTATTTACATATTTTGTGTACTTCTTTGAGTTATCCTGTAAACGAACTGATTTAATCAGTGATTTCAAATGAACACTGTTGTGATGTTTCTGCAGCCGTGGAAGTTACTTTTTCTTTCAGTGGAATATTATGTTTTAAAGGTAATCATTATTGTGTTCTTGAATGAGAATGCCTAACTTAAGTATACCTAGTACTTATATTTAAAAAAAAGCTTCAATGTTCTTTCTTTTAGAATCTATGTTTAGCAAAATATAGCTGGAAAAAAACCTAAAAACCAAACCATCTATAGTGGTTAGGAGCGATTTTCCATAGGTTGACATGGGACACATGAAACAGGTGATTGGAGAAAGAATATCCTCTTATGTGATTCATGAAGGTAAAATTCCTAATATTGATACAATAATAGAAAAATCATATGAACAAGGGTTGTAACGTGTAGATGCTATTTAATGGAGATTTAAGGTTTATGCTTTAAGGAAACTTAGAGGAAGGACAGTAGGATACAGTAATTTGAGTAACAAAATGTATTAAAATTTCCATTTAAACGAATATATGTATATACACTTAAACTTTGATTGAGTTGTTTAAGTTAAAGGAAAGACGAAACAGCAGACCATAATATGAACTAATGAACTAAAATTAAATATTTTGTTTATGTACTATCAACCAAAATTAGGGTACACACTGGTTCCAGCACGTTTCAATCATTCGATAGACACTTCAACTTGGTTGTAACACGTTTTAATTCTTTGATAGACACCTCATCTTGTTATAGTTATTTCGATCCCCCCTCCTGTATCGCACAATCATTATCGGAGGGAAAAAAATGCTTTGTAAGGTGAATTAAATAACGTACAATTAAGTAAAGTGTTTGTGCTCAAATTTATTTTCTCATTTGACAAACTCTTAGCAAGAAGTTTCGCAGTTTTTTGGAATAGAAATTTTTTTAACAGACATGCAACCAAATTATGTCTAATATCATTCTGTACGCAGAGATTTTCAGCTATACCTCTATGAACTATTTATTTATTTAAACCGTTGTTGCCGTGATATATGTAGTTGGTAACACGAAATAAATACTATAATAAAACATTTTTAACTATTTGCTTTATTTTTGAAGAAATAAACGAAAAAGTGGATCGTGAAAAAGTGTACTGTAACACATCACTTTTTTACTAAGTAAATACAATAAAATCTTGCTTTAATTATAGGATCCTATAGCATTGTCCTTTTCTCCACATAAATAATATAATGCATAAGAAAATTGTTAATACGTAGTTGAAAATTTAAATTTGAATTTTGGACGGATTTACACGCATTTCTTGACGGATTTACGAGCATTTCCTGAATTACAGTCAACGTTTTGTTGACGATGTGTGTGTATGTCGGTGTACGTTTTGTGTAGCTGTGTAAGTCTGGGGATGTGGTACTTTCAGAACGTAGAGATAGTTTTGAATTCACTTTTGTATAATTATTGATGACTAGCCGCCTTCGACGACCAGCCTGTTCGCTACTCTTGAAAATTATGACCGTGGCAAACTCGTTAGTGCCATAACCCCGTGGAGTTGTTGGTAAGGTAACTATTTGGGCGGCCAGGAAGTGCCACCCAATTTAGAACGGAATCCAGTGGGAGAGGCATCCACAGGGACCGCGCGCGTACCCCCTTCTCCTACTCTAGGAAGGACTTACGGACCCACATGTTTAACGTGATAGTACTCCCCGTGAACACGGCGGCAGTTTTGACAGAGACGGGAATTGAACCCGGGCCTACCGAGTGCAATTCCCGCACGCTAACCACTGGGCTACCGCGCCCTCAACCCCGTGGAGTATAGATCAAGGTGAAGCCACGAGAGTGGTTAAAGATGTTAACCAATGTTCTAGATGTATAGTCGCATTGCCCTAAAGTTGGCCAGTCATATCTGAGGTAAAAGAGGCGGCAATCAAAAAGTTCTAGAGATATGCAGAACCGAATACAGTAGCAGAACAGAGTTTGAGAGTTCGACATTTCAAGACAATTTCTACGAGATATTTTACTATGACTGCGACGTAAGAAGAGAGTTAATGCAGACGATAACTTCTACAACAGAATTCACGACGACTGGTACATAAGAACGGAGGCAATGGAGAACGACAATGTCCTGATATACAATTGTTCCAGAAGTGTTCGAAATTAACACTTAGAGGGCAGTACGATAGTATCGACGAATACGAGGGGGCGTACCATACCGGGAGTTGGTTCCAGTACAAATATGATCGACATTAACTACGAGCTGGTGACAAAGTCCAAAAACAGACTTGAAGGTATGTGTTCATATCCATAATTGTTGAAGATCATCAATGGATTTTAGGCATTTTTAATTAACTGGTCTCACATTTACACTCTCCGCCGCAATTAATATGAATAATTGTTGTAATTAATTTAATAAGTAATCTATGTTGTTAGTAAATGATTTTATTTTAAAGTTAAAATGGTGCAATTAATTATGGTAGTGTGTTAATGTTTTCTATTCCAGGAACTCGGACTGAAGATTAATAAGTTGGGTTAACGAGATAGTTTATGTATAAACGCAATGATTTAAATAATTTAAATAAATGTTTATGCTAAAGTTAAGAATGCGCTTTGCATTTAATAATTTTCATTTTTAAATGTGCACCACAAAATGATTTATACAGATCCCAATTATCCTTTGTAATCTTTGATTAATGATATTTCGGGTAATTTTGATTGTATGAGAAAGCTCTTTTTGTGTGACTAAATGGGCTATCAAAAATATTTTTTATTGACATTTTTTCAGTGGGTCTGTTTAAAAAGTAACATGATGTAGTTTCATATTAAAAGGTGTCAGATGATCAAAGTTGGCATAGTCTAGTCATGTGATGATAGTATAGATCTATTAAACTATTACTTTCCTTATATACATAATGTATAAGGAAAGTATTGTGACGGGGTGGGATATTCGAATGCGAGTTTTCGACGGGAGAGCACGTTTCAAGTATCCCTGATCAAGAATCAAACATTTTTGAAGTGATGTCTGTGTGTGTGTGTGTCAGTGAGTCTGTGGAGACGATAGCTGACAAACGAATGGACCGATTCGAACGGAATTTGGTACAAAAATAACAATCCTTAAACACTGGAAGCCTATTGCTTTTATACGCAATCGAATATTCAGAACTCCCCTAAATTTTTGAGTGAAATTTTGAAAAAATCGTCTAAAAATCAAAACCGACCGCTAATAAAGTTACGTAAATAGACATTTCTTATGCAATTTTTAATTAGAAAACGATTGACATAAATTGTAGAATGCTAACATGAACCGTTCTTGAGATAATGCACATTTAAAAAAAAAATTATCAAAAAGTCATATAAAATAAAAAACAAATATTTCCTATTGAGAAACATGTTCAATTTTCATATGTAATACCATACGATAAATTTGTTGACATCATTCTCGTGGATCTAGCTCGTTCCATTTATGAAAAAAGATACTTTGAGTAATACTTTTGTATTTGAACGCCAGTAGTCATTTATCTGCTTATTTATTTCCATAACGCTTGGCGAGAATTTGGTGGATTGTCGCCAACTTGGCGATTTTCTTACATGTTGCTAAATTAACGAAAAACTCGCCAAATGGATAAAATTGACGCTAAATCAATGACGACTCATTAATGATGATGACAAGGATAATGACGACTCATTGACGAAAATTCAATATCTTGGAAATAATATAAATAACTACTATAAAAATAATCTATTTTTTTTACTGTAAAAGTGGTAAATTCATTGCATTATATAAGGAAAGTCATGTGCTGCCCACATCAGATTTTTTTATAAATTGTTACCGTTGGCCTACGATTAATCGCTCAAGTGATATTTGATCGTGCAATCGTTATGAAACACCTGGTATAATGATAATAATTATAACACATCGAATTCTAAAGTCGTATATAAATAAGTCGTTGCGTCTTAAATATCACAATATACAGGCTATCACGTGCCCAGGTACGGAATAGAACTTGTGTGCAAAATAGGTTATTGTGAGGTCAAACTATTTCGTAAAAGAAAATGGATATCTCCATTATGTCCAACCGCCTTTACAAAGACGTTCCCATGATGGATCTGGTGGCCTTATTGTAATTCTGTGGGAATGGGATACATGGCAAAACCGAAGAATCAACTGCCTTCCTGTTAGCAATCTAATTAAATTGTTAAGCAGTTAGGATTTGAAGATGAGTGATCCTCCGTTGAGGGTTTTGTAAACCTAATTTAGATTGCAAATTGTTTCGTGATTTGCTGTCTGTGGCCCTGTTTAAGAGTAAATTGCAAATGGTTAAAAGTGGAGTGCTGTTTGTAAATCTAAATAATCGCAAGACAGTTAAGAAATTACTTTATAGTTTTCAATATAATTACATTGCGAAATGGTCAAGGTTCGTGAAAAGGTCTAGATGAGCATACGAATTCGAGACCGGCTTATCTCAGACCTCCGATTGGTTTGGGGTCTGGCATACTGTAGAGCTAATGGAAGATTTCGAAATTACTTATACGCTTTTAAAAAATTGGGCAACTGTGCACAGAGAGTGCTAAAAATACACGTAAAATTTTTATTTATCTTATTATTTTTTTTAATATAAATACTTTTTGAAAGCGTATGAGATATTTTCAAGTGTCCTATTGATATATTTCCGCTCCGGTCTGTTATCGTCGATATATATACCTACACTTAACCTTATTCCCTATATTAATTATAATGGACTATTCTTTTAGTTCAGCCGAATTTTCGCATAAAAACTGATATTCGATGTTTTCCTTCAATATATTAGATGTCTTAATCCTGGGATTTTCCAAATATAATTCATAATGAAATTTCACACAAAGTGTCTATAAAATGATATATTTTGCATAAAAGAGATACAGGGATAATTTATTCACCACACTTATACAATTTAAAGCTTTTTGTATTAAATTTAAATTTTTCATGGAAATAAATTATCAACTACAATTTAATGAAATCGAATTTATGAATAAATTCAAACTCGAGCACAAGTTTTGACGCAGAGTATTGAAGTATTGAAGTTAACCAAAAGTAATGAAGTTAACAAAGAATTAACAAAGACAAAAATAATACAAAATGAGTTATGGTGTAGTTAAATGAAAAACAAGAAACATTTTTGATGGTAATAACATTTATGATTGGGGTAACTTTGGTTGAAATCAGAGCGTTACATAAAAAATCTAAGCACTTTGGAAACTTATATGCCCGAACCTAATTAGAAAAAATGTAAACAATTTTTGCTTGTTTTGTCGGAAATAGGGTTCTACTTCTTAATATATAAAAAACAAATTCAATATTTTAATATTTTAAACATTTTACTTCGAAAAATCTAAAATTTTTTGGGCGATACAATTTTTGTGCGTTCATTTTTTGTGCGTTCAATCGAAATATTTTCTGAACTATAAATTATAGATGTAAAAAATAAGCGACAAAAAGTGTCGGTATGAAATCCAAATTGTAGAGTCATAATTTATTATTACAATGTTTTTATAGTTTTTGGGTAATCGTTTTGTCAAGTTCGAGAAGATTAAAAAATTTCAATTTTTCAAGTTTTTCATGCTTATATCTAATTCAATAACTAAGTATGTTAGCTATGAAGTATAAAATGTAATTTACAGTCTTATAAAATTCCTACAAGGATATATAATTGGATTTTTAATCAGGTTTTCATCTTTTGAAATATAGTGATTATAATTTCACTAGCTTAATATTTTAAAGTGCTTTGAAAAGGTGGTTTTAATTCCGACAGTTTAATATTTTGAACTACATTATTTGGGAACTTAAGAATATTTTTAGGAATTCTTACATTTCATTATTTTAATTCATTTCATCAGAATCTTTGTGATTTGAACTTGGAACTTACTTTTTATACTTACTTATTCATATATTTTACATACTGTTTGAGATATGTATTCTTTTCCACTTTGTATATTGTTAAATCGATTGAGTAAATGTGGCTCTTGTAAAAATAAAAACTAGGTTCATAAAATGATTTTTTGGGGATCAGTATCAATTAAAGCATAAGAACTGTTCTTCATTATATGACATAACACTAAATATCGCAGTTAAGCTGATTGAATTATTTGATACTTCCTACAGAACATGTCGAATTTAAGGAAAAGCGGCCCTGCTAATTATAGTGTATGTATTGTATGTATTATATGTATTCAATATTACTGCAATTCTTAGCATATGCATATGATGAGTATATTATAACGTTAGGTGTTAACTATTAACGATAAACTGTTAGTAATATAAAGATAAATACATTATTGATATATGGGAAGCATAATTAGAATTTTGATTCTGAATTTCAGGAATTTATTGATTAGAAGTGAAACCATAGGATTTATATAATTTAATAATTGCATGTTTTACGAATTATGCTTAACTTTTAGAGACTGTATTGAATGTCATGTGGTAGAGAATGTACATAGGGAAAGTCAAATGCTGCCCACATCAGATTTTTTATTATGTTTCAATTATATATTATTTTGTGTTATAGACGGTGTTCAGACATTTTAGGACATATTTCAAGCAATATAATTAAGGTTTGAAGCAGCAATATTTATTTATTAAATGTTTATCTGATGCCCATTTCTTGGGACGATCATTCTATTATATCTTGATTTCGAAGATAAGAGAGTTTTTCTTAAAGTTGTCAGTGATATTTTATTCCACTCATTTTTCACAGTTTTCCATAGTTCATCCATTGTTTAAGGTCTGCGTTTAGAAAGTTCCCTTTTTAATAATCCAAAAGCACATTAATCCATTGGTGACATATAGGGGAACTTTAAAGGAATGTGAGCAAAAGGTATAGCTTTAATACCTGTATCTGTGGTTATTTTCAAGAAATTTAGTGGTAGATCTCGATGTGTGTCTAAAAACATTATCCTGATGAAGTTCTACTCTATTAAGGGTGAGCATCAGCAAATCTTCTGCACTATCCGCGCTTTGTTAACTTTCGCGGCACACTTTTTTTGCCGAAATTCTGCTCAAACAGTTGCGAAATATTTTCTGATAGATAAAATGCAATGCTTAGATTATAGTAAAACTAAATTTAATACCCAATAAAACATATAATATATTTTTTATTTTTATTCTAAATATTTTTGGTGCTGCCATCTGTTGTCGTAATTTAATTCATACCGACTATTTTTATTTTTTAATGAACATTTCTAAATGACGTTTCCTTCTAATACGCTATTAAATACAATGACAGATCATATATAATAATGCCACAATCACGGAAACGTAATTGAACTTGGACTTGAAGACAAAGGAACTTGAAAACAAAGCTGCAGTCCTCAGTAATGTACATTCAGATCCCCTTATCAAATTTATAGAATGAGACAATTACCTTTCCGTGATTGTGGCATTATTATATATGATCTGTCATTGTATTTAATAGCGTATTAGAAGGAAAAGGCATTTAGAAATGTTCATTAAAAAATAAAAATAGTCGGTATGAATTAAATTTCGACAACAGATGGCAACACCAAAAATATTTAGAATAAAAATAAAAAATATATTATATGTTTTATTGGGTATTAAATTTAGTTTTAATATAATCTAAGCATTGCATTTTATCTTTCAGAAAATATTTCGCAATCATTTGAGCAGAATTTCGGCGAAAAACGTGTGCCGCTAAAGTTAACAAAGCGCGGATAGGGCAGAAGATTTAGTAACTCTCACCCTTTTGACTATGGGGATAAAGGGATGATATTTCTTTGCTAAATAAAGGAGTTAAAAACATTATGTCGGTAAAATGTTGAATTGATTTTGAAATTTATTTTACCTTTTTTAGTTTTAATTTACCGCTATACGAAAAGCCAGCAATAATTATGAATCCTGCATCCAATCTTCCTTTTAAATAAGTTTTTAAGTCTTTCTTTCCTCTTTTGTGATAGTTAATCGATATTTTTTTGTTGTAGTCATTTAAGTAGATCCATGCTTCATCAATTGTCACAATATATTTAAATCTGCCATCGTTTAAATGATTTTCATAGAGAACTCTGCAGCGTATTATGCATCTGTCATATATCTAGGCAAACTGCGGTGAACATTAATCTTTTTAAATTTTTAAATATTAAAATAATTATTTATTATCTTGTTTACAGTCGTTACAGAAGTATTTAACGGTACTGCAATTGTTTTTTGAATCGGCTGATTTTTTTTTTTTGAGACAAGGGACTTCTTTATTTTTGAAATATTCGCAAATGCACGTATCTTCTTTGAGTATTTATTTGTTGTTCTTTTCCAGTTAAAAGCAATGCTTGACGCTTTTTACTTTTAATATTAATAATATTGCGTATTTTTCAGTGAAAAATGCGAGATTCTGGGTCTTCACAGCCTTTTTAAATTACAGTATAAGATTATTTTTCCTCGGAAAGAGCAAACACGTAGTCTTATATATAAAGTTTGTTCACATACGCCATTTTTTGAAATGGATAAAATTTAATTACAGCAGGCGATAAATTTAGTCTTCATGACATGAGCTGTTGCCAAACATTTTTAAAGAATTAATATCAGTTTTGTTATTTTTTGCAATGAATCTGTCCAAAATACCTGAATAGCCTTTGCATGAAAAGAATATATATCTCATTCCACCGATTCCGTGGGTAGTAAAAGGGTTATTAATAGATAGCTTAAGCATTTAAACGCATAAACTATCTATATCTATATGTTTTTAATCTAATAGTGATCTGTTCCTTTTCAATCCTTTGTGGAAGGCATTTGACAGCATTCAACTTCTACAAGGGGAAAAGGTGGTTCCGTTGGTTTATAGAAACAATTTTATGCTAGAGTTAGTTGGAAGACGTAGAAGATTTAGCAGTTATAATCCGTTTAATTTCCTCAAAATTCCTAGCAATTGATTTACGTCATTGAAGAAGACCGTCCATGTTATAACGTGTTTATATACAATATAATAAGTAATGGAAATAAAAGAAGGATAAATCCTCTGAATCCCTGTTGACAAATGGAAATTATTTTGCGATTCGTAAATTACATATAAATATCTATCTACACAAAGTTCAAAATTTGTCACTTATGTTTACTTAGAAACTGCTCGGAACATGTCTCCACATACTGGAAAAGAACGCAACTTGTAATTAATGTTAGAAGGTGAACATGAAAGTACTTAGCAGTGTTCAAGTATGAACTGAATGTAAAAAGTCTGATGTGGGCAGCTCAGGACTTTACCAACAGACTCAAATGCATTTTCTCATTAATTATTCAATAATTAATTAAAATGAGTTTAATTGCACAAAATAACATTCATACTTATTTGAAATTACTCCGAATTCGCACTTTTAATTCAATTTTCGTTTTTATTGGGTAACTGCAAGTATTTTCAAAGGCGGCGTATCAAAAGTGCTTAAAATTAAAATATCTCAAGCACGGCTGGAGTAATGGGGTTGGTCTCATTCTCTTTATCGTCAAAAATTACGCATAAAGCAAAAATTTAATGAATGCAATTGAGCATACGTAGTTTCTATTTTCGATTTTAATAATTTTTGCTTAATCAGTAAATACATACTAGTTTTGCGGACTATTTCGCAAACAAAGACAAGTTCTTTTATCCCGAATCCTATTTAATCAGCACTAGAGTCAACTACAAGTGACTTATACAACATACATATGTATAGTGGTCAACTACGAGTGACTACTTACCTACCAGATTTTATGAAATTTTGTCCATTAGTTTTCCAGTTAGAGTGGATACATATATTATACAGACACACACACACGCACACACACACAGAGAGAGAGAGACATATGCACACATGCACACATACACACAGATACACCTTACCTACCAGATTTTATGAAATTTTGTCCATTAGTTTTCCAGTTAGAGTGGATACATATATTATACAGACACACACACACACACACATACATACACACACACATACACAGAGACACGCACAGACACTGACACACACACAGACACATACACACACATGCACATATACGCACACATACACACACATACACACACACGCACAGGCACACACACAGATGTCTCACTAAAAATAGTTGTTCGTGTTCTAGAGGTCCTGAAACGTGTAGATCCGTCGAAAACTCGACTTGCGATTTTCGACATGTATCTAATATTTTCCCTATACATTACCATGTATTGCAGGGGAAGTTACAAATACGTCGCTTTCTATTTGTTGCAAGTGCTATTGAAACGCAAATTTCCTTTTGAGTTAATATTGCACAACTTTCAATCAATTGCAACATTTTATGGGTTTTATATTGAAACATCGGGTTTCGTTATGGTCTCAATTTCAATGAAATCTAATTATTTACAAAAATCATAAAAATTGGTCAAAGCTTTTCGTACTAACACGTTTTCAGACATTCCAGAATAAGCCTCTGCAAAGGGAGCTTTTTATAGCTATCGTTCTGTTTTGTATACAGATACACAGTTCTGTATAGTTTTTTTTTTTTAAAACCATTTGCTGCGGTTGTTCCTCGGTTTACTGCAGGTAATCCTCGTTGTTTTGAGTTTTAAAACCAAAAGTTATTTGTATATCAAATAGAAAAACAAAAAGAAAATTATTCCATGCATAGAAACGAGATTGGGGAGACGATTTTTTCTGAACTTATTTAAAAAATTATATCATATTGCTAAGGAACGGGAACAAATTGTTTTTTATCTTTTAAATCATTATTACGACGCGTCCTCTAAAATCATGGGTGCACTATCAAGATACAAGAATGAGTCCAAATTTCTGGATAATTAGCATGTTTATTCACACTCACAGCCCAAGCAGGGACAATATACAGTAAAACAGCATTTACATGCGCCACTAATTTTACAAAACAATCGATACTATTCTTAAAACATTGATGTATCTCATTTCACAAAACAACAGCTGCTATTCTAAAAAAAAATGAAACATGTGAAGTAGCTTGTATCACGTCAAATGCTCTCCAACTGAGTGATGACTTCTGTTATATATTTTCTGAAGAAACTTCTAGAAATCTCTCATATCGCATAGAATATTCGTTATTTTGAGGAGACTCGAATTTTCGAAAAACCTCCATATGTTACCAAATGGGCGATAAATCGTCAAATCTGGCAAACACCTTTCGAACTTCAGCACATGGGAACCCTAGAAACACGTCGTGGGAAAGGTTGCTTGTACTGGTGTTTTCTTCGTCTGGTCTTCGAAAGAGGCAAAAGTGAGGGCATTTTACACGTTCGTAACAATATATTTATTACTCAAATATGTTGAAAGTACAAACGATTTTAATTTTCTTATATATTATATAAATCTTCAGAATTGATAAAAAAAATACCAACTTTTAAATTGGACGATTTTGTAATTTTGATATCAGTTGCTTTCATATGCCATGCCAATATTATCGTGAATCTCTATTTTAAAAAGTCAGCTTTTATATTTTAATTGATTAAGTTGCAGAGTCCATTTAAAAGTTAAGACTATATATATATATATATATATATATATATATATATATGAATTGGGATAATTATAGATCGACAAACATTAACCAATTTAGCGTTATAGACGATTTGGAAGAACACCATACCTACTCTGAATCTAAATCATATTCCTTCTATAGATGCAATAATCGTGGCAAAGGAAAAAGTAACTTAAGTAAAACTATTGATTACAATGCAGACATTTTGAAATTACAATATAATTATTCTCAAACTTTCAATTTTCTACCTGTTAGAACTTGGTTATATAAAGTCAGAAAATGCAAATTAAGTATTGTTCATACTAATTTTTTAAAATTAAAATTAACTCATGAGCATTTTAAACATTTATTTTATGATTTGCTTCTTTCACGTACACATTTCTTAAATTACTACCTTCTCCATTCACCAAATCCATATACTAAAATAGCTTACTGTGTAATTTCTTTTAAACAATCTATTCTTAATTCTCTTAACTTCAATAATTTATTTGCAAAACATCAGCACTTGTTACCCGTAAAAGAAATCAAAATATAAAAATCATTCAAAAATAATTTACCAATTGGTAGAACTATTTACAATTACAATGAAGTTTCCAGGACATTAAACTCCTATGACCTTACATCATGTGTATGCAGCAATAAAAATCTTGCCCCTTATGTCTATTCCTCTCATGGACACATTATTACTGGGGATCTCAGTATAGTTCAGGATGATATATTTAGGGATATTATGAATAAAGGGTCCAAATTTCGCATTCCATTCTGCCATCACCCTAAACAACTTCTTCAGTCTATATCATTTGATTTTGATAAATTCATATATCAACTTGCTTGTTCACATTCCATTCCTATTGAAGCATTCCATCTATGGAAGTATACTCTCTTACATCTATTTAAAATGTTATATTATAAACATTAAATTAACGAAGCCTAGGTATCCTTATAAACAACTCCTATCTGCTATTAAAGAACTACAACAACATTTTGTCATAACTTATGTAGATAAAGCCTCTAATAATTATGCCATCATTTGTAAAAATTGTTTCTCTGTTACAGAATTACTTAAAAAATAATCAAATTTTTAAACCCATTAATAATCAGTCTATCAAAATCAAAACTAAAATGTTAAAATTATATACACAATTAAATATTAATTGTAAGTTTTTAAATTTCCTTATGTTACTTTGGTTCCTAAATTCCATAAATCACCTCTCAGTTTTAGAACAGTCACTTGTGGACATAATACCTTTACCACTACAGCTAGTAAGTATTTGCTTAACTGTTTAAATAGAATTAATGAATCTCTAAAATTTAGGAATTCAGGATATTTCATTTTGAACACTAGCTTTGATTTAGTAAATCACCTTAGCAAGCTTCCACAAATTCTTGGTTTCCATACCTTTTATTTTAAAGACCTATTTAATAATATTGTCATTAAAGATTTATATAAAGTTATTATCTCTCTTTATCATGACTATCTATCTTCCAATAATGTTGCATTTAATGTCAAAAACTTTCCTATGCTCTTGAACTTTGTGTTATACAACAATTATATTATCCAAGGTGATAACATTTATTTACAAACATCTGGTGTACCACAAGGTGGCTGTAGTAGTAGCACACTCGCTAACTTATATCTTTATTATTATGAATGTCATTTTAACTCTAATTCATATATTATATATATAGATATGTTGACGACTTAATTTGTATTATCATTGATGATTCCTATCCAATTAATATTGATTTTTACCCATCTTACCTAGAATTAATTCCTAATGAACCTAGCGTTAGTCAAACTGTGAATTTTTTAGACCTAAATTTAGATACCCTCAATAATCATGTAATCACCAATCTATATGATAAAAAAGATCTTTACAACTTCACTATCATAAAGCTGCTATCATATCAATCTTGCAATTCTATTCAATTGTTTAGAAACATCATTTTAAACCAGCTATTTCGAATACATCGACTTTCTGATCCTCGGTGTCACTTTCTCCACATCAATAATCTTAAACGCATTTGTCAAAATTACCTGAGTCTGATATTGTGAATAATCTGAGTCTAATATTGTTTACTATTTTCGAATGACTATTTTCCACTTGTCTTGAGTCCTATATTGATTACTATTTTTGAAAGTCTCCATGCATATTATGTATCAACTTACACGTGGTAACAATGCTTGTGAGTTCATATTTCTGTTCGAGGAGGTATTATCTTTCTGATTTGTAATTCAATTGATTTATTTTTCTCCTTCCACTAGCCAGTAGACAGTTCCAATGGTGTCTGTAGTTAAATACTATCGCCATTGTCAGAAACTGGCTATTCTATCGGTTTTAATTCGAAATGTATGGTTGTCGTGATGAGAATGCAATTTCGAACTAACCGCCATTTTTTGTGTAGTTTCAATTGATTGTTCTCTATGTCTTAATCTTTTATCTTGAGCCAATTATTATTGCCTTTTCTCATTTTTGCCATGTTTTCTTTTTATTTTTTATTTATATTTATATACTTTTAATTGTGAATTTTGTATCCTAATATTCTTCTCATCCCCCTTTCCATTGTAGTGATATGTTACCTTCTGTCTTTATCCTTAGTCTTGGTCTATAGTTACTCATTTGTAACAGATATGCTAAAGCTGGGGTTTTTTTGTACATACAGTAGTCTATGCATAATTTTCGATTAAAATCTTCAATTTTTATTTATATATATATATATATATATGTATATACATATATATATATATATATATATATATATATATATATATATTAAAGGCTTGCAATTTCGTCCCAATAGCTCAACGGTAAAGCATCGGCTGGCCAGTTCGGAGATCCAGGGTTCGATTCCCGGTTGGGGCAGCAAGGCTCTTTACAAAGTCTAGTTTAAAGGATTGTTTTACTAAGTGAAACTCCCACTTAATTAAGCGTGGGCAAAACATTGTATGGTTAATTTTATTAGAAATACAACCAACAGATGTGAAACAGTTTTCTGCACTTTATTTCAGAAACTTTGTAAGTACAGGTCTGGAATTACTATTTATGGAAAGCTCTTTGCAACTTTCTCATATAAACTGTATTCATTAAAAATGCTTTTAAATTGACAGATTTTACATAACTTTTCAAATACGAATATAAATTAATTAATTACTTCTTGTAATGTGTTACATCCTTTTGCTAGGGAACTGATAGAATTAACTGATAGAATCGCAACTGATAGAATTGCAACTGATAGAATTTAACAAAAGCAATTTGTCATATTTAATTTAAGTGACGAACTTAATAGTTTAAAATCATTATCTAAACTAAAGGTATTCACATGTGAATGTTTAACAGATTATGCGCCTTAAATCATATCGAATGGAACTAAAATTCAGTTGCGTAAGAATGGTAAAAGACTAAAGTAATGTGCGCGCTATATGTCTGTCTATTGAATTCGGAGGAAAGTGCCAGCAATTAATTTCATACAAAGCGTTATTCAAGGACCAATTACTATAATTAATTAATGCACCCTTTTTGGTAATTGCGCTTTAATAGAGCCGTTTCATTTTAACACTTAAGGTGATTGAATAGAGAAATCAAACAAAGGCTTTGTAAAATGCTTGCAGTTGAAAAGTTATACAAATTTCAATAATAACACATTGGGTAGTTTCATTCGGAAATACTTTTGAAATGAAAATATTAATTGTCTTTAAGAGACATAAAATGTTGAAAAGTAATAAAATTTAATTAACTTGAAATGATATTTATGAAAATATATTTACGAAGAAATATTTAATGTTGTTTAAATATTAAATATTAGAATAGCGGTGTTATCAGATAGAAGTACATTATATACTAGCAGCGATTACCTGGCGTTGCTCGGGATTTACTATGCAAAATTGTGATAAAATTTAAACCGGAACATATAGGGCCGTGAAACTTATACATTGTTTTTTCACTGTGAAAAATGTAAATTCATTGCATTATGTAAGAAAAAAAAATCATTGCATTATATAAGTCATAGCTGCATACGAAAGAATCTTCCTCATAAATTGCTGATAATTAATTAACCATTTTTAACACTTTACAACATAGTTGAAAAGTGTTTATGACTTTTTAACACTTTACAACATAGTTGAAAAGTGTTTATGACTTTGTTAATTCTGTCTGTCTGTCTGCCTGCCCGTTAGCACGATAACTGTCGTAAAAATGACTTTATCAAAATGACATTTTAGTATGTTGTTCAGATGGTCTGTGGAACCTATGGGGATATAAATGAATAATATCACCCAATTAGTTTTAGATTGAACCCGGTTTGAAAAAATGAAGTACATAGAACCCTATGGGACCTAATTTCTCAAACATTTTTAAGCGAATTTAAAATTCACAAATTGCTTCGAATCGAAAGTTTTAGGAAATATTTAAATTATCCCATAAAATATATGAAAAAATGTTCAGCAAAATATATTCAGTAATTTTTTTAAATAAGAATTAAAATAATAATTAAACCCTTTATATGAAGAGATCACGTGATCAATATATGAAGCGATCACGTGACCATTATATGAAGAGATCACGTCACCTACTTCAAAATAAAATATGGCATCCATCTTGTGTCGAATTCGTGATTTTAAAATTATTTTTAACTTATATATAGTCGAAAGCCCAGACCATCCGTCTCGTCCGAGGACTTAGAGAAACCATTTGGATGGCCGGAATTTATATATAGTGTCGTATCCGCCCTAAAACCGCTACATTTTTGCTTAATTTCTGTGCATGTGTATTCTCAAACAGCACACAATATATTTGAGTTTAAATGATCAATACCATCCATATTGTGAAAAACCTAGACCACACGACAGTTCCGAAGGCTTACTGTAGCTTGATGTGTGGCCGGACCATCCATATTGTGTCAAAATTGGGATTTTTAAAGTTTTTTTTAATTTAAATTTAGTGTTGTGTCCTTCCTAAAACCGCTTTAATTTTGCTTAATTTCTGTGCATCTGTATTCTGAAACAACACAATTACAATATATTTGAGTTTAAATGATCATCGAACTTTGATTATGTCTACAACGAAAACTAATTTTTACTTATGGAGAATGTAAACTAATTAAGCTGTAAGCTGAGTTGTATAAGAATTACTGAATTTCTTTAATGCAAAATTATTTTGCTCAGGAGTTTGCAATATAGATGATATGAATGAAATATTCATTGATTTTTCATAGAGAAGCAGACGATTTAATGGCAGACTTCTACGATGAAGTTTTATGCGTAGAGTTAAATTACTTTGGCCTCCAAGTTTTTAAGTAGAATAAACTATTGTAGTACTCTGATGAATGAAATAAAAATGTATGAATGAAATATTTACTTCTTTTACACAGAGAGCCAGACGATTTACATTTCAATGACGTCATTTGAATCAAGTTCGTTTTTTTCGATGAAGTTTTAAATTTTCAAATATAATTAATTATTGCAGTATTGTGATATATTACCGCTGAATGTATCGCATATTAGAGATATTTAAATAACATTGAAGTTGGACAGTGTTTAATAATCAATGCTTTATGCATGATTTATCTTTCTTGCGATTTCTTAATTCTTTTCGTTGTTGAGTAAGCCTGTTAGAAATAGACCATGGTGATAGTTTCCATATAAATTCACATTTCAAACCTGCGATATTCAAAAGTGACTAATACTTTCAATAAACTCCCTCAAAACTCAGAGATGAAATTGATTTTCACGCTTTAAACCAACTATTTCCAATATTTTTCGTTGGGAGTCATGGTGTTAGAGAGTTGAACTCCTAGGAAAAAGTTTCGTTTTCCATTAATATCTCGACAACCTTTAGTCTTAGAAACTCGAAACTTGTACTAAATTTATGGGTGGCTATTTTAAAGCTACCCACTATATTTCATTAAATTCGGTTTAGCCGTACTCCAGTGATGATGAGACAAACAAAGGTTTGGTTTTTGACTAATATCTCGAGAACTACTGGTCGTAGAAACTCGAAACGTAGACTAAATTTTAAGCTGAGCTATTTTAAGACTACCCACCAAATTTCATCAAATTCGGTTCAGCCTTTATTCCGTGATGTTGCATCATACATACATACTTTTCTTCTTTATATATATAGATGATATAAGAAAGAATCTTCCTCATAAATTTCTGATAATTAAATAATCATTTTGATTTCTTAATACTTTCGTTGTTGAGTAAGACTGTGAAAAATAAATCATGATGATAGAGTTTCCATTTAAGTTCATATTTTAAACCTGTGAGTTTCAAAAGTTTCTAATACGTTCAATAAATTCGCCCAGAACTCTGAGATTTAATTGACTTTCACGTTAAAACCAACGATTTCCAACCTATTTCGTTGGAGACCATGGAGTTAGAGAGTAGAACTCCTAGTAAAAAGTTTCGTTTTCCATCAATATCTGGACAACCCCTGATTTTAGAAACTAAAAACTTGGAATAAATTTATGGGGGGCTATCTCAAAGCCATCGACAAAATTTCACTAAATTCGGTTCAGCCGTTCTCCCGTGATGATGAGACAAACGAAAGTGTGGTTTTTCACTAATATCTCGAGAACCACTAGTCCTAGAACCTCGAAACATGGACTAAATTTTAAGTGGGGCCATTTCAAGACTACCCACCAAATTTCATCAAATGTGTTTTAGCTGTTCTCCCATGATCTTGGATCATACATACATACATACACACATACTTTTCTTCTTTATATATATAGATACTATAAAATATAGCAGTATATTTTCTATACTATAAAATATAGCAGTATATTTTCTATACTATAAAATATAGCAGCATACTTTTCTATTTCAATAAAATCATCTTCTATAATTTTTTAAAAATTATATTTACAGAATTTCAACTTTTTTGATTTAACTAATTAAGTCCGGTCTTAAAGATTATTTTACTAAGTCGAAAGTTTAAGCGTGTGGTCATATGAAGACGAAGAATTTCAACTTTTTGGTTATACTAATTAGGTCTAGGAGTAAGGATTATTTTATTAAGTGGAACATTTATTGTTCTGGGTACATGCAAAACAATGCATTTTTAATTTTACCTAGAAAAACCACAAGTTGAGAATATTTTTCAAGAACTCCGCTCTTTATTTTAAGAAACGTTTTAATTGAATATCTAAGATCAATATTTAGGTTAATCCCGTTGCCTCATTTTTCAGAAATCCAATTCATGCTACATGTATTAAGTCAAAAAATCTTACAGGAATTTTCAAATGCGAGAATAGATTAATTTAATACTGATTGCAACGATTTTATACCTTTTTCCAAGAATTTAATGTGATAGCATTTTACAAAAGCAATTCATCATATATATTTAAATGATGCATTAACTGTTTAAATTCATTAATTAACTTAAAAATCTTAATATGGGAATGTTTAACAGATATTTCGCCTGGAATTATTCAGAAATAAATAAATTCCATTAAAGTAAGAAAGGCAAAGGAATAAAATTAAGTGATCGCTAAATGTATGTTTATTGAAATTAGAGGAAAACGCCAGCTATTAATTTCATGCAAAGCTTTATTCGAGAACTGACTACTATAACTAATTGATGTACTCTTTTGTTAATAGCACTTCAATAGAACCGATTCATTTTAACACGTGATTGAATGTGATGAAATTTTTCTGAAACTATTTTTAATGGATTACAAACTGTTTACTAGTTTAATTACTAGAATGGTGATGTCATGATATTGAAATATTTTCTTTATACTGTAAAATATCGCAGCATAGATCAAATGAGCATAATTAGTTAAATTAAAATGTTTGAAATTCTTTAAACAGAAATTCGGGACAACATTAAAAATCGAATTTCTTGATATAGAAAAATATGCTGTCATATTTACTGTATAGAGAAAATACTTCAACATAATAACGTCACCATTCTAATATTTAATCGAGTAAACAGAAAATTATCCTATATTAAAATGTTTTCCTAATATATCCCCCTGTTAATTACATAATATTGCATTTCAACTTTTAATATCTCCTAAAGACAATTTATTTGGGTTTCAAAAGGATTTCCGAATAAACTACCTACGCGTCATTACTGAAATTTGCATAATTTCTCAACTAAATACACTTTACAATGCTATTGTTTGGTTTCTCTATTCAATCACTTTAAGTGTTAAAATGAATCGATTCTATTACAGTACAATTAACAAAATGGTACATTAATTAATTATAATAATCAGTTATCGAATTGCTTGAAGTTAATTGCTAGCGATTTCTTCCTATTTCAAGAGACAGACATTTAGAAAAACTTTATGTTGTTCCTTTGCCTTTTTTACTTTATTGAATTTTATTTCCTTGCGGATAATTCAGATCGAAACATCTGTTGAAAACTCCCATATGAATATTTTTAATGTAGTTAATGATTTTAAGATGTTAATACATCATTTAAATATATATGAATAACTTTTATCAAATTATATCACATTAAATTCTATCGCAATAATTTTATACAGTTTCGTAAGATTTTAATGTGATACAATTTAACGAAAGGAATTCATAACTTTTATTAAATTATATCACATTAAATTTTATCACTTGCAATAATTTTATACAGTTTCGTAAGATTTTAATGTGATACAATTTAACGAAAGGAATTCATTATATAACTTTTATCAAATTATATCACATTAAATTCCATCACTTGGAATGATTTTATATAGTTTCAAAGACCTTAATGTGATACAATTTAACGAAAGGAATTCATTATATAACTTTTATGAAATTATATCACATTAAATTGTATCACTTGCAATGATTTTATACAGTTTCAAAGACCTTAATGTGATACAATTTAACGAAAGGAATTCATTATATAACTTTTATGAAATTATATCTCATTAAATTTTATCACTTGCAATGATTTTATACAGTTTCGCAAGATTTTAATGTGAAACAATTTAACGACAGAAATTCATTATATAACTTTTATTAAATATTATCACATTAAATTTTATCACTTGCAATGATTTGTTGCAGTTTCGTAATATTTTAATATGATACAATTTAACGAAAGGACGTCGTTATAGTTTAAATGATGTATTAAGAGTTTAAAACCATCAACTATATTAAAAATAATCACATCGGAATGTTCAGCAGACGTTTCGTTTTGAATTACTCGCACGAAATTAAAATTTAGTAATGTAGGAAAGGCAAACGAATAAAATAATGTGCTCACTAAATGTCTGTTTATTGAATTTGGAAGAAAACGCCGGCAATAAATTTGATAAAATGCATTATTCGAGCACCGATTGCTCTAATTAATTAATGCACCCTTTTTGGTAACCAGACTGTAATAGAACCGACTCATTTTAACACTTAAGGTAATTGAATATAGAAATCAAACAATAGTATTTCAAAATTCTTGCAGTTGAGAAGTTATTCAAATTTCAATAATGGCGCGTCGGTAGTTTATTTGGAAATCTTTGAAAAATATTATAATTATTGTCTTAAAGAGATATAGAACGTTAAAAAGTAATGTAATTTAATTAACTTTGCGTAATGTTTATGAAAATATATTCACAAAGAAATATTTGCTGTTTACTCAAATAAATATTAGAATGGCAATGATATCAGCTTGAAGTGTTGTATCTATACTGTAAAATATAGTAGCATACTTTTCTATTTCAATACATTCGTCCTCTATCATTTTTTAAAACTTCTATTTAAATAATTTCAACCTTTTCGATTTAACTAATCGTAAGGAATCTAGTCGTAAGGATTATTTTGCTAAGTGGAAAATTTTATTCTTCTGGGCACATGCAAAACAACGCATCTTTAATTTTACCAAGAAAAACCACTAATAGAGTTGAGAATGTTTTTCCAGAATTCAGCACTTTATTTTAAGAAACTTAATAATTGAATATCTAAGATCAATATTTAGGTTAATTCTGTTACCTCATTTTTCAGAAATCTTGTTCACGCTACACGCTTCAAATAAAAAAAAATTAAAGGGATTTTCAAACCAGAAAATAAATTAAAATTAAATACTGATTGCAGCGTTAAAAACGCTGCAATCAGTATGTAATTTTAATTTATTACATTACCTTACAGTACCTTTACAGTACCTTTACATTACCTTACAGTACCTTTTCCTAATATTTCATTGTTAGAGCATTTAACAAAAGCAATTCATAATATATATTTAAATGATGTATTAATAGTTTTAATTCATCAACTGAATTAAAAATATCCAGATGGGAATTTTTTAACACGCAGTCGTTTCGCCTTGAATTATTCGCAGAGAAATAAAATTCAGTAAAGTTAGAAAAGCAAACGGAATAACATAAATTGTTCGTTAAATGTTTGTCTATTGACATTGGAAGACAACGCCAGCAATTAATTTTATGCAATACGTTATTCCAGAACCAGTTATTATAATTAATTAATGTACCTTCTTGGTAATTGCACTTTAATAGAACCAATTCATTTTAACACTTAAGGTGATTGAATAGAGAAGTCCAACAATAATATTGTAAAATGTATTCAGTTGAGAATTTATGCAAATTTCAATAATGACACATATATCCTTTTGAAACGAAAATTATATTAATTAATTGTTTTTATGAGATATAGAGTGTTGAAATGTAATATAATGTAATTAACTTGGAATAATATTTATGAATTGTTTAAAAATAATTATTAATTATTTACTTAATTAAATATTATAACGGCGATGTTATTATATTGAAGTACATGATTTATACTGTAAAATATCGCAGCATATTTTTCTATACTAATAAATTATTTTTTTAACATTTTCTAACAATTCTATTTAAAGACTTCGAACTTTTTCGATTTAACTTATCAAGTCTAATTTTAAGGAATATTTTAATAGTCGGATGATTTACTATTTTGACCACATATAAAACAATGCATGTTATCTAGAAAAACCACTAATAGAGTTGAGAATGTTTTCCAAAATTCTGCACCTTATTTTATAAAACAAAATCTTGTAATTTCATAACTAAGATCAATATTTAGGCTAATTCCGTTAGCAATGTTTTTCAGAATTCCTATATATGCTAGATGCTTTGAATTAAAAAAATCTTACGTGAATATAAATTAATTTACGAATATAAATTAATTTACACCTGGCTGCAACAATTTTTATACCTTTTAGCAAGATTTTAATCTGATAGAATTTAACATTAGTAATTAATTCATCATATATTTGATTGGTTGGTTGGTGTTGTGTCCCCTTTGAAGTCAAACAGATCCATGTGAGTGAATCACTGCCCTTGCCAGATCCACTATCCTCTCAGTATAAAGTTAAAGTTCACCCCAGAAAGGGAATTCTCCGAAGCTTTGCAGAACTGTAAGAATAGCTGGACATGTAATGATATGTCTTGGAGAAAGCCCCTCCACAGGACAATGTCTGTAGTTCTTATATGTCCCTGGTACGTGGTACAGTCTTCATTAATTTTCATGCTCCGAGGTGACGAGTTCTCAGTCTGGTAATGGTCTTAGTGATTTCATATATATTTAAGTGATGTATTAAAAGTTTACAATCCGTAACTAACTTAAAAATAATAAGTTTAACAGACGTTTCACCTTAAATCATTCGATCAATTCTAAAATTTAGTGGAGTAAGTAAGAAATAAAATTAAGTGCTCGCTAAATGCATGTTTATTGAAATTGGAGGAAAACGCCAGCAATTAATTTCATACAATGCGTTCGTTATTCGGGAGCTGATTACTATAATTAATTAATGCACCCTTTTTTTTAACTGTGCTTTAATAGAAAAAGGTTCATTTTAACACTTAAGGTGATTGAATAGAGAAATCAAATAATAGCATTGTAAAGTATATTCAGTTGAGAACTTATCCAAATTTCAATAATGACATGTAGGTAGTTTATTCGGAAATCCTTTTAAAACGAAAATTCTATTAATTAATTGTCTTTAGGAGATATAGAATATTAAAATATAATCTAATTTAATTAACTTGGCGTAATATTTATGGGAACTATTTGATGTGAAACATCTTAGGGCGCAGGGAGCGGGATAAATCATAAAAGAAAAGTGACGGGGTGAAATAGAAATATGTAACAAAAGTGACATCATATATTTATGAATACGTAACGGAATACCATTGTTAAAATTTGATGGTCTGGGTTGCGTGACTTTCGCTATTTATTCGGTGATTTTGACGACGAATTTGAGGAGATATTGGACACTTTTCAGAACTTTTCACTGAGGGAATGTAAGCTCGTCACCGTTGAGCTGTGTTTGAGACGTAAAGCGCGTAAGAATGAATTGTGAAACGTCAGAGTCTGTCTACATCATGAAATAATTGTGGCGAGGATAAAACGAGATTATGTAACGGATTTCTACTGCAAAACTCTATAGAACCCAATATGCTATTCTTCATATCCTTTTCAAGTAATTAATATGCATACTTTACAAATTACCCTATGAGGGTTTGTAGCAGACATACCCTTTAAGATGTATTATGCCGCCCAGGCGGTGAAGTGCATAGCGTCTCTGACTGCTGTCTAGTGGGCTTGGGTTCGAATCCCGAGTAAGGCATGGGTGTTTTCATGAGGATGAAGTAAGTCTTCCGCCTCCTGGGTCCTCGCCAAATGTGAAGCTGCACCCCCCTTGACCTTCGTCAGTGATGCTTGTTTGTGTTAATAAACTTTGTGATCTCGTCTTGTGTCATTCTTTGTCCTTCTTCTGGCATCACTGGTCCTGTTTGCGGTTAGACCGAAATAGGAGGTTATAAGTAACAACAACAACAACAGATGTATTATAAAACAATCAAATAACAGTATGAGAACAATTTTTAATTTTATGTCTTCTACATCTGTGGATAGATAGATATCTGAGTTAAAGCCCAATAACCGCTTGCTCCCACCATCTATTTATTCTCCCGGGGTGAAATAACCCCAGACATTACAGCCAAACGTTTCATTGTTGATAACATGGACATTTTCGGTCCGATTCTGATGAAATAAACTGCATTCTATGTATTAATCCATTAAAACTGTATAATAATAAAATAATGTTAGTCTCCGGAAAGATAATGCTAATTTTAGTTTTAAGAATGCGATGATATATAGATCAGATAACGTAAACAATGCAAATTTCGATGGATTTAAAAAATAAATAAATATGAAGAAATGGACCTACGGATTTATTTTAAACGTTATGTAAAGAACCATTTTGATTGTATCAAGATAGGAATTCTGTGATAATATTTCCCATCACTAAGAAATCGATTAGCGTAAAAATTCTCGAAAATTGTGCTAAAATATAAAACAGCCAAAAACTAATTCGAATTATAAAAACAAGACTCGCCGGCACTTATCGTTCCAGGTTTTGAAGTACCTCTATACCAAATTTCGTCGCTTTACAACACTGATATTTCCCACTGCATATGACTCCTTACAAACAAAAAAATATTTTACTCTTATTATGTTAGCTTATTTAATATTTACTAAACACATATTATATTGGTGATGTTATCATATTGAAGTATTTTCTCTAAACTGTAAAATATAATAACTCATGTTTAAAAAAAATAAGGCTTTCTTAAGGATAATTAATCGGAACTTTAATTTATGGAATGTATTTATTGTAAGAGAATATCGAACTTACGCTCACTTTCATAGAATGATTCAGGTGCCGTTATATTGTGATCTTCAACCATATAAAATTAGACCACAATATCCACGAACTATCTTCATAATTCAAGATTTCAGAAAAGAAATGCAACGAATGTGAGCAGGTTGCTCTTTTGATTTGTATGATGGTTGGGTATTACCTGTAAAGGAATACTGGAAGAAATAGATTCCCGATATAAACTGATCGCAGATTAAGAATTATTCTGAAGAAAAATTTAGGCCTCATTATAATTACACACACACACACATATATATATATATGTATTAGAAATATATATTAACCAAATCAAATAATAACGAAATATCAAAATCAACAAAACAGTTAAACCACGCCACAATTCCGAAAAAAGAAATATTCAGCACTGGCTTAATTTTGAAGATTAATTAGACTAGACCCATTTGCAAGCCTGTGAATCTGGCTCTAATTAACCCAGATACATGCTTGTTTCAGAATTGGCATTAGTTAGTTACTATAAATACCAATGCAACAGATTACACGCATTAAAAGAGGATGAATTAGGAAAAAGAAAAAAAATAGGAAATCAAGAATTATCATGAAGTAGGAATCCTAAATTGCACGTGAAGTACGAGCAGAGCCGGAATGAAGATGGTTGAGAAGCATCCAGAACAAGTATGACGAACAAGATTAAAGGTGGGGGGGCGGGCGGTTACAGAGACATTCCCTGAAACCCGTCCAGTGAGTTAGAGCACGAGACAGAATAATTTACCATATAAGTAAAGCAGGATAAACAGACAAGTGATTCTTAGAAGAAATGAATAAACGAGTGTTCCATCATCACGATTATAAAAGGGGCTCAAATCGTAGTATCAAATTGGCTAATGTTATATATTTTGAGCCAAAATAATTTTCAAAATACTAAATATTTATTTATCTTAATTTCAAATTTAATGTTTTTCAATTTTTTATTAACACTTTACAACATAGATGATAAGTGTTTATGACTTTTTTTATTCTGTCTGGCTGTCTGTTAGAACGATAACTGCCGTAAAAATGACTTTATCAAAATGAAATTTTAGTATGTTGTTTAGACGGTCCGTGGGACCTATGGGAATATAAATGAATAATATCACCCAATTAGTTTTGGATTGAATCCGAGTTGTAAAAATTAAATATACATTGAATCCTATGGGACCTAATTTTTCAAACATTTTTAAGCGAATTTAAAAGTTACAATTTGCTTCGAAAGTGTTAAGAAATATTCAAATTATCACATAAAATATATAAAAAAAATTTCAAAATGAAATTTTTTTAATAAAATTTAAAATAATAATTATTAGTTTTTAAATAAAATTTAAAATAATAATTACACCCATTATATGGAGAGATCACATGACCACTATATGACGAAATCACGTGAACCACCTCAAAATAAAATATGACATCCATCTTGTGTCACAATCGTGATTTTACAAGTTCTTTTAATTTATATTTGGTTTTGTATCCGTCCTAAAACCGCTTGATTGGTCCTTAATTGCTGTGCATCAATGTTCTGAAACATTGCAATTGTAATATATTTGAATTTAAATGCTCATCCAACTTTGATTATTTCTACAACGAAGCCTAATTTTCACTTATGAAGATTGTAAACACATCAAGCTGTTAGATGCGTTGTATAAGAATTCCCGAATTTCGTTAGCGCAAAATTATTTAGCGCTGGAGTCTGCAACATAGTTGATATGAATGAAACATTCGTTGATTTTACATAGAGAATAGACGATTTTATGGCAGACGATTTCGGTGAAGTTTTAAGAGAGTTAAATTACTTTTGCCTCCATGGTTTTAAGTTTTTTAGTAAAATACATTATTGTAGTATTGTGATGAATGAAAGGAATAGAATAAATGTTTATGAATGAAATTTTTACTGCTTTTTCATAGAGAGCCAGGCGATTTATATTTCAATGACGTCATTTGAATAAATTTCATTTATTTCGATGAAATTTTGAAATATAATAAAATATTATAGTATTGTGATAATTTGAAAAATATTACCGCTGAATGTATCGCGTTTTAGAGATGTTTAAATAAAATTGTATTGTAGTTGGAAAGTGTTTCATAACCGATGCTTTATGCATGATTGATCTTTCTTGTTTTAGTTTATTTTTTATTTTACATTTTTATATAATCATATAGTTAATAAATTATAATAATTATTTTTTTAAAAATCAAATTAGCCGCTATAATTGGGAAGTCTTGAAGGTTATCGATACACTGATTTTATAATTTTAATTACGAAATTAGGGGGATATGCATTATTGGCTGCAGCATTTAATAATTTTATAAAATGCACACACACACACATATATATATATATACATATATTTATATATATATACTATATATACATATATATATGTATGTATATACATATACATATATATATATATATGTATATATATATATATACATATATATATATACATATATATATATATATATATATATATATATATATACATATATATATATATATATATATATATATATATATATATATATGTATATACATATATATATATTTATATACATATATATTACACATATATATATATATATATATATATATATATATATATATATATATATATATATATATATATATTTATATACATATATATTACATATATATATATATATATATATATATACATATATATATATACATATATATATATATATATATATGTATATATATATATATATATATATATATATATATATATACATATATATATATATATATATATGTATATATATATATATATATATATATATATATATATATATATATATATATATATATATATATATATATATATATATATATATATATATATATATATATATATATATATATATATATATATATATATATATATATATATATATATATATATATATATATATATATATATATATTATAGAATTATTATTGAGAGCCCTTATAATGGTGTATAGTGGCATCCTCGAGTTTCCATTTCTTCAATGAATCTCTTGTTTAGTAAGAATTTTTATCTTTGCTTCATGTTCACATTCCTTTTTCTTATACAGGTAATAGTCCTATCTCCTGCTCTGACTCACTGGACGGGTCTGGGAGTGTATCTGTGGACGTTCGTACTGCCTCCCTGGTTGTATTTCGACTTGTTCATTCCGGTGCTTCTAGATAATTTAAGTTGTTGAGTTTGATTGCGTATACACGTGGTGAAAGAAGAAGGATTCATGCCATATGGCAATACACATTTTCTTATATTCCTTTTTTCATCTTTTGATGCCTGTAGTCTGAGTTTGAGCATTTATAGTAATGTACTGCTCAATGTACTGTATTGCTCAATATGGAACAGGCATTTGTTTGGGTTAATTAGAATTAAATAATCAGACATGAAGATGAATTTAATTCTGATTAATCATCGAATTTGGGCCGGTGCTGTTCTTTTCCCTTATCGGCATTATGGCTGTGGTTTTGCTTCTATGGTGATGTTAATATTACTTGAATTTTTTATTATTACATTTTTCTAATATATATATATATATATATATATATATATATATATATATATATATATATATATATATATATATATATATATATATATATATATATATATATATACATATATATATATATATATATATATATATATATATATATATATATATATATATATATATATATATATATATATATATATATATATATATATATATATATATATTTTTTTTTTAACTTGAATTTAAGTGCTCATAAGCCCCTCATTTAGTCTATATATAGTTATTTAAATTGACTAAAACACAACGCTTTGTAATATTTCCAATTATATTATTCCCCACTCCATAAAGTATATTTTTGTATTATATTAGTCTTAATGATTACATATGGGTGTGTGTTCCCTTGCAGTTGTTAGTGGTAGGAGATTAGGAGATTGCAGGAAAATTTTTATCTGATTTTATTAATTTAATTTTCTTTCCCTGCGGTCTCTTATCACAACACATGTAGCAAAAGCAGGAAAAATATCATTGCTCGTTTCAGTTTGTGAAACATATTCCATCATATGAATTTTCTCATTTTCCCTAGAAATTTCTCTGTAAGTAAATTGTAGAAATTAAAGAAATTAAGTTTACGTTTCGATATAGACCGCTAATTGGAGTTTAGGGGTCAATGTGAATAATAAATACACTTTACGCAATGTACATGCTTTCTGCGATCATTATTGGACAAATCGACTTCTCCTTAACTATCTTTGGCTTTCGAAATTGCCACAAATTTCCCTTTTCAGGAAAAAACTTCCATTTAAACTGTTGTTATTTGATAGTTTTCTGTTGACAAATATGGCCACTGTTTGACTTTACTTTCCTTTCTTTGCGATATTGATGTATAGTTCCTGTCGTTATATCTCCATGTTTGCGTGTTAATGCTTGCAGAATATTTGTGTCTGAAATAAATCTGTACCTCAGAAACACAAGTTCTTGGTAACATATTTCCTACGCAGTGTTCAAACCATGACATACTTAAATGATTTGTGGGTGAGGAGAGGATCCATTTTTTTACAAAAAATATCATATGCATGTCAATCTATTATATGCCTGTCAATCTCAGCATCACTACTATTATGATGTCATTATTTTGTCAAATTTTGATGCAAATGTTCTAAAGAAATGTACAGAGTATATTTGTCTGGATCAATAGATTTATCAAAATATATGACTTTCTTCTGAAATCACATTTAACTGTAGAAGAGGAATCTAGTATATCCTGTTCTGAGAACCAGTAGGAAATATATATTGACATATATATATATATATATATTCAGAGAGAGAGAGATAGAGAGAGCCATGTAATGCACGATCAGACATCAATGTAATTGATTAAGTTGCACCAGAATCAAGTAGTAAGATTACATTTCATAATTAGCAGAGTATTTATTTTTGGTCATACGAATTCCTTATCAGAAGAGGAATTATGTACTTGTACATCAAACGATACAGATTGGTCGAGGTCATGATCTCGTCTAACAAAGAAAAACTAGTACAGTTATTTAGCTTCCTTTGTGGAGCTACTAATTATCACATTGAAACATAGTTAATGATGTAAAAATGAACCCGAAACTCATGAAGAGAATATCTGCATCTTTATTCTCGAATTAGCATCAATAGAGAGGTGGAAAGTTTCAATCTCCTTCTTAGGAATATATTTTTTAACATTTTTTAAATAATCATGATTATCATAATTACTAATCGTCTAGATATTCATCAAATTATATAGCAACAGAAGCATCCAACTAATATTTAAATGTTATCATCCACAAGACATTTGAACTTCATCGAGCAATAAAATGGTTGGGAGCACCCACAATCTTGGTATCAGAAGAGCAGCTGTTAGACTGTAACTAGCCAGCCTAAATGAATTTTTAAAGGGATCTCAAGGTTCGAGCCATAAAAGGGGGAAAGATCCAAACCAGGCGATCCAAACCATTAGCAAGAATCTCTCTTTGAAGAGGGAAAAACTGACTGGCCTAGAAGAGGTGTGCTCCTACTGTCTGCAGACACACGATTCGGTTTGGAGAGAAAGAAATGAATTGGTTCAAGGCCAGGCGAGAAATGAAAAA
Organism: Amaurobius ferox; assembly: GCA_951213105.1. Lineage (NCBI taxonomy): Eukaryota > Metazoa > Arthropoda > Arachnida > Araneae > Amaurobiidae > Amaurobius > Amaurobius ferox. The sequence goes on along the minus strand of OX578135.1, from coordinate 64,854,137 downwards.
CGCAATTTTGAATAATCGTGCTTGTGTAATTAAATTTAATCAATGGGACAAATGACTTATTAATGACTTATAAATAAAAACACTTTTATGTAAGGTAATTTAGAATAATTCAATAAAAATTGTAAGAATTCAAATAATTAAAATAAAATGTATTTAATGATTATAAAAAGTATTAAATTTTGAATAAAAATAAATTTAGTGTCTTGATAAATCATGACTATATGTATTTGTATTTGTGATGTGCATTAACATTTATCTGTGCTAAGCAGATTGAACATTATGGACTGTACACATTACGCGCTGTATTGTGCATGATGTGATTAGTTTTGAATAATTATTGCTACCTGCTGTCCAGACACTGGTGACACATAGTCACACGCTGCGCTACAGATGCAGGAAACCAGATTTTGATGTGAATAATATCAGTCGTTGGGTTATCTCTGGCTGAAATCGAAGCTTTACGAAAATAATAAACACTTTGGACGCTTATATCGCTGAACCTAATAGAAAAACATGTAAGCAATATTTTATTGTTTTGTTGGAAACATGATACAACTTTAGCTTAAATACTTAGTTTATACATTTTGAGTTTTTTGTTCGAAGAAATTAAAATGCTGCTGTTTAAGCGACATTTTGCTTCACTTTGGTTACTTTCACTTGAAATATTTTTTAAATTATACAATATAGATATAAATAGTAAGAGTAAAAAATGTTCAGGGAAAATCCGGCTGGTAGATCCATATTTTGTTTTTATTTAACTATTATAGTCCATGGAGCATCGTTTTGATCATTTGAAGAATATTGAAAATTTTCCAATTTTCAAGATTTTAATGCTTATATCTCAAAAACTGAAATTATTAGCCATAAACCATAAGAAGTAATTTGTCGCCTTTTAAAATTCATACAAAGATATATAATTTTATTTTGTTTCCGGCTTCGTAGTCTTTGAACTGTAGTGGTTATAATTTTGATATTTTAATATTTTGATTTTTTCCAATGGGAGGAGAAGTTGTAATATTTGAATCTTCACCTGTTGCTGAATCTTCACCTCTCAATCTGTTGCAACTCAATATGCTTCCTCTTTGGTGAATTACTGATGAACAAGTACGAGATATTTTATGTTTTAAAAATATTAGAAAGTAGAGTTAAATTGGGGATTTTAAATATGTTTCTAAATATGCTGACTGACTAGGTTTACAGACAAAAATTGGAAGTTTGAAAGATAGTACTTATTTTTGTTCCGCAAAACAAGTTTATAGAATAAACTTGGTTTGAATTGAAATCTTACTACAGATATTGTATGAGTTTACAATCAAATTAGCAAAATAATTTTATGTTTTGATGTGAGGTATATATTGAAGGTACTTTGTGTAAATCGGAGCGAAAACTAAATGTGTCTTGAATATATTTTCTATCAAAACCCACGAGTAATCTGTATTTAAAGCGCCATTTTGACGTACAGAAAATTTTTTATATTTTTATTTTGCCATATTTATTAGTTTTATACAAAAAATGCATAAACTATAAAAATATAAACGATTTTGTAATGTACAAATATAAAATAAAAGAACAAATGTTATAATCAAATATTATTAACACCGGCAGTAAAATAATAATTTATAATATTAGAAACAAAAAATATTTATAAAGGAACAAAATATATAGTATTATTATTAAGAAGAGTAAATATCACATAAAAATCTTGTTTTAATATTTATTAATAGAAAAAAAAACAACTAATTTATTAACTGCATATTTTTGAAATGTGATCGTAAAAAACATAATGCAAGTCTGGAACGTATTTTTGTGCGCAAATTACCCGCAGTTGAAAATGCTCTTTCTGCATCAACGTACTGTTAATAATGGTAATTGGTGGTGCTGTTAATAATGAGCGATATATTTCCTCTAAATATTTTCCTCATCTTCTAACAACTCGGTCTCTTGTCTGACGGTTTTGGATAAATCTTTTTTTTGTATTACTTTTGTATTATTGTTTGCGGCAATTTTTTTATTTACAGCTAATAGTAATTTCTTCTCGATAGATAATTCTTTTCCGATATCAGCATCATCTTCAACGAATTCCTCTGGATAGGTTTGTGTTTGATTTTCATAAATGTTTTTTTTTGTGGAAATTTACTATGAACTTAATTTGACCTTATTAGCTTCTTTTCTTCATTTTCGTTGTCTTTTTTAAAGTCATTATAAATATGTAAATACCTTAAAATATTTTCCTATTCCTCCTTATGTAAATATCTTAAAATATATCCTTTCAACATTATGCTTCCAGAGCCAGTTTTATTGGAAGTTGAGCTATGATGTGTTATTTACTTACTATATTCTTTGTTATTAGTCAGACTAGACCAATAAAATATGTGTTTAATCTGTATCTTTATGTCCCCAATAATATTGACCGTTTGTCATTTTAATCAACTTAGCCAGTTTTAAATTACAAAATATTAACTTTGCAAACTTTACATAATGATACACAAGAAGCATGAACTTTTGATCACATAAATTGATTCTAAGATTTGTAGCCTAAAGTAATATCCATTATGGAAACAACCTTCACAACACATAATCGCACTATGTTTATTTTGAAAACAAAGGAAGCTTAATTAGATAATTTCACATTTCCTTAGAAACTGATTTTCAGTACTTTTTATTAACATAGCACGATATCTTGTTATTCTAAGCAATATATGAAGAGTCACTTTTCGTAACGAGCAGTTATTACTGCTCAGAAAATGAAGAACAATATTTCAATTTTGGTGCTTGCGGAAAAGTTAGTAATGATGTTGAACCTTATTAGCTGTAGGCCGTATTAGCTACTTTTAGGGAGAGAGATTCTAATGTAATCTTCTGGAGAATTTATATGTTTGGTATGGAGTTCTTTAGCTTTCAAAATTTGTTTTCACATTACTTGACATTAATAAACTATGTTGTTGTAAGATGCAGATAATATACGATGAAGATATTATAAAGATTTTCATTTTGTTTGATAAATGGGAGTTTGTGTTCATGGCTGTCAAGAAGTTGAGTTGTTTATACTAAATTTTCGGTAAATGTTAAAAGAGTTGCTAATTATATTCATTTCCCATCATAACAACATAAGCATATTCTTGTTTTCTGTGTATACAGATTATTTCAGCATAGTTAATCTCCCTTTTCGAGCTTCTACAACTGATCTCAGATACATATTTCCCATTTGGAAGTTTGTTAAAATTGAATGTGAAATTTTTTCATATAATTATTATTCCGGTGGGGGATATTTTCATAAAAATAGGTGGAGGGTGACTAAATTTTTGTATTGCCCCTTGAGTAAAGAAAAGTTCAATTGGAAAAAGTTGCACCGTACGGTATCAAATCTAAAGAAAAAAAATCTCTGCAAATATCTGCAATATTTATATAAGTATTTACAATGAAAATACCAAAAAAATCCTACTAAAATAGGCTTTGAGTTTTCCATTGATTCTGACTTGTGTTGGTGAATGTTAACGGACTCAAAATTAAAACCAGACTTTGAATATAAATGGTGTCATGTAATGCTTAGCGATTAATTGCTCTTCTGTGAGGAAGCGGATGACCACCTTATTTGTATACGGAGGAGGTCAGATCAACAGTCTGATCTATATTTAGCTGCCAACCAGCACTTGAGCAACAGATCTAGTACAGGGTAGACTCAAAGAAGCTATTTATGACAGTCAGTTTGCTCTAGTATTGTTAAGTGATGCTTTGACAACTCAGTTGCATATTAACGACACCTTGTTTTCAGTTGCATTACCTCGCATGTAGCATTTTAACTGGAAGTTATTTATATACATGATAATGATATGAAAAACATATAATAATGATATAAATTTTTATACATGAACATATAACATGCGTCTCTTGAGAATGTCTCAGAGTTAAAACATCCAGCCAGAGTTCCAGAACTCGTATTAATCAAGATTATATGAGATATATGCTAGGATGGCAATTGCTGTCATCGAAAATTAAACATGATTTAGCTGAACAGTTATAGGACATTTAGCAGTATTCTCTGCAGGACAAAAGGAGACTGTTATGTAACTCTATGATGCACGGTATATCAGCTTATTGCGGGAAAATAATTTATATGTGTCCGTTATGTTGCTATTTTGTAATAAAAAGTTCTTTTATAATGACTATGTGACCATTTTTTTATCTTCACATATTCCTTGAGCAAACATTTTCAGCTATGGAGATCTACAACCGCGTTAGTAGAGAGAAAAATGGCCAGTGTTTTATCGGACATTTTTCTTGTTTACAATATAGTTTTCGGCTATTTCGTGATGAGCTCTAAGAAGCTGAAACTAGTCTTAAATGTAATTTCTATGCTTGTTATATGAATTCTAACTTTGGGATCTTCATTTATTAGACACAATTATCCTGCAAACATATAAACTAACACCTTAAGTTTTTCTTACTTAAGATTTCTTAAGTTCTTCTTTAAATAATATTAACCTATTTAAAAAATGAATTACAACATTTTGGTGTGTTTATATTTCTCAGAACATATGTGCAGTTAACATTCCATTTCAAGTAATAGTTCTGAAATATATTGTTTACCACATATCTTTATTGACCCATTTTCTTCAGTTTATGAAGAAAATAGGAATTGAAAGAAAATGCTCTGTAGCTAAATGACTATACATTGTAGAGTTAGCATAAATGCAAATGGAAGATCAGATTTGGGGCAAACCCGGTATTTACGTAAATCTTAAACACAAACAAAATACACAATAAAATAACAATTTTCTGAGATGCTTCAGAGTACCTAAGCATATACTCTTCCTAAATATTCTGAGCAAAGTTGTGTCAAAATTTTGGGTAGCTGCCAATGTCATTAAAATTTCATCCATTGTAACGATCAAAACTCTCTTGTTACGAAACTGTTCTCACTTCTTTTCAAGTGGAATGTCCCTGTTCTATAATAAACTTAAATGATTAGATCGTCTAAATGGTAAAGTGCAAGATTACATGAAATTTTTTTGATGTGATTACCACATAAATGTAACTCTAAGTATTTTATTTTGATTTCAATATCCATTGAAATGTATTTTATTCGTTTACAACTTAGGTGAAATTAAGGAAATATATTTTGAATTGCAAATTCTGGTTATGTATAGTAAATGTCAATAAATCCCTCGTGTTGCTGAATTTATCACTCTCTGTGATAAAAGATATTTGGCCAATTTATGAGTGAGGTATTATGAGAAAATTTATTTATTAAAAATATGTTCGTTCATTAATTATTAGGAGATTATTTATTTATAAAAAAATTATTTACTAAAAAATTAGTTTATTTTTTTAATTATTAGTTAAGATTTAATTTTTAAAGGATAAGTTAAACTTATTCTGGATTTTGGAAGAAAATATTTAAGATATTAAATTGGACAGAAATATATTTTTATTCTTTGAAAATGAATTTATCTGATTTCGTTGTTAAGTTCGGTGATCCTAGATGTGTAAATTGACTTGAATAGATTCAGATCGATTGAAGTTACTAGAGTTCTAATACAGATTTTAATGAATCCTGTTTTAAGTTACATCAATGAATATTGGGATGAAAAATCAGATTCAAAAATGTTTACTACAGAAAGCAATAATATGTACTTTGCATATTTTATTATATCAATAAAAGGAATCTAGAAAATAGGAAACAAAAAATATTGTAGTATAAAAACACTGATTTTTAATTCTGAAATTATATTTGAAAAATGTACGTTTAGAGTTCAACAAAATTTTTTAGAGGTTTAATATGTAAACATTAAGATTTCACAAAAATATTAGTTCACATTAAGATTTTATATAAAAGTATTAATATATCAACATTAAATTTTAATACACTAACATTAAGATTTCACAAAAACATTGAGACACAGTTCGCATTCGTAACATATTTTTTTTTTTCAAATAAAAATCCTAGTTCTGAAAATTTTTATTATCCATCGAACTAAAACTAACTATTTAAAAGAAAAAGCCCTTTAAATAGAGAACTTTTAACTCAGATAATAATTGAAAAACTTCTGGGACGACATTATATTAGTGGGCCAACCTATTTAGTTTCCGTTTGTAACCTTTTCTGTTGTGAAAATGCGAAACATGTTCCTAGACGTCTTTTGATGGGATTAATCTATTGAAGGATAAGAGCACCATATTTAATAATAATATTTTACATTATTTTAATCGTAATAATAATGAAATAGAAGTTGTGAATTACAGTCAGCAAAACAGACACAAAGTTAATAAAAATGCTACTGAACAGAGTCGATCAAATAGAAAGAACGCGATGCATTTAAGGTGTCCATTGCTTTTTCTTGTATATTATTTTGTTCTGTCTATAGTTAAAATTATTTTTTAATTTTCTAACAGATCGAAATTTTTATAGTGATAGCATTTCCTTTTTGCTTTTACTGTTTTACAGCAAAAACATGCAATCAATGTTTAAAATACAATTCATATTAGATTATATCTTATACCACTCGATTTTAGTGAAATAATTAGATCTATCATGAATATTCCATTCTTAATATTTTATCATTTTCTATGTTTTACGGAAACTTTAGATAAAATATGTTCAAAATATTTAAGGCTTTTTTCTGGCCTTCACAAACATTTAAAAGATGTTTTGATAGACAGTTAAAATAGTAACGGCTTAATTTGAACAGTTCAATTCGTATTTCATAACTAATTGAAATAGTAACATCTTAAATTTGAACAGTTCAATTCCTATATGATAACTAATTGAAGAAATCTGATGTGGGCAACATATGACTTTCCTTATATAATGCAATGAATTTACTACTTTTACAGTTTAAAAAAATGTTATTCTTATAGTAGATACTTATATTCTTTCCAAGATATTGAATTTTCTTCAATTTTCGTCATTTTCATTGATTTAGAGTCATTTTTATCTATTTGGCGGTATTTTCGTTAATTTGGCAACATTTAAAAAGTCGCCAAGTTGGCGACATTCCGCCAAATTTGTCGTCAAAATCTCGCCAAGCATTATGGGCGGAGATATAAGAAATTCTTATACCAGATAAATGACTATTGGCGTTTTAATACAAAAGTATTACTCAAAGTATCTTTTCTCATGAATGGAACGAGCTAGATCTACGAGAATGATGTCACCCAATTTATCGCAGGATATCACATATGAAAAGTGAACATGTTTCTCAACAGTTAATGTATTTCTTTAATTTGTGGGAAATTTTGATAAATTTATTTGACAAAAGTACAATATATCGAGAACGGATCATGCTAGCGTTCTAAAGTTTATGTCAATCGTTTTCCAAGGAAAAATTACATAAGAAATGTCTATTTGCGTAACTTTGTTAAAGATTTTGATTTTTGATGATTTTTTCAAAATTTTACTCGAAAATTTAGGAGGATCTGAATATTCGATTGCATTTAAAAACAATAGGCTTCCAGTATTCATGGATTGTAATTTTTGTACCAAATTTCATTCGAAGCGCTCCATTCGTTCGTGAGATATCGTCTCCATAGGCTCACTGACACCCCCCCCCCCCCAGACACACACAAACACAGACATCACCTCAAAATGTTTGATTCGTGATCAGGGTTGCTTGAAACGTGCTCTCCCGTCGAAAACTCGATTTCGAATTTTCGACCCCGTCATAATACTTTCCTTATACATTATGTATATAAGGAAAGTAATAATAAGAGCTTTAATTTGAACAGTTTAATTCGTATTTGATAACTAATTGAAAAAATAAGAGCTTTAATTTGACCATTTCAATTCGTATTTGATAACTAATTGAAATGGTAACAGCTTTAATTTGAACAGTTCAATTCGTACTGGAGATATCGACCCTATACGGAATCAAACCGAAATATAGGAAGATAGTCTTGCTGATAGACAGAATAAATGTCAGATAGAAAGAAAGGCAGGTAAACTAAAATATAAATATATTAAAAAACAGTTTATTCGTGTTCTGTATACTTCCCACAACATGTAAATTCGTCAAAATCGGAATGATCATATTTTTCTTTAACTTATACTAGTATATATTATAGAGAAAGTGAAAAATGATTATTTTTAAAACAGGAATAATTTTGTAACCCATTGTAAATCTACAAGCTAATGCTAGAGGATTACAAAGAAAGACTGATGACAGAAAGTTATAGAAAAATGAAGCTGTGTATTGTTTTATAAATTATTACTGAGCGCAGTATACAGGAAACGTTGAGTTCAATTTCAAGAGTGGTAAAGAGTCTAACAAGCCTTCTTCTTCGATCCAGACCGTCCGACCTACCAGAAAGGTGTAAGGTATTTGTTTGGACGGCCGGGAAGTGCCACCCAATTTAGACCGGAACCCAGTGGGGGAGGCATCCACAGGGACCGTACCCTCCTTCCCTTACCACCAACCTCTCGGAAGGACTTACGGACCCACATGTTTAGCGTGATCGTACTCCGCGTGAACACGGCGGCAGTTTTGGCGGCGGGAATCGAACCCGGGACTACCGAGTGCAACTTCCACGCGCTAACCACAGGGCTACCGCGCCCAGTCTAACAAGCCTGTAATCAAATTGATGAAAAGCACATAAATAAAAGAGAGAGGGGAATATATATACCTAAAACGGAGAAGTATACATTTAAATATCCGCCAATGAGAAAATAGCAAACCAAGCATGATTTAGAGTTTACCTGTAAGAATCAATCATAAAGTATAACAAGAAAGATCAATCATGCATAAAGAATTGATTGGGAAACACTTTCCGACTGAAATACAATTTTATTTAAACATCTCTTTAATGAGATACATTCAAAGTTCATATTTTTTAAATTATCACAGTACTACAGTAATTTATTATACTTGAAAACTTAAAACTTCATCGAAAAAGACAATGTTAGTTCCACAAAATGATCTTTATTCAAATGAAGTCATCAAAATGTACATCATCTGCCTCTCTATGTAAAATCAATGAATATTTCATTCATATCAATTGTATTCCAGACTCCAGAGCTAAATAATGTTGCATGAAAAAGGAATCAGCATACAACTCACCTTACAATCGCTTGATTTGTTTACATTCTGCATGCGCTAAAATTAGACTTCGTTGTAGCAATAATCAAAGTTTAGTGTCGAAACTAATTGGGTGATATTATTCATTTTCATTCCTATATATTCCACGTTCGTCTCAACAACAACTAAAATTTCATGTAAATAAAGCCATTTTTACGGCGTTAGTATGCTAACGGACAGACAGACAGGCAGCCTGACAAATAGATTGACCAAAGTCGTAAACACTTTTCAACTATGTTGGGAAGTGTTAAAAAAAATCCCAGTCAATTCGAAACATAGAACTAACCCACAAGTTGAAGTGAATATAAACATAATGGAAATGTCTCAACAAGATGAGACAAGTCCCAAAAGGATAACTGAGTTTCAACATTAAGCTAGTACATTAAAGAGCCTATATTATTTGTTGGTTGTGGAATAATTTGGGTTTAAAAGCGTTGCTTAATGTTTCTGCACAGAATTATTTGTTTTATTTATTTTTAATACATGTAAGGTATATTTATATGGGATCATAATCTGATTCAAATCAGAGTAAAGTCAAGGTACAATATATTTCTTTATATTTAAAATTTCTTCTTGTTCAAAAACTTACATGTGGCTTATATTCAGTTTCAAACTCAAGCTTTATTGCGAGTGTTTATATCTTTATATATTGTCTTAAAAGTAAATAAAAATATTTATATGTGTAGCTTCTTCGTATTTAACGAGTTTTATTTTTATCAAATCAGGCTTAAAACTTTTTTTTTTGTTTAAATTTATTTTAAATTTACATTTGAAAGTATTTTCATATGGAATTATTAAATAATGACTCGTCGTTTGTAAATATACAAGAAAATAGAAATATGTGTAGTTACATATAAAATTAATATTTTATATGTAACTACATATAAAATATTAATTTTGTATGTAGTTACATAAAAGTTAAACTCATCTGCGTCTATGATGGATTCACAATTTCATTACACCTCCTTAGTAAAATATAATTTAGTTACAGCAACAGAATAAATGTCTTAGAAACATAATGAAATTTGAGAAGTCATCTTAAATTCCAAATGAGTGCCTTTTGAAATTCTGCCGCAAAAGAAGAAAATGGCGAAGAATATACTTCTTTTTATAAGTAAATTATGAATGTAGTTTTTCGTTTCTGGTATGTTAAGATATAAAGAACTGTGGCATTTTCTGGCACGTTTTTTAATCTGCACATACCACTGTGTTTCTGCTAAGAAAACTAATTGAGATTTCTAATAAAAAGAACACGAATTGAAAATGTGTTCTGCAGTGGCGTCCATACATAGGTAAGTCACAATGGACAGGAAAAAATATTCGTTTTAACTGATAAAAATTTAGGTATGTAATAAACAATAAAAATGACTTTCCTGTATGCATATTGTGAATTAAAATCAATATATTAAGGTTCAAATGTATTCTTCTTTTATTTACTTTGTAAAATATCAGCAACTTTTTTTTAAACATTTGAATGTACAACATATTTGTATGGCAATTCTTCTACTGCATATAAATTGTCACTGTAGTTATCGTTATAATCTTCCTCAAAATAGTCACGCAAATTCTGGAGGCTTTACAAAGTAATTTTTTATGCTATTCTTCCTCTTTTAAATTAAATTTCGGTTTCTTTGGATTTGAATTCATTAGATGTCTAATCAGCAGCTCTGGCATGAATGAAATTATCGGATTCTTGTGCTTCTCTTTCAACACATTCATCATTTGTAAAATAATCATCAAAATTATGATCTTCAAGCGAAACTCCTCGTTATCTATTCCACATTAAACTATTGCCACATTTTGCACCTCTCCTTAACATTCAGTATTATTCCAAATTCTAATTCTAAAATACACAAATTCAAATGTATTTAATCGTCGAAATATTAAATTATACCTTTTGATTTCATCATCATCACATACTACTTAAATACATATCATGCATGTACACAGGAAAACATTCTGCGAACTTTGATAATTTTTTTCAGCAACTATATGATAATTTTGATAAATTATCATAAAAGCCGCAATTGCAGACGTTCCTGAAAATTCGCGCTCTATTTCTGAGATATTCAGCTAATTATCGTCTGCAGAAGCTTTATTTTTGTACTTTTCTATAAATGTTATCATAACTATCAAGAACTTTACTCTCCATTGCTGACACCTGATTCTCCTGAAACTTTCAATAACATGCTTGCAAATGTTTTCCAGTGTATGGAATCGTGGTTCTTTAATATAAGGTTGGACTATGAGCCCGGTGACCAATCAAAAAGTTGCCAACCTAACGTCGACTAGAGTAGCAATTTGTCGTCATTCGTAACGCCACGGAACAGGAGAGTTGTTGCCAAAATACAGAAAGTTTTCCCATTATTACAATTCAAATTTTCTTTGCTAATTTTGAAGTGGCAGTATCTGAAACAATTTGCGCAGAGAGTTTTAATTGTGCCGTGCGCACCTTCCTCAGGACGTCGAAAAAGATTCTCGGTCACATCAGAGAGCCCGAGAATAAAATGCACGCATTTGCTATTCCCATGACGTCAAATGCGCAGAACCAGAATAAAGAAATAAAATCAATCATTCCCCGTATGAATCCTCCCCCCTGTATGGAAGGGTTAAAGTGATTAATATTTTCAATAATGGCTAGGAACTTGATACACCAATTCGTCTATACATCGGGCAGCAACCTGAACCATTTAGTCGTCACATGACGTTTCCCAGGCACACCAGTGTGGGAAGGGGGCGGAACATATTGCGCAAAACAACCATGCCTGCAGGCGGAACTCGAACAGATAACCCGGCAGCAGAGCGAGGACCAGGAATCGCTTGCTTTTGTCCGCTTAACCACCGCGTCGTCTAAAATGTTGCATCAAAAACCATACTTTTCTATGATACTCCTGATAATAACTGCATTATAAACTAGTCATGATTCATAACATTTTGGACATGACAACTACTCAGATGAACAAAACATTTGAATTTGCTTTACTTCTTTACTCAAAAAGAAGTCCTTTGTCATAAATTCCTTTCAAATACGTTACATCTTACTTGTATATTATTCGTATCTTCCAAGAAAAAAGAATGGTGAACTCTTGCTTAAAAATATAATCCAACTGTTTCATCCCGAATATATCAAATTTGAGTACCATTTAACAAGCAGTTGATGCTCATTTTGGTTCTGCAATTATTTCTCCTTGATATTCACAAATTTACTGAACAGAGGAAACTGGTTTTCGTACAAATCATTTAATTCCATATTGCAAATAACGATAAAGAGATAACAAGAAAGATCAATCATGCATAAAACATTGATTAAGAAATACTTACCAACTGCAATGCAATATTATTTAAACATCTCTAAAATACGATACATTCCGTGGTAATATTGTTATAATTATCTCAATACTACATTAATTTATTATATTTGAAAACTTAAAGCTTCATCGAAAAAAATGAACTTTATTCAAATGACGTCATTCAAATACAAATTGCCTGGTTTAAACATCTCTGAAATACGATACATTCAGCGGTAATATTCTTAAATTATTACAATACTACAATAATTTATTATATTTGAAAATTTCATCGAAAACAAATGAACTGCATTCAAATTATGTCATTGAAATATAAATCGCCTGGCTCTCTATATAAGAGCAGCATTTCATTCATAAACTTTTATCCATTCCTTTCATTCATCACAATACTATAATAATTTATTTTATTTAAAAACTTAAAACCATGGTGGTACAAGTAATTTAGCACTATGCTTAAAACTTCATCGAAAAAATCGTTTGCTTCTCTTGGTAAAATCGATGAATGTTTCATTCATATCAGCTATATTACAGACTCTAGAGCTAAATAATTTTGCAGTAAATAAATGCAGCAATTCTTATACAACTCATCCTACATCTTTTGGTGTTTGCATTATCCATAAGTGAAAATTAGGCTTCTTTGTAGAAATAAATAAAGTTTGATGATCATTTAAACTGAAATATATTATAATTGCGTTGTTTCAGAATGTAGATGCACAGAATTTAAGCAAAAACAAAGCAGTTTTAGGACGGAAACAGCACTAAATATAAATTAAAAATAACTTTAAAAGTCACGATTTTGACACAAGATGGATGCCATATTTTTTTTAAAAGTGAGTCACGTGATCTCTTCATATAATGGTCACGTTATCTCTTCATATAGATGGTGTAATTATTATTTTAATTTCTTTATAAAAAAATACTGAATATATTTTGCTAAAATTTTTTTTGTGCATTTTATTGGATAATTTGAATATGTCCTGAAACTTTTGAAGCAATTTGTGAATATTAAATTCGGTTAAAAAATGTTTGAAAAATTAGGTCCCATAGGGTTTTTATCAAAATGAAACTTTATTCGGTGTCTCAATGTATTTCATTATTTCAACCCGGGTTCAATCCAAAACTAATTGGGTGATATTATTCATTTATATTCCCATAGGTCCCATACACCGTCTAAAAACATACTAAAATTTCATTTTGATAAAGTCATTTTTGCGGCAGTTATCGTGCTAATTGACAGACAGACAGACAGACAGAATGAACAAAGCCATAAACACTTTTCAACTATGTTGTAAAGTGTTAAAAATGAAATTTACTAAAAAATTATCAGACTTCTCTTCAATTGCAAAATTTTAGAATTAACTTAAATTTATGAACATCAGTCACTACACGGTTAGGTATTGAAAGCATGAGTATCTTTCTGATACAGAGAAATTCCTAAAGTAAATAAAAAAAAATGTTTTGCATATGCAAAGATGAATCTAGCTTTAATCCGCTTGCAGAAAAATCATCATACTCATCTAACAGTGAGGATTGTCGGCAGTTGATTATTTTTTTTCTTTAGTGAAGAGAGAGCAAGCATTATAGAATATTAAAAAGTTGAATAAACACTTGTTACTTTCCTTATATACATAATGTATAAGGAAAGTATTTTGACAGGGTCGAAAATTCGAATTCGAGTTTTCGACGGGAGAGCACGTTTCAAGCATCCCTGATAACGAATCAAACATTTTTGAAGTGATGTCTGTCTGTCTGTGTGTGTGTGTGTGTGAAAGTATGTGTGTGTGTGTGTGTGTGTGTGTGTGTGTGTGTGTGAAAGTATATGTGTTAGTGTGTGTGTCAGTGAGTCTATGGAGACGATAACTGACGAACGAATGGACCGATTCAAACGAAATTTGGTACAAAAATCACAATCCGTAAACACTGGAAGCCTATTGTTTTTAAACGTAATCCGTGTCCAGAACCCCCTTAAATTTTCGAGTAAAATTTTGAAAAAATCGTCAAAAAATCAAAACCGCTAATACAGTTACGCAAATAGACATTTCTTATGTAATTTTTTATTAGAAAACGATTAACATAAATTTTAAAACGCTAACATGAATCGTTCTCGAGATATTGCACATTTTTCAAAAAAATTATCAAAAAGTCATATAAAATAAAACAAATATATTTCCTATTGAGAAACATGTCCACTTTTCATATGTAATACTATGCGATAAATTGGGTGACATCAATCTCGTGGATCTAGCTCGTTCCATTTATGAGAAAATATACTTCGAGTAATACTTTTGTATTTGAACGCCAATAGTCATTTATCTGCTATAAGAATGACTTATTTCTCCGTTAGTAAAGCTTGGCGAGATTTTGGCGACGAATTTGGCGGAATGTTGCCAACTTGGCGAGTTTTTGAAATGTTGCCAAATTAACGAAAATCTCGCCAAATAGATTAAAATGACGCTACATCAATGAAATTGACGACTAATTGTCCAAAATTCAATATCTTGGAAAGAATATAAGTATCTACTATAAGAAAAACCTATTTTTTTACTGTAAAAGTAGTAAATTCCTTGAATTATATAAGGAAAGTCAAGTATTGCCCACATCAGATTTTTTATACATGTAGCAAGAATTTTGACAGCTAGTACAGGAAATTTTAAGACTAATCAGGGCAATATAATATTTTAATACTATAAAAAAATTCAGAATATTTTTATGTTGTTCTGATTGCTATCGATTGTCATTTTACTGTGTTCTGAAAGGGCACTACACCGCGAGTTCTGTGGTACTCGCAAACATCAGGTTGTGGTCTTGTGCTGTAGACAGATGGTACTCACAAAACTTTTCCAGCAAGGACAACAACTGCAGAAAGGACAATGCAACAAACATTTTATAAAGAAAAACTGAATTGTGAATATCATGCAAGTGGAACTTCAATTATTACTCTCCCTATACGTAGCTCAATGTATAGAGCGAGTATTTTGACGGGATCGAAAATTGGAATTCGAGTTTTTTGAGGCAGATGAGCACGTTTCAAGCATCCTTAAACTTAAATCGATAGTTTTTGAGGTTATGTCTGCATGTGTATGTTAGTATGTGCGTCCGTGACAGTGAGACTGTGAATTCGATCTCTCAAGAACGAATGGTGCATATCAAACGAAATTTTGTACACATATTACAATGAGTGAATACTGGAATCCTATTGATTTTTAATGAAATCAAATGCTCTGGAGATCCATAAATTATATAATGAAATTTTGAAAAATTCCTTAAATTAGAGACTTCAATAATGTTATATAAATGAACATTTCTTATGCAATTTTATATTAGAAAACGAATGACATAGACTCTAAAACGCTAGTGTGAACCCTTCTCTAGATATTACGCGTATTTTTAAAAAAACAAAAAAATATTAAAAATTAAAAAATACTAACTATCGTGAAATATGTTCACTTTTCAAGCAATGTTCTGCAACACATTTGTTAACATCATTCTTGATCTAGTTCGTTCCATTTACAAGAGAAAATACCTGTGAAATAGCATTTTATTTTTACGACCGACAATTCGCCAATAGTAATTTATATATAAGAGCTCTTCTCCGTCTGTTTGTAACGCTTGGCGATAAGTTAGGGGACTTGGTTGCTAATTTTGAAAAATTTCTTTCATATGGCAATAATTTGTTCCAGATCTGCAAAAATATCGTCAAAAGTGCGAAAGGGACTCTAAATTAACAAAACCGACGACCAAATTTGTGAATTAGTTATCAGAATATTCTGGTATATGATCTATATTGCTTATTGCAGAAGCAGTCAGTTTTAGTAATTGCCAAGTTAGAGTTACGCATTTGTAATTGAGTACTTCGAAATATATTTACATGTTGTCATTCGGAGAATGCCAAATGTGCAAATTAGCGTTAAAAACATTGTGTCGTAGATCTTTTATACATAACTTTTTCACTGTTAAAAAAGTAGATTCAAAGCATCATGTATGGAAAGTGACGTGCTGTCATAAATATTTTTTTTTACAGACATTGACTTAGGGCACGGGAAAGCGCTATCATGAAGTTATGGAGAAAAATGTTTGCAAAGTCAGCAATTATGCACACGTCGATGAATTGAATCAGGTATTGAATGCAAGACGTGACAGATGATGTGGATATTTTGGATCAACAACCACATTTTTCTTAATTTCATGAATGTGAATTTTATTGCTCGCTATGCTGTCGCACCCTTTTACTGAGGTGTATATCAGCTGTGCAGTCTTGAAATGAAATGTTGGTTTATAATACCCAACAAGGCAATGATTCCATTTGCCTCTGCTACCTCGCAAACACAGTGACGACGTTTACTTTTAGAATCACGGAAAGTGGGATGCAAAGCTGCATATTTTGTCAGGATGAGATGGTAATGTGAGATTAGTCCTTCTTCAAAGAATCAGACGTCATCTACCTTATTAATCATCGACATGTATTGCCAAGATTTTAAGGAATGCCAATTTAAATTAGATCTAAATCTGTATCTGTCTACGTATCAACTATAAAAGTAAAACTTTCTTTTATTACTTTAGTAGAAGTCTGCAAATTGTTACTTAATAAAAGGCATGGGTTAGGTCTAGTCTAGAATATTGCCTTTCTATTTATAAATTTCTTTAGGAGAGCAGGGGTTTTTCTCGACGTATTACTTCCTTTCTATTTTAAATTTTTTATATTTTATATTTAGTTTTTGGCGACAGTACTTGTATTAACGTAATGGAAAATATCTGTAGCGTCACGTATAAATCTCTGCAGTTGTAAAAAACAATTACAGAATCCGAAAAGTCACGCAGTTATAAAGATACTACCAAAAGCCAGATTAAGAAAATTCCACAGCTAATTAATTTTTACAGCTGTTTCAGAACTCTTTCCAATTTTTGAGAAAATCAATAAGTAATGTGATTTAATCAAGTTTCGCAAGAAGTGGTTAAATAGATGACACATGGGAAATTGTAATTGGGAATTATAGAACCTCAATATATTATTAGAACAATTTGCAAGATTAAAACAATATCTTAGTCTACAAAATTAATTACATCTGAAAATAAGATTTTTGAAATGATCTAAAATATATCTTATGATAGAAGTGTCAGATACTAGTTTTCAAAATAACAGTGAAATTTTGTAAAATACTTGTAATTCCCCACCCGGGAAACGAACAACGGGTTTCGATACTGATCAGCCGACGTTCTACCACTGAGCTAATGGTACAGAAAGCAAGATTTTATCGTCTAAGTACACTCTGAATTCCACACACTCTAATGTCAGATTGTGCAGACGTATGACAGATGTGCAACTGATAATCTGACTGACCACCTCTTGTTATTTTTACACCAGGTTATGATGCTGCTGCTATTTTTATTCTTCAGGATATATTCCTGCATAATCGTTACCTCCCGATTTAAACTAGCCACTCAATTTACCAGAACTCACTGCACATGGGCTAATCGTACTAGCGTTTACCTTTTGACCACCGACATCTTCACTAACCTACAGGGTTGATTTTTTAGGACACCGTTGTAAAGAACCGTGCTTTCCCAACTAGAAACCGAACCACGGATTTTCATACTGACCAGTCGATAGTCTACCGTTGAGCTATTGGGACGGAATTGCATGCTCTTATCGTTAAATTGAACTCTGCAATCTTAACAAACTGAATATGTGATGTGGATAGCAGATGCACACTGTGATTCATGTGTGATAGCAGGTGCATACTGCACCTCTGCATATTGTGATTAAATTACTTTGAATAAATATAAAACATTACATTTATTTCACTCATATATATTCTAATTTAAACTTCATTCTAAAAGTTATTGCCCTAGAATTAACATCATGCACAATGACATTTGGAGATTGTAGATAAATTGTTGATTAAAAATACCATTTATACCTTTAGAAAGTGACATTAAAATGTTTTGAAACTTACTAGTAGAGTATTAGATATTAAACGCACTTTTCAAACAACTTTTCTATATATATTTTAAAAACAGGGCACATTTATAATTACACTTTGTTTTGGTAATTTATATTAAAGATTAACACACTCAATGGTTTATTTAGGCTTTAAAGTACTATACTTTTCTCTGATTTCTATAACTGAAAGTGATGAAGCAAAAATATTTAATACAGGGAATATTTTATTTAAAAATTTTAATCATACTCTGTCTGTATATGTGTTTAAAATTGCTTAAATTATAATTGAGTTAATTAATTATTAATTTGTTACATATAATTTATTAAAAACAGTTCTCTATAGCGAAAATTATAATTAAAACACAAGTATTTTTTTTTCATTTTTTGATTTCTAATTTCCATATATTTTAAAATTATGCAACATCACTATTTTTCTCGCCAGGAAAATCGTAAGATATGAAAAGCTAACTTGCAGGAACTTCGTGAGATTTAACCCTTCATATAAAAATTAACAAAATAAAAGTTTAATAAAATAAAAAAATTCCCCATAAAATTAATATAAAAATATGATAGAGAATGCAAATAATATTAATTCAACACAGATTATTCAATAAAATTTGAAATTAAAAAAATAGTATTTTACAAATATTACAATGAATATGCTATAGATATCTATCTATTAATCAAATGGCAGTTTATGCACTGAAAAATATATACACCTTTATAGCAATATGCAAATAAGCAATATCGTCACAGTGCAAGATCCTGTGAAATTGACAATGGCAAACATATAGATATGCACTTTGGCAAAGAGTCACCCCAATTAATAAGTAAAAACACTTTGTGAAAAGGATAAGGGAAATCTCAAATAACGTACTTAAGCACAAGTAATTAACGAAACAGCATATAGTTATTTCGTGGTTACGTTGGATACGCTTCTTTAGTGCAATATAGACAAGCAAACCCGAAGTCAAAATAACAAAATGTGCACAAATAAAGAAACACAGTGTTATATATACTCAATTAATGGATTGACAGTCCACCTGAGACAGCTAATCAGAAAGAAGAATGTAGAATTATCAAGGCAATCTGCCCACTAATATACAACAGAAATGGTTTAACAAGACGAGGCAAGTGAAAACGAGTTAGTACTAACAAGACAAAATAAGATAAAACAAAAAAATAAATGAGTTCTAACGAGACAACAGAAATATAAAATGACACACAAGAGTTCCAAAAGTTCAGCTGAATAGGAAAAGTTAAGCTAAATAAGCAAATATGGAATAAAAACAACAATAGAAAAAAAAGACAGCATTAAGATTATCCAGACCGACTGTGAAAAAAAAAGGGGGAACAGAATAGGTCATTAACTTAATTAGTGGGATTTTTCTGAATGCATAAGGCTTCAAAAAAGTCTTGATCATAGATTGATGTACATTTTTGTATAATCCTTGCAGAAGAAAATGCAAAACTGTGGTCAGAAACCACCGCTGCGAGTTGCTGACTTTTTAAAAGTCTTTCATATTCAGAAAGGTTCCAGTAATTTGATTTTTGGTTAATGATTTCTCCAGGATCCCATTTCTTTCCTCATGTTTTCGTTCTTCTTGTTTTCGTTATTTCTGTACTATATTTGTCCATTTCTGTACCGTGTTGTATTGTCTCGCATTAGGAAAAGAAACACATAGGCTATTCTTGAGCAAATCACATTAGAAATATACGATGGATCGTATTTCAGACTCTGCATGAAGTCTATTCGATTTTCACCTATATGTATTTGACCAACACGGCAAGGATCAATATATACCACATTTAAACTCTGGCTCTAAAGTTAAAAAAAACGAATACATTCATATGGCAGGCTCAAGATGGTCTAGGACTTGCTCGATGAAGTTCGAAATCCGAATAATTAAAATATACAACAAAAGACAATAGCATACTATATTTGGAATTTCTAGGCTGCTCCGGTTCTTGAATCGTCCTAAAAAACAAGTACATTTCTATTAAGGGCACAGGTAGAGCTAGCCTGATAAGGTTCGAAATTAAATAAATAAAGATGTGCTACAAAACACAACGACATGCAAATTTCATATTACTGTGAATGATGGAACTTGATTAATTAGGGCCTTAAATATTTGAAACAGACTAACAAACAAACATCATGATAAATATGAAAAAAATGTTGTAATAAATAATATAAGATACTTTTCGAATTCTTGGTAGAAATGTGTTTCGATATCAGTACAAAATTACTAGTTTAGATATATGTATCAATATTAAATTATCACAGTTACTCGCAACATATTCCCTCGACTCGGCGTTTTATGCATGTGCTCGAATGTAAAAATGTTTTTAAATTTTTAGAATTTTAAGAGTTTTTCTTACACATTTTTGGTATTGCATAATGAATTTCATAACTATAACCCATTTTTAAAGCGACTTGCTTTTGACATATTAAGGTAAAAGAAATACAGTCCCTTTCGCTAAAAGTTTTAATAGTTTTCAGAGAGAAAAAAAACTCATTTTCTGGGATATCTTTTACGCTTTAAAGAAATTTGAATATTCCTCTTCTTTACAACATAACGTTTAGTAGCATTTTATTGTCATGCTTTTATTAAAATTTAGTATTATGTGTAATGTTTATAGAACATAGTTTTACAAAAAGCAAAATTTAAGGAAATTACTATAATTACCATAAATACTAAGAAATGCTATTTTAAATATATTATTGTTTAGTGTTTTGAAAATTCATCTTATAAAAGAAATGGAATCAGTGATACGGATGTTCTTTATTTAAGCATTAGGGCATAGACCTTTTTATTCTAATTATTCTTTGAAATTAAATATTGAAATTTTGGAATGACTTTGCATATAGGATGGCAGCCAGTCGTCTCTATATATTGCAAAAAGGCCCAGTGCTAGAGTTCGTCAGGGCCAAGACTAATGAATTGCACAAGGCCCCAACGCCTTCCTTTCGATGTAAAAAAAATCTGTTGTGGGCAGCACATGACTTTCCTTATATAATGCAATGTATTTACTACTTTTACAATAAAAACAAAATAGGTAATTCTTATAGTAGATATATTTTTTCCAAGATAGTTTTCCAAGATATTCGTCAAATAGTCGTTATTTTCATTGCTTTAGCGTCATTTTTATCCATTTGGCGAGATTTTTTTTGATTTGGTAACATTTAAAAAAGTCGCCAAGAAAAAGTCGACAAAAAGTTTAAAAAAGTCGACATTCCGCTAAATTCTTCACCAAAATCTCGCCAAGCGTTATGGACAGAGAAATAATTTATTTTTATAGCAGATAAATGACTATTGGCGTTCAAATACCAAAGTATTACTCAAAGTATCTTTTTTCATGAATGGAACGAGCTAGGATCCACGAGAATGATGTAAGCAAATTTATTGCATGATATTTCACATGAAAAGTGAACATGTTTCTCAATAGGAAATATTTTTTTTATTTTATGTAATTTTATGATAATTTTTTAAAAAGTGTGCAATATCTCGAGAACGGTTCATGCTAGCGTTTTAAAATTCATGTTAATCATTTTCTAATGAAAAATTACACAAGAAATGTCTCGGGCGCGGTAGCCCATTGGTTAGCGCGCTGGAGTTGCACTCGGTAGGCCCGGGTTCGATTCCAGCCGCTGCCAAAACTGCCGCCGTGTTCATGCGGAGTACGATCACGTTAAACATGTGGGTCCGAAAGTCCTTCCGAGAGATTGGTGGTAGGGGAAGGAGGGTACGGTCCCTGTGGATGCCTCCCCCACTGGGTTCCGGTCTAAATTGGGTGGCACTTCCCGACCGTCCAAACAGTTACCTTACACCTTTCTGGTAGGTCGGACGGTCTGGGTTTCAACAACAACAAGAAATGTCTCTTACACCTTTCTGGTAGGTCGGACGGTCTGGGTCTCAACAACAACAAGAAATGTCTATTTGCGTAACTTTATTAGCGGTTTTGATTTTTTAATGTCTTTTTTACACTCGAAAATTTAGGGGGCTTCTGAACATTCGATTGCGTTTTAAAACAATAGACTTCTAGTATTCACGGATTGTGCTTTTTGTACCAAATTTCATTCGAATCGGCCCATTCGTTCGTCAGTTATCGTCTCTACAGTCTCACTGACACACACACACACACACACACAGACACACACACACACACACGCACACATACTTTCACACATACTTTAACACACACACACACACACATACTTTCACACATACTTTCACACACACACACACACACACACACACACACACACACACACGCACACACACGCACACACAGACAGACACCACCTCAAAAATGTTTGATTCGTGATCAGGGATGCTTGAAACGTGCTCTCCCGCGAAAACTCGAATTCGAGTTTTCGACCCGGTCACAATACTTTCCTTATACATTATGTATATAAGGAAAGTAATAAAGTTTCCTCAAGTAATTTATACAATATATAAAAAAATAGGTTGATTAAGAGAGAAGTATTGTTGTACTTCTAAACACCTTCTCTCTCTTGTTCTGAATAAAGGATGTTTATGATTTTTCTTTTCTTTTTTCCGAATTGTAGAGCGTTAGAAAATGCTATCATTTTGTTTTCAAAATGTATATTTTTGAAATTATAAAGTAATTTGTTTTTTAATGTTTACGCACTTATTTCTTAAAAAATATAAATACATACATTCTACTGAATTGGAATTGTAAGACAGTTCTTACCACATATAAAATATTGCGTCTTTCAATCTCAAAGTAACTATCAATCGTCCCACAAAGTAATTATCAAATTCGGCATAGATCTTTGTGGATAACTGTTGCATATTCTTTTGCGTAGTTTCAGAATCCGTTCGGTTATCATAATATCAGAGCCGTCAAAGCAATACTCTGAATAATCTTACTGTTTTTATACAGCTCCATGTACTGTACAGAAACAGTAAGGTTATTTTAAAATTAAGCTTTTTAAAATACTGTAATATGTCTAAAATTAAGCTTGTTAACATATTGTAATATGTTTAAAATTAAGTTTATGAACATGTTGTAATATGTTTAAAATTAAGCTGAATACAATATTATATTATGCTTAAAATAAAACTTTTATAAATACTACAATATGTTAAAATTAAGCTAACTAAAATACTGTAATATGTTTAAAATTAGGTGTCTAAATTACTATGTAACACCACGTAAATTGAAATTGGGCGTTTTTGAAAACATACTAGTCCAACAGAATGACTTATTCATACTCAAGTTCAAAATTCTCACCAAAATGCAATTAATATTTAATTAATATCGATTGCATGAAATAAATTACTATTTGCAAATCCTTGGGCATCTAAATGCAATGCTTTTACGAACGATATTGTGGCAACCGAATGAAAAAGAAACTTAATTAACTTAAGCACTTCTTGATTAATTATCATTAATCTATCATATCTTAACATGGCCATAAATTCGTACATAGTGTACATTGCTTGTTGTGCCGCTATTAAACCCTCCAATTATTTACTTTTGCGAGTCTTGTAAAGGAATTGTTAATTATTATAATACTCATTGACTGCACCATTTTAACATTAAAAATAACATATTCATTAAAAACATAAAATACTTATTAATTTCAATTACGATAATTACATGCTTATTAATAATTTAGGAAGATAGCATGTGAGACCAGTGATATTACACCTGAAGTACCTTTATAACCTGACATTATTTAAGGAACACATACCTTCAATTTCGGCCTTTACCATAGACCATAATGTTTGCATCCATAATTTGTTTGGAAACCTCTACGCAACACTCTGCATCTTTAGTATTGTCGTTCTATAATAATGTTGGGCAAGTATCAGACAAGTAAGTCATCGTTGTTATGTCATAATTAAGTTATCTGCCGCGAGTCGTTCTCCCGCACCAGTATTAGCACATTTCTCGACTTCTCTTAAGTCATCACTCTGTATCTCTTTTCGTCGTTCCTCTTCGGTCACAGGTTGTGGTTCCCTTTTTCTCGAGGGTGTCATCCCCTCTGCTTTCCTTTGAAGCATTGAGGGTTACGCAACAAGCATCCTTTTTCATTGGATAATCTTCATCCAATGGCATGGTTCACATCCTCGTAAGGGCCCGCTCGGCACCCCTTGGCTCGGCGCCCCTAAATTTATGAGTTTGTGACCTTTTGAGTTCACGTGTTGTAAAACTCGACGCCATCCAGACTGGCAATATTGTTTGCCGTTTTGTACACAATAAATTACACATATAAACTTGTCTCATCAAAGTGTGAGATCTATTTCTGGTCTCACATATCTCCCCTCGGACAAAGTAACAAAAAAACAGCAACACCAGTACAGTTCGAAAAAAATGTTCGAGTCATAACTTTGTAGTTGGCATTTTTTCTCTTGGGGCAAAGTTCGTCCTAGAATTGCAATTCAACACAGTCTTGTTGTAAACACAAAAGTTTTTTAACACACATTATACACTATATATCAAAGTTATGTACTCATCAAATGTCTCAGGTCAAGCTTTCAACTGAAGCAACATTAAATTTTAATCATTTAAACAGATTTTAAAAATATGCGTAATCACCTAGCAATGTTACACACTTATATATCTAACCCTTGATACTTTCAACAAAATTACACATTTTTTGTACACATTAAATTACACATATAAACTTGTCTCATCAAAGTGTGAGATCTATTTCTGGTCTCACATATCTCCCCTCGGACAAAGAAACAAAAAAACAACACCACCACCACTAAAGTTCGAAAAAATGTTCGAGTCGTAACTTTGTAGTTGGCATTTTTTCTCTTGGGACAAAGTTCGTCCTGGAATTGCAATTCAACACAGTCTTGTAAACACAAAAGTTTTTTAACACACATTATACTCTATATATCAAAGTTATGGACTCATCAAATGTCTCAGGTCAAGCTTTTAACTGAAGCAAAATTAAATTTTGATTATTTAAACATATTTTAAAAATATGCATAATCACTTTGCAATGTTACACACTTATATATCTAACTCTTGATACTTTTAATAAAATTACACATTTTTTGTACACATTAAATTACACATATAAACTTGTCTCATCAAAGTGTGAGATCTATTTCTGGTCTCACATATCTCCCCTCGGACAAAGAAACAAAAAAACAACAACACCACTAAAGTTCGAAAAAAATGTTCGAGTCGTAACTTTGTAGTTGGCATTGTTTCTCTTGGGACAAAGTTCGTCCTGGAATTGCAATTCAACACAGTCTTGTAAACACAAAAGTTTTTTAACACACATTATACTCTATATATCAAAGTTATGGACTCATCAAATGTCTCAGGTCAAGCTTTTAACTGAAGCAAAATTAAATTTTGATTATTTAAACATATTTTAAAAATATGCATAATCACTTTGCAATGTTACATACTTATATATCTAACTCTTGATACTTTTAATAAAATTACACATTTTTTGTACACATTAAATTACACATATAAACTTGTCTCATCAAAGAGTGAGATCCATTTCTGGTCTCACAGATATATACCCTCGTGAATGAAACGATCTAAGACTTTTCAAGTGAAAAGCTACTTCAAAATTTCACCAAGTATCGCTTCCACCATATACTTATCACAGTGTAATAAAAAATATAATAATTGCACCACATTATCTGAAATGTATTTATAAACAAAACATTCAAAAAGAGTAAAACATAGTTACTAATGTAAATTTAAAGTGGAATCATAAAAGTGTATTAAGTCATCCATTTTTTGCTTCAGACGGCCCAAATGATAGACATCGCCCTTTATTATTTTACATTAAAAAATGTACCCGACGTTGCCTGCGATTTAAAATGTGAAGTTATTTATAAATACTGCACTAGAACTCACAACGAATTCTGAAAAACCAAATAACGCTTTAACAATACGTATTCTTTTAGAAAAAATAAAGTAAAAACTGTTGCGTATGTACCTCCACGGCTACTACCCGACCACTCATTTTAAATCTCGGGCAACGTCGGGTATATTTTCTAGGCATCTATAAATATAATTAATAATAAAATATCAAGCCATGATGTCTACGATTACGAAGAACTTTGGGTATTCACAATGAACTTAAATGTACATGAACAAATTTCCTCTGCAATACGCATGCGCTGAAGAAAAAAAATTGAATCCTCATATCAACATCCAACGAAAAAATGAACAAAATTAAACAGCAATTTCGTCTGTCTGGAGCTTGCATCAAATCATAAATTCTATTAAACGAGATAAAACTGTTACCGGAAAAAAAAACTCTATTACTTACATGTAAAATTATATATGGAGGGAGAGCTGAACTTTTTATTTTTCTACAATTTATATTTTTGAGATGCAAGAATGTTTTTATGTTGCAATCTCGTAGTTGTTAAAAATCGACCACACAAAATGTTCTTGTAATTTTACCCCAATGGTATGACGTATTACTTATATAAATTTAGTTTATTTTGAAAATCGTTTAGTTCTGCGTAATCGAATGTGTACCACTAAATGTAAAGGTCAAATTTAATTAATTAACGACGTAGTTTTACGTTCAGGATGACGGCACCAGATGGTGGTATAAGCAACTGCGCAATAAATGAAGGCACAAATCTGTCGTGAAAGGTATTTCCTTTGGACTAATTAAAACACTAATTCGAATATTAAAAACTCTGGAAGAGGTGTAATGTCCCGGGCGCTGAAGTTCCTGAATACCAAATTTCACGGCCGTACGAAGTTTAAACTTTTCGTTTCAGACGACACAAACAAACGAACAGACAGACATATTCCTTAACTATGTACTCGGCGTTGCTCAGGAGTTAAAACAAGGTAGTTATATAGTAAAATAACAAGGTACAGATCCGTGTACAACAGCGCAATAGGCTTGAAACGACCCTCTTCACATAAAAATCATAATACCGAAACCCGTCACTTGCAGAGACTTTACATTCTGCGTTAAAATTCACTGACGGAGTTATTCTCGCGACACAAATAATTGAAAAAACTTAAAATTGCAAAAAGAGTTACATTAAATAATATTAGGACAACATCTTTTAAATTCGCAAATTTGAAAACATCGGAATAACGCACTATAACGCCAGTAGATGGCGTTTGCTGTCAAAAGTGGAAGAGTCTGCAAATATCAGTGTTGTCCAGTTACGAATACTACGAAAATTGAAGACATCGTTGGCTTGAAAAAGTTATAATAATAGATGGATGGGTTAATAAAATTATTTGGTAATCTGTAGAGATTTGTGATAGTTTAAGCAGTTGCTGCAAGATGATGAATGTTGGATGGCGTGTCAGTTTTAACATATCTTAATATAAATATCGAAGAGGATTAAAATGCACGAAAAGCATATATATTTTTAAAAATTTATTAAAATGTGTCTATTCATCATATCCAAAGTCTGTTTGAAAGAAAAATTTTCGATTTTTCTGATGCTGTTAAGATGGAAAATCAGTGATAATATTTTAGGTCGTAACGGAATCGATTTGTGTGAATATCGATCTAAACCGGTATAAAATATAAAATAATTAAAGAATCAATTTGATATTAAAAAGTAATGCCGAAGTGTACCTATTCGGGAGCTGAAATATCTATGTACCAAGTTCGTACGAGGCTTAGATTTCCCGTTACAGATCACACAGACACACATACACATACATCTTCCGCAATTATGTATGATTATTATAGATTTATACAGTCTACACCTATTAGATTTTCTTTAATACAGTATTTTCAACGAGACTTTGAAAATGCTGTTCAAATAAATCTGCAGCCCATAATTGAGAAATAATTGAAAATAACAATTCCGATACTCCTGGTATTCGTGAAGACTATTTTCTGGATTATGAACGATGATAGATGTTTCTTTTCCCGGAATTCCATCACTGATACTACTATAATCTTTATCCTCCTAGCCTTAGGAGGAAAAGTTGATAAATGTGTTTAGGACAGAAGAGAATCTGATGAGGCTATTGTTTTCACTTCTGTCATACATCTAAACAGCTGTCCGTAATGTTTGTTTTGATTGGTTTTTGTTCGATTGCAAACAAAAAATTTAGAACTTTGCTAGTAAATCCAGCAATTTTGAGAAGCAAGAAATAGCCTCTTCTTCTAAGACAAACAGGTAGCACACCTACCGTAAGGAAAGTAAGAAATGTCTTATCGCCAGAGAGTAAATTACTCGATTGAAAAATTTTTTACAACAGAAATCTATTCATACTTTTAATAAAGTATACTCTGTAACTAATAAAGTTTTAACTTTAAATGAAATTATCATTTTTGCTCTTTTTCAATACATGGTTCTCAGGAAAGTCACTCAAATGACTACCACTCTAAAACACTCAAATGACTCCAGAACTCGAATGAAGAGCATTTAAATGGCTTCAGCACTCAAATGAAAAGCACTAAAATGAGTTCGGAATGAAATGTTTTTAATTGTACACGTCAAATCTATCTACAGTGTAGAAGCAGGACCTCGACAACAAAACGAGGTATAAGATAAATGTCATTTACAAAGTCATCTTAAATTACAAAGTCAATTGTCTAAATGGTTGGAATGCACAACTTCGTACATGAAAGGCAATAAATACCCGTCATACTTCTATCAGTTGTTAGGTGCTATAATTCGGTGACACGTGTGAAGTCTGTCATTGTATATTCCTTCTTAAATTTAAATGTGCATTGTTGTGGAGGGCATTTCAAAGAAGCTGAACATCCGATTTCTGTGCATGAAAGTGATGCTTATTTTAGCATCTCTGAAGAAGACATCATTTCGTCAGTATGATGGAATAAATGCCTTATGTAGCAGTTTATCGTTGATTTTTACTAATCAGACAATGCTATACATCTTTAAAACAGGCTTTTCTCGTCCAATTCGTTTTTCCGTATCTTAATTTTTTGAATTTTCCCGCTAAGGGCGCTGCAATCACTTTTATTCTATTGTGCATAGCTATTTTATTAGAGATAGACCTAAATGTTACACTCCTGAACCTTTCTTTAAAAATTTATTTGGGTGCAAAAATTTATTTTAAGTGTTTTCCTAGGAATCCTGCGTATTACATAGTATATGCAAAAATAACGTGCTTTGATAAGGTCAACAATGCGACTCAGTATATTAAATATTTTACATGCAGATTGAAATCAGCACAGATTGAAAGAAGGAACACTGTTAATATTGAAATTCTTAATATACCAGAATCTAGAATATCCTGTAAAACATTTTTATCAAACGTAATTTTGTGAAGATCCATATTATTTCGTCCCTTATAAAATTTACTACATGGGGAACGCTTCTCAGGCAATTTAGATAAACATTTCTAGTACTCTCTTTGAAAAGAAAAATATGACAGAAGATTTCTGTCGTATTTAAACTTCAGTGACAGAGTTTTGCAACATTTTTTTTTGTGTAACAATATGTCGATTAAGAATGCTAAAATAAAGAGGATGGAAGAACTTTACTGCATTTCTACTCCATTCATTGCACAAAGGAATAAACTTCATTCTACTTCAATTATCATACATCCCTAATTATAGATGTTTAAATTGTTGTTCCTCTAGCATTTC
Source organism: Amaurobius ferox (assembly GCA_951213105.1). Lineage (NCBI taxonomy): Eukaryota > Metazoa > Arthropoda > Arachnida > Araneae > Amaurobiidae > Amaurobius > Amaurobius ferox. Next base: position 64,824,248 of record OX578135.1, on the reverse strand, counting down.
TGACAATAGAATACTCTAATTCGGTTTGTTTAAGGTTCAAACTGATGAACACTATGATGGTACAGTTGGTAGTATGCCTGGCACATTTGAAGAGTCCCGGATTTGATCTCATGTTAAGGTATATTTTTAATATCAGAATGCATTTATAAATCTCTACAAATTGCTTCGAATATATAACTTCTTCGATAGGTCCTGCGTTATAGATAGAAAAAAAGAAATAATACAAAACTTCTGGAACTTCAGTTTATTTTAAACAAATTGAGGAATGGACAGGGAGTTCATAGATATAGCTGCTCTTTCTCGATTATTATCTTTGTAAAAATCTTATTTTTAAATTTTATCAAACTATTTAAGAAGCATCGGGTACAGGGGGTCCGAATCACTTACTGTTGTTGACCCAATAATTGCAATTTATTTTCTTACTGGTCATGGGACTTTTTAGAAAAAGGTTTAAACTAAAAAGTACTCTTTTTGTTCCTAAAATACCTTTTTTTCTTTGTTTCTTTATCGGAGATATCGAATATTATATTTTTGAATGCACGTATTCCAAGAAATAGACAACCGTTAGTAATAATGCTCATTAGTACTCGAAAGTTATGGATTATAGTTTTCAATTCCTAATATTAAAAATTGTGCTATCATTGAAAATGATATAACAGTGCAAACTAACAAGAAAATATTTTCTTTATATATTTTTAGGGTATTTGGCTTTTCATTTTTATATTTCTCTTTTTATGGTCTAGTTTTGACATTGTTCTTAATCTTCGAGTAATTATATTCTTCAGTAATATCTTAATGCTTAAAGTGTTTTATCGACTTGTTGAAAGCTGTCTTATATGTCCACCAATTTACCAGCATATTTTTTTATATTATTCTGTTCATACTTGTGTTTGTTTATTTGTTTGGTCATTAGTAACAAAATTCAACAGTAATTGTCTTATTGGTATAATTTGATGTACTTTTGATATTGTAAAGAGTCTTGCTTCCCCAACTGGGAATCGAACCCTACATCTCCGAACTGGCCAGCCGATGCTCTATCGTTGAGCTAAGACGAAATTGCCAACTCATATCGTTGACTCTGTAGTATCCTCCCTCTAATATCATATTGGAGGGCAACTGACTGCCTGATTGACCACTTTTTGCTATTTTTACCTGAGGTTAGCCTCCTGCTACTACTACTTCTAGCTAAGTTAGAATCCTACGTGTTCGTTATCTTCTCAATTTTAAATCGGCGCTCAGTATTCCACAGTTTACTAAATCCGTACTTTGGTCACTTTCAAACCCTCGACATCTTTGCACTAACCTACAGAGTTGATTTTTTCGGGCGCACTTGAAGAGAGCCTTCCAGCTTCAACCAGGTATCGAATCATAGATCTCTGAACTGGCTAGTTGACGGTCCACCGTCGAGCTACTGGGACAAAATTGCAAGCTCTTACCGTCGAAGTGGACACTGCAATGCAATATCCTGTTGTGATTGTAAGATTTTGAATTTTAGAAATTTAATAAATATTTTTGTCGTCTGTCCATTAGCCGTTGGAGTCTAGTTAAAAAAGGAATAAAACATATCTATATACTACAAATATATATGCTGTATATCTATATACTATAAATCTATATACTACACATAATAGAATGGAACGTCATAACTTGAAGATCTTTCTTAGTTTAGTACAAGACGTACATTTTTGTATTATGAATGATGAAAGATTACGAAGAATGAGCATGATAAATGTGTTTACGACACAATGCTATCAGGAGGGCAGACAGCTTTTACGTCTGTCTCGCTTCAAAACAGCTATCTCTCGTGTTTGTATTAAATGTTTTCGTTGTTCTGCTGAAAAGAATAAGAATGATTCTTTTAGTTTTTGGCGAAATAAATAAATATTATTAAATGTATCATAATACATTTATGCTCCATTCAATTTAAAATGTTTATTCCATATTTAATGATTAAGATAAGTTATATAATAAATCTAATTTTAACAAAAGAATGTTAATTTTTTACTCAGTGATAATAATACTACATGAGTATATTCAGTGGGGTATTTATGGTAAAGTTATTGAAACTTAATCTCAGTCCACGACTAAAAAGAGGGCTATCTTAAACACAGGTTTTTCAGATTAGTATATAAATCTTGCTCTGTTATAATGGTAATTAAGCATTTATATTTTACAAATTTGTTCGTTTCTAAATCGCATTTTATGCTTACATTCTCTAACATTTATGAGAATAAACTGGAAAGAGCTTCTTGTCTTTTTTTAACACTTTACAACAAAGTTGAAAAGTGGTTATGACTTTGTTCATTCATTCTGTCTGTCTGTCCGTTAGCACGATAACTGCCGTAAAAATGACTTAATCAAAATGAAATTTTAGTATGTTGTTCAGACGGTCTGTAGGACCTATGGAAATATAAATGAATAATATCACCCAATTAGTTTTGGGTTGAACCCGGGTTGAAAAAATGAAATACATTGAGCCCTATGGGACCTAGTTTTTCAAACATTTTTTAAGCATATTTAAAATTCACAAATTGCTTAGAAAATTTTATGTGATATTCAAATTGTTCCATAAAATATATAAGAAAACATTCAGCGAAATATATTAAGTAGTTTTTAAATTAAAATTAAAATATTAATTACACCTCTTATATGAAACGATCATGTGACCATGAAATGAAAAGGTCACATGACCCACTTCAAAATGATATATGCCATCCATCTTGTTTCAAAATCGTGATTTTTTAAGTTCTATTTAATTCATATTGAGTGTTGTATCCGTCCTAAAACTACTTTATTTTTGCTTAAATTCTGTGCATCTACATACTGAAACAACGCAAATACAATATATTGATTATCCAAATTTGATTATTTCTACAACGAAGCCTTTTTTTCACTTATGTAAAATGTAAACAGCAAAATATGTAGAATGAGTTGTATTAGAATTGCTGTATTTCTTTGACACAAAATAATTTAGCCCATGGAGTCTGCATGGCTGATATGAATGAAATATTAATTGATTTTATAAAGAGACGGACAATTTTTTTCGATGAAGTTTTAAGCATAGCGTTTAATTACTTGTAGCTCCATGGTCTTAATTTTTAAATAAAATAAATTATTATAGTATTGTGATGAAGGAAATGAATGGGAGAAAGTTATGAATATAATGCTGTTTCTATAGAGATATCCATATATATATATTATAAATGATAGAGATATATATATTATAAATGAAATGCTGTTTTTATAGAGAGATCTAGGCGTGTTATTTTTTCTATGACGTCATTTGAATGAATTTCAGTTGTTTTCGATGAAGTTTTCAAATATAAAAAATTATCGTAGTATTATGATAGTTTTAAAAATATTACCGTGGAATGTATTGCATTTTAGAGATATTTAAATCAGGCAATTTATATTTCAATGCAGTCATTTGAATGGAGTTCATTTTTTTCAATGAAGGTTTAAGTTTTCAAATATAATAAATTAATGTAGTATTGTGATAAGTTTTAAAATATTACCGAGGAATGCACTGCATTTTAGACTTTTTTTAAATAAAATTGCATTGAAGTTGGAAAGTGTTTCATAATCAATGCTTTAATCATGATTGATCTTTCTTGTTTATTTTTACAATAGTAATTCATTATATGTTATAAGTATTTTTTATGAATTATTATATATTGAATATTTTATAAATTATTATATACTGAATAATTTTTAAATTATTATATACTGAATATTTTATGAGGATATCTAAATCATTAAAGAAAGAAGATACCTTTTAAGGTAAGGGGCATATATTGCAATTCTGCCAAGGTGGGATGCCTCTCATGAAGAACATTTCAAGGAAATCTGTATTACATTTATGGTACTTACAACATAGATTAAGAAAGTAATTAGAAGCGTTACATGAACAAAAAACACCCACATGTTAAAAGAAAAAGACCGTTTAAGTTTTGATGACGTCACTGAACTACAGTAATTCATAATTTCAAATTTAATCTATAATTTGTGACATAAGGAAAGGGGTCTAAATAAAGGGGTGTCAAAAACCCAGACCACTCGACCCACCCTGAGACATGAATAGCAGTTTGAGTGGTCGGGAACGTCAATAAAGGGGTGTTAAAGACCCAGATTGTCCGACTCGTCCTAGGACATGAGCAGCTGTGTAGACGGCCGGGAAAGGCAATAAAAGGGTGTGTAGGGCCTTTGTGTAGATTAGTGTAGGTGTGTAATTTAGCGTGGGGCCCTGAAAACAATTGTTGATTTTCAACTAAGCTTATTTCTAAAAATTCTTTATGAAATGATAATTTTAAGCACATTAGTACAGCTTCATAGAATACAGCTTCTTTTAAATGTAGTTAAAAATAAAAATGTAGTATTCAATTTAATAAATTTGTCCTTATTTACTATTCGTGCTATGGCAACTAGTCAGTTAAATAAAGTTAACAAGTCAACAAAGAACCACGTGATAACTCTATTAGTACCTTAAAAATGATTCTCGCTAAATTATGGACATTAATCAGAATTATAGTTAAAACGTAAATATAATATCATGAAGAATACTTGCCTTTGTTGGAAATAGGACCACTGATGTAAAGCTGTGTAATGACGTTTTATCAATAGAGCCTGAAAAGCGATTAATCTCCTTTTCTAATTGAAATAGACTCTGCATTCTATTTCTTAAAAGTTCAGATTGATTTGCTGGCGTGTACAATTTATACCCATTTTTCTATATAAAAATTATATTTTATAGTGGCGAAAGTAAATACGGTAGCATATGTAAAGATCGATTATCTCAACGGGAAATGACATCATCAATCGTTGGCTCTATCCTTTGAGGTAGCGAGATCTTGAGCTGCAAAGATGATAATCTCTCTTTTCGTATTTGAAGTAGACCTTGTATTTACTATCATCTTTCAGACGTCAAATTTCAGTGTAACTTATGTGTACTAATCTGAAATTTTTCTTCGTTTCTCTGATTTTTATACACAAAAGTATTATGTTTGGCGTACTTTTGGGTGATTTGAAAGTGACGCTGTAAATCGCAGGTTTCTAGTGAAATTTTCTAATTGAATTTTTATTTAGACCTTAGTCAATCATTGCGTCTAATTATCTAATTGGGTTGTTCCGGAGTCATTTTGAAAAAAGTTGTGACTCAGCGGCGAACTGAATCTCCGATCTTTGGCTAGTCATGCAACGTTATATCCATTTGACAACTGAAAAGGTTATACTTCTTTATTTGAAACGTAATTTACAACATATGTTTTGTCTTTGCATTTAGGTGACATAAATTATCAGAGAGATGATAAATGGGGAGATAGAAACGTGTTTGGGTACGTTATATATGCAGTTTTACAGTCATATCTTATCTTGAAGTGATTCAGAAATATGCGCACTTACTGTGATATAGTTATATGCACTCTTGCAGTGATGCAGAAGTAGGCATTCTTACAGTGATACAGTCATATGCACTCTTACACCAATGCAGTCATATGCATTGTTGCAGTGATTTTGTCATGTGTCCTCTTGCAGTGATGCAGTCCAAAAGCTATGCAGTCCTTACAGTAATAAAGAAAACGATGGATTTTATTGTGGAATAAATAACAGCACTATGCAATAAAAGCAACAAGAAAAAGTAAGCGTTACATTGGAATATTGTACAAAAGAGTGCAAATTATATTAATTTATTAAAAATAGTGACATATTAATGTTTTATAACATCTTTTTAGAGTTTGTAGAGACGTTCCCACCTTATGAACGATGATTGATACTTCCCTGCAGCATTATATCATTGATCCAAGTCTTATCTTTATCCTTATATCTTCTTAAAAAATATGATCAATGCGAACGCAGTGCTATCAGAAAGAACTCAGGTTTTCACTTATATCTCATTTCTAGACAGCTGTCTCCCTTATTTGTCTTTCAATTCTTTTTCACTAAAGTGAAGAGTTTAAAGTATATTTCTGGATGAAATAAGTAGAATATCACAAGAGGTGTGGTTGCAAGCTATATCAATTCGATTTAGTTCAAGTATATATTGTGTTCCATATTTATTTTAGAAACAAAATTATATATCTGAGACTTAAACATATTAAGGGTGCTAAGGGAATACCAATGGAGTTAAAAAATCGGCGGTGGCTCCAATCCGATTTAGTCGAAGTGGTTTTGCGTGAATAACTTCTCGTAAACTAAAACTCCAATAAAATTCAATATTTTTATTTATTTTCAGGCTCATTTGTTTCAATTACAACAGATAATTTCGGACTGTGGCAAGTAATATCAGATACATAATTGAAACTACTTACTCATTAGAAGTTAGAACCACCATTCAAAATACTACATAATAATAAAAGATTGAAGCTATAGCAAAAAAAAAAAAAAAAAAAACAACTGCTGATTTTAAGACAAGAACATAACTTCCTTGTATAAAGCAGTCGAATGTCAGTTAGGTAATTAGAATTGTTTCGAGGTCATTGTAGGCCTCCTCCTTTAGGATAAAGTAGAATAGTATAAACATGAAGATTGATCTATGGTGAATGATTGTTCTGTTTTGGTCTGAAGAAGGGACTTGTAACGTTCTCAAAACATTGTTATCTGCTTCAAATCGATAAGACGACTGTTAGACGAACAATATATTTAGATATACAAATAATAGATTTAGCTCGAATACATATATTTAATTTAATTTCATTCAAGCTCTCAGTGCAAATTATAGTAATAAATGATATTATGACTACATTTGTAGTGACTGACAACACCAGTCTTATCATTTACATACATTGAACTATAAATAACAATTGAAAAATAAACATGGTAAATTCCCATTGGGGGATCCTAAATTTCACTTCTTTTATAAAAACAAATTTTACACCTATACGGTCCTATACTATACTCCTATACTATATGTTATACTAACTTTATTACGTCTATACTATATTTTAATTTCAGTCACAAACTATAAGGTTTTAAAAATTTTTAGAACTACTCACTTAGATTCATAACACATTAAGAATTTAGCAGTTCAAATTTTCAAGTCATATACTTCATGTACGATTAAGAAATTTGCATTTTCTCTTTAAATCACTGGTGCCTTAAATTAAATGTTAAAAAACTTGAAATTTCTTTACTTTTCCCAATAAATGAGATAACTTTAAAAAAATATGGTACTTTTTGTCATAATGCCGGCCATTTTTTGCTGCATCACACGAATATTTTGGTATTTTTTATGTTTATCCCCCCACATACAAGTTAATGCCCTCGTTATTTTAATCAATGTGAAACGTCCATCTATTTTTGTTTTATTTGGGATGGATTTTAATATATTTAGCAATTATTGTAGACACACTCGAATATTTTTATGGTTTTTTTTTATTTTCGTAACCATCTAATTTAAGACCCATACCCTTCCTTCTTTTCCAAATCAAGTTGAAGCGCATGTGCTTTTTTTATGCATTTGGGTCTGTTGTATATCACCCATCACAGTTGTCGATTTTTTAGTTCGCAAATTTTACAAAACCAATAAAAATAATGAGACCTTTTTGAACTTCCCATCTTTTCGTTGACTGCAATATTGAAAAATTTGATATTTTCCTTTTTGTCTCGATGAACAATAATATAATAGTTATTATCTGTTCCAAGTTACTCACCATACGTGTCTTTAAGGTTTCAGCAGTGACGTAATTTTTCTATTTTTTCTTTTGGATGTTTTCGTTCTAGCATTTTAGGATTCAATTCGTCTCTGTCACGGCTTTTCCCCATTTAATCTTTATCGATAATGCTTCTTGGGAAAAAGGCGGGTAAATGTAATTAGGAGGGAAAGGTGTCAGGTGAGGCCATAGATTCAACTTTTGTCTCATTTTGAGACGGCTGTCTCTCATGTTTGTTTTTTAATGCAACGTATATTTTTAATGTGATACATTTTAGGGCACTGGGACGGAGTTAATCATGGAAGAAATGTGACAGGGATAAAACAGAATTGTGTGACGGAAGTGTAACAGAATATTATTACTAATACATAACATGAAACCATTGGCATAATTTCAATGTCCGGATTGCGTGACCTTGACGGTAAAGTAGGTGGTCTTATAGACAAATTTGACAAAATATCGCCAACTTTGTGATTTTTGAGCGTTTTGAGAAATTTCTTCAATTTTGTAGATTGGCTAATTACTTCAGAAGTAACGTGTTTTTTTCTGACTATTCCACAGATAGTTGTCATCGCTCCGTTGGGTTGGGAACGTGATATGAGTAAACGTGTATTGTGAATGCGTCTGCGTCTGAGTAAATCATGCGGCAGTAAGAAATGGAATTATGTAATGAAAGTGATACCTTACTTATACTGTAAAACTCAATACAGATGCCTTATATGTGTTACTTTTCTTTTGATTATATATAACCTCTAAGTTATATTATAAAACAATTCTAGTTGAAAAGCATAAAAATTAAAATTTTAAATATGTGCACCGACATTTGCGCTATCCACAAATATGTTTTAAGCCGACCGCATTCTCGCCACGTGGAATGATTGCAAATGTCGCATCCAAACGTTTAATCGTCATTAAAGTAATCGTTTGTGGGGTAATTCAGGAGAAATGAACTGTATTCTATTAATCTATCAAAAAAGTGAATTAAGTAAAAATGCATAAACCAAAGAATTATCATCAAATGTTATACAAAGATAGCCGAAAATAAATTATTCTCTATAAACCAGATCTACAAAAATGTATTCACATATTTATTGTCTAATATTGCATATGAGAAGTGAACATATTTGACGATATATACATATACTGCGTTTAAATTTTACGAATTTTTGTTGAGTTACATTTATTTGAAAAACGTGCAATATTCAAAGAGATATCCCAGCTGGAGTTTTAATGTTTGTCATCTGTTTTCTAACGAAAAAATACTTATACATGGTTATTTATTTTATGCTATTGAATGTTCGGATTTTCTGTATGATCTTTTTTTTAAATTTCGGTAAAAAATATGGGAGCTTCCAAAAGTTTTATTGCCTTTAAATTCCACAATGTTCCAGCATTCACTGATTGTAATACGAATTTTTTTTCAAAACGCATCATTCATTCACGAAATCTCGTGTCCACAGACTTATTGACTCACTCGCCAATATACATATACACAAACTAACCTACACTTACATATGCACACACATTGACATGCACGCAAACTAACAAGCATTAATAATATAGACACCTTGATTTATCTTATTTTACACCTTGATTTATCTTATTTTACACCTTTACACATCTTGATTTTACACCTTGTCTGTTTATCTATCTATCTCTGGGTAACGCTGCTGCAAAATGTTGCTAAATGTGTTTCAATCACGTGTAAACATTTCAATTTTTAACACTTTACAACAAAGTTGTAAAGTGTTTAAGACTTTGTTCATTCTGTCTGTCTCTCTGCCTGTCCGTTAGCACGATAACTGCCGTAAAAATGACTTTATCAAAATGAAATTTTAGTATGTTGTTCGGACGGTCTGTAGGACCTATGGGAATATAAATGAATAATATCACCCAATTAGTTTTGGATTGAACCCGGGTTGAAAAAATGAAATACATTGAATCCTATGGGACCTAATTTTTCAAACATTTTTTAAGCGGATTTAAAATTCACAAATTGCTTCGAAAATTTTAGGTAATATTCAAATTGTTCCATAAAATATATAAAAAAAAATTCAGCGAAATATATTCAGTAGTTTTTAAAATAAAAATTAAAACAATAATTACACCTCTTATATGAAACGATCACATGACCATGATATGAAAAGATCACATGACCCACTTCAAAATTATATATGGCATCCATCTTGTTTCAAAATCGTGATTTTTTAAGTACTTTTTAATTCATATTTAGTGTTGTATCCGTCTTAAAACTACTTTATTTTTGCTTAAATTCTGTGCATCTACATACTGAAACAACGCAAATATAATATATTTGAGTTTAAATGATTATCCAAATTTGATTATTTCTACAACGAAGCCAATTTTTCACTTATGTAGAATGTAAACAGCAAAATATGTAGAATGGGTTGTATTAGAATTGCTGTATTTCTTTAACACAAAATAATTTAGCCCATGGAGTCTTCATGGCTGATATGAATGAAATATTCATTGATTTTATAAAGAGAAGGACGATTTTTTTCGATGAAGTTTTAAGCATAGAGTTTAATTACTTGTAGATCCATGGTCTTAATTTTTAAATAAAATAAATTATTATAGTATTGTGATGAATGAAATGAATGGGAGAAAGTTATAAATGAAATGCTGTTTTTATAGAGATATCCAGGCGTGTTATTTTTTCTATGACGTCATTTGAATTAATTTCAGTTGTTTTCGATGAAGTTTTCAAATATAAAAAATTATCGTAGTATTATGATAGTTTTAAAAGTATTACCGTTGAATGTATCGCATTTTAGAGATATTTAAACCAGGCAATTTATATTTCAATGCCTTCATTTGAATGAAGTTTATTTTTTTCAATAGAGGTTTAAGTTTTCAAATATAATAAATTGATGTAGTATTGTGCTAAGTTTTAAAATATTACCGAGGAATGTTTTGCATTTTAGACTTTTATAATTAAAATTGCATTGAAGTTGGAAAGTGTTTCATAATCAATGCTTTAAGCATGATTGAACTTTCCTGTTATGATATAACCACGGAGCTTTAAGTAGTGTATGACATTAGATACTGAAAGTTAGGCCATGATGTGGTTGACCTGTTTCTTACGTACTGCAGTGACTATATTCATTTCACAGCGAAATTATGATGTAACCATGGAGTTTTGCGTAGCGTATGACATCAGATACTGAAAGTGCGGCCATGATATGGGCAGCCAGTTCCGTATATAATGCAATGACTATATTTTCTGCACAGCGAAATTATGATTTAACTATGAAGCTTTATGTAGCGTATGGTTTCAGATACTAGAAGTGAGACCCTGATGTTATTTTATTTCTTATTATTTTATATATTTTATTTGAGATACTACGCAACCCAGAGTATCACGCTCATTCCGTTAACATGTTTAACCAAGGCTTAACTGTATCCCGCGTCTTACGTCCCGCTCTCGCTTATTAATGGAAAGTGAGGTACAGTTAAACCTTGGTTTAACATTCAAAATAGTTCATGCTTCTTCCAACAAGAGTAGGATACATTATTCTTGCGTGCTTTTAGTTTATTACTTTTAAGGCAGAATGCCCGCGGATTTAACTAGTTTAAGAGAAACAACTTTAAAATACCACTAAGAGAACAAACACATTAGTAGCTGCATGTAGAACAATAAGTTTACCCCGAAATTCACGAAAATATTGATATAAGCGTTTGATGTATAATTTTAGGTTTCCATTTTTTATAAATTAGAATTAAAGTAACATAATATGCTCATTCGGTAGTAATAAAATGTATTTTTACACGTTATGAACACAATATACTTTTTCTTTATTGCAACATTATATCCGTAATCCCATTACAATACTTTTCGTTGTTGCATCTTGAAGAAAGGAAGGATAAATGCCTTTATGACACACTGCTATCTGAGATTACAATTTTTACTTGTCTCATTTCCAGAGAATTTGCTCATATTTTTGCTTTAAATGCTGTATGTGTTCGGTAGAGCATACCATGAATCTATGGTAAATAAAATAATTTAACATGGTAAATCAAATAATTGAATATGGTAAATCAGATAATTGAATATGGTAAATAAAATAAGTTAATATGGTAAATAAAATAATTTAATATGGTAAATAAAATATTTTAGAAAATATGGTTAGATTATATTGTATTCAATGCATTAAATAATATTATTTATTATTTATTTTATATTTTTCTGTGAATTTTATATGCTTAGCATGATTTAAAAAAAATCTGGACGTAGTATGTATCATTTTAAGATGACATTAAATCATATACCCTAAGACATATAAGTGAAATGTAGTTATTAAACAAATAGGATTCAGATACAGTCAACCCTCCTATAACGCTATTTCCATATACCGTGGAAGTCTTATAAAGCGGTTTCTCTATAACAGAACTCAATTGGCTTAAGCAGTCTCCCTATAGCATGCATTTTTTTATTACACTGTAACGGTTGAAATTAATGGGGAATTCCATTATTTTTTCATCCACGTACATCACCATTTTTCAATTTCAGTTATCGATTAACCGGCGAAGAATTTGAAGATATAAACCATCAAGATGTAGAATAACTACATGGGGGAGAGACTTTAGCTGAAGAGGAATTGACGATATTAATTAATATATTCATTTAAAATGCAGTGATACACTAAAATATGGGTAAAGAATGAGTTGAAAACTTCAATTTAAATGATGTGAAAAGGAGACTGGATTTGGGTAAACAATTAGAAAATTCGTTTATTGAAAATGATCCTTCAACAGTGCGAAGTGCAAAGTTTAAAAAAATTACAAAATTGCTTAGCTCCTTATAGAAATATTTTAGTAGAGTTAACAAAATAAAACTACATTTAAAAACCAAAATGAAGATATGCAAAGTGAAGAGGACATTCGACCCATTTAAAGAAAAATTATTAGGCCACTATTATTTGACAGTAATGGTGAATGTTAATAGGATTTTTAATTTCAAGCTTAAGTTCCTTGTTTTTGTTGGAAAAAAGTTATTAAGTTATATTTCACATTGTTTTTTTTTAAATTTCTTATATAAAGTCTTACATTAAAAAAAAATAATTCGAAATATGTAAATACATATTTATTGACTTTTGTATATATAAATTTATATTTCATAACCACATTCATCATAACATGGTGCTCTAAATATGCAGTTTAATATAATGTAGACCTAATCAGCCTGATTTATATGTTCTGAGCTTCACTTAACGCCGTTCCTATATAAAGCGGTACAAATTATTTTATTGTGTACTAATTCTGAGTTTTTTTAACGCGGTTTCCACACAACACGGTATGCGGTTTTCATATAGGACGGTACGATTTAATCTGATTTGCACTAATTTGAGATTCTTATAACGATATTTCCATATAACGCTGTACGAATTAATCGCGTTAAAGGAGTGTTAACTGTATATATCCTCGTGCCGATGCCATATGTGTGCAAAATACCAACCGTCTAAATTACCGAGGAGGTTTTTAAAGGGTATGGGAAGATATTCTAACCCCCATCTTGACCGTTCTTGGGGAAAATGTTGGAAGCTCACCTCAGTTAGGTTCTGTCTCGTGATAGATGCTATAAGTGTGAAAACAGTGAATCTTGTATTGGGTCTGGAAAAATGTTTATTTTTTAAGAATTTCCATTTATATCCAACTCTGCAATAGAAATCGAATATTTGGCTCCGTTAGGTTCCGTGTCGTAGACTTCAATGTCATCAGTGGAGCTTTTGAAGGGTATAAAAGGACTTCAATAAAATCCCCTTTTTACTTTCCCTGCAATACATGGTAATGTATAGGGAAAGTATTGGAATCATACCGAAAATCACAATTGGAGTTTTCGACGGATCTACACGTTTCGAGACCTCTAGAATACGAAAAAACCATTTTTAGCGTGACGTCTGTGTGTGTGTCTGTCTGTGTGTCTGTGTGTCTGTCTGTCTGTCTGTGTGTCTGTCTGTGCAGATTTTGTATCCACTCTAACTAAAAAACTAATGGTCCGAATTTCACAAAATTTTGTAGGTAAGTCACTTGTGGGCGGGGCTAATGCTGATTAGTTTTGGGTACGATTCGGAATAAAAGAACCCGCCTTTTTTGTGAAATGGCCCGCAAAAGTTTGTATCCACTCTAACAGAAAAACTAATGGACCGAATTTCACAAAATTTGGTGGATAACTCGCTTGTAGGCCAATATGGTGCTGATTAGATTTTGGTACGATTCGGAAAAAAATAACCTGCCTTTTTTTGCAAAATGGTCCGCAAAAATCGTCAAAATCTAAACTACAGAACTAGGTATACTCAAATATATCCATTAAATGCTCGTTTAATACGTAATTTTTAACGACGAAAATAATACGACCAACCCCATTACACTAGGACTAGCCGTTCTCGAGATATTTTAGTTTTTCGTATTTTCTCTACACCACCTTTGAAAACAAGTCCGGTTACCGAATGAGAACGGAAATTGAATTAAAAGTGAAATAAATTTAATTAAAACAAAGAGAATGTGAATATAAGTCTGCAGGGAAAATCATGTGCTGCCCAAATCAGATTTTTACTTTCCCTGCAATACATGGTAATGTATAGGGAAAGTATTGGAATCATGCCGAAAATCGCAACTCGAGTTTTCGACGGATCTACACGTTTCGAGACCTCTAGAATACGAAAAAACCATTTTTAGCGTGACGTCTGTATGTGTGTCTGTCTGTCTGTGTCTGTGTGTCTGTCTGTCTGTGTGTCTGTCTGTGCAGATTTTGTATCCACTCTAACTAAAAAACTAATGGACCGAATTTCACAAAATTTTGTAGGTAAATCTCTTGTGGGCGGGGCTGGTGCTGATTAGTTTGGGTACGATTCGGAATAAAAGAACCCGCCTTTTTTGTGAAATGGCCCGCAAAAGCTTGTATCCACTGTAGCTGAAAAACCAATGGACCGAATTTTACAAAATTCGGTAGATGAGTCACGTATAGGTCACCCTGGTGCTGATTAGATTTTGGTACGATTCAGAAAAAAATAATCTGCCTTTTTTTGCATAATGGCCCGCAAAAATCGCCAAAATCTAAAATAAAAAACTACGTATGCTCAAATATATCCATGAAATGCTTGTTTAATACGTAATTTTTAACGAAGAAAAGAATAAGACCAACCCCATTACACTAGGACTAGCCGTTCTCGAGATATATTAGTTTTTTCGTATTTTCTCTACGCCACCTTTGAAAATAAGTCCAGTTATCAAATGAGAAAGAAAATTGAATTAAAACTGAATTAAATGTAATTAAAATAAAGAGAACGTGAATATAAGTCTGCAGGGGAAGTCATGTGCTGCCCACATCAGATTTTTACTTTCCCTGCAATACTTGGTACTGTATAGGGAAAGTATTGGAATCATGCCGAAAATCGCAACTCGAGTTTTCGACGGATCTACACGTTTCGAGACCTCTAGAATACGAAAAAACCATTTTTAGCGTGACGTCTGTAAGTGTGTCTGTGTGTCTGTGCAGATTTTGTATCCGCTTTAACTAAAAAATTAATCGACCGAATTTCACAAAATTTTGTAGGTAAGTCACTTGTGGCCGGGGCTGGTGCTGATTAGTTTTGGGTACGGTTCGGAATAAAAGAACCCGCCTTTTTTTGCGAAATGGCCCGCAAAAATCGCCAAAATCTAAAATAAAAAACTACATATACTCAAATATATTCATAAAATGCTTGTTTAATACCTAATTTTTAATGAAGAAAAGAATAAGACCAGCTCCATTACACTAGGACTAGCCGTTCTCTAGATATTTTAGTTTTTTCGTATTTTCTCTACGCCACCTTTGAAAAGATGTCCAGTTATCAAATGAGAAAGAATATTGAATTAAAAGTGAATTAAATGTAATAAAAATAAAGAGAACGTGAATATAAGTCTGCAGAGAAAGTCATGTGCTGCCCACATAAGATTTTTACTTTCCCTGCAATACATGGTAATGTATAGGGAAAGTATTGGAAACATGCCGAAAATCGCAGCTCGAGTTTTCGACGGATCTACACGTTTCGAGACCTCTAGAATACGAAAAAACAATTTTTAGCGTGACGTCTGGGTGTGTGTCTGTGTGTCTGAGTGTCTGTCTGTGTGTCTGTCTGTGCAGATTTTGTATCCACTTTAATTAAAAAACTAATGGACCGAATTTCACAAACTTTGGTAGGTAAGTCACTTGTGGGCGAGTCTGGTGCTGATTAGTTTTGGGAACGATTTGGAATAAAAGAACACCGCCTTTTTTTTTGCGAAATGGCCCGCAAAAGCTTGTATCCACTCTAACTGAAAAACTAATGGACCGAATTTCACAAAATTCGGTAGATGAGTCACTTGTGGGTTATCCTGGTGCTGATTAGAATTTGGTAGGATTCGGAAAAAAATAACCTGCTTTTTTCTGCAAAAAGGCCAGCAAAAATCGTCAAAATCTAAACTAAAGAACTAGGTATACTCAAATATATCCAATGAATGCTCGTTTAATACGTATTTTTTAACGACGAAAAGAATAAGACCAACCCCATTACACAAGGACTAGCCGTTCTCGAGATATTTTAGTTTTTCGTATTTTCTCTACGCCATCTTTGAAAATAAGTCTAGTTATCAAATGAGAACGAAAATTGAATTCAAAGTGAATTAAATTTAATTAAAATAAAGATAACGTAAATATAAGTCTGCAGGGAAAGTCATGTGCTGTCCACATCAGATTTTTACTTTCCCTGCAATGCATGGTAATGTATAGGGAAAGTATTGGAATCATGTCGAAAATCGCAACTCGAGTTTTCGACGGATCTACACGTTTCGAGACCTTCAGAATACGAAAAACCATTTTTAGCGTGACGTCTGTGTGTGTGTCTGTGTGTTTGTCTGTCTGTGTGTCTGTGTGTCTGTCTGTCTGTCTGTCTGTGCAGATTTTGTATCCACTCTAACTAAAAAACTAATGGACCGAATTTCACAAAATTTTGTAGGTAAGTCACTTGTGGCCGGGGCTGGTGCTGATTAGTTTTGGGTACGATTCGGAATAAAAGAACCCGCCTTTTTTTGCGAAATGGCCCGCAAAAGCTTGTATCCACTCTAGCTGAAAAACTAATGGACCGAATTTCACAAAATTCGGTAGATGAGTCACGTATAGATCACCCTGGTGCTGATTAGATTTTAGTACGATTCAGAAAAAAATAACCTGCCTTTTTTTGCAGAGTGGCCCGCAAAAATTGTCAAAATCTGAACTAAAAAGCTACGTTTGCTCAAATATATCCATTAAATGCTTGTTTAATGCGTAATTTTTAACGAAGAAAAGAATAAGACCAACCCCATTACACTAGGACTAGCCGTTCTCGAGATATATTAGTGTTTTTCGTATTTTTCCACGCCATCTTTGAAAATAAGTCCAGTTATCAAATGAGAACGAAAATTGAATTAAAAGTGAATTAAATTTAATTGAAATAAATAGAACGTAGATATAAATTTGCAGGGAAAGTTATATGCTGCCCACATCAGATTTTTGAATTCCCTAGGAGAAATAAAAATGTGATGTGGGCAGCACATGACTTTCCTTGCAGACACAAATTCATATTTTCTTTATTTCTTTAATAATTCGTTAGACTGGGTTAAATTGAACCAAATAATACTAAACTCAATTCAATTTTTAATTCAAATATTTTTGTTTCTATTTGGTAATTGGACATTTTTCCGAAATCGGCGTAACAAAAATGCAAGAAATCTCAAATATCGTGAGAACGGTTAGTCCTAAAGTATAATGGAGTGTGTTATATTGTTTTCCTCTACAAAAATTGCATATAAAACAACAATTTAATTGATACATTTGAGCATACACTACTTAGTCTTTTTTCAGATATTGTCATTTTTTGCGGGCCATTTCGTAAAAAAAGGCAGGTTGTTCTTTTCCGAATCGTACCAAAATCTAATCAGCACCAGAGTATCCCATATGTGATTTATCTATCAAATTTTGTGAAATTTGGTCACTTTGTATTTAAGCTAGCGTGAATACATGAGATTTTTGAGGGCCATTTCGCAAAAAAAGGCGGTTTCTTTTTTTTCGAATTGCAGTAAAAACTAATAAGCATCAGGGTCATACCTAAGGGTCTTACCTACCAAATTTTATGAGATTCGGTCCATTAGGTTTTGAGTTAGAATGGATACATACATTGCACAGACACACAGACACACAGACAGACAAACAGACACACACACAGACGTCACGCTAAAAATATCGATTTTTTAAAAATAATTTCGATTCTAGAGGTCTCGAAGCGTGTAGATCCGTCGAAAACTCGAGTTGCGTTTTTCGACATGATTCCAATACTCTCCCTATACATTACCATGTATTGCAGGGAAAGTAAAAATCTAGCCCGTTAGGCCCATAGTTGATGCTACAAGTGTGTAAATATTTTGTATTCAAGATCAGAGTCCTTCTGAAGGATCTAGAGTATAACAAGCACATTAGACAATTATTATATAGGTAAAATAAAACGCCATCAAGTAATTAATATATTGAATTTGATATTATTTCCCAGAAAAGTATGATGTTTGTAATTTTTACTTCTCATTCTATATAATATAGTATTGAGAAAGTATTTTTTCTTGCGACAATTTTCGACTTGATGTCTATAACTTCGACTTGATGTCTATGTTTATACTTTCAATTTTCCATAATTTTGATGTCTATATGTGTTTAAGGACATCTTGAACTCATTTTAACTATTACTTTCCCTGCAATTGATGGTAATGTATAGGGAAAGTATTGGAATCATGCCGGAAATCGCAACTCAAGTTTTCGACGGATCTACACATTTCGAGACCTCTAGAATACGAAAAAACAATTTTTAGCGTGACGTCTGCGTGTGTGTCTGTGTGTCTGTCTCTGTGTGTGTCTGTCTGTGTGTCTGTCTGTCTGTGCAGATTTTGAATCCACTCTAACTAAAAAAGTAATTGACCGAATTTCATAAAATTTGGTAGGTTAGTCACTTGTGGGCGAGTCTGGTTCTAGTTAGTTTTGGGTACGATTCGGAATAAAAGAATCCGCCTTTTTTTTGCGAAATGGTCCGCAAAAGCTTGTATCCACTCTCGCGGGAAAACTGATGAACCAAATTAAACAAAATTTGGTAGGTAAGTCACTTGTGGGACACTCTGGTGCTGATTAGATTTTGGTATGATTCGAAAAAAAAATAACCTGCCTATTTTTGCAAAAATTTCCCACAAAAATTGCCAGAATCTAAAATAAAAATCTACGTATGCTCAAATACATACATGAAATGTTTGTTTAATACGTAAATGTTAACGAAGAAAAGAATAAGACCCACCCCATTACACTAGAACTAGCCGTTCTCGAGATATTTTAGTTTTTTCGTATTTTCTCTACGCCACCTTTGAAAAGAAGTCCAGTTATTAAATGAGAACGGAAATTGAATTAAAAGTGAATTAAATGTAATTAAAATAACGAGAACGTGAATATAAGTCTGCAGGAAAAGTCATGTGCTGCCCACATCAGATTCTTTTATAGTGATTTCTGTCTGTCTGTTGTGTAGTTGTGGTTTCTGTCTGTGTACACTAATATCAATGGAATTTCAGGAAACTATATCAGATTCGTTAATGAAAAATCTAGGACTAGATAGAACCTTTTGAAATTCGAGCAAAAATTTAGAAATTTATGTTTTCTTAACATTGCAGCATAGAACAAAATTGGACATAATTAGGCATAAAAGGGAGTTATTTATGGCTTAATGGTCATGAAACTTAATAGTTTCATTCATTGTTGCGAAAAATAACTGCGATACAGTTTTGTGTTCCTGACATCAGTAGTCCTGCTTCGGGGGGTGGGGGTGGGGAAGTTGCATTACAGGTACATTGGAGGTACATTGTCAAACTTATTATCAATCGAAAGATTTTTTTCAAGCCCTTAAAATTAAAGGGCAACATACTATAATTCTGTGCGTTTGGAGTCCAGCGATACAGTTTTTTGAAATCTTATCTTGCAAAATTAGCAAAACTTGAGCAAAAGTTCAGCAAAATTAGCAAATATATATATATATATATATATATATATATATATATATATATATAATCAATAAATTAAAAAATCACAAGTTAGAAGTATTATCAAAAATGGATTGTGCTATGAGAAAGTCGAGTTTAGCTACACTTTTATTCTGTATAGAAATCAAAAGGAAATGTAAAGCGTTTAGCGTTCTAGAGATTTCGAATTAGAAATAGCTTTACTGAATTAAATTGTATAAAATAAAATAGAAAATATCCTTCAGAATGAAAGTACCAGGAAAAGTGAAACATTCTTCTTATAAATAACTTAATACAACTTGCATCTAAAGCAGATTGAAATAAGTTCATCCAGAGTTAAAGAATTCAGCAAAATAAATGAACCTGTAACTCTTTTCCGAGAGTAAGAATGTTAACATTTCAAGGAATGAAATTCAAAAAATAGTTTCTCGTGTAAAATTTAGAGTGCTTTTAAAGAAAATTATTACGTACTTTGACTTTATACTATGTGCTATCCAAGATAAATAAGTTAATTTTAAGAATTGTGATGCAATTTTCTCAATGTAAGGGAATAAGTCTTAGTCAAGGGCAGTGTTGAAGATAATATTTTTAAAAGTGGAATGAACAAAGTCAATTTGAAATACATTTTAAGTGTTTATGCAATGTGAGAGGAAAATGTATTTTGAGAATATCTGAATTTTCATTCTTATTATGATTATATTATATTGTTTTATGAAATAATGCATTTCTGTGGTTTATTGTGCGAAGTGATGTTTATTTAATGTTGGACTGAGTGCAATATTTTAATTTCTTTAGACATAGCATCATTTGCAGGAAAAGTATTGTGACGGGATCGAAATTTTGAATTTGAGTTTTTGACAGAAGTGCACATTTCAATAATTCATGAATTCGAATCAAACGTTTTTGTGGCAATGCTTTTCTGAGTGTGTGTTTGTGTGTGTGTCTATACATGTTTGAGTATGTGTGTGTTTGTGTGTGAGTCTATGCATGTTTTTTTTTGTGTGTGTGTGAGTCTGTGGAAGTAATATTCCACGCACAAATAAAACTTTTCAAATATAATTTACTACTATTATTAAAATCAGTGAATTGATTTCTATTGATTTATAACATAATCGCATATTTGAAACACACACAGCTTTTGAATGAATTTTTGAAAATAAAAATCATTAAAAATAAGTAATTTAAATAATGAAAAAATAATAATAATTTCAAGAGTTGTTATGCAATAGAATAGGAATAGTATAAGCTTTAGAGCTCTAGCTTGAATCGTACTCTAGATATTGCACGATTTTCAAACACATTTTTGGAAAATCATTAAAAGTCATATTGCTAAATAAGCAATCATTTTATATGTAATGTAATTTTTCATTAGGGAACGATTGTCACAAACTTTACAAAGGTAGTATGAATACTTTTCGAGATATTGCACATTTTTCAAATAAAATTATTAATATATATATAAAGAAATAAATAGTATGAATAAGCCATTTATTTGTACTAGCAAGTTGCCAAAAGTGCCTTTTTTGATACATACATACAACTTAATACGTGAGTCGGATATATTAGCAGCTGATCTCACGATGTCTTTTATAGACCAAAAAAGCAATACATATAAATATGGATGGATTTTTTAATTTACGTGGTGTTAATTCATTGTCAAAATCATTATTTTGTGTATCTTCTACATCAAAATTTCTCTGTGAATGAAGTAAAGTCATTGTATTATGTAGGGAAAGTCGGGTGCTGCCCAGAACATATTTTTTACTGTTTCAAAATATTGTATAGGCAAAGTTTTCTTTGTTCCGAATTCGAGAATTTGATGGAAAATGTCTCTTAAAAACTGAACACAAACTAAAAAAAATGATAAATTCCGAAAAATATCTTTGTGTGTATGTGTGCATGCTCATGCCTGCAGCATGTAGTTGTGGCGTATAAAAAAAGTAAGTTGTTAATTTAGTTATTTATTGAGTGGCCGCTATTCATAAATTTCTGTACATTGACAAATTGATAACCCACCATATTAATTTATTGTATTGCCTATTGCCTGGTGTTTCGTCTGAAAAGCAATTTGATTAATAACATAAATTTAATTTCACTTATCCAATAAGTCGACATTAAATTGCTCAAACAAAGCTTTATTAATTTTTATATTTAATATTTAATTATAGAATGGCTTAACTTTAAATCAGTGGTTATATTTACAATTTACTATTTACAAAAATACAATTTACAAAATTGTAGTTTGTTTGACTTAACTGATTTAGTAGGTTATGTTTCTACAACTTCACTAAAAGCACATTTTACCCCCATTTTCAACTACACAGCCATTTTACGCGCATTTTCAACCACATAGACATTTTATGTGTATCAGTAACTATGATATTTTTAGCCAGAGACTATTAGCACATTTTGACTTGTTATTCCACAGAAAAATTCATCGTAAGTGTTAGGAGAACATTTTCATATGTGCTTATTCCACAGAGCAATCATAGCGAATTCTGGAGCGCATTTTACGTGCTTATATCACAGCAACTATGTCGAGAGTGTTGGAATACATTTTACGTGCTTATTCCACAACAAATATAACTAATATTCAATAACCTTCTTTGATGCACAAGGGTACCTTTGATCCCCCCCTTGGCTCTCATTGGCTCTACCGTATCTATGTGCCAATTCGCTCCAGACATCTGGGCGTGGTCTATATTGGATTTCATTAGTTATTTTATGATGAGCACCGGCTCACTTGCGTCTATCGTTGTATCTCTCCAGCTGTCATACTTCATTCATTACTCATAAATAGATTGTCTAAATTGTTCGTCCATTATGGAATTAGGTATCGCCTAGTCTGTGGCTGATGTCGTCTTGTCACTGAGCCATATCTGGAATATGAAACTATCTTTTGTGCAGCTGTGTCACTACAATAGTCAATATAACTCTTGAGCAAATGCAAGCATATATATTAAGTTCTTCGTGGCACTGAGATATATGTTTACAATATGAGATCCATAAACTTATTATTTGAAATTAAAATTAATATTTTTATTATTTTTCAATGATAATAAAGATAATTATAAGACAATACAGTACAATTATAGCCTGTAATGGACAATGCAGCACAGTTAAAACCTGTACTACGTTATGGAGGCAAATGATATTTGAATAGTATGTGAATAGTATAGATTAATTTAAGTCAATAGAATGAATCCAATCTGTCGATATGACTGATTTTTGCCATCAAGAAAAATATACTTCAGTACTGATTATAATAATAGTGAACTTTATAATATGTAATATACATTACATATAAGTGATAGTATATGTGAAGTTAAGTGGGACATTATCCTCTATTATTTTAAATTAGATTTTGATGGAGCTCTAAAGATGCAATATATTGGGCTCCAACATAAGTATTCAAGCATGCTTTTAATTTTAGATTGAAGTATTCTAAAACTACAAAAGCAGAGTCTACAAATTGGAAAGAGACTATGCTATATCGATTGAGACAGTTTGCAGCGTGTATAGTGGCGAACTGAAGAAGTGAGAATTACTGTCTCGAAAAAGGAGCAAGATACACGAAAATTTTAAAAATGCAAATTTGTAGAGAGTTCTCTATTTAATATGGAAGGACTTGCGGTTTGCCCATAACATGTATACAGACAATAAAGAATTAGTTTCACAAAATACGCTAATTAAGTAAATGTCTCGTTTTACTGAAGTACTTCTAAAGAAAATGGCGAGAAATATGCATTGAAAAATATTAATTCGTGTAATAAACAAAGTTTAATTCATTTAGAATTATTCTTTTTGCAGTAAAAAACAAATACTGTATAAAAATGGCAGACAAATGATGCACTACAACTAATATATCTTTTCTTTGACATAATTTTTATCGTCTGCGTATATGTCACGCAAGTCTTTTTATATTAAGTAGAGAACATTATACAGCTTTGCAATTGAAAATTCTCTTTTATCTTGCTTGGTTTTGAGATCCTAACTTCTCCAATTCGCCACTAGAGACGCTGTAAACTTTCTCAACTGATAGCGCACAGTCACTCTCCTATTAATATACTATGTGTAACAATATGGGATGCATAGTAGATATGTATCTAGAACACTTCAATCGGAAGTTAAAGGTATGCATAAGGACTTATGAGGAAACTCTGTATAGTCGTAAGTAAAAAAAATCTGATGTGCTCAGTACATGAATTTCTTTATATAATGCAATGAATTTACATCTTTAACGGTGAAAAGTGATGAAAAGATCCACGGCACAGTGTTTGTAATGTTAAATTGTACATTTGGCTCGGTACATTGTACATCCGAATGACAACATCTAAAACTATTTCGTATCCATTTAAAACTTATGTTTTATTCAACTCTAACAATTATTAATATTTATAGCTTCTTCAATAAACAACATATTCCATATATTTAAATATTTTAATAATAAATTCATCAATTGGGCGTCATTTTCATCAATTTGATATTTTTATCCATTTGGCAACAGTTTTGTCAATTTGGCGACATTTAAAAAGCCACCAAGTTCACGATATGCTGCCAAAATTCTTCGCTAGAATACTGCTAAGCGTTACAGATGGAGTCTTATGGTAGAATCATATATTCTTTCCAAAATAATGAATTTTAATCAATTAGATGTCATTTTCATTGATTTAGCATCAATTGATAAGAATCAATTTGGCGACATTTTATCAATTTAGCGTTATTTTAATCAATTTGGCGACATTTAAAAACTTGCCAAGTTGGCGATATTCCGACAAATTCGTCGTTAAAATTTCGTCAAGCATTTTGGTCGGAAAAATAGGTTATTCTTATAGCAAATAAATGACCAATGGCGTCCAAATACGAAGCTATTATCCAAAATATCTTCTCTTATAGTAGATTTTTATTCTTTCCAAAATATTGGATTTACATCAATTAGTCTTCATTTTCATTGATTTAGCGTCATTTTTTATCAATTTGGCAGACTTTAAAAAACTCCATAAATTAGCGATACTCCGCCAAATTCGCCGCCAAAATTAGCCAAGCATTGTTTATGGAGAAATAGGTTAGTCTTATGGTAGATAAACGACTAATGGCGTCAAATTACTCGAAGTGTCTTCTTTAGTGAATGGAATGAGCTAGATCTACAAGAATGATGCTAAAGCACAGGTGTATCACGACCAATGGGAGAAGGGTCGATATGTGTCTACGTCATAATACCGAAAATCTCTTACAAGGGGGACACAATGGAACGTTTTTGTTTGAAGCACTACTGGGTGGATCTAAATTGGTCACAGTAAGATTTATTGATAGAAGTAAGACATGCGAATATCGCATTTAAGAAGTGTCACTTTAAAAGTAACTGTCTGTTGAGTAGTGAGATATTTGAAGATTTCGGTCGACAACTGTTGGATTTAACCTTTTGTTTACGGATGGGACAGGGTCCATCCTAAACGAAGAACTTTTCAAAAAGACAGGTCAGAAAGACAGGTTCAAAAAGACTTGACCCTATCCCAAACAGTTGGATCCCCCTTTGCAGACATTGACGTTCATGGATGCCAATGCCTGCAAAGTGGGATAGAACTGTTTTGGATAGGGTATGTCAAATACCTGTTTTTTAAGAAATTCTCCGTTTGAGATTGACGCTGTCCCACCCGTAAGTAAAAGGTTAGAAAAATGTCGAAGTCTGCGGATTCTAGCTGCGACAAGAATTACTAATATTTGCTACACTATTAACTGTGTCCTTAGACATTCTCTACCTAAATTGAAGTCTGCTCTATCAAAAATTTCACTATAATGCTGGATGTATTGTGTCTAAATGTTCGCGTTATACAAGTGAAAGTAAGAAATGTAGATCTTTCAAAGTACACCCTTTCATTTATTGTATGTGACTTAAGTGAAAGATGTATCTATTAGAATGTACGTAGCTTAAATAGATGAAAAGCAACGACATACCATATTTGGACTTTTTAGCAGCTACGGTTATCGAGTTATTTCCCAAAAGCAAGTATATTCCTATGGCGGGTTCAGATTGTTTTGGGTGTCAAGGTTTAAAAGACAAAATAAAATAAAATCTACTATGAAAGACAGCGATATGCTAAATATGATTGTTTTAGCCCTACCGGATTTTGAGTTATTACCATAAAACAAATACATTCCTATGGATGGTTCACGACTAGCTAACACATAAGGTTTTAAATCTCAGGAATTAAAATCACACCCACACACAAAAAAAATATTACAAAAGTTGGATTTTGTACCTGCTTTGGTTATCGAGTTATTATAAATAAAAAAAGAACCCAGTACGTTCTTATAGCGGCCCAGGACGGACTAACTCTATATGGTTCAAAATTAGTTCATTTTTGAATAAGTCTCGCTATTGCATCGGATATGAATATTGTTGCACGAAAGTTGAAAAAAGAGTCTAATATTCAGTTTCATGTGATAATTTAGGGCTTTAAAGATTTGATAAACCAGTGCACTCCATTGAGGAACCTGGATGGGCTACGTAATATAAGGAAATACACACACTCCGAATGCGGGCGCGGTAGCCCATTGGTTAGCGCGCTGGAGTTGCACTCGGTAGGCCCGGGTTCGATTCCAGCCACTGCCAAAACTGCCGCCGTGTTCACGCGGAGTACGATCACGTTAAACATGTGGGTCCGTAAGTCCTTCCGAGAGGTTGGTGGTAGGGGAAGGAGGGTACGGTCCCTGTGGATGCCTCCCCCACTGGGTTCCGGTCCAAATTGGGTGGCACTTCCCGGCCGTCCAAACAGTTACCTTACACCTTTCTGGTAGGTCGGACGGTCTGGGTCTCAACAACAACAACACACTCCGAATGCACGTTGTTTACGATAAATAAGGTTGTAAAAATGGGGTTGAGATATATGAAAAATTATTTGAATAAGAAGAAATTTGTGTGTGCGCCAGTGTCATCTGCAGCGAAAAACTACGGAAGTCGTGAAATTCTATACAAATGTAGCTAAATTGAAAAAAACAGTTGTTTACTTTCTTTACAAAATGAATTTACATACAAAATTACATTTTAGTACACGCATTCGTTCTTGAGTTACCGTAGCCACACCTCACACACACATTAATATACAAAAAATAATAAATTTTAATTCCTGGTGTATTTGATACCAGTGAGACAGATACATGTGAGAAAATATATATAAAAAAAAAACTTTTAAGTGGGGAAGAAAAATAACGCAATTTCTCTGACTCAGCATTATTTTAAAACTGGTTCTGAAACAATATATTGAATTAAACTGTCTCGGAACCTAGGAACTCAAAAATATATAGATGTGCTGCAGTTTTCCTTGAATGCTTCTCTTTTTCAAGAAATAGTTTTTTTAGTGCAAAATTTGGAATGTTATTGAAGTAAATTATTTGGTACTTTAACTTTCTGCAACGTTGCTGTAGTAGCAAATAGGTTCATTTCCAAAAATGAGATGAAATTCTCGGAATACAAGAGTAACTTTACATCCGGGGCTCATTTTTAGACAGAGCCTCATGTTTCCACAAAACGAAATAAATGAAACCATTTTCTTAAAATAGAAATGACAAGAGAAGAAAATAATTTCGCGTGATTATTTAGCAACTTCTTTTCCTAATAATAACTTTAATTTAAAATATCATTTGAATTAAAAATAATCTATCAAAAAAATTCTGTGACATGTTTTTGATTTTACATATTTTCCAGAAGCTGCCAGATGTCATAAAGAGTTTGCACAAGTAGTATCATCGACCATGGAACAGAACTTGACCAAGTTCATATATCATCCTTGTTGTGGATAAAATGAGAGAAGTGGTATCAAATAATATTTTCCGAGTCTACAGAGGCCCATCAGTGAATTTTTAAGAGTGTCAGTTTGTCTTTGACAGGATTTAGTACTACTGTTTCTATATTTACTAGATTTTTTCCTGAGATGTTTGGGAGATTGTTACAATCATATTCTTAAAATATTTTATTCTTAAGATATTATTGGTATTTATTTAACCGAATTATTGCTTTCACGCCAAAGTTTTCCTTAAAACATCTATTTTATGAGATATGTTATAAATAGAGATTAGATGATGATTGATATAGAATCAACATCAAATTCCGAAGGATGCAGGAAGAATTCACTAAAAATTTCCATTTCTGGTGTTTTTCATCTCTGGTTCAAAAATTTCCAATTTACTTGAAACATCTATTTCTCAAAATCAGCTATAAATAGAGCTTAGATGACAACTGATATGGATCTAATATCAAATTTTGTAGGAGGTAGGGGCTTGACAGAAGATTTTCACTTTCGTTTTATTCATTACGGCTTTAAAAATAATCATTTTGCTTGAATATTCCTATTGCTCAATATTAGCTACATATACAACTTAGATCAGGGGTCTACAATCTTTAACCACCAGCGAGCACTCACAGACTTCGAAATTTTATGACGAGCACCAGATAAATAATGTATTATATATATTTATATATAAATGCATATATATATATATATATATATATATACACACACACACACACACACACATATATATATATATATATATATATATATATATATTGAAATGTAATAATAAGAATTATGTAAAAATAAAAAAATACAATTCAAGTAATATTAACATCACCATAGAAGCAAATTCACGGCCATAATGCCGATAAGAGAAAAGAACAGCACCATCCCAAATTCGATGATTAATTAGAATTAAATTCAATGTCAGGTCTGGGTATTTAATTCCAATTAACCCAAACAAATGCCTGTTTCAGATTAAGCAATAGTACATTACTATAAATACCTTAACTCAGACTACAGGCAACAAAAATGAAAAAAGGATACATTAAGAAAATTGTATTACCATGCGGCATGAACCATTCTATTACCACGTGTATACACGATCAACCTCAACAGCTTAATCTAGAAGCACCGGAATGAACAAGTCGAAATTCTACCAGGGAGGCAGTACGAACGTTCACGGAGTTACTCCCAAACCCGTCCAGTGAGTCTAAGCTGGAGACTGGACAAGCAATTCAGAATACAACTTCCCAAATATGCAAACATGAATATGAATATGAATCAAAGATGAAAATTCCTACTAAACAAGTAATTCATATGAAAAATAGATAATCGAGAATGCCACTATACACCATTATAAGGGCGCTCAAAACGTAGTTTCAATACTGACAAAAGTTACATTTTTTTGCGAAAATAAAATTTAAAACATTAATGTTAATGCATCTTATTTTCCGATTTTTTGATTTTTCTAATGTTTTTGACTTAGTTTATTATTTTTCATTTTTATTTATATAATTAATAATTATATATATAATATATATATATATATATATATATATATATATATATATATATATATTTTTCCTTCCCTACTGTATGTTAGTCACTATAATTGGGAATGTTTTCTAGGATGTTATCGAGTGAAATTTGATACACTGAGTTGATAATTTTAATAACAAACTTGGGGGGATATGCATTATTAGTCCCTGTACTCAATAATTCCTTAAAGTGCGCTAATTTATAATATTCATCACAAATTTTATTGATTCTAAGAGCCTGGTTTATTATAATATTTCTAAATACAGATATATGCAAACAAGAGTCAAAATGTTGAATTTTTGATGTATTAAATTTAAAATCCTGTCTTTTATCATACAAGTTTATAACCATATTACAATTTTGTAAATTTAAATTTAAATCTAAAAAGTTTGCAACATTTGTGTCATTATTACTTGCATTTAATAGTAAATTTTTTGGATAAAAGTTTAATACTATAGGGATATTATTATTTGGGGATACACATAAAATGTCATCTAAATATCTAAACATGTGCATATTATGCAAGCTTGGATTAATGTTTTATTCATAGAAGAATAAATACAGATTAGCTAACAATGATGAGGCACACACCCCTTGTGGGATACCAACCTGTTGTTTAAAAAAAGTACCACCATGTTGAATATAATTCTCTTAAAGAGTGAAGTTAAGTAATTTTTTAAATAGAAAATTTGAATATTTTAGGTTGATATTATATTTTTCAAAAATTCCTAAAATAACTTTCTACAGATCATCTATATTAATATTATTAAACAAATCTTTGAAATCAAAGGTATAAATACTACGAATATTAGTAAGAGTTTTCAATTTCTTAACTAATTCAAAACTGTTTTTTACAATATGACAATTATTTGAGATTTCATCTGACAAGGATATTTCATGTAATATCTTTAATAATAATTTTCCAGCATTAGTAATGTAAGAATTATGCCCACTGGTAATGGTTCGAAAAGCAACAGGGGATTTATGAAACTTGGGTACTAAAACAATATATGGAATGTTATTACAACTATTTTTTAGATGGATTTGCTTATATTTGGCTGATATTCTATTGTATAAGATTTTAAGGTTAGTTTTATGTAAATTATAGATTTGATTATTAAGTAAGTGTGACTGAAGGGTATTTTTATAATAATATTTACATATAATTGAGTAGTTTCCACATGCTTTATCGACATATGTAATGACAAAATCATTTTGTATTTCTTTAATATCATTTTTAATTGAATTAAGTTTATATGAATTATTAATTTTCTGATTATATATGTAATGATTTAAGTATTGCTCTATTAAGACTCTCCAGGGTTTAAAGGCTTCTACAGGTATTTGATATTTATAACTGATTTTATAGATAAATTTATTTAAGTCAAGAAATAAACCTTTACAAATTAATTTATGTTTAAATTTAGTTGGTAGACGGTACTTAGTACCTAGTAACATCAGTGATCTTAGTGCATCATAATTAATAATATCTAGATTTCCCGTTATAACATGCCCATGGTGTTTATCTACGAAGTCTTTGTATTTTTCTAAATGACAGTGGCAATATGACTCTTTATCCAATTCATAGTTTTGATTAATATCTACTGATTTGGCAATTTGATTATAGTTGAAAATATAACGTCTTAGCGGTTTATCATATTTATAAGCAATTTTAGGATTTACATGTTTGACTGGAAAGTAATTGGAAACCGATTTTAAAAAATTATTTATCTTCAGATTATTTAAGACAGAATTAGTAAAATTCAAGGTACAATATTCGTTTATTTTAGTATTTTGTTTTGATTCGTCGTTAAAGTTTACTTCTGTGACATATAAATAACCATTAAGATTTTTACTTCTGGTAATGAGCAAATCATAGAATAAATGTTTAAAATGAACGTTATCAAATGCAGTACTTAGAAAAAGGTTATATACCATATTTAATTGCTGTTTTTTAATTGCGAAAATCCAGTTTTTACATTGTTTCCAATCAAAAGTAATTTTAAAATTTGCATGTTGCTGAAGGATGGCATTTTTTAGTTCAGATAATGATGGCAATTTTTTATTATATTTACTTGCTCTTTTAGTTCTTTTTGATTTACTTTTATGATTGTTGAAGGAATTATAAATATTATGGTCTTCATTAGGATAATTAAAGGACTTTTTAACTATATTATGACGATTAAATATTTGATTGAGTCCATATGGAAAAATAGTTTTATGGGCACAAATGAATTCATTTTCAAGAAACAATCTGTCATAGTAATTTTTTTGAATACACAGAATACTAATTTCAATGTTGTCGAACCCATGTTTAGAAAAATGTTCGTATTCAAATTTAGATTCATTAAAGGAAGTTGCATTATTTGAAAAATTTTTTATATGATTCCTGTGTACGTTAATTCGGAGATGCAGAGGGTTGCTGGTTTGACCTATATATGACATATTACATTTTTGACATACAATTTAATAGATACAATTATATGTTTTACAGAAGACAAGATTATTGTTACAATTGATCTGATTACTATTAGCAAACGGACAAGTTTTACATCTTTTAGATTTACAAGATTTAAATTTAAGTGTGTTATTTAGTGATGCATGGCTGTACGATTGAAAGTTATATGAAGTGAACAAAGAATACTGGCTGGAAGTACCGAATGAAGATGGAATAGTTATAGAGGATAAAGGATATTGTTGGTAGCTGGATAACGATCTAGGAGAACCCCAACAAGTTCTCGAATACCGAGCTTGGATGTTAGAGAGCATCCAGTTGCCAGTCGCTAATTTTTTATAATAAGACATCATGTAATAGGGAAAGATTGTAACCTTTATTTCCCCAAAATAAAGGCACTTGCATTAAAAAAAGTGACTCTTTATCCAAGAATGCACCTTAATTCAATTACAAAGGTGGAGACACAATTACAACATATGAAAGGTACCATTATTTTTCAAACTAATGGATCATCTAAAACACTTTGAAAATATATAAACTAATGTGTAGACACATTAAAACCTGGATTAAATAAATGCTTAGGAATAAGCAAAACT
Organism: Amaurobius ferox; assembly: GCA_951213105.1. Classification (NCBI taxonomy): domain Eukaryota; kingdom Metazoa; phylum Arthropoda; class Arachnida; order Araneae; family Amaurobiidae; genus Amaurobius; species Amaurobius ferox. The sequence continues at coordinate 64,792,162 of OX578135.1, read as the reverse complement.
AGGATAGATAGTGGAAAAATATACATATACACATTGACTATTCCAGAATAAATTGATTCAAATTAACATCCATCAATACAACATGAAACACAATTTTTACTTCAGAACTAATATAATCTAAGAATAATATAGGAATAATACAACCATTGCTGTAAATACAGGATTCAAATTCTTCCAATAAATATACATTTATTTAATGGTTCAACAAATCAGAGATTCAACGTATGAAAGGCTACGTACGATCACAAAAAACAATAAGATATTCAATATATGAAAAACTAAGATCGATCACTAAAACAATGGCTAAGAATAGAGTTATTACCTAGGAATACAATTACAAGACATTTTTAAGTGATAAGATTAGGGATAATGAGATAAAAATAAAGTTAAAATTTGACACCAATTCAGCGCAAATGCAGCTAACTTTAGTGTAATTCAGTTCTAACTAATTAAAAATGAATATTCCCACAGAAACTCGTAAACAACTAGACAGAAAATAAGAAACCAATATACAATACGCGCATAATGCAGCAGACAGGTATATGGGTAAATATTTGAAATGTAATAATAAGAATTATGTAAAAATAAAAAAATACAATTCAAGTAATATTAACATCACCATAGAAGCAAATTCACGGCCATAATGCCGATAAGAGAAAAGAACAGCACCATCCCAAATTCGATGATTAATTAGAATTAAATTCATCGTCAGGTCTGAGTATTTAATTCTAATTAACCCAAACAAATGCCTGTTTCAGATTAAGCAATAGTACAGTACTATAAATACTTAAACTCAGACTACAGGCAACAAAAATGAAAATGGGATGCATTAAGAAAATTGTATTACCATGCGGCATGAACCATTCTATTACCACGTGTATACACGATCAACCTCAACAGCTTAATCTAGAAGCACCGGAATGAACAAGTCGAAATTCTACCAGGGAGGCAGTACGAACGTTCACGGAGTTACTCCCAAACCCGTCCAGTGAGTCTAAGCTGGAGACTGGACAAGCAATTCAGAATACAACTTCCCAAATATGCAAACATGAATATGAATATGAATCAAAGATGAAAATTCCTACTAAACAAGTAATTCATATGAAAAATGGATAATCGAGAATGCCACTATACACCATTATAAGGGCGCTCAAAACGTAGTTTCAATACTGACAAAAGTTACATTTTTTTGCGAAAATAAAATTCAAAACATTAATGTTAATGCATCTTATTTTCCGATTTTTTGATTTTTCTAATGTTTTTGACTTAGTTTATTATTTTTCATTTTTATTTATATAATTAATAATTATATATAATATATATATATATATATATATTTTTTTTTCCTTCCCTACTGTATGTTAGTCACTATAATTGGGAATGTTTTCTAGGATGTTATCGAGTGAAATTTGATACACTAAGTTGATAATTTTAATAACAAACTTGGGGGGATATGCATTATTAGTCGCTGTACTCAATAATTCCATAAAGTGCGCTAATTTATAATATTCATCACAAATTTTATTGATTCTAAGAGCCTGGTTTATTATAATATTTCTAAATACAGATATATGCAAACACGAGTCAAAATGTTGAATTTTTGATGCATTAAATTTAAAATCCTGTCTTTTATCATACAAGTTTATAACCATATTACAATTTTGTAAATTTAAATTTAAATCTAAAAAGTTTGCAACATTTGTGTCATTATTACTTGCATTTAATAGTAAATTTTTTGGATAAAAGTTTAATACTATAGGGATATTATTATTTGGGGATACACATAAAATGTCATCTAAATATCTAAACATGTGCATATTATGCAAGCTTAGATTAATGTTTTTTTCATAGAAGAATAAATACAGATTAGCTAACAATGATGAGGCACACCCCCCTTGTGGGATACCAACCTGTTGTTTAAAAAAAGTACCACCATGTTGAATATAATTCTCTTAAAGAGTGAAGTTAAGTAATTTTTTAAATAGAAAATTTGAATATTTTAGGTTGATATTATATTTTTCAAAAATTCCTAAAATAACTTTCTACAGATCATCTATATTAATATTATTAAACAAATCTTTGAAATCAAAGGTATAAATACTACGAATATTAGTAAGAGTTTTCAATTTCTTAACTAATTCAAAACTGTTTTTTACAATATGACAATTATTTGAGATTTCATCTGACCAGGATATTTCATGTAATATCTTTAATAATAATTTTCCAGCATTAGTAATGTAAGAATTATGCCCACTGGTAATGGTTCGAAAAGCAACAGGGGATTTATGAAACTTTGGTACTAAAACAATATATGGAATGTTATTACAACTATTTTTTAGATGGATTTGCTTATATTTGGCTGATATTCTATTGTATAAGATTTTAAGGTTAGTTTTATGTAAATTATAGATTTGATTATTAAGTAAGTGTGACTGAAGGGTATTTTTATAATAATATTTACATATAATTGAGTAGTTTCCACATGCTTTATCGACATATGTAATGACAAAATCATTTTGTATTTCTTTAATATCATTTTTAATTGAATTAAGTTTATATGAATTATTAATTTTCTGATTATATATGTAATGATTTAAGTATTGCTCTATTAAGACTCTCCAGGGTTTAAAGGCTTCTACAGGGATTTGATATTTGTAACTGATTTTATAGATAAATTTATTTAAGTCAAGAAATAAACCCTTACAAATTAATTTATGTTTAAATTTAGTAGGTAGACGGTACTTAGTACCCAGTAACATCAGTGATCTTAGTGCATCATAATTAATAATATTTAGATTTCCCGTTATAACATGCCCATGGTGTTTATCTACGAAGTCTTTGTATTTTTCTAAATGACAGTGGCAATATGACTCTTTATCCAATTCATAGTTTTGATTAATATCTACTGATTTGGCAATTTGATTATAGTTGAAAATATAACGTCTTAGCGGTTTATCATATTTATAAGCAATTTTAGGATTTACATGTTTGACTGGAAAGTAATTGAAAACCGATTTTAAAAAATTATTTATCTTCAGATTATTTAAGACAGAATTAGTAAAATTCAAGGTACAATATTCGTTTATTTTAGTATTTTGTTTTGATTCGTCGTTAACGTTTACTTCTGTGACATATAAATAACCATTAAGATTTTTACTTCTGGTAATGAGCAAATCATAGAATAAATGTTTAAAATGAACGTTATCAAGTGCAGTACTTAGAAAAAGGTTATATACCATATTTAATTGCTGTTTTTTAATTGCGAAAATCCAGTTTTTACATTGTTTCCAATCAAAAGTAATTTTAAAATTTGCATGTTGCTGAAGGATGGCATTTTTTAGTTCAGATAATGATGGCAATTTTTTATTATATTTACTTGCTCTTTTAGTTCTTTTTGATTTACTTTTATGATTGTTGAAGGAATTATAAATATTATGGTCTTCATTAGGAGAATTAAAGGACTTTTTAACTATATTATGATGATTAAATATTTGATTGAGTCCATATGGAAAAATAGTTTTATGTGCACAAATGAATTCATTTTCAAGAAACAATCTGTCATAGTAATTTTTTTTAATACACAGAATACTAATTTCAATGTTGTCGAACCCATGTTTAGAAAAATGTTCGTATTCAAATTTAGATTCATTAAAGGAAGTTGCATTATTTGAAAAATTTTTTATGTGATTCCTGTGTACGTTAATTCGGAGATGCAGAGGGTTGCTGGTTTGACCTATATATGACATATTACATTTTTTACATACAATTTGGTAGATACAATTACATGTTTTACAGAAGACAAGATTATTGTTACAATTGATCTGATTACTATTAGCAAACGGACAAGATTTACATCTTTTAGATTTACAAGATTTAAATTTAAGTGTGTTATTTAGTGATGCATGGCTGTACGATTGAAAGTTATATGAAGTGAACAAAGAATACTGGCTGGAAGTACCGAATGAAGATGGAATAGTTATAGAGGATAAAGGATATTGTTGGTAGCTGGATAACGATCTAGGAGAACCCCAACAAGTTCTCGAATACCGAGCTTGGATGTTAGAGAGCATCCAGTTGCCAGTCGCTAATTTTTTATAATAAGACATCATGTAATAGGGAAAGATTGTAACATTTATTTCCCCAAAATAAAGGCACTTGCATTAAAAAAAGTGACTCTTTATCCAAGAATGCACCTTAATTCAATTACAAAGGTGGAGACACAATTACAACATATGAAAGGTACCATTATTTTTCAAACTAATGGATCATCTAAAACACTTTGAAAATATATAAACTAATGTGTAGACACATTAAAACCTGGATTAAATAAATGCTTAGGAATAAGCAAAACTAGGATAGATAGTGGAAAAATATACATATACACATTGACTATTCCAGAATAAATTGATTCAAATTAACATCCATCAATACAACATGAAACACAATTTTTACTTCAGAACTAATATAATCTAAGAATAATATAGGAATAATACAACCATTGCTGTAAATACAGGATTCAAATTCTTCCAATAAATATACATTTATTTAATGGTTCAACAAATCAGAGATTCAACGTATGAAAGGCTACGTACGATCACAAAAAACAATAAGATATTCAATATATGAAAAACTAAGATCGATCACTAAAACAATGGCTAAGAATAGAGTTATTACCTAGGAATACAATTACAAGACATTTTTAAGTGATAAGATTAGGGATAATGAGATAAAAATAAAGTTAAAATTTGACACCAATTCAGCGCAAATGCAGCTAACTTTAGTGTAATTCAGTTCTAACTAATTAAAAATGAATATTACCACAGAAACTCGTAAACAACTAGACAGAAAATAAGAAACCAATATACAATACGCGCATAATGCAGCAGACAGGTATATGGGTAAATATTTGAAATGTAATAATAAGAATTATGTAAAAATAAAAAAATACAATTCAAGTAATATTAACATCACCATAGAAGCAAATTCACGGCCATAATGCCGATAAGAGAAAAGAACAGCACCATCCCAAATTCGATGATTAATTAGAATTAAATTCATCGTCAGGTCTGAGCATTTAATTCCAATTAACCCAAACAAATGCCTGTTTCAGATTAAGCAATAGTACAGTACTATAAATACTTAAACTCAGACTACAGGCAACAAAAATGAAAAAAGGATACATTAAGAAAATTGTATTACCATGCGGCATGAACCATTCTATTACCACGTGTATATACGATCAATTTCAACAGCTTAATCTAGAAGCACCGCAATGAACAAGTCGAAATTCTACCAGGGAGGCAGTACGAACGTTCACGGAGTTACTCCCAAACCCGTCCAGTGAGTCTAAGCTGGAGACTGGACAAGCAATTCAGAATACAACTTCCCAAATATGCAAACATGAATATGAATATGAATCAAAGATGAAAATTCCTACTAAACAAGTAATTCATATGAAAAATGGATAATCGAGAATGCCACTATACACCATTATAAGGGCGCTCAAAACGTAGTTTCAATACTGACAAAAGTTACATTTTTTTGCGAAAATAAAATTCAAAACATTAATGTTAATGCATCTTATTTTCCGATTTTTTGATTTTTCTAATGTTTTTGACTTAGTTTATTATTTTTCATTTTTATTTATATAATTAATAATTATATATATAATATATATATATATATATATATATATATATATATATATATATATATATATATATATATATATATATATATATATATATATATATATATATATATATATATATATTTTTTTTTTTTTTTTTCCTTCCCTACTGTATGTTAGTCACTATAATTGGGAATGTTTTCTAGGATGTTATCGAGTGAAATTTGATACTCTGAGTTGATAATTTTAATAACAAACTTGGGGGGATATGCATTATTAGTCGCTGTACTCAATAATTCCATAAAGTGCGCTAATTTATAATATTCATCACAAATTTCATTGATTCTAAGAGCCTGGTTTATTATAATATTTCTAAATACAGATATATGCAAACACGAGTCAAAATGTTGAATTTTTGATGTATTAAATTTAAAATCCTGTCTTTTATCATACAAGTTTATAACCATATTACAATTTTGTAAATTTAAATTTAAATCTAAAAAGTTTGCAACATTTGTGTCATTATTACTTGCATTTAATAGTAAATGTTTTGGATAAAAGTTTAATTCTATAGGGATATTATTATTTGGGGATACACATAAAATGTCATCTAAATATCTAAACATGTGCATATTATGCAAGCTTGGATTAATGTTTTTTTCATAGAAGAATAAATACAGATTAGCTAACAATGATGAGGCACACCCCCCTTGTGGGATACCAACCTGTTGTTTAAAAAAAGTACCACCATGTTGAATATAATTCTCATAAAGAGTGAAGTTAAGTAATTTTTTAAATAGAAAATTTGATTTTTTTAGGTTGATATTATATTTTTCAAAAATTCCTAAAATAACTTTATACAGATCATCTATATTAATATTATTAAACAAATCTTTGAAATCAAAGGTATAAATACTACGAATATTAGTAAGAGTTTTCAATTTCTTAACTAATTCAAAATATATATATATATATACATGCTTGTGTGTATGGGTACAATATATATATATATATATATATATATATATATATATATACATGCTTGTGTGTATGGGTACATATATGCAGACTTAATTTGAATGATTTACATTTGCTTATAAACAAAACAGTATTGGGAGCAAATATATGTCATTATTCGTTGACATCAAATTAAATACAGACTATACACATAATTAACTGAAACCAGATTATTGAATCCAGCTAATAGTGAAAAAAAAATAGTACTACTGGTTCTGATCTGCTAGTATTAAAGTTCAGCAACAATAAATTGTCGTTAACTAACATGAACATGTAATATGTATGGCGCAATATCATTATTAGCTCGGTTTATCTGATTTGTATAGTTAAAACAGGCGCTGTTACCTAGCAAATTCTTTCAGAACTGTCAATGGCTATTGGCTGCCAAGGAACTCTGTTAAAATAAAACTCTGAGACATCGGTTCGGCCACATCATTATGCATATACTCTCAAATTTTTTAATCACCATTCCAGAACGATTTGGAACTGCAATTTGAAACTACTATGATTAATGTGGTCTGTATATATTTTAAAATATATTTTAAAATAAAATTATTTATTTTCTTTTTAGTTATTTAATTAAAAATTATGGTTATTTTTAATGTAGTTTATATAGGTAAAATTGTGTTTAGTATTATATATTTTTGCAATGCAAATAACATTTATTCTGACTCATACATTTTAACAAAAATAATGGATATTTAATTATCTGTCGTATGCATAAAATATTATTGTAAAAACAAAGTTTCCTATAATGATACTTATGTTGAAAAAAGATGTAAAAAATAAATTTTTCTATAATCGTATGTACGTAAATAGAAGAAACGCACAAAAGAAGAGTAAAGTATTTTATAGGTTTCATTCCACTTTCTGTAATATTATTGATAAATTTATAAACATTTTATATAGACTGTGTTCCCTAAAAGTTAAGTACGAAGAACATGTTCGTGGATTTTATTGCACAAACCGTGATATGGTCTTCGAGTAGAGTGTATAAATATCGAAACAAGTCAGGAGAAGAGAATGACTTCGATAGTTAGTTAGATGTTCGGTTAAAACGATGCGTTTGCATCAAAGGATTTTATTTAGTAAGAAAAGGCTTTCTTCAATAAGAACATTTTTTTCAGCAAGTTGGAATATAAATATGCTTCAGCATATTCTACAATTTCGTATAGACAATTCACAACGATGGCGAGTTTTTAGATAACTTGGTTCTTAAAAATCCATCAAAGACGTAGATAATTTTTATTTGGCGCCTCATTCTATTCTTTCTCGTGCATGGACACATTTCCAAACGTATGTAATCGTCACAAGAACAAGCGTTACAACACATTCCATCAATTTATTGGCGAGACTTAATCGTCCAGCGACAACACCAACTCTATGAAACGTTGCTGTTGCAGCAACAGGAAGGCTGATATCTACCAAAATTGTGAGACGATGGCTGGAAGCGCGAGCTCAATGGATAGCGAGCGTGGATTGAAGTCGGACGACCCAAGTTCGATTCCCACCTTTGCCCAAACAGCCGCCGTGTTTACTCGGAGTTCAATCACATTAAACATGTGGGTCCGCAAGTCCTTCAGAGAGGTTGGTGGTAGGGGAAGGAGGGTGCGGTCCCTGTGAATGCCTATCCCACTGGGTTCCGGTATAAATTGGATGGCACTTCCCAGCAGTCTAAGCAGATACCTTATACCTTTCTGGTAGGTCGGTCGGTCTGGGTCAAAGAAGAAGAATATATCTGAAAATTTTCTTTAATTTCTTTGATAAGTCTTTACACTTTTTGGGAATTAATAATTTAATATTTAATGTTATCAAAATGCAGTGAGTTTTACTGTTCACGGGCAGGCACATTTTGTTAGGGAGTCTTGAGGGTGTCATAATTTAATTGTGTTTTATTAGGTATGCTTTAGTAATTTTACTTTACACCGTCGAGGAGGTCGGACGGGTTGGGTCAAAGAAAGAAGAGATGAAGGCTGAATACGAAATATCTCTATGCACGGATACTAGAAGTGTGTGTCCAGTTGAACTCTAAGACCAGAAGAGCACGTTTACAGCGGTGATGTGAGGATATTATTTGGTCCTAATGGGTGAATGTTCTCCTCACAGGCGAATCGAAATTTTCTCTGAAGTTGGTAGGAAGTCTGAAGAGAACAAGGAACAGACAACCAGTTCAACAGCATCGTTGAAAACTATATTTTCTGTGGTGGTAGTGTGGTGGTATAGGTTGACTTTTCATTGGGAGGCCACACCAAACCACATTCATTTCCTCGGGAGGCACTGTGATGGCGAAAATTTATCGCGAGGGATCCGGTTCGGATCTTTGCTTAATTGGCGAAATGCTCGTCTATATAGGGTAAACCTTGTAGAAGACACATGCTACAAGAGTGTTGTTGTTGAGACCCAGACCGTCCGACCTACCAGAAATGTGTAAGGTAACCGTATGCTACAAGAGTGTGAAAGTTGTGAACATATGGAGAAGCCAGTTTTTGCAATTGATTTTAATCCTATCGCATATGTTTGGGATGCCCTAGTGAGAGCTGTTTGCCTGCTACCTCCTCCTACCACCCTACACCTCCCAGAACTTGCAAACTGTTCTTATACAGGGATATAAATCACCGTCCTGGATCACTTTGGGTCACGTAATGTTAATAGCTCAATCATCAACCTGGATTACTTGATTGAATGCATTAATCGATGATGCCAAGCCCGTTTCAGGATACGAGAAGGCCATATTTCCTATAAAGTATCACTTGGCCCACTGTGTGCATCATTCACAATGTCCAAGCATAATTCGTGTCTTTGCAAAATTCTGTTGTATCAATGGAATTACAAATAAAACCTTATTTTGTCTTAGATTTGCATCACTAAATATAACTCATCAGAGTATTTTTTTTGACATTTGAAGTCGATTGGTGCCGAACTTCATGAACTATGCCCGACTTACTATGTGGTGCTTAACTTTTGGAGAGTTTTGTATTAATTGAGACACTTAAAGTTGTAAGTAAGCCAAATAACGAAGTTTCCAATGATGGTAGCTACAGCTATGTAAGTGATGTATTGTTATAGTAAAGTTATTATACGTTAACATATGGGATTGATGACAGTGTTCCTAGCAACATTTGGAAGTTCGTATTTCTATCTTGGAAATTGCAAGAGATACAGAAAAAACTCAACTAGAAAGTTGTAGATCATCAGCACAGAAGTAAAACGTGATTTCATTCATTATAAAAGCGCTAGTTACATAATGTACAGTTTAACATAGAGTATGTCCAATATGCCTACCTTCTGCTATGATACATGTTTGTATGGGAGCGCGGTAGCCAATTGGTTAGCGCGCTGGAGTTGCACTCGGTAGGCCCGGGTTCGATTCCAGCCGCTGCCAAAACTGCCGCCGTGTTCACGCGGAGTACGATCACGTTAAACATGTGGGTCCGTAAGTCCTTCCGAGAGGTTGGTGATGGGGGAAGGAGGGTACGGTCCCTGTGGATGCCTCCCCCACTGGGTTCCGGTCTAAATTGGGTGGCACTTCCCGGCCGTCCAAACAATTACCTTACACCTTTCTGGTAGGTCGGACGGTCTGGGTCTCAACAACAACAACATGTTTGTATGGGAGGAAAATTTCCCGTTGCACATTAACCAGTACTACGGGTAAATGTGGAGCTTATTAATTCTATGATGATTTACAAATTTCAAGATTTTTTTTTTAATATTTCATAGTTTCCTAGATAGGAGTGCTAGCTTCCTAATTTCCACTAGATGTGATGCCGTTACTCTTAACTTTCAGAACTTATTTGGCCTACTTACAACTTTCCCTGTCTCCTTATATAATCCCTCTAATGCATACTTGTACCTTATTCTCTGCCTTAATTTTGCACAGGAGTCTAGACCAGGGTTATAGTTGCTCTGTAAAATAAATTAAACAATATGGACAGCCTGAGAATTATGTTCAATTACAGAAATTCGAATTATTTAGAATTTTTTAAAATTAAAATCGTTTAACACGCTCAATTTTATCACTCCAAAACTAGAATTAATTTACGGGTTGATGCAGATGAGATGAAAATAAACTGTTCATTTTCTATTAACGTCACCTCTGATTCTGCCCCTATCGTTGACCGGTATTTTAGTGATCCGATATATGAGCTCCCCAAACGACAGTCGGACTGCATAATTATAATCGGTTCCATGAGTAGATGAGTTTCACACGACAGGTTTAAATCGGATTGTAAACTGATGATGTCGTGGAAGCTCTTTTCAAAATATGCTAAATGGAATTTGAGGTACATAAAGAAGTAAGGCATAGAAAGTTGAAAAAGGAATAATTCTCAGATTCATTAATATTTTTCACTTATAATGATTTCTAACAAGATAGAAATTTGTGCTCAGTTTCTGCTGCATGTCGCACTTGAGGAATGGTTTTTGCATTTTATACTATGAAGTGAATATATATCATAAAGCTATACAGGGTAGCCAAAATGATCCCCACAACAAACATACGATTCCTCGTGGAAAATCAACCTAAAACCGTAGTGTGTTTAAGCATAAGATACAAATGCTTCCAAATTTTAAAATGTTTCCATAAAAAAAAAACTACAACCAAAAATGTAAAATTAGCATTTTATATGCAATTTTTTCATTACAAATGCGACTGATACTCTGAAAGGGGGCGACATACCCCCGTCCCACCTAAAAAGGGGCGTTAGCCCCCGGCACGTCATCTCATTGTGGGGTTTACTATGTAGCCTTATCAAAAATAACAATGACTCTCTTTATTCTCGAGAAATGTTCCCTGATATGTTTTTGAATTTCCCCCAGGCACCCTCTATACTCTAGAAGTCTAGATATTATACGTCTGTATTTCTGAAGGGCTGTTTAGGTGCAGACTGATTCTTAGGCTGCCATCCGGATAGCATCCTGAAACCCGTGATTCCGGAAAACTTTTAATTAAAATATTTAAATAGATTTAATGATTTCAAATTTTGAGAATTGCCTTTTGATGAACAATTTGCTGAAATATTTCAGTTATTGCAATTAAGTATTTTTTTCTTAATTTCAAGGATCCAGCACCAAAAAATTGTTCTACATAAAATGGTAGAAAATTTCAATTGGGGCTTTTTCTGTGTAAAATAGAGTTTTAGATGCCTCCCATCATTTTTTCTTTCAGATGGCCAGGCACTTTGACTTTCGTCATTCGCCTTTATTACAGCGGCCAGAGTGTGAACCATTTAGCCGTCCATTGACATTGCCCCAGGCGCACCAGAGGGGGGCGGATCACATTGCGCCCATAACACAAACATCCATGCCTTACGTGGGGCTCGAACCCACAACGTAGCGATCGAGCGATTGCTAGGGAAACGCTTGCCTTGACCACTCGACAACCACGTCGGCATGCCTCCCATCATGAGTGGCCATAGAACTTTTTCCAGGGGAGGGGGAAAATTGTTGACGTTATTGGGGGAAACTCATGTATAATACAGACAAGTCTAGCTTGATGCTCTTCTGTGGGTCCTTAAACGTCCATGGAGGCAAAGGTTGTCTCTTGTTTTCACTTATGGGAACTTATTTCCATCATTGCTATTTCCAGAGGAAATTAATTATTTATATCTACAGTTCAGGTAAAGTTGAATAAGTTAAAATTTTTATCTAGATATCTCGATAGGGTCTAGATAATCTATATATGGCCTCTGTGGATGCCGCCCGCCACTGGGTTTCGATCAAAATTGGGTGGCACTTCCCGGCTGTCCAAACAGATACCTTAAACCTTCGGTAAGTCGGACGATCTGGGTCGAAGAAGAAGATTCTAGATATTCCAGCGAATTTTTCATTAAAATATACCCGATAAGTTTCTTTAAATCTAATTAAACGTGGTGTAAATTTTACTAAATGAAAATTAGGCGAGTGAAATGGAATAAACTGCCATTTATTAAAAAAATTACTAAAGGGAATATGTTTTGTTGTCGTAAGATTTCTTTTGGGGGGTGGGAGTATAAAATTTGAAATTTGCTCCTTTAGGAAATAAACAGTTCTAGAGGGTGGGTACAATAATCACAGATAAATTGCCCTCTGTATTGATTATTTCTTATATCTTACTTTATTTCTAAGACCAACCATTGTGTTTATATTCTATTCAGTTACTCTTCGTGGTATATTAAACACTCGGTATACCACTCAAACCTATGTTAAACACACATTTAAGAAAGAAAATTAAAAGGCCATTAAAATTAAAACATAATTTCAAGCGTCGGTAAAAGTAATCCTGATCCAAGCACATATCTATAACGTAAAAAGAAATATCACCTAAGTGTTCTAAAATACAAATTTGAAGTGCAACACGATGCAAATGAAGCAGGTTTAAACGAGATTCGCAGAAGAAAAATCATGTTTTAAAGCAAATTCACCAATAAAATAATCATTAGGGAAGGGAATGCGAAGAAAAACAGATGGAAAAAGTTGTATGCAAAAAGCTTTTGGGGCCGAATTATTCTGAGATTTGGGGATGCTGCCAGTGCTTTAGATTACGTTTTAATGCAAAGTAACAAAAAGTAAAACGGCACTGTTTCAAAAAGTAGCTTAAACTGCTTCAAAAATATCCGTATGTAACAGGACTTAAGCAAACATATGACAGTGTCAACTGGTTTTGGAAGCGAAAGACATGTATTTATTTGCGTTAGAAGTTGATAGTCTGTCCTGCCTTTTGCTGTAGGTCTGCTTAAAGCTCTATTTTTGCGTGATGCTGCTTTATTAGAGAATATTTTATTTCCATAAAATGTGCGTAGCAAAAAAGCAGTCGACATTATATGAATTGAATAAGTTGATCTAAGGGGATGAAAGAGACATACATTTAATTTTGTTTATGGGCAGTCAGTGAAATAAAAATAGGAACATCGTTCGTTATTCTGGCTCTTCGGGTTGTACAGTCAAACCAAAAGAATCATTAGACTCAGATAAATGTCTACTATAAGTAAATGTACACCTACCTTACATAAGGAGTCGTCTTTATATTGTTCCAAATTGCTCAATGTTTCCAAATTTTAAAATGGCAACACCCATTTTATATATCATCAAATTATTTGTCATGGTGATATGATGTTGAAGTATCATTATATAAAATGTATCATAAGACACGGTTAAATGATATTATATATTATAAATAAATGTGCATTTATTTTGCATAAGGATTCGTCTTTATATGTAGTGGCTTATTGTTTTCAAAATTCCAAATGGCAATACTTATTTTTTGATGCACGGAAAATACCATTTTTGACGTCCATCTCCACATTGCTTTACATACGTTGCAGTCTTCGGGTTTGGTTGCACATTATTTTCAAAATTTCAAATGCCAACACTCATTCTTTATAGCTTCAAAATATTTCTCATTCTGACATTATGTTGAAGTCTCATCGTATTAAAAGTATTGTAAGTGCTGACATTGTGTTATATAATAATTTTGTGTGTAATTCCAAACGTAAATCTATTGGATACAGGGAGAAAACCATTTTCGAGGTCCATCTCTATATTTAAGGTAGCAAAATCAAGGTCACACATACTTTGCAGTTATATTTATCTATTTCTTTGATACGGCACATTCTTTACAAAAGCATCTTATCAGACGGCTTGTGGGGTTCAGATTCCGTTAATTATAGCGGTAGCGTAAATGGCAAATTTAACCATCAGTATGTTAATATTGAGACTTAATGAAGCCAAAAAATTTAGACCCATTAGGACCAATGTTAATATTCTTCGAGAAGTTGTGCAAAAACCATTGCCATTTTACTCCGATCTTCCAAAAAAATATATGTTCAATTTCTACTAAGGTTTTATATAGAAATTCTATAATATTACTTTGATAATTAATTTTTATCTTTCTAATACACAAATGCGTATAGCATTTACATATTAAACGATTAAACACATTTTGTTTTCATTTTGTTTCTTTCTTGACACATATTTTGTTTTAAACTTATTAACTAAAAGACGTAACTTAAAATACTTTCTAATATATACAGAGGGGCTTACTACTATTTAATTTGACACGACTTACTGCATTTACTATTATATATTTCAAATATAGCTACATAACAAAAAATGTACATAAAATATGTTCTTCGCAGTAATCAGTATGCATTCTAAATACAACTAATAAATCGAATAATAATAACAAAATAATATCAATCTATTTTCAAAGAGATAGCTTAATTATACTGTGGAATTGATCATTCAAAGTCCCAAGTATTCAAATTTGGTTTTTGTGAACATATTCATCAAGAAAATTCCTCACACAAAATATGCATTTAGCTTAATTTTGAATTTTACGATTTATTGCTGTTGATTTCTGAATTAAATGTGAAATTATAATGAAATGTAAGTTATAATTATTTAAAATTATTTCACACAAAATTTGTATAAAAGTAAATGTAAAGCCATATATGAGAAACCAGCATTGCACGCACCTATCTTATCTAAATACACTTTCAAATTTGTCATTACACTTTAAATAACAGATTTTCTCCTAGCACAAATGCAGTAACAATAACTTTTTACTCATTGCACAAATACTACGAGTCCTATCTTTCAATAATTGCTGAAAGAAAAAACTGAGATGTTGCACATACAGATTTCTTGATAGAGTTGAATTAATTGTCGTCAAAATTTACCCACGTTTCTATTAATTTATTTTTAAAAATATGAATTTATAAATAATAGTTACTAACTCTAATAACTCTATAATAACTCTGTTTGAAAATGATAATTTATATACATTTTGTGTGAGTTACTTAGCATCACAATATAAAATAGGAATTAGCTTGATAGGTAAATTATTTTGAAAAGTATAAACGAAAAACTGCAGAATCAGTTTGACATTAGGAACTCGAAATTTCAAGATGTCACAACTCTTGAACGGTTTGAATAAACCATATAAATTAAACAACTTAATATCGAATGTGAGTAATTTTCGCACTTTTATAAATAATGTTTGTCGAATGGAAACAAGCATATTATATTTGAAATATAAAAAAAAACATTTTAGCAAGTGACAACGTATGAAGAAGATATTATAACAATCGCTGTAAGGCAGTTAAAAAAGTTTACCATACAGCTTCTACATATTTTTCAAACACGCGACAATGCAAATAGGAAATATTTGGGGGAATTTGTCCACCATGTGGTTCTTTCCAACAAATAAAACTTGGTGACATCGATTTGTATGATTATTTCCAACGCTCTGATATAAATTTTTATAAACGTATGATATGAGCATTTTTATGATAAAAAATGCAATCACAGGAAAGGACTTATTTTTGTAACTAATGGCCTATTTCTGCAGATATATATAATTAAAGATAAATTGATTGTAATGAAGTAGTTTGTTATAAAACAACTAGAATGGCATTATGATACATTTGCGCAAAAGGTATTTTTATATTTCAGAAATAACTCTGCGACAAGGCGACATCAGCCACAGATTAGACGTCGCCTAATTTTATAATGTGCGGACAAATTATTTACTAGCAATAAATGATGAATGGCAGCAAGAGATATACAACGATGGACGCAAGCGAGCCCATCGGCATCAGAAAATAACCAACGAAAGCCAATGTAGAGCACTCTGACTGGAGAAAATTGGCAAACAGATACAGTAGAGCCATTGAGAGTCAACTTGGGAAAAAGTTACTCCTGTGCAACAAGTGAAGGTTACGACACAATTCGCTATGATTGTCCATGTGGAATAAGCACGTAAAAATGTGCTCTTAACGCTCACAAGGAATTTTGTTGTGAAATAGACAAGTAAAAATGTGACAATAGTCTCTCGCTAAAATATCGTGTTTAATGATGCACGTAAAATGTCTATGCGGCTGAACATGCGCGTAAAAGGTGCTTTTAGTGAAGGATGTTCAAGAATGATTTACTGTACTCCAAAAAGCAAAAATGTAATCTTTTCATATTCTAATATGAGGAACTGAGTAACCCGACGAGAAGTCGGTATGAGAATGCAACTGTACCAATACCGACTCAGTTAAGTCAAAGAAACTATATTGTACAATATAGTAAATTGTTAAGATAATTATTGATTTGAAGTTAAGATATGCAAATATTTAAGTTAAGGTATGCAAAAAGTGAACTAAACTTAGCACCAGTATCAACAATGACAAAAGCAAGTATGTCAAGAAATATGCTGCTGGCCATCCAAAATGCAACACCATGAAAGACAACAGATATCAAAGCCAAATTTATTGGACAAAGAACAGAAAGTACAAGGATGAATTGATTGAAATACAGCTCCCATTCGACTTGCGGAACACGAAGAAATCAGTATTTTGTGCAGACGCCATGGCTGACAATAACTGCTGCTACATGCCTCGGCATTGAAAGAAATATACTTTGGATGTGTTCTTGGGGTATATCAGCCCATACTGCTTCCACACGTTGCCAAACTTCATCTGTCGTAGTAGCTGGTGGTGATTGCTGGACCAGTCGTTTGCCAATCATCGACCAGACGTGTTCAATGGGCGGCAGATCTGGAGAACGGGCGGGCCAAGAGAGCAGTGGAACTTGGTGGGCAATGAAGAAATGCTGAACGATGTGTGCCACGTGTGCTCTGCATTGTCCTGTTGAAACTTGGCCGCAGGCAAGCCTTGAAGGGAAGGTAAGACAACAGGCTCCAAAAGTTCAGAAATGTATCGGTGGCTGTTGAATGTACCGACAATGCGTATTAGGGGGGTGCGGGAGTAAAACAACATTCCTGTACTTAAAAACAGCCTTCTCTTCCCCGCTTTGTAGGTGGCGCTACTGGCGCACATGATTTGTATATGAGCTAAAAATTCTAATCATTTGTATTTCCTATCGAGGTCTACGTATGGTGCAAATATCATGCTTATTGGATGCTTCCTTCATGGTGTTGCATTTTGGATGACCAGCAGTGTAGTTGTATAACGTTACCTAGGAAAGTTATAGTTGCCGAAAAATATTGGAAGAACAAATTGAAAGGTACGAACATTATTCTTTTCAGCCGATTTTCGTTAAATACCCGTATATAAACTTGAAAGTCTGTTATTCGTTTGCTTATTTCTTGTTTGTTTGTTTGCCTGCTGTTTGTCTGTCTGTCTGTTTGTTCATTTCGTATACAATTCCACATGTTTTGACTGATTTTCTTTACGCTTTATCCGGAGACCTACCTTTGTGGAATCAGAGATTCCACAAAGGTAGGTCTCCGGATTCTCCGGTAGGCCACTGATTCTGCAAGTGGACCAGCGTTCTATTAATATGTTGCACATATTAATAGAACGCTGGTCCACTTTCTGCATCAATAACAGCCTGCACTCTTCGATGGAGACTTTCCACCAGCTTCTGAAATGTTTCAACAGGAATTGTTTTCCATTTGGAGATGAGTCTGGTCACGGGAGCGCATATTCTGCATTCCAATTCATCCGAAACGTGTTCAAAGAGATTCAGATCGGAACTCTGTGAAAGCCAGTCTAATTTTTCAACACTAACCTCTGCATACCACGTTCGCACAGCCTTCTCTGCATAGACAGAACAGTTATCAAGTTTATACAGAAACGGTCCTACCCCGAACTGTTGCCAGAGAGTTGGAAGTGCAAAGTTGTCAAGAATGTCAACATACATCGCGGCGTTACTGTTTCCCGCCACAGGAGATAAGGGGCCCAGCCCGAACCACGAAAAACAGTCTAAACCATGACGCTGCTGCCACCAAACTTTACAGTGTACACAATACACTCGGCAGGAAGCGTTCGTCTGGCATCCGCCAAACCCAGATGCTTCCGTCAGACTGCTAGACAATGCAGCGGGATTCTTCACTCCAAAGTACTTTTTTCCACTGCTCCACAGTCCAATGGTGGCTAGCTTTGCGCCAATGCAACCAACGTTTCCCATTGACCGTGATAATGCTGGGCTTGTGAGTGGCTGTGTGAGCGTGGAAACCTATTTTTCAGCTCCCGAACAATCCTGCTGCTACGTAGCGTTGTTTCGTCATTTACGAAGCGCTTGGCATGTTGTGCTGTATCTTCGATGTGTGCGTTGAGTATCTTGAAGCTTTGACATCAGTTGGCTGGATTGCAGGTGTGCAGATAGAGTCCATAGGGACCACCTACAGTGGGCGGAGCAACGGGATCATTTTTTCCTGTTGGTCAAGAGAACTGGAGCACAATTCCGAAAAACTATCTTGCAAGGCATAGTTAGTTTAAGTTATGAGGAAATTTTGAAGTTTTTTGATCTGCAATTTGTGTGATTATATCAAAGGTCTTTTGTATCGGGTCTACATCTGCTTTAATTATTTTGGTGATTTGATTTAAGAAGTTCCTGACGTCATTGATTTTGAAATAATCTTGTATTTCTTTAAATAATTTAATGAATTCTAGAAAGAGATTAGGGGTTTGATTTGAAGATTTTGGGGCATCTGAGAGCGTGTGGGCCACGTGCTCTTCAGAACTTGGTGTTCTTGTCTCGGCACGCGCCATTGCCACGTTGTCTGTAACAATTTCGAGGTTTTGTGATTTAGGGAGCTGTGGAAAGTTTTCCATACTCAGGTTTGAATTATCTGATCTATTGGTACGAAGGTTTTGGGGTTTGGTTTTAGTTTCCTGGAATTTGTTACGGTTCCAGGGGCTTTTGGGGCAGAGCCTAAAGTTGGCGGGATGGGCCCCACCACAATTAGCACACTTTGCCGGAAGGTCCCTAGGTTTAAGGCATTAGCGAGTTGATGGTTTTCTCCGCATTTTAAACACCTGGCGGGAAGCGAGCAATTATCCGAAGAATGGTTGTAATTTTGACAATTGTAACAAATTTTTACTCCTTTTGATTTGAAGGCTTGCACTACGATTATCATATAGAGAATGGAAGTGAGGTTGTACATTTTATCCCACCCCTCACCCGGCTCTAGGCAGACCAAGAAGATGGGGAGAGGTGACCTATCACGGCGATTTCTAAGCTGTGAAATCCTAACTATCCTGAATCCTTCACGGGATATAGCCTCTTTAATAGAGTCTATGCTAGTGTTGGTTGGCAGCCCTTTTATCCCTACTTTTTTTGGTCTTTCGTTTTTTAAGCATATGGAGCTAAAAGTGATTTTATTCTGAGTCAGGTGAGTCTGTACACTCCTGTAATTCTCAACGGATCCTGGAGTGAACCTAATCACCCTCCCCATCAGCAGTCCTTCTATTTTAGTGCCTAAAGTTTTGCTTAATTCCTCTATGAGGGCTCCCCAATTACTCGAGGAGTCAACTTAGAAGGAAGAAATTTTGGGATTGGATTTTGGGTCACTATTTCCATTCCCTTCTTCCTGATTATCAAGCAGCATGAATTTATTTTTAAGTAGAGGGAAGTCCTTACTAGATGCAGCCTCTCGTGGCATGGCCTCAGCTAACTTAGCAGCCGTAATCTCGTCATTAGGCTTCCTGCGCTTATTGCGCGGGAGTTCAAAATTTAGTTTGAAAGATTTCGCGATTTTGTTTTTGTATTGACTATACAAAAAATCCTCAGATAATCTATTCCATGTTTCGATGACATAAGCCGTAGCCTGATAGGATTTCCTAACCAAGAGGTTCTCAGGGGTAGGGGTATCCGCTAGCAAGATAGCATCAGAAGTTATGCTTACCAATATCTCTTTGATGAGTGCCGCCTTGTCGATGTCCTCAACTTCCTCGATGGCGCTTTCGGCATCCAGGTGTCTCTTGGCCCAGGATGCCTCTTGGCCCAGGATGCCTGCTGCTACGGATGCATTTTGAAAAGCACCAGTCATCGCTGCGACTGGGACCTAGCGATTCTTCAGCACCACCTTCTCCAGGGTTCGACGGTTGCGACCTGTGAGTTTCTAATGCCTACCACTTCGTTTTTCTGCAGTTGTAGATCCTAAACATGTCCATTTTACAATGGCATCACTTACAGTTGATCGAGGTACCTGCATCAATGCTGAAATGTGACCGATTATGTTGCAACAATGACATCCAATTATCTTGCCACGTACAAATTCACCCAGCTCTGCCGACTGATTGTCTTTTTAACACACGTTTATAACCCCCCCCCCCCCGAGGCTGTGGTGCTCACTTTTATCTCGTTCTATGACGTACATAGCGACATCCACTTTTCCGGAGGGGTGTCCGGATACTTTAGGTCATATAGTGCATAATATATAAGGGAAGTATTGTGACGGGGTCGTAATTCGAAATTTACTTTCCTTATATACATATAATGTATAAGGAAAGTATTGTGATGGGTTCGAAAATTCGAATTCGAGTTTTCGACGGAAGAGCACATTTCAAGTATCAATGCAGAGGAATAAGACGTTTTTGAGGTGATATATATGTGTGTGTTGAAAACCCAGACCGCACGGTCAACCCAGGGGTTTGCGGCAGCAAGGTGTGAGGCCGGTTATGTGTAAGTGTGTATAAATGTGTGTGTGTTAGTGAGTCTGTGGAGACGATATCTGACGAACGTATGTAGCGATTAGAACAAAATTTGGTACATAAATCATCACAATAAGTAAATACTGGAAGTCTATTGTTTTTACACGCAGTCGAATGTTCTGAACGGACCTAAATTTTGAAATGAAATTTTGAAAAAAATCACCAAAAAATTAAAACTTTCAGTATAGTTACGTAAATAATTATTTCGTATTTAATTTTTCATTAGAAAATGATTGACATAAACTTTAGACCGCTAGCGAACCGTTTTCGAGATATTGCACATTTTTCAAATAAATTTATCAAAAAATCATATAAAAATCATAAAAAATATTAACTATTGTAAAATTTGTTCACTTTTCATATGTAATGGTATGCGATAAATTTATTATCATCATTCTCGTAGATCTAGCTCATTTTATTCACGAAAGAAGATACTTTGTGTAATGGCATTCTAATTTTACGTTATTCGTCGTTTATCTACTATAAGAACAACTTATTTCTGCATCCACAATATTTGGCGAAACTTTGGTGACGAATTTCACTGAATATCGCGCACTTGGCGAGTTTTTTAATTGTTGCCAAATTGAGGAAAAAAACGCAAAATTAATGAAAATGACGCTAAATCAATGAAAATGAAGATTAATCGATGAAAATTCAATATCTTGGAAAGAATATAAGAATCTACTGTAAGAGAAGATTCTTTGGGCAATAGTTTTGTATTTGGAAGCCATTAGTTGTTTATCTACTTTAAGAATAAACTAATTTCTTCAACCATAATGCTTGACGAAATTTTGGCGACGAATTAGGCGAAATATCGCCAATTTGGTGAGTTTTTTAAATGTTGCCAAATTGATGAAAATGTCGCAAAATTGATTAAAATTTTGAAAAATTGATAAAAATAACTCTAAATCAATGAAAATGATAATTAATTGATGAAAATTCAATATTTTGGAAAGATCTTAAAATCAATCTATTTTTCCGTCTATAAAGCTTGGTCGAATTTTGGCGACATATCGCCAACTTGGCGACTTCTTAAGGTTGCCAAATTGGCGAAGCTGTTGCCAAATTGATAAACATTTTATAAAATTGATAAAAATGACGCCAAAAGAGATGCAATGTTTTCAAAATTTCAAAATATTTAATTTCGTTATATGATTTGCATATCTTTAATTATATAAGAAATGCTCGTCTAAATGTAGCCAAGTTGGTGATATTTAGCCTGATATTGACGAAAAAATCGTCAAAATTGCAAAAATCCCGCTAAGTTAATTAAAATGACGGCTAATGATGAATTTATTTTTAAAATATTTAAATGTATGGACTATATTGTTTTGGATGATATTAATATTGATAATTGTTAATTTAGAGTTGCGTAAAATATAAGGTAATTGGGTACGGAATAGTTTTACATGTTGTCATCCGGAAAAACGCCAAATGTACAATTTAACGTTACAAACACTATGCAGTGAATTTTTTCATCACCTTTTCACTATTAACGAAAGTCATGTGCTGCCTACATCAGATTTTCATATTTGGTATGCTTTTCTCTACTATGCTGTGGGTAACACAGCCAATATTTCTTTATTGCGGGTAACACAGCCAATATTTCTTTATTGCGGGTAACACAGCCAATATTTCTTTATTGCGGGTAACACAGCCAATATTTCCTTATTGTGGGTAACACAGCCAATATTTCTTTATTACGGGTAACACAGCATATATTTCTTTATTGCGGGTAACACAGTCAATATTTCTTTATTGCGGGTAACACAGCCAATATTTCTTTATAGCGGGTTACACAGCCAATATTTTTTTATTGCGGGTAACACAGCCAATATTTCTTTATTGCGGGTAACACAGCCAATAATCCTTTATTGCGGGTAACACAGCCAATATTCCTTTATTGCGGGTAACATAGCCAATATTTCTTTATTGCGGGTAACACAGCCAATATTTCTTTATTGCGGATAACACAGCCAATATTTCTTTATTACTGGTAACACAGCCAATATTTCTTTATTGTGGGTAATACCGCCAATATTTCTTTATTGCGGGTAACACAGCCAATATTTCTTTATTGCGGGTAACACAGCCAATATTTCCTTAATGTGGGTAACACAGCCAATATTTCTTTATTACGGGTAACACAGCATATATTTCTTTATTGCGGGTAACACAGCCAATATTTCTTTATTGCGGGTAAAACACACAATATTTCTTTATTGCGGGTAACACAGCCAATATTTTTTATTGCGGGTAACACAGCCAATATTTCCTTATTGCGGGTAACACAGCCAATAATCCTTTATTGCGGGTAACACAGCCAATATTTCTTTATTACGGGTAACACAGCCAATATTCCTTTATTGCGGGTAACACAGACAATATTTCTTTATTGCGGGTAACACAGACAATATTTCTTTATTGCGGATAACACAGTCAATATTTCTTTATTACTGGTAACACAGCCGATATTTCTTTATTGCGGGTAACACAGCCAATATTTCTTTATTGCGGGTAACACAGCCAATATTTCTTTATTGCGGGTAACACAGACAATATGTCTTTATTGCGGGTAATGCAGCTAATATTTCTTTATTACGGGTAAATATTTCTTTATTGCAGGTTTCGGTAACGTCGAGATATTAATAAGAAATATCAAACATGCATAAAGCATTGATTATGAAACATTTTCCTGCTGAAAGGTAATTTTATTCAAACATATCTAAAACATACATTCAGGGGATATATACATTGCAGGGATTATTAATATTTTCAATTTAAAACGTCATCTGTTTTATTTTGGCAAAGACTTTTGAGACCCATATTGTAATACGGGTATTCTTCTACTAACACACGGACATATCTTCTAATCTACGACATTATAAGTAGTACGGGTATATCTTCCCATATAATTTTAGCACTTTCATTTTGGCATATGTTGGAATCAATTATTGCCTCCAGGTTTAAAGATTACGGGTTTATTGAAATTTTAAATTTATACATGTAATCTACTAATACAGGTTATATCTTCAAATTTGCACGTATATAAGTAGTACGGGTGCCATAGAATTTTAACGCTTTTATTTTGAATATATTGATACAATTCAATATTTTTTGCAAATTTGCTTACAAAAGGGGCCAGCATGTTTCATTCCTCAGATGTACCCGTGAAGATAATTTTGTATAGCGAGAACAGAGATTCTTAAACTTTTTTTAGGAGCATTGCATTAAATATTTTAGCAGAATATTTTGATTAAAAATGTCATTTAGTATACTATAGAAATATGCACATGATTGTGAATTTTAAGTTTTTTATATTATATACTCCTTACGAAGAACGGGTATGCTGCTAGTTCTAAATAATTTAAAAAAGCTGTTTCGAGTATTTTGGTTATCTCTTCACACCTTCATATCCAATTCGAATTTTCAAAGTTATCGATGTTTCCCTAAGTTTCGAAGTTGAGAGTAATCGAATGCTACCAAAAACAAGATTCTAGTTATAATGGAAGTGTGATGCACATAATTAAAATAAAAGAACATTATTTAATATATTACTAAATTGACATGGCCATAAATTCGTACAAAGTGGAACATTATTAAATTAAACATTGCGTTGTGTCGCTAAAAACCCTCCAATTACTTTCTTTAGCATGAGTTCTGGAAAGGAATATTAATTAACATAATACTAAATTGATTTCACCATTTTAACTTTAACAATAAATCATTTATTAACAACAAAAAATACTTATTATTCAATTGCAACAATTTGCATATTTATTTTCGAAGGATCGAGCAAAATATGAGAGATTCGCCGTGTGAGACCAGATCGCTATTTGCTATGGAAATAATCTAAGACCTGCTACCATATTTAATAAGCACATACCTGACCACAACGCTTGCTTCCTTGTAGATGCACTGATTTTTGCACATTTTGTTGAAGTCTCCTTGGACTCTGACTGTCGTCGAATTACATATTAGGACACTTTTCGCGGATGTCATTCTTTAAATACCGTCATTCTCTATCATCTTTCTATATCTCTGTTCTCTCTTTAGTATCGTATTTATGTCATTCTGTTCTTTCGTTCCAATGTCATTCTCGTAGTCTACCTCTACTCGTTCTGTAAGTCTGTATATATCTTCCTGTATCTGTTTTGGTTGTGGCTCTGTTGCCTCAGGTCTAACATTCCGCCTTTGCTGTTATTGGCCGCCTTCATAGCGAAGCCACAAACATCTTTTCCATTGGTCAGCCTTTTTATCTAATGTCGTTGCTTCACATTTTCTTAAGAGTCCTTCGACCCCCCTCTGTCTTGACGCCCCTAAATTTAAGGTTTTAGCTGATCTTTGGGTCAGCATGTTGTAAACTTTGGCGTCACTGAGACTGAAGGTATTGTCTGATGTTTTAGACACAATAAATAATGTACATAAAGCTGTCTCACATTAACTATTGTGAGATCTATTTCTGATCTCACAGGAAGTGCTGTATAATTTTGATATTCGCACCGTCAAACAATGTCAGTCAGTTCAGTGCATATTTCATAGATATTCACGATTTTCACTTGAGATCAAAGTTTTTTTACAACTGTATTTTATTTATTATTTGAAATGATCCCCATTTGACGGTATGATGTTCTATTGGCGCGAAAGCATCTTAAACTGAATTTGACAGAAATAAGTTTCAAGTTTATCGAATTCGGAGTGCTTTTGATCTTAGTCAAATTACTAATTTAGGAACAAAAAATTAATTCAACATTTTGACTTGGGTATTTCCGTTTCTTACAAAAATATTTTATGTTTTCTTACCTAATGCTTTGTGACAGAATTTAAATGAAAGCTGAAATTGCATTTGGAACTCTAAGCTCTTGAAACGAATTGTACTCGAGTGTCTCAACAACGTAAATAACTGCATTAGAGTGAGGGGGATACTATGTTTTTTCTAAACACAAGAGTGCTAAGAATGTAATTTGCTATATTTTTCTATTCGAAGGGCTTCAACTTGCTTAAATTAAATTGAATGCATTTCGCCAGATTTCCCAAATCAGAATAAGGGTTCGTTTAGACATAAGACGTTTGCAAAAATAGTGCATGGTTAGAATATTTTTTTGAATATTGGGGATTTAACTTTCCTCGCTGGAAGAGCTGAAGGAAAGTATGGGGTAGTGATAATGAATTATACCACTTTTCCTGATAGATATACTTTTAAAAGTTGATTAAGAAACCTTTATATTTTTTTCTATATTGGTATAAGAAAAGTATGGTGATCGTGATTTAGTCACAAGTCGAATTTGGACAGTAAATACATCGGAAGCGTATTTACTGCCATACAGTGAATACATCGGACAGTAAATACATCGAAAAATATCTTCTTATATACTGCACATACTGCATACTTTTGTTTAAGGGAATAAGCATTTGAACATGTTCAGGTTCTACTCTGTTTCTTTTTAAGTCGCAAATTAAACTAAAGGTTCTGAATAGTCGCTCTGAAAAAAAAAACTATTGATGGTTAAGTAATTAAATACTTTAAAGATAATTCCTTAAAGCGATAATACAGACTGTTCTTTTACAGAAGTCCAAAATGTTTTCATTTGGTGGATACAAAGTTTCCCCTAGATACTTTCGAATTTCTTCTTTTGGAATTTTCCAAATATTTATTCTTCCTGAACCAGATGTTAATCATTGCGAGATATACGAAGGCTAGTGGAACATCTTATACATATATATAAGGTACATGTATATAAGGAACATTTATATAAGGTTGTCTCATTCGGGCAAAACTTACCTGAGGCTAAAAGGACGATTGACATCACTACCAGGTCTGTTATCTATCAGAAAGGAGAAAAGCCTATAGAGACAATCAGAACGACTTAGAAAATTACTTAAATTTAATTAATAGTAAGAATGTACACGAAATATAGAACAAAATAAAATAATAGATGCATAGCAATGCGAAGTTTATGGATTCTTAATAAATTCCGTACATTTGAAAAAAAATACCAGAGTTTTGATGCGAGGGGTGATATGAAAATTTTAACATCATGAGAAGTTAAGATTGTGAGTCGCCGGGCCTCGAACCAGGAACCCTTTGCTTACAAGACCGACATTATGATCACTGAGCAAAAGCTAGCTTTGGCTCCGTTCTTATAATTCGGGTACAGGTTTCAAGCATTTTTGATCAGATGTCTTTGCTGCCGCACACTCCCTCACCTGATGAGAAGGCCCCGGTCTAATTTCGGCGAGGAGGAGGCTGCTAAGAAAACCACCACGTGTCCCCCCGAAATGCAGTTGAGGGCTGAAGGCCGGGAGGCGTGTTGCCTCGGGCGCGTGACATCAGTCGTTGTCAACCAGGAAGGGTAGAGCTCCTCTACTACAGGCTGACTTATCAAGCATATTGAAGCCCACCGTAGCTGGAAGAGCAATCCATTAGCATTAGCTCTATTCGCATTTTCATTTTATTAAGTATTATTGAAATAATTATGGGTGGTTGTTCTGTACCGAACTACTCTAGTTATTCTGGAAAGGGTTTTGGGCTATTTCGCTTTCATATAAACGAAGAAAGAAGAAAACAATGGCTAATAAATAGTCGGCGCGATAATTGGATACCCGGTACTGGAGCATACTTGTGCGAGGTAAGTTCTACAATATTCTAATTGAAACGTCTTTTTTTATATAAAGTATTTATTTTATACACTTATTTTATAATTCCTGTAACTGTAATATGGATTATTAATAATTTTTAGTTGTTATAGTCTTATCTTAGGACACTTGTTGTATTGCAACTTATACACTTTGTTGTATTTTTAGATCATAATGAATCACAGAATTGGTGAATTCTACTATCAACGAACTGTCGCCAAGTGGAAAACTTGCCATGTTATAGTAATTATGCAAACATAGCTAAAATGGTAAATAAATCGAAATACGTTTATCATAAAAGGTTTTTTTAATAACATGTATGAATGTTTGCCTCACATATTTGAAAGTTTGTTAACTACTTTGTATTTAAAGAGGAAAATACTAATAATAACCCTACTGAGTTCGGCTTTTTTAAATCAAGGATTTTCAAACAACAGTTGATCATTAAGTAGCTATTATGATAAACGTATTTCGATTTATTTACCATTTTAGCTTATGTTTGCAAAATTACTATAACATGGCAAGTTTTCCACTTGGCGACAGTTTGTTGATAGTAGGATTCACCAATTCTGTGATTCATTATGATCTAAAAATACAACAAAGTGTATAAAACTTGAAAGATATTGGTGTAACAGTAATAAATCTTTAATATATATATGTATAATTTGAAGCTATTTACGTCTAGGTTTTGAAGACAGTATAATGCGTTCAAGGTGATGTTTACATTACAAACCAAGTGTCCTAAGATAAGACTATAACAACTAAAAATTATTAATTATCCATATTACAGTTACAGGAATTATAAAATAAGTGTATAAAATAAATACTTTATATAAAAAAAGAAGTTTCAATTAGAATATTGTAGAACTTACCTCGCACAAGTATGCTCCAGTACCTGGTATCCAATTATCGCGTCGACTATTTATTAGCCATTGTTTTCTTCTTTCTTCGTTTATATGAAAGAGAAATAGCCAAAAATCCTCTCTAGAATGATTAGAGCAGTTCGGTGCAGAACAACCACCCATAATTATTTCAATAATACTTCCTAAAGTGAAAATACGAATAGAGTTAATGCTAATGGATTGCTTTTCCAGCTACAGAGGGCTTCAATATGCTTGATGAGTCAGCTCGTATATAGAGAAGCCTTAAGGAAGGGAGTGGCAAGGCCTCTGACTCCGTGTGGTGCTGCCATATCGTGTTGAGAGGTGAGATCGTTGGAGAGGAAGATTTTTTGTGCTCGTATGTCCAGGGTAACCACTGTGGCGATTGTGAGTCGCCGGGCCCCGAACCAGGGACCCTTTGCTTACAAGACCGGCATTATAATCACAGAGCAAAAGCTAGCTTCGACTCCGTTCTTATAATTTGGGTACAGGTTCCAAGCATCTTTGATCAGATGTCTTTGCTGACGCAAGATAAAGATTACTGGATGCCATGTGCAAAGATTGTTGAATGATCAAATATTTTATATAAAATATTATTGAATGATCAGATAAGTGGTACTATCTACTAAGTTTTTCTCAGAATTTGTTTGAGAAGGATATAAACATATATTTCTAATCTAAATGTGTCTTCATTTAAATATTGGCTGTATACTGAGGTTTACAAGTATGAAGAATGTGTAATGAAATAGAATAAATAGTATTTATAGGTAATGCAATGTATAGTTTTTTGCCTAGCTCAAAAATTTTACATGTTTTAGCAAAATCATATAGCTTGAATTTGAGAAAAGGGCAACATACATCTGAAATTTTCTGAAGAAAAAGCAATAATAGATTTCGATTTCAAAGCACCTATGTTACCAAACCATTGAAATAATAGCCATCAGTCGCAGTAAATGTGGTAAATAAATTAAAATCTCCTGTCCAGGCCTTCATATCTCGGTTTGTCAAATTGAAGGATTTGCGCAATCCCTGACGGATTATTCAGATTTTCACATCATGCGCAATCCCTGACGGAGTAGTTTCGGTGCAATAAAAATTGTTTTGTTCAAGAAAAGGATATTCATACGTTAAAAAAACATTATAAACTGTAATTTTTTGGACACTTTTATGAAAAATTTTATGCCGCATAAAGTTGAAAGGAATATTTTCAATTTTAGCTTTTAAGACCCTTTCCTCGTAAGCGCCAGAAAAATTTCGGAGAAGAATTTAAAAGTTGTTGAATAAAATAGATATATTGATAAAATAACTTTGCTTTCTTCATAACCTTTGTTTCCTTTAACTGAAAATTCCGTGTTATCGCTTTTCCTCTTCATTTTTCACGGTTTCCAGGCGCATTTGAGGAAGCCGATCGACGGAAATTCTACTGTAATATCTGTATCATAAAAGAAAGTAAATGGATTAACAAAGGCTCCAGATAGACAAAATTAAACAACATATGTATATCATGAAATATGCTGAAAATAGGTTTTCTATAAAGCATATAAAATCAAAATATTAATTGCATGCATTGAGCATAGAATGTTACAACCTGAATATTTTTAAATAAAATCAATGACATTTTTCAGAAAATTATAAGGGATTCAAATATATTTTTGTATAAGAACTAATTGGAGCGAACTATAGGAACTTATTGAAGCGAACTATAGAAACTAATTGGAACGAACTATAGGAACTAATTGGAGCGAACTATCGGAACTAATTGGAGCGAACTATCGAAACTAATTGGAGCGAACTATAGGAACTAATTGATGATATGCTTACGGTTACTGGACGGAATGTCTGCCATAAAAGTTATATGTAAGAAATTTTAAACCAACATATATTTAAAGTAATATGAATGAAATTGTAAATTGATGAAGATAAATATGGTGAGTTTTAATTATTTGTCATATTTCAGAGTCAGTAAATTATTTTTTTAAGCAACATTTCATCTATCTCGTTTACGTCTGAAGCGAGACATTTTTAAATAAATATATGCTATTTTCTAATGTTTTTCAATGACGTGATGCTGGTCTATACATCGAAAAGTATGGCAGTGACGTTAGATTTCGGCCAGAAATATTAGCATGGGAAAATGGCGAAAGGAACAATCTGTTAATATTCTATTAACTTTGGTGAATCCAAATTCTTTCTACTATTCGAGGTATTGGAGTATTCGGGGATAGTAATTGTCCATGCCTAATTATTTCACTTGAGCTCAGGTGCATGGACGTAGGCCAGAAAATTGACTTTCCTTCAAAATATTTATATGCATTTAAAGCGCCACACATTTTATGCCACATTTTATGCCACATAGAAAATATGGAATCAGAAAATGATTCTTTTGAATCAGTGGAAGAATACTTCAGAGATCTATTGAATCCCCAAGGATCTATCGAGATTTCGAATTATCTATACTTTCTAATATTTGGAGTATTTGAATATTCGCGGATAGTATTTGCCAATCTCTAGTATAATGCATCTTTAAACCTTTAATGTTTAAAGCTGACAGAAACAAGTTCTCATTATACACATTTAGGATATCTTTAATTCCAGTAATTTCATTCTTAAACCACAAATTAAAGTTCCTCATTTATATTTTAGGATACTTGTTTTCTTTAGGAAAATAGTTTTTGCTTCTCAGCCAATGTTTTAATGTTTTAAAACACAATTTAAATTGGATTTCAAATTGCATCCGGAAACTCAAACTCTTGAGACTAGCTGCATTTAAGTGGACGAAGTAAATAACTAAATTAGACAAAATTAAAATATCTTTGGGGGTGCTGTACTTTATAAAGTGTTACAATGTGAACAATTTGAAGTATTATTTTCCAATGTGTTCTAAGCTGCTCTAAATAAATTTAACGTATTTATTTTCTGCTTCACAAGAGGGCGGTATCTTTGAGATGTTAACTGTAGTACAGAGTGTCAGAATTAATGTTCTGGAATTATCTAGTTAGTGTTTGCTCGCAGGCGTATAACTCCAGTTACGGATATAAGAAAGGAAAGTAGATAAAATAGTGGCACTTTGTTAAAAGGCTGCAAAAAAAATCTGATTTGAGCTGCACATAACTTTCTGTATATAATGCAATGAATTTACTTCTTTCACTGTGAAAAAATGATGTATAAGATCTACAGCACAATGTTTTTAATGCTGAATTTTACATTCGGATCTTTTCCGTATGCCAACATGTAAAGCTATATGAAAGTACCCAAATAACTCATATTTCAGCAACTCTAAATTGACATTTATCAGAGTTGATGGCATCCGCAATACATAGTCCATATATTAAAATATTTAATAATTAATTCATCAATTTGTCGTCATTTTTGCCAATTTAGCGCTATTTTTGCAATTTTGACAATATTTTCGTCAATCTGTAAATATCGTAAAGACGGCGATGTTTCGTTAAATGAGAATTAAGTTCGCCAAATTTATCATCAATCGTTATAGACAAACGGAGATAATAGCATTTCTTTTATGTAAAGAATTGTTAGGCGTCAAAACACAAAACTATTAACACAGTATCTTTTCCCGTGAATGGGACAAATCCCATAATATTACACTTAAAAAGTGAATATATTTTACAATAGTTAATACTTTTTTTAATTTTACGTGATTTTTTTTATACATTTATTTAAAGAGTGCAATACCTCAAGGACGTTTCATATTAGCGTTCTAAAGCTTATGTCAATCGTTTTCTAATGGAAAATTATATAAAATATAATTATTTACGTAACATTTTTTAATGTTCTGGATTTTTTATGATTTTCAGAAAATTACCTTAAAAATTTGGGAATCTTCCGAATATTCTATTGCTTTTAAAATCAATATGCTTCCAGGTTTTACTGATTATAATTTTTGTGTCAGATGTTTTTCAAAACTTCGTCCGTTGAGATATCGTCTCCGAAAACTCAAGGATATACACACACACACACACACACTCATACACAAACATACCGATATCCATTTAAAAATGTTCGATTCGAGCTCATGGATGCTTGAAACATGCTCTGTCGTCGAAAACTCGAATTCGAATTTTTGACCCTGTCACAACACTTTCCCTATACATTATACTATGCACATTGGAAAAGTAACAAGGAATTTAAACTTTTATATGGTCCCCTTGCCAAAAAATACGCCTTGAGATCATTAGTACAATAAAACCTATGCCATCCTTTAAACTTAAAACTTGAAAAGATATTAGAACAACAGTTTACAAAATTGTTAATAGTTCAGGCGTGCTAAAAGTTCGATTGACCCGTCAAGCAGTTTTTGGCAATTTTGAGTCGACTGCTAATTTCGTTATGTGCATGGAAAAAATCAAAATGTCTTGAGGCAAATATCGCAGCTTGCTGTAAAGCTTTATTAATAGAAACCGTTTAGTGGTGAAATGGATTTTCCTCAAAGCTTAAAAGTTCAAAAATTCTGAAATTAGTATCCGACTATCTCAGTGAGTTTTCATGTTAGATAGGTCGGGTCGGTTTTATTGTACTAATGAACTGACGGCGAAACATTTACCGACTGAGCTATTTTACTAGGGGGATCGTATAAAAATGTTGGTCCCAATGCTTTCTTGCTAACACCATCCCCTTGTAGCAAAAAGCCTCGATATAATGCTACTGCCTTTTTAACACTTTCTAACATAGTTGAAAAATATTTATGACTTTGTTCATTCTGTCTGTTTGTCAGTTCGCACGATAACTGCCGTGAAAATGACTTTATCAAAATGGAATTTTAGTATGTTGTTGAGACCGTCCGTAAGACATATGTAAATGTAAATGAGTAATATTACCCAATTAGTTTTGGATTGAACCCGGGTTGAAAAAGTGAAATACATTGAATCCTATGGGAACTAATTTTTTAAACATTTTTCAAACAAAATTAAAATTCACGAATTGCTTCGAAAATTTTAAGAAATATTCAAATTATTTCATAAAATACACAAAACATAATTTCAGCAAATATGCTCGGCTGTTTTTTAAACAAAAAATAAAATACTAATTACACCCATATTATATCACGTGACCGACTTCAAAATAAAATACTGCAACCATCTTTTTTTCCTAGTGTACAACTCGTGATTATACTTTTTTTCCTCGACAGTGACCTTCCGACCTACCAAAAAGGTATAAGGTATCCGTTTAAACGACCGGGCAGTGCCACCCAATTTAGACCGGAACCCAGTAGGGGAGGCATCCACAGGGACCGTGCCCTCATTCCTCTACCACCAACCTTTCGGAAGGACTTACGGACCCACATGTTTATCGTATGAACTCACTTATGGACCCATATGTTTATGATCGTCCTCCGCGTGAACACGGCGGCAGTTTTGGCAGTGGCTGGAATGGAACCACTATGGGCTGTCGCGCCCCCAACTCGTGATTTTTAAAGTTCTTTTAAATTTATATTTAGTGTTGCAACCTTCTTAAAACCGCTTTATTTTTGCGTATTTTCTCGGCATCTATATTCTGCGACAACGCAATTACAATATTTTTGAGTTTAAATGATCATTAACTTTGATTACTTCTACAACGAAATCTAATTTTAATAGATACAGAATGCAAACAAGTGATTCTAAGATGAGTTGTTTAAGAATTGCTGAATTTTTTTCACGCAAAATTATTTTGGTCTGGAGTCTGGGATATAAGCGATATGCTTGAAACTTTCATTGATTTTACATAAAGAAACAAACGGTTTTATAGCATTACTTTTTTTGATTAAGTTTTGAACTTCCAAGTAAAATAAATTATTGTACTGTGAATATTTTAAAAATATTTCTGTTGAATGTATCGAATTTTAGAGATGTTTAAATAAAATTGCATTTCAGTTGGAAAGTTTTTGGTAAGCAATGCTTAATGAATGATTGACCTTTCTTGTTTGATCTCTTTGATTGAAAATATAAGGTTTATCAGAAAACACTGACGAGATAAATACCCGTACATGAAATCTTTAGCACTTTCTATACAAGGATGTTTACACAGAGAAAGTTTTGCAAGCGCGCGGGAGATTGACGCCTGGTTTCCCTCAAGAGCGTCAAACGACGAAGCGACGAGTATAAGATTGACCAGCCAAACTAAGATAGTGGCAGAGATAGAGAACGAGAAATTGTTGAAACTTCAGTGCTCATTGTCTTTCCATTGGTTAGTTGATTTTGCCTCAGCGTTTACCGCACTTGGTGAAAACTAGAATCAAGAGAGTTAAGACTCCAGAGAGTGAGAATTCGATACAAACCGGAGTTGTTTTATCCCTGCTGTTGGCCACAAAATTAGCATTAGTTCAGGTACCTATACAAAGGAGCGTGAAAATACTCGCCACACTTCCCTTTAGCCACTTTCTGCTCCACTTCCATTTCGATTAAATTTGTACAATATACCACCACACCCACTGTTATATAAATAAAAAATCTGATGTGGGCAGCACATGACTTTCCTTATATAATGCAATGAATTTACTGCTTTAACAGTTAAACGAAATGTCATTCTAAATACTTATATTCTATATATACTTATATACTTATATATATACTTATATTCTTTATATAGAGTAGATACTTATATTCTTTCCAACATATTGCATTTTCTTTAATCAGTCGTCATTTTCATTGATTTAGCGACATTTTTATCCATTTGGCGAGATTTTCGTAAATTTGGTAACATTTAAAAATGCCGCCAAGTTGGCGACATTCCTCTAAATTCGTCGCCAAACTCACGCCAAGCGTTATGGACGGAGAAATAAGTTATTCTTACAGCAGATAAATGACTATTGGCGTTCAAATACAAAAGTATTACTTAAAGTATCTTTTCTCGTGAATGGAACGAGCTAAATCCACGAGAATGATGTCACCAAATTTATCGCATGATATTGCATATGAAAAGTGAACATTTCTCTTAACAGTTAATATATTTTTTATAATTTATGGGATTTTTTGATAAATTTATTTGAAATATGTTCAATATCTCGAGAACGGTACATGCTAGCATTCTAAAGTTTATGGCAATGGTTCTCTAAGGACAAATTACATAAGACATAGCTATTTGCATAACGCATTAAATGTTTTGATATTTTTATGACTTTTTTAAAATTTCACTCGATTTTAGGGGGGGTTCTGAACATTCGATTGTGTTTAAAAGTAATAGGCTTCCAGTATTCACGGAATGTGATTTTTGTACCAAATTTGATTCGAATCGCTCCATTTGTTCGTGGGATATCGTCTCCAAAGGCTCACTGATACACACATACACACACACACACACATGCTTTCACACACACACGCACATACTTTCACACACACACACACACATACTTTCACAAACACACAGAGAGAGACATCACCTCAAAAATGTTCGATTCGTGATCAGGGATGCTTGAAACATGCACTCCCGTCGAAAACTCGAATTCGAATTTTCGACACCGTCACAATACTTTCCTTATACATTATGTATATAAGAAAAGTAACAAAGATTTTGTGTTGCAATTTTAAGTTTGATAAAATATGAAAATATATATCTACGTGCAAGTTCAATAATATTCAGAAAACTGAAACATTTCATAATTATTTCTCGAGCTATATCTGATTTTATAAAGCAAGTATGCCACTAAAATAACAATTTACCGAATGCAGAAAAATTCAGTCAGTAAAAGCACTTCTGGGCCGTTTTATAGGGAGATCTTGGGTCACTGCCAAAATTTAAACCGATATTTTAATAGAAGTAACATAAAACTTTTACGATACTATCGTAATGTAAGTAAAATGGGGAGAGTGTGTATCAACTACACATAAATTAAAATATTTTTAGTTTAGCAAAAAAAAAAATATTCAAATGTTGCGCTTAGTAACCAAGTTTAATAATTTAACCAGTTGAAAACACATATGTAAGGTGGACAATTTATGGCTATTATACGAGTCTGACTTGTTATGGTGAGTGAAATTGAACATCTTGAAATTCAATTTATTAAGAGATAAAAGTTTAACCTGAAAATGTACAGAATTTACTTTTATGACTTAATGTGTGCCACATTTATCAAGTGACTGTATGTGTACAACATGTTTTTGTCAAGCTCATGATAAGAGTGGCATCAATCTATGGCTGTTACGTGGTTATACCACACGTCCGGTAAGGACTCGAAAAAGGCCGCCATCGTATAATAAGTTAATTAAACAAATACACCTACACTTAAAATGAAGAGACGTAATTAAATAAAATATTAACATTTATTATATAAACAACATTACTAATAACATTTTAGCATTTCTATTTTACACACACGATACATCTCCTACATACAGTACTTTATTCAAGAGATTTAAATTCCTAACCTTATCTTAAACTAGAGTGACAGAGAGAGAGTGCCGCATAGGTCTTTGTGTAAGATATGTATAAGAATTGGGCCTACCTCTGTCATTATTGCAGATCCCGGACTTGTCGGCTTCTCGTCGCAGCACAGTACGATGGGAGCGTTATGCGCTCGTCACCCTTGCGACCTTTTCTCACCACAGCACAAACTCAAGTCCTCGATTTCAAAAATTTAAACTTCAAAGTTGCTCTCACTCTCTGCCCCCCTCTACAAGACGCCCCTGTCTGTAATTAGCCAAGTATATTAGAAACTACGCCTTCCGGCTCTATTACTGACTAAGGCCCCCCCTTGAAATACTAGATATCTAGCCTCTTGTTTTTACATGAAGAAAGTTCTCACGATTCCTTTCCCAGGGTCCCCATGATATATCTTGATCTTTTGGGATAGCTGGGTCAACCCCTTCCGTTCGTACAGCATGTGATTCTCCCTAGAAATAGAGTAGCACCCATATATACTTCATTTCTGTGTCCGGTGCAGCTGCGTTCAAGGTAACGTTGTAACAATTGCCTCGTTGTTTGAGGGACCGTCTTCTTAGGTTCACTTCCTTCTCTGAAATTGCAATGTTACATTGGGATTGTAAAATTCCATGTAACAATGGCTTTTGTTGTCTGAAATGTGTCAGAAGTGTCTACAGTGAAACGAGTGCAGAAACGTTCTGGTTTTCTTGAAGAAAGGAATCCAATAGAACGTTTTGAGGCGTTTCTAACTAATAATTTTGCATACGTTTTAGGGTCTACTCATTTTTTTTCTTTTTGAAATTATGTAAAATTAATGGAATTCAATGAAAATGGCATTGAATACCGACTTTGATTTGTGGGGTCGCAAATCAGCTATGAAAGACGTAGAATTGAGATAGAAACATAAATCTGTAGATAGTCGCACAGGTTTTTATAGTATAATTATTTTGAAGTGTTATTTATTAAAAAAAAAACCTGGATATTGTCATAAGGATTGATAGATAATTAAATGCAGGCGTATTAATAGTGCACCAAGTCTCTAAATAAAATCACAGATATTCTAAAATTCTACTTTTAGAATTTTTTAAATGCTTATCTTGAGCAGACTAAACCGAAAACTTGATATTTTAAAATGATTATTTTTACAACTTTTCGCAAAATAAAAGAAAAATTATCAATAACATACATTCGATAGAAAAAGCTGTTAGACATTTGCAATCATAAAGTGTTAATATAAATTAATTTTATTTATTACTTTCCGTATATACATAGTATAATGTATAAGGAAAGTATTGTGACTGGTTGGAAATTCGAATTCGAGTTTTCGAAAGAAGAGCACGTTTCAAGCATCCATGAGCTTGAATCAAACGTTTTTCTGTGATGTCTGTGTGTGTGTGTGTGTGTGTGTGTGTGAGTCTGTAGAGACGATATCTCACGAACGAATGGAACGATTCGACAAAATTTCGTACACAAATAATAATCCCAGAATACTGGAAGTCTGTTGTTTTCAAACGCAATCGAATGTTCAGAATCCCCTAAATTTTCAACTGAAATTTTGAAAAAATCATAAAAAATCAAAACCTTTAATAATGTTAAGCACATAGTCATTTCTTATGTAATTTGCCATTAGAAAACGATTGACATAAACTTTAGAACGCTAGCAGGAACCGTTCTGGAGATATTGCACATTTTTTAAATAAATGTATAAAAAATCAGAAAATAAAAATAATATATTAACAATTCTGAAATGTGTTCACTTTCCATATGTAATATCAAGCGATAAATTGGGTGACATTATTCTCGTGACACCATTCTGGTTCCATTCATGAGAAAAGTACTTTGGGTATTACTTTTGTAGTTGGACTCCAATTGTCATTTATCTGCTATAAGAATAGCTTAGTTCACTGTACATAACGCTTGACGAGATTTGCGGACGAATTTGGCGGAATAACGCTAACATTGCGATTTCTTTAAATGTTGTGAGGTTAACGAAAATATTGCCAAATTGATAAAAATGACGCTAAATCAATGAGGATGACGACAATTGACCAAAATTCGATATCTTGGAAATAATATAGGAATCTACGTGTACTATAAGAGTAACGTATTTTTCCATCCGTCACGTTTGGGTAAAATTTTGGTGACACATCTTTCGGAATATCTCCAAATCGGTGGTTTTTTAAATGTCGCCAAATTGACAAAAATGTCACTCAATTGATAAAAATTCGCTAAATTGATGAAACTGACGTTGAATCAATGAAATGACGATTAAGTGATGAAAGTTTAAAATCTTGGAAAGAACATAAGATTATATTATAAGAATAATCCATTTCTCCGTCCATAACGTGGCGAGAAATTTAGAGGACGACACCAACTTGGCGATATTTTAAAATGTTGTCAAAGTGACAAAAAATCGCTAAATTGATATGACGCCAAATGAGAAGTAATGTTTCTCAAATTCTGATTACCTTTATATGACGGGCATGTTAGAAATAAATGATCTCTCATCGCTACGAAAGACTGACAAACGCAAAAACACTGACTCTCGCCTTTCCGCCAGAAGAGGAATGTGTTTACTTCGAGAAATCTGCGCGCGCATCCAAGAGACTATACCGGTACACTTACGAACTGAAGTTCTGTTCTGTGTTGTCGATGCTTCGTTTGATGTCGCAGCAAAATGCTTGTTTCTTTGTTTTCTTATGTAATTTTTAAATGCAGAATCCAATTAAATAATATGTTTTTTCTTCCAATCAAGCGAAATTATTCCTGATATCAAGATGGTAAACAAACACACTAAAACTGATATTTTTTAAGACTTTAGGAGGAACGAAGTAAAATTGCCCTACGCCCTTCAAACAGAAAGGTAAGCATTTTACCTATTATAATTATGCTGTGGATAAAGTAAAATGATATTATAACATTTATTCTCATTGGCGAGTCAGAGTGCCATTACCTATGCACAACCGAGCTCCTATATTTTTATCAGGGCATACATCATAGTACAGAAAAAATGCTCTTCTCTCCGCTGGTCTGTAACAGTTGGTGATGTATTTGCAAACTTGGAAAATAATCTAGCAAAGTATTACCAACTTGGCGATATGTCGTCCCAGATTGACGAACATTCCTTACAAATCGCAAAAAGTATGCTAAATTAAGGAAAATGACGTATAATTGATGAATTAATTGTTAAAATATTTTAATGTATGGACTATGTCGCTAATTGAGGATGCTATCAATAGTGATAATTGTTAATTTAGAGTTGTGTGAAATATAAGTTAATTGGGTATTTGAAATATTATTACATGTGGTCATTCGGGAAATCGCCAAATGTACAATTCAACGTTAAACACAGTATACAGTGGATCTTATACATTACGTTTTGATTTTATAAGGAGTAAATTAGCATTGCATTATGTATAGCATTGCATTATGAATATGCAATGCTATACATAATGCATTAGTTAGAGCATTGCATTATGTATAAGGAAAGTCATGTGCTGCTTGAATCGGATTTTTTTGTTAGTGTATTGTATCATGATTTTAAACTTAATATGTGTTTTTAAGTTAATATAAAGGCAATGTTGGTGACAATTACATTCATTGCCTGTTCTCTCTGCCTCGTTCGAACTATACTGTTAGCGTAAACAGAAAAAAAACCCCTTAAAACTCTTTTAATTATACATCTTTAAAATAACTTTATTTAAAGCTTGAAATTACTTTTTTATGAATTCAGTGTTTTCTCCTCACATTTGAAGAAAATAAGATTTTATCAATTCCTTACACTATTTAAAATGTTATTTTCTCATTTCGAAGGATCTTACTTTATCTTGCAGGTATTTTTATATATTTAGTATAAAAGTTATCTGTTTTTAAATGAATAAAAAAAACACTATAGTGAAATAATGGACTATTTAAAGTATCATTTTACTTTCTTTGAATATTATTCAGTTAACTTTTAACTTCTACCCAATTTACCCCAGTGCTTTTTACTATATTGGAAAGAAAAAAGAGACTAATGGTTTTTCATGAAAACGCCATAAAATATATAAAAAAAAAATTAATATGATCTGAAATAAGATACTCTTTTTATTTTATTATTCAGTATTTTTGAAAGATATGATTGTAATAATTTTGAGTTGAAGTAAAATTTTACAAGTGTTGCCGTTGTGTATAAAATGCGTTTAACATTCATGATGAAAGACGAATTTTGGGAAATAAACGATTATGCTGCTAGAATAATTTTATTGCATGAAGTTTTAAAATTTCAGTTCAATAATATTGAATGTGAATTACGTGTATAGAGTACCTGTTTATTATAGCATAAACACAGAAGTACGCGGAATATGGATAAATGTTAGTAATATTGATTATAAAACATCTGGTAATAAAAAATATTGGTGAAAAAGCTTTCCGTATTGATTGATTTTTACAAATCATCTTACTGGTTGAGATGAATTAGCGATACGCTCTCTCTATCCCCCTTTTGTGCGAAATTTGAAATTCTGAAATATTCCATGAAACAGCCTCCGCGCCCCCAAAAAAATCAGAAAACATAACAAATATCGCCATTGAATAAAATCAACTTAATGTAAAAAAAATCTGATGTGGGCAACACATGACTTTCCTTATATAATGCAATGAAATTACTACTTTTACAGTTAAAAAAATGTTATTCTTATAGTAGATACTTATATTCTAAGATATTGAATTTTCGACAATTAGTCGTCATTTTCATCGATTTAGCGTCATTTTAATCCATTTGGCGAGATTTTCTTTAATTTGTCAACATTTCAAAAAGTCGCCAAATTTGTCGCCAAATTTGCCAATTTCGCAGCATTTCGCCAAATTTGTCGCCAAAATCTCGCCAAGCGTTATGTACGGAGCAATAAGTTATTCTTACAGCAGATAAATGACTATTGGCGTTCAAATACAAAAGTATTACTCAAAGTATCTTTTTTCATGAATGGAACGAGCTAGATCCACGAGAATATTGTCACCAAATTTATCGCATGGTATTACATGAAAAGTGAACATGTTTCTCAATAGGAAATACTTTTTCTTATTTTATATAACTTTTTGATAATTTTTTTGAAAAATGTGCAATAGCTCGAGAACGGTTCGTGTTAGCGTTCTAAACGTCATGTCACTCGTTTTCTAATGAAAAATTACATAAAACATGTCTATTTGCGTAACTTTATTAGCGGTATTGAGTTTTTGACGATTTTTTTCAAAATTTCACTCGAAAATTTAGGGGGATTCTGAACATTCGATTGCGTATAAAAACAATAGACTTCCAGTGTGTACGGATTGTAATTTTTGTACCAAATTTCGTTCGAATCGGTCCATTCATTCGTCAGTTATCGTCTCCACAGACTTACTGACACACACACACACACACACACACACACACAGACAGATAGACATCACTTCAAAAATGTTTGATTCGTGATCAGGGATGCTTGAAACGTGCTCTCCCGTCGAAAACTCGAATTCGAATTTTCGACCCAGTTACAATACTTTCCTTATATATTATGTATATAAGGAAAGTAATACTGAGTAAGCATCTGAATAAAATACTGAGTAAGCATCTGAATAAAATACTGAGTAAGCATCCCTTACATACAGAGTGTTTTAACACTTTCCATAGTTGAAAAGTGTTTATGACTTTGTTCATTCTGTTTGTCTGTCTGTTCGCACGATAACTGCCGTAAAAATGATTTAATCAAACTGATATTTGAGTATGTTGTTGAGACGGTCTGCGCGACATATGGAAATTTAAATGAATAATATCACCAAATTAGATTTGGATTGAAACCGGGTTGAAAAAGCGAAATACATTGAATTCTACTGAAACTAATTTTTTAAACATTTTTTAAGCAATGTTGAAATTCACAAATAGCTTTGAAAATTTTGGGAAATATTCAAATCACACCATAAAATATATAAAAAAGGATTTTAGCAAAATATGTTGCATCCGTTGCATGGCATTGCATCCGTCTTAAAACCGTTTTATTTGCGTATTTTCTGTGCATCTGTATTCTGCAATTACAATATTATTGAGCTTAAATGAACATCAAACTTTGAATATTTTTACAACGAAGCCTGATTTTAATATATGCAGAATGTAAACAAGTGATTGTAAGAAGGGATAAGAATAATTTTTTTCATATAAATTTATTTAGCTCTGGAGTCTGGGATGAAAGTGATACGAATGAAATATTCATTCCTTTTACATAGAGAGTCATACGATTGGAAATTTCGCTGACGTCATTTGTATAAAGTTATTTTTTTTCAATGAAATTTGATGTTTTTAAATATAATAAATTATTGTAGGGCTGTGATAATTTAAAATACATCACCAATGAATATATCGCATTTTAGAGAGGTTTAAATAAAATTGCATTTCAATTGGAAAGTGTTTCATAATCAATGCATATGCATGATTGATATTTTTTGTTATTACATTTAGGAGATGGATGGATGGAATTCTACTTATTTTTTTAACAGAAAATTCCCAGTAACCGCATCCCCCCCCCCAACTCGACATTTTTTTGCGATTGCCAGTCACATTTGTAGGACATATGAACGGAATTCTGCGGTATATATATATTTCCTCACCCGAACGTGTAAATTAAATCATATTTACATGAATCTGAAAGCCAGAGAGTAGATATTTTATTTAAATGTATACCTAGCCACTCACATAAATTCTTCTGTGGTTACAATGAGCGTGCTTATGAATTTAGGACATGCTTTCTTAAGAGTTTGCATTGAGCGAAAATCATTGTGTTTTTTATGAAAAAAAACACTGATTTTTGCAAACTTGCCTTTATCACTGAAAACATTTAAGGAAATATTTTAATTTGCATCTCGTGTTCTAAAAATGAACGGCCCTTTCTTATGGAAAAGAACGGTATATAATAAATATATGTTTAAAATTATGGGCTATAATTATTTTTAATATTTAAAAATGTTCTATATGTAATAGTCCTTTCGTGTAATTCTGTGTAATATGCTTTCTGCGTAATCTGTATTCCCTTTTGTTTAACATCCATAAGATTCCAGTATTCACTGATTGTGATAATAAATAAAGTTTTTGAATTGCACTTGTATTGTTTTATTAAACTTGAGATATCATCACAGGCTCCGCAACCATCTCACTCACACGCACCCACTCATGTGTGAACGCGTACCCATGCATAGATACATATGTATCCATACACATGCTTACGAATCATATAAGAACTTTCACTTGGATTTCATGTTCATCTCTCGAAAAATTCTAATTTGTATTTTTGAAGCCGTATCAGAATACTATGCAACTTATTATTTCCGAAAATTATACTAAAGTAAATTGAACTTTTGCAAAGTACTCAGAATAATATAAACTTGAAGAATAACTAAATGTCATGCTTTTATGCTTAATGTGAGATTTCCGAGAATCTTATCAGATTATAATATAAGAAATAGCTCTATAGGGTATTTCACGAATGGCGGGAGAAAAAAACAAATAGTCAACGATTGGTTGTAGGAACAAAATGAAATACAAAAAATAATTAGCTAACATATGCTCACTTCATCCCCCTCCGGAATTGAAAATTTCATAAAATTATGAAATTAAACTTTTTATTTCTTCCCTCATTAAAAAATCTGATGTGGGCAGCGCATGAC
Source organism: Amaurobius ferox (assembly GCA_951213105.1). Taxonomy (NCBI): domain Eukaryota; kingdom Metazoa; phylum Arthropoda; class Arachnida; order Araneae; family Amaurobiidae; genus Amaurobius; species Amaurobius ferox. The sequence goes on along the minus strand of OX578135.1, from coordinate 64,747,553 downwards.
TTTCTTTGCAGACTTATATCCACGTTCTATTTATTTTAATTAAATTTAATTCACTTTTAATTCAATTTTCGTTCTCATTTGGTAACTGAACTTATTTTCAAAGGTGGCATACAGAAAATACGAAAAAACTAAAATATCTCGAGAACGGCTAGTCGTAGTGTAATGGGGTTGGTCTTATTCTTTCTTCGTTAAAAATTACGTATAAAACAAGCATTTAATGCATATATTTGAGCATACGTAGTGTTTTATTTCAGATTTTGTCGATTTTTGCGGGCCATTTTGCAAAAAAATGCAGGTTATTTTTTTCCGATCATACCAAAATCTAATCAGCACCAGGGTATCCCACAAGCGACTTATCTACCGAATTTTGTGAATTTCGGTCTATTAGTTTTTGAGTTAGAGTGGATACATACATGGCACAGACAGAAAGACAGACACATAGACACACACACAGACGTCATGCTAAATATAGTTTCTTTGTATTCTATAGGTCTAAAAAAGTGTATATCCGTCGAAAATTCGAGTTGCGATTTTCGGCATGATTCCAATTCTTTCCCTATACATTACCATAAAAGGAAAGTAAAAAATGTCACCACCAAGGAAAGTAAAAAATGTCAATTTGTAAAATTTGCGTTAAAGTAGTTCGAAAGAAATTTACCCGGTGCCTTTTGATGACAAATTTGCTGAAATATTCCAGTTATTGTTATTGGACATTTTTCAGTTGGATTTTGAGGAACCAGCAACAAATAAATTGTTAAAAATTAATTCATAGCATATTTCACTTGGCGCGTCTCTAATTTGAAATGGATTCTATTAATTTTCCCCATAGCTCGTTTAACAAGAAGTTCAGTATTTATATTTGCAGTTCGGGGAAAATAGAATGTCAATAATTCTTCTTCTTGGTATCTCGGCGACTTTTCATACATAGGCAATGGGCAAATGTTTTAAACCGTATTAAAGGACACATAAATTTCCCTAATTGAAATTGGCTTTATTGGGGAGGGGGCAAATAATAAGCGTGCTTTGAATGTTTAGGAAATCGTCAGTTCCGGAATGAAACTATCTTAGCTAATTTTTCCTCTATTTGCTGATTATTTTTCGGATTTCACTTCATTTCTACAACCAACTGTTGGTTTTATATTCTATTTAAACAATATTTATTAAACATACGGAATATTAAACACACATATGTTAAACACACATTTAGGAAACAAATCAAAAAGCCATTAAAATTAAAACACACTTTCAAACGTTGGTATAAATAATCTGTATCCTTGCACATGCCTGTAAAACAAAAATATTTTGTGCAGTAAAATACAAATTTGAAGTGCAACACACGATGCAGATGAAGCACGTTTAAGTCAGATTCGCAAAGCAGAAATCAGTTTTTAACTCAAATTTACCAATAAAATAACCATATAGAGGAATTCGCCATGAAAAACAGCTGGAAAAAGTTGTTTGCAAAAAGCTTTTGGGTCTAAATTATTCAGAGATTTTGGGATGTTGCCAGTGCTGTAGATTGCGTTTTAATGTAAACAAACAAAAAGTAAAATAGTTTTACTTAAAAAGATCTCTTGTGGGCAGCATACGACTTTTCCGACATAATGCAATAAATGTATTTATTTTGCAGCGAAAAAATGATGTGCAATATCGACAAAACAATGAATCTCTGTTCTCGCTATACAAAATTATCTTCATGGGCAGATCTGAAGAATAAGACATCCTAATCCCGTTTGTAAATAAATTTACAAAAAAATATGAAATTGAATTAATAGATGCAAAATAAACGCGCTACGATTGTATGGGACCCGTTCTACTTATATTCGCGAATACTAGAAGATATATCCATGTATTAGTAGAAGATTACACGTACTACAACATATGAGTTTCTAAAATCTTTGCTAAAATAAAACAGACGACATAATAAAGTGAAAACATCTATAATCCCGTAATCTTTAAACCTAAGACCGTAACTGATTCCAATATATGCCCATATATCTATATAAATAAATTTGAAAATCTGTCTGTCTGTTTGTCTGTATGTATGTATGTTTCTCTCATCATCATGAGAGAATTCTTAATTGATTCCAATATATGCTAAAATGAAAGCGTTAAAATTATATACCTCTACTACTTATATTCACGTAAATTAGAAGAGATCTCCGTGTATTAGTAGAATATTACCCGTACTACAATAAATGAGTTTAAAAAATATTTGCCTAACAATAACATATAACGTAATAAATTGAAAATTTCAATATTCCTCGTAATATTTAAACCCGAAGGCCGTAATTGATTTCAATATATACCAAAGTGAAAGCACTAAAATTGTATGGAAAGATATACCGTACTACTTATATTCTCTTAGATTAGAAAATAAAAAGGAAAGATAAAATTCCCAATCGTGATCAAATTCCTATACTATTCTAAATGGCATTGTTATTCAAAACATCCTATTAACATATTTAAACTAATGCTCCTAAAAAGAAGTTTAAGAATCTGGATTCTCGTCATACAAAAATTATCTTTAAAGGCAGATCTGAGGAATAAAACAGCCTGGTCCCGATTGTAAATAAATTTATAAAAAAATATGAAATTGAATCGATACGTGTCAAAATAAAAGCGTTAAAATTGTATGTAAAGATATACCTGTACTACACATATTCCCAAAATTTAGAAGATATACCCGTGTATTAGAAAATTACCGGTACAACAATATATAAAGTACACAAATCTTTGCCAAAATAAAACAGATGACGTAATTAAGAGAAAATATTAAACATCCCCGAAATCTTTAAACTTGAGAGTCTTAATTGATTTCAGTATTTGTTAAAATGAAGGCGTTAAAATGGTATGGGAAAATATAACGGTACTACTTATATTCTCGTAGATTAAAAGATATACCTGTGTACTAATAGAAGATTACTCGTACTAAAATATATGAGTTTAAAACATTTTTGACAAAATAAAACCGATGACGTAATAACTTGAAAATATTAGTACTCCCAGTAACAACATAGATGAAAAGTGTTTATGACTTTATTCATTCTGTCTGTCTGCCTATTACCACGATAACTGCCGTAAAAATGACTTTAATAAGATGAAATTTTAGTATGATGTTCAGACAGTTTGTGGAACCTATGGAAATATAAATGAATAATATTACCCAATTAGTTTTGGATTGAACCCGGGTGGAAAAAATGAAACACATTGAAACCTATGAGACCTAATTTTTCAAACATTTTTTAAGCGAATTTAAAATTCACAAATTGCTTCGAAAGTTTTATGAAATATTCAAATTATCCCATAAAATATATAAAAAAAAATCAGTAAAATATATTCAAAAGTTTTTAAAATAAAAATTAAAATAATAATTACACCCTTTATATGAAGAGATCTCACGACCCACTTCAAAATAAAATATGGCATCCATCTTGCGTCAAAATCGTTATTTTTAAAATTATTTTTAGTTCATATTTAGTGTTGTATCCGCCCTAAAACCTATTTATTTTTGCTTAAATTCTGTGCATCTGCATACTGAAACAACGTAATTACAATATATTTGAGTTTAAATGATCATCAAATTTTGATTATTCTACAACGAAGCCTAATTTTTACTTATGGAGAATGTAAACACCTAAAGATGTAAAATGAGTTGTAAAAAAATTGCTGCATTCCTTTAACGCAAAATTATTTAGCTCATAGAGTCTGCAATATAGCTGATATGAGTGAAACATTCTATATCCCAGATTCTGCTGCATCCGTGCTAGTCATACTAGGTTCACTTTCAAACCTCAGACATCCCCCATTCATTTCACAATTTCTACCCTCTATAATAAATTTAATTTTCGGAAGCAAATAATTGATTCCTTTTCTTCTCCCTCCCTCCCGCCTCCCTCTGATTTTGATTTCCTTGTTCCTGTCTCTAACTGTTACCCTTCTAAATGGTCCGTAAATTTAGTTAACAGAATGGATAAAGACTCTGTCATTTATAATATATATACTGATGGTTCAAACATTGGCAATAGTACTGGTTTTTCAGTCTGTATTTTTAAACATGATGTTCTGGAAAAGATTCTCTCCTATAAACTTGACAACAGGAATACAGTATTCCAAGCCGAACTTACCGCTATTTCCTTTGCTATTGACTGGGCTTCCTCTAAAAATATCTCTGTTAATATTTTTTCTGATAGTCTCTCTTCCATTCAAGCTCTTAACTCAATAAAAAATAAATCTAATTATCTTAATTCCATCAAATCCAAAGCTCTCCTTGCCAAAAACCTTGTCAATATTTCTTCAGTAAAAGCTCACAATAATATATCTGGAAAAGAAATTGCTGATTACCATGGCGAAATTGCTGATTACCATGGCAAAAATGCTGCTATCTCTAGTTCCCCTCTTACTATTCCCTTTCCTTACTAACTCCTTTCAAAATTTTGTAAACCTCATAACATTAATCTTTGGCAAAATTATCTTAATGATTAAATTTCCATCAGGACTGGTGATCCGGCTAGAATTTTGTCTTACGTTCCTATCGTAAATCCTAATTTACAAATTTTTTATAAATACCTCATTTACTTTCTTACTGTCCATGGCCCCTTTCTTAATTATCTATACTTTTTTAAAATTAAATCCACCTATAAGTGTATTGGCAATAAATTCGGTGACATTGACCATTACATTTTAGATTGTCCTTTTTCTAAACATTTTCATCTCTGCAAACTCTCCCCCTCTAACAAACCAATTTGGTTCTCCAAAGTTCGTTCAAATCCCTCTTCAGTAAATAAAATGAAAAACTGCATTCTTGTTTTCATGGAAATTTCTAATAAAGTGACCTAAGCTTATGAGTATATTCTGCTCTCAATTAATTTTGATCAACGAATCCCTTTATTTCATTCTTATTAACTTATATGGACTTATTGTGTTCCCTCCATATTTTCTGTTTAAAAAAAACAGCCTGTTCTTATTTTCTCGTTTTTTTCTTTTTCTTTTTACCCTTTTTATTTGTATTTTTCTAATTTTTCTTTTCTAAACTTTATTCTGAATTTCCTAAATTTCTGTTTTTGGTTTCCATGTGCCTAATTTTTTTTTCCTTTTCATATATTTTCTTTTTATATATTTTCTAAAATTTCCCTTTAAAATTTTATTATTTTCTTTAATCTTAATATATTTTTCATTATGTTAATATACCTCACTCTAAATTTCATTTTTCAATAATCTTTTTATCTATATTAGCAATGACGCTTTTCTCATTTTTGAAAAATGGACGTACTTGTCAAGTTCAAATATAATGTAAAACTGTCTGTTAACCACAATATTTTTCATCAATTGTTATCTTTATAGACCTAAATAAATGTTCGTTTGGCGGGATGGTAGAACTTGGATGCCACCTGAGTACAGGAGGTATCCTTTCCCGGCCATGCATCTAGCTACTCTAAACCCACTAAGTTTGTCGCATTGTTTGGGGTCTTCAGACTTTAGACATCTTTTACACTAACCTACAGAGTTGATTTGTTCGAGCGCCATTTTAAAAAACCTTGCTGCCCCAGCCGGGAATTGAACCTGGATCTCCGAACTGATCAGCCGACGGTCTACCGTTGAGTTACAGGGACAGAATTGTAAGTTCTTTGAACTTGACTCTAAAAAGTGTCGATGCAAGATAAGGAATGATGGAAACGTGATTTTCCGTCGGAAACTCGAATTCGAGGGACATATTTTCCCTATACATTATACTATGTATGTAGGGAAAGTGATACATGTATGTATGTAGGTAGGTAAAGCAAAAATGGCTCAAATTGCTTCAAAAATATTTGTATATAAAATGACTTTGATAAAAACATAACGTTTTAAACCGGTTTTGGAAGCGAAACTCATTTATTTATTTGCATTACAAGTTGACGGTATATCCTGACTGTGGCATCCTGTCTGTTGATGCTCTAATTTTATTTAATGCTTCTTCATAAGAAAATATTTTATTTCCATAAAATGCATTTAGCAAATGCGTAGCAGTTAATATAAATATACGAAGGAATTAGGTGATGTATGGGGACAAAAGACAAACTTTTATTTAATAATTTTTTTATGCACCTGTTCAACCTATATAAATAAAATTTTAAATCCGTTTCATGTCTGTCTGTCCTTACTCATGGGACAGCAACCGCTCCGAATTTTACAAAACTTTGATGGATAGCCTTGGTATGATATCACCTAATATTTTGGCGTCCGTCTGTCCTTCTGTCTGTATGTCTCATTCTTCACTTTGAGCGTGATCCAATCCTTATATGAACCTAAAAAATAAGGCTTGATAGTTATTTCAGTCTCCAAACTAACGAGACCTAATCGTTTTTGAGGTTTTCTTTACTACAAAGCAATTTAAAATGCGATTTTCTTTAAATATATATCTGAAAGACAACAGACAGTGATTGATGAAATTATCTGCTATCATGCATCCATATTAACAAAACTGTGAAATGTACCCCATTTTCATGATTAAAGTTAAACCTTTATTTTATATTCCGAACTTTTGTTAAGAATGTAGGTGTCATATTTAGTCACCGATAGCAATTTCGCACTCGCGAAAATTGGGTGGAAAAGGCTAATATCTATTAAAAATAAATCATTTTACTCTTACCTCATGATATGGTTATAATAAGTCTGAGCTATTGAATTAAAAACAACTGTTATGATTGGACAGGATTATAAATTTTGTTTAGTTTCTACTTTTTAATATAATACCGTTGCTCGGACACATAAAAATGAAGTTACAGTATTGAGGCTAGCAGTCGGTATTTCTTCTATTATACAGTGACCATAAATATGTAATGAATACAATTTTTTTTTATTCATGTTTGACGATTATCAAGTAAAATAAGCGTTATAAACAAGAACGATCAATCCTGCATAAAGCATTGATTATGAAACACTTTCCAGCTGAAATTCAAAATGCGATACATTTAGCGGTGATGTTTTTTTAATTATCACAAATCTACGATAATTTATTTTACCTGAAAACTTAAAACTTCACCGAAAAAAATGAACTTTATTCAAATGACGTCATCAAAATATAAATCGTCTGGTTCTCTATGTAAAAGCAATGAATATTTCAATCATACACTTTTATAATATATATACACTTTTAACTCCAGAATGAAATAATTTTGTAAGAAAAAAAAAATCAGCAATTCATATACAACTCATCTTTGCAATCACTTGTTTACATTCTGCATCCATTAAAAGTATGATTCGTTGTAGAAATAATCAAATTCGATGATCTTTTATGTTAAAAAATATTCTAATTGCGTTGATGCAGAATATAGATGCATAAAAATTACGCAAAAATAAAGCGAACGGATGCAACACTAAATATAAATTTAAAAGAACTTTAAAAATCACGATTTTTATACTGGGAAAAAAGATGGATATCATATTTTATTTTGACGCGGATCACATGATCTCTTACTATTATATAGGTGTAATTATTATTTTAAATTTTATTTAAAGAACTACTGAAAATATTTTGATGAAATTTAATTTATATATTTTATGGGATAATATTTCCTAAAACTTTTGAAGTAATTTGTGAATTTTAAATTTGCTTAAATAATGTTTGAAAATGTAGGTCTCATAGGGTTCAATGTATTTCATTTTTTCAACCCGGGTTCAATCCGAAACAAATTGTCCGAAATTATTCATTTACATTCCCTTATGTCCCACAGACAGTCTCAACAACGTACTAAAATTTCACTTTGATAAAGTCATTTTTACGGCAGTTAACGTGCTAATAGACAGACAGACAGAATGAATAAAGTCATAAACACTTTTCATCTACATTGTAAAGTGCTAAAAATGAAAAGCAACTTCGCTTCAAAAGCAAAATAGAGCATTTTGCTCGAAAATGAATAAGCAAGGAACTAGAACCATGATAACAAGAGCCAGTTTGTTAAAAGTAGATGTATTACGTTACTAAGAAACATTATACATGTCGAAAAACTGAAAGGAAATTTCCAGGAGGAAGAAGCAAAAATCTGTCTGTGACGCTGGTAGCCACGGTGGTCGATTTTTTGACAATATCAAGAGCTCCCGCCTTTAGCACAAACATTAATCCTCTGTGTAGACAGTTTTAATGGTGTGTTATACCACATCTCCAATTTGTTATTTTAAGGAAGAGAAAATAAGTTGAGGCACTTAAAATCCTGAATAGAAAGTAATATTAATTAATCTAACCTTTAGATCAGCAGTCTTCAGCCTTTTACAAAACTAATGACTACATTTGGTTCAATTGGAGGCTGGGACATACATATATACATATCTATGCATTCATCCGCACTCATATGTACTTATACACGCAAGCAGAATTGTCACAAACAAACTTGAGCGTTATAAAAACGAATTAAGCAATAATCTATCTCCCTTATGCCTGCCTTATGTAATTAACAAACCTGTTTTATGAACTTCTGCAAATAGTTTAAAATATAAAGGTCAATTAAAATTTTAATGCGGTATAAAGTCGTCTTATTTTATCTGCTCTTTAGCTAATGCTTTTGAAGTTGGGTGTCATCAGTCTGTATACGGAGTTTTAACCAAATCGACAGACTTAGAGTAACAGGGGCTACGGTAAGACCCAGGTTTCACATAAATTTTTAAAATGGTCCATTTATCTACCATACATAATATTATAGAGCACTTTAGAAAATGTAAAATATCGTGTAACCACGATGATCTTTGAACATATGTTTTCAAATCCTGTTAGTGAGCTGCTCTGAATAGTGCGGCTTACAAAAAATAAAAATTACAAAATTCGCTTCGTTATAAAATTCGTCATGCGCTAAGATAATGATTGAAGGAGGTGTGTTTCTTCATCTTCAAAACGCAGTTGAAAGTAGTACTTTCTAAAAATGTAAATTACCGAAACTAAAATTAACTCTTAATGAGAATTAATGTTCATGATGCACAAAGAAAAAAATATTTTAATTAAAATCTTTTCCCTGTGGTGCAGATCTAAACCACACCTGCTGCAATTCGTTTATCATTTAAAATTTTTTTAAAATTGACAAATTTTTGAAAAAATAAATATAATTACTTAAATTTTTTAAGGTGCATTTCTCACAGAATTGTAGAGAAAAGGGGTTTCTTTCCTGAAATCATACTTAATGTCTTTTAAAAGACTAAAAATCCATCTCACATATCTCACCTATGAAGTTCATTTTTCCATTTCCAAGATAAGAAAAATATATTGTTTTTGTCTGAAAATGTAAACCTTTCTAAAATTTAATGGACGGGTTTAATATCCTAAAACCAAGCTTTATACATTTTAAAGGAATGCAGATCCTCCTGCTGAAATTCGCTTTCCAATATTTCTAAAATATTAATTAATTTCTTAATTTTGTTTCTAAAAGTGCAAATTATACAAATATTTCATGGGCGTGGCTAATATTTCCTAAACCACATGTGATTTCTTTTGAAAGAATATTTTCTTGACAAAGCTTTAAAAAAGCAATATCTTTATTTTATTTTCTCTGTAAATGCAAATCGAACAGAAATTTGGTGGGCGTGGTTAATATACTGAAACGATATTTTATTTGTTTGGAAGATAATTCTTTGGAGGATAATTCTTAAAATGCAGATTATTTTATCTTGTGAAAATTGTTATCGAAACATATAAGATACAATAATTTTGTATATCTTGGAATTACGGACATGTCCTAATATGACAACTTCATGTGACATTTATCTGATTACGCTGTTACCAAAATACAAAATTTTAAGCGATACAGATTGAAAACGAGCAATTTTGGGCCCGAAATAAATGTTGCAAGATTATGAACATTTCAACAATAAAAAATCGCAACACCAGCATTGCATCCACTTTCTTAACCTTGCGATAGGACAAATGTCGCTCAAAAACTCAATATAGTCAAAATTAATAGAATTTTATTGATACAACATTATTTTAAAAGTTTATCGGCCTTATCTGGAAAGGTACGTACAGGGTTAGCAAGAAATAAGTTTCCCAATTCAGAGGGCTCTAGTATGCGTTCTATTGGTCCAAATGAGATAAAATTTGAAATACAAATAATTCAAATGATGCGCTTGACATTTATTAAATCAATATTTTTAGTACAAAAATTCGCCTATAGGTGGAGCTGTAATACACATAATAGCATTTAATAGGCTTTTTAAATGTTAAATAATATTAAAAAAGTAGCATTAAAACTGCTCAATATGTCCCCCTTCATGTTCAACAATGTGCTCTAATCGCAGAACCATATTTTTCACAGCTGACCGGAGTGAGTCTGCCGGAATATCAAAAACATGGCGCCGAATGCTGTCCTTCAGATCTGGCACAGATGCTGGCCTTTTACGGTAGATATGGTACTTGAGGAAACCCCACAACCAAAAGTCGCAGGGAGTGATATCCGGCGAACGAGGAGGCCATGCTGTTGGAAAATACCGGTCGATCACCCATTCAGCTTTGAAATGCTGTGTTAGCAATTGTTTTATACTACGCTTAATGCGAGGAGGTGCGCCATCCTGCATGAAAATGATGTCCTGAAGGCATTCACGCTGTTGAAGTTGTGGGATTACAAAATCCCTCAGCATATCACGGTTCCTGTGACGGAACAGGTTTTGATTCCAGTTGCAGTTACCTCTTAAAAAAAATACGGTCCAATGATAAAGAAAACCGTAAAACCACACCATACTGTCATTTTTTCAGGATGCAGGGGTTGTTCCTGGATAGCGTGAGGGTTTTTCCGCTGCTAAAATTCGACAATTGTGGGTGTTAACTTGCCCAATGAGGCAAATGTGGGCTTCGTCAGTCCACAGAATGTTCCATGGCCAACTGACGTCAACCACCATTAGAGCAAGGAACTGAAGTGCAAAAGTTTTACGAACCTCTGAGTCTATTTCCTGCAATATGTGCACAGGCTTGATTTTGTAGGGATAAAAATTCAAAACCCGTCGTAAGATTTTTCGTACAGTGGAATACGGCAAATCCAATACACGGGAAACAACTGACACACTCACATTACCGTGCAGCAAATGACTGCTGGCTTCAACGATCGCGGTAGCCACATTTTCGACGCTAAAGACTGGATTGGCTTTCGTCCTCTACCTGGAAGAATGCCAAGTTGTCCAGTTCTTTCAAATTTCTTTATCATCTTGCGTAGGGCACACGGAGACATTGGACCTCTTCGTAGTATCTGCTTCATACGACGGGATTATTTTACAGCTACAACGGAGTTCTGCTGGTTGTGGTAGAACAATTTCACTAGTTTGTGCTTTTTTTGCAATGTTGGCATGATGTGTTGAGAAGTAACTAATAATCGTGCAGAATCCGGCTTCTTTTTAACCAAAGAATTATGCTACTAGGCATGCGCTGTAACGCAAATAATGTTTCACATTTTCAACATATGCGAATAAATACCATTTGTGTTATAGCGCCATAAATAGGTGAATGTTGATACTAAAATTTTGATTTAATAAATGTCAAGTGCATCATTTGAATAATCTGTATTTCAAATTTTATTTCATTTGAACCATTATAAAGCATTCTAGAGCCCTCTGAAGTGAGAATCTTATTTCTTGCTAACCCTGTATTTTAAAACATAGGAACACATTTTAATTTTAAGAAGGGTGCAGTGTTACGAATAAATAAAATGCTTCTCGACATGTCGTTTCTCAACAAGAAAAAACACATTTATAGGAAACTACTGCTATTATGCAAAGATACTGGTTCCCGAACCTTGCAACATTTTCGCGACTGTAGTGCCAAATTAACCCACATATCGCTAATTTGGCAACATGTTGCGAGATTCGAAATGCAATGGACTTTTCTTGATATATCGAAAGCTTTCTAGTATACGGCTTCTTTAAAAAAATGGTAATTATGTGGTTGCGGATTTTAGTTTTTCATAATGAACGGGAACTCATTTTCCCGTCTGGAGTCCGAGGCCTCTGTTTGCAAACCAAAACACCTGCACTACCAGCTAACTTATCCGAGTATGAAAAGTTGGAAGTACATTTTCACTCAAGAAAAAAAAATGTCGGATGGATAACTAAGCGGTTGAAATGCTCATACTGCATGGGATAGAGGAATCAACTTCATGTTTCGGGTTGTTTCAGTTGCTCAGACGGTTTTTTAAGATGAGTAAACTTTTCCATGTTTTTAGAAAATGCAATGTAAATTAGACAGACTTTACCATATAAATTTAGACTTGAAAGACATCTCACCATTAGCATTCTTAATACATCGGCAATTGCGTAATAAATTCCCTGATACTATTACTTTTGTTTTATATGTTGCTTTTAACTATGTTTTAATGCTATCCTTTAGCACAGTTTCAGTGATACTTAGAGTCGGTTCAATTTCAGCGCCTGAGCTATGTATTAAAATAAACATTTTAATACATGTTTATTTTTATGACTGTAATATATAAACTTTATATAAAATAGAGTAGTGAAATTGGGCATTATTGGCAATCATAGATTTAAGGGGATGGTGGATGTTGAAATGAGCAAAAATAGATCAAAAAAAGTTTTTTTTTAATATATAACATTGTTTTACACATTTGACCTTTTGCTTATGGGTGGGACAGCGTCCATCCCAAACGAAGAACTTCCCCGAAAGATAGGTATTTGACATATCCTATCCCAAACAGTTCGACCCCCCTTTGCAGATAGCAGGTGCAATGTTTCTGCCGGCGATTTCCATGGATGCCAATGTCTGCAAAGGGGGGTCGAACTGTTTGGGATAGGGTATGCCAAAACCTGTCTTTTGGGGAGGTTCTTCGTTTGAGATGGACGCTATCGCACCTGTAAGCAAAAGTTTAAATTGCATTCTTTTCGAAACGGAATTTTCAAAGGTTTTACATTTTTAAAATGCTCCACGCCTCTTAATTTTTGTTTGAGATGTATGAAATTTGGGAAGAAGACACTTTTCATACTTTTCAATGAAACTGGATATGCATTTTATAATTTAACTTTATTAAGGGAATTAAAAGTGAATAATAACCCAATTAAATGATGAAAATTAAGTTTTAATGCAGAAAAATATTTTTAAAAAATTAACTTTCTAAGGGATTTAAAAATGAATACCCAAATTTGTTCATAATGTGTTTTTGAGTGATCATAATGTAAAATTAATCAAAAATGTGAACAAATGGCAAGCAAGGAACACTTTCAAATTTTCGTTAAAAAAATTAAATTAAAAAAAAAAAAATACAAAATTATAACAAAATTGAAGAAAATTGAATGATAATTTTATATAGTAATGTTAAGAAGAATAATTATGCAAATTTTCATGTTTCTAAATCAATAAATAAATAAAAAAAAATTTCAAAGTCCACCGTCCCCTTAAATATTTCCATAAAATGCAGCAAAAGTGTATCCATCTTCTATTATGATAAGTTCTTCCATTTCATCTACGAAAGAATGATATTACAAGATGATTATAACGAATGATTATAAAGAATATATTACTAATAGTTACTATATTCTTTTGATATGAAAGTTATTTACAATTGCCTTTCATTTGTTATCTAAAATAACAACTAAACATTTCTCCTGATAGTATGAAATGTATTGGTGCTATAATATCTTTAAACTAAAACTGATAGAAATAAGTATTATGTTATGCGTATTCAGAGTTATCCCAATCTCAGTCACATTACATTTTAGGAACAAAAATTACAGTTCAACATTTTTACTTCGGTGTTTCCGTTTCTTACAAAAAATATATTTTATGTTCTCAACATAATGGTTTGTGACAGAATTTAAATGAAAGCTGAAATTGCATTTGGAACTTTAAGCTCTTGAAACGAATTGTACGTGGGTGTCCAAACAAAGTAAATAACTGCATTAGAGTGAAGAAAAATTCGTTTGGGGGATACTATATTTTTCTAAACATAAGAGTGCTAAGAATGTAATTTGCTGTTTTCTTTACAAAGCTCTTCCGGATCTTAAATTAAATTGAATGCATTTCACTGCATTTCTCAAATCAAAGTAACGGATCCCATAGACATAAAATGTTAACAAATATAGTGAAAGTTTAAAAATATATAGATTTTTAAATTTTTGGTGTTGTATGCTAAAAAATTCAATTTTTTGTTTTTTTGGGATGATCAATATCTTTAAAACACGTTGCAAATGTTAAATTTGATTTTTTCTTTTCTTTTATAACATTAAATAAAATTCCAATGTGGGCAGCACATGACTTTCCTTATGTAACGCAATGAATTTACAACTGTTACAGTAAAAAAAAAGGTTATTCCTGTAGTAGATATTTATATTCTTTCCAAGATATTGAATTTTCGTCAATTAGTCGTCATTTTTTGAATTTAGTGTCATTTTTATCCATTTGACAAGATTTTCGTTAATTTTGCAACATTTTAAAAAGGCGCCGATTTGGCAACATTCAGCCAAATACGTCTCCAAAATCTCTCCAAGCGTTATGGACTGAGAAATAGGTTATTCTTACAGCAGATAAATGGCTATTGGCGTTCAAATACAAAAGTATTATTCAAACTATCTTTTCTCGTGAATGGAGTAAACTATATCCACGAGAATAGCTATATCCACACACACGTTGTTCGTTTCGTGATCGGGGATGCTTGAAACGCGCTCTCCCGTCGAAAACTCGAATTCGGATTTCCGACCCCGTCACAATACTTTCCTTATACATTATACTATGTATAAGGAAAGTAATAGGAGAGCATTAAATTTGGGATAAATTTTATGTAAGTAAATTTTAAAAGCCAACCCATTCTTTAACTAATAACTCATATTTTTTACTTTGACTCATCTTTGAAATACTAACTCATTTTTTCACTACACATGAAGATTTAGTACTATAGTTAACTCAATATATCATCACGTTATTTTTAAACCTGAATTCAAAGAAGAGTCGGTACTCCAAGGCATCGTAGATACTTTAGTACAGAGCCCGGCCAACGGTTTTAGCTCGCAAAAAAAAAAGTTGGAGGGATGTTTGTGTGTATGTGCATATGTGTGTGCTTTTATGTATGTGTGTGTGAGTCTGTGGATGTTATATCTCACGAACGAGCGGGACGTTTTAAACTTAGATCGGTTCTATCATTACTATCCATGGATACTGGAGACTTTTGATTTTAAACGCGATAGAATGCTTGGAAGTTCCGAATGAAGTCTTGTATAAATCATAAATAAATTGGAAGCATTTAATAATGTTAAATAAATAATCATGTTATACACTACCCGTCATAGAAAATGCAACACCATGACGATTTAGCTGTATAATTATGCAAATGGCGGGACAAACGCAGCTGGCCGATGTATGCAAATGATCTGAAATGTAAGTATTGATTTGAGCGCGTGATAAATGTGATGGAAACAGCAGATGAGTCAGCAGTTGTTGCTGTCTGTCACCTACGGAAACCTGTTTTTCGAGTTGTTTTTCATTTCAAAAGACACGTGTTGTTGAAATGATGCCTGGACGATGACGAAGTTCGTTTTAGCATTTGGACGATCGTGCGAGGGGATTCATTTTACTCTTGCGTACGTCTGGATGGTCGTAACGGCGTGTCGCCGCTGAAGCACGCGTAGATGCATCCACTATGTAAAGGATCGGGAGAAGATGGATTGAACAAGGACATGTGAATCGTTACAGTGATATAGGTCTATTCAGATGTACGTCATCACGCATTGATCGACGCAGTTGAAGGCATGCGGTGGCGGCCCCACATACGACGACTGTCGACATTCTGCAGAATTTGCAGGGTACATTGTATGTTCCAATATCACCTAGAACAATATTTCGACGATTGGTTGAAAGTGGCTTGCACTCAAATTGTCCTTTACGAATCGTCCTTTACGATCGGGTCTGATCGTCATGGACAACTGAATGGCCATGGTCGTGTTCAGCTACGAGTTTCGGTTCTGTGTGTGGAATAACAGTCGCAGTGTGTGAGTCTGGAGGCTACGTGGAAACATATCCAATCCTGCTGCAACTGTTAAACTTCACACTGCTGTACAACGTGGCATCATGATTTGGGGTGCCATCAGCTTCGATAGCTGGTCACCTCTGGTTCGTATCAGAGTCACAGTAACGGCACGACGGTATGTGGATGAGGTGCTGCGGCCGGTTGCACTGCCGTACCGTTAACGGTTGCAAAATGCTGTTTTCTATCAAGATAACGCTATACTGCATACAGCAACCATCAGCAGACAAGCCTTGCAAGATATCTAGGTGCTTTATTGGCCTCTATCTCCAGATCTCTCACCCATCTCTCACCAATTGCTGCTAGTATCGGCGGAAAAGGTGGTCCTGCTGCCTAATGATCATCCTGTCTATGCCTTTACTGTATTGCATTATTCATCAGGAATTAACATCACTTATTTATATGTCCCATCTCTGTCTGTATGTTCTTTATCATCGCCGTCTATTTGCTCTTACATGGTGTTGCATTTTCTGTGTCGGGTAGTGCATGTTTTTTTTTGTTCTTAAACGCATGACATCAACTTTAGAATACTAATGTGTACGTTCTAGAGATATTGCACCTTTTTTCAAATAAATGTATTTAATATTTATTTCAAAAGGAACAGAGGAAAGTATCATGAAACATGTAACATATAGCTATAAATTTGGCGCTCTTGACGATTACATTATATATACATACGAAATATAATTTAATTTGGTACAAAATATTTTTACGTGTTGTCATTCGGAAAAGCGCCAAATGCCAGCGTACTTTTTCAACTTAAACCACATTGTACCGTGGATCTTGTCCATCATTATTTTGCATTAAAATATGTAAATTAATTGCAATATGCAGTAAAGTCATTGCACTATGAAGAGAAAGTCATATGCTGCCCACATAAGATGCTTTTAACATTTTCCAACAGAGTTGAAAAGTGTTTAGGACTTTGTTCATTCATTCTGTCTGTCTGTCCTTTCGCACAATAACGGCCATAAAATTGACTTTAGCCAAATGCAATTTTAGTATGTTGTTGAGACGGTCTGTGAAAATAACATAAAAATCTAAAGTATTTGGATTGTATTTCACGGACATTGTAAAAAAAAGTACCTATCTTGGCAAATATTGAAAGGGAAAGTCTCCGTTCACCTATGGTGTCTTGATGATCAATCATTATGACATCAATGTCAATTCAGCATCATAATCATACCACGGCAAGGGGTGTAGCTGGGAGGTCCATTAACAGCCAATCTCAAGTTGAATGTGTAAATGGTTCACAGGCCTCCGGTTCAAGAAAAGTATTACATCCTTTCTGTCTCGTCTCTGTACTTCCTATCTTGAACTGGGAGTTTGGCTCCCACCTCTGGTGGCAAAGACTCTGGCACGAAATTTTTTCGTCAATGATTTCCAAAATTTCAGCATTCGGGTTCCGTTTAATCATTTTAATTCATCCATTCCAGCTTTTTAATACACCTTACAGCAAGGGAGTGGTGTAACCATTAAACATTCATGTACACAGTAAATGACCTCAACTTCTACTGACTTTTTACATATTAACTAATTAAATAATAAATACAGTTGCTGCATTTTATAATAATTTCCGCACATTCTTTCTTTTGGCATTATCAAAATTCAAATCTTCAGTCTCAATATTTCATGAGTTGTGAAGATATTACTGTAGTTATGTAACTTAAAGTTCAAATATCATTACTTGACATACATAGATAGTTCTAGGCTGAGTCAATCAATTCCTAAACTGAATCTAAGATACGAAGCTTATACAAAATTATTATAGAATATTTCATTATTGAATAGCATTTTTTAAATTGTTTAATATTTGAAAACAGGTTAAGGAAAAGTTTGAAGTCAGTCATTACAATATCTTAATTCTACTTAATTTTCGGTAATATTGAATTTTCCCGAATTTGAAGACATTTTTGTAAATTTGGTGATATTTATGTAAATTTGGAGATATTTATTCTAATTTCGTGATAATTTCCATTTTAACATTTTCCGAAATGTCGCTGAATTTGTCGCCAATGACGTAAAATTTGTCGCAAAATCTATTGTCAAGCGTCACAGACAGACAAACATAAAGGACTTTCTTTATATAGAATTATTTATGACGAAACTTGTTTTATATATAAAGGGAATGAAAAATGTACTAATTTTAACAAATGTATAATAACAGTCGACGAGCGTTGACACAACAGAAAAATAACATTGAAAAAATATGGAAATTTTATTCTTTCATCATAAATCCTGAAATATTTTCCTTCTATGACTTTAATAATGTTTTGGGGTAGAATAACTAGTTGTTCTTCAATAATACGCTTTGCTGGATCTGCGCTCGTAACCAAAAAGTTTCTTCCTCAACAAAAGTTTCTTCTCAAGTTTTTTCCTCCAAATTTTGCGCTCATAGGTCAAATAGTCTCTGAGAAATCAACAACAAAAACATATTTAAATCGATGTATCTTAAGTCAAAGAATCTTCGCTCATACTCGTTACGCTGCATTAATGTATAGAAGTATTTTTACGGTAAGTCGAATTCTAGTTTTCAACAATTTGCACGTTTTGGTCATCCCTGTGCCCTAATAGAATTTTTTGAAGTGACACCTGTGTGTGTGTGTGTTCATGAGTTTAAAGGAGATATCTTGAGGGAATGCATAAATAATCTAGACCAATTTTTGGTACTAGGGAATTCCCAATCAGTAACTATTAGAATCCTATTAATTATAAATGCATACAAGCATTCGTGAACCCCCAAATAATATTGTCTGAGTCATTCTTAACACTTTCCAACATAGTTGAGAAGTGCTTATGACTTTGGTTCTTTTGTCTGTCTGTCTGTCTATCATTTCGCACGATAACTGTTGTAAAAACTGACTTTATCGAAATGGCATCTTGGTATGTTGTTGAGGTGTTTGGGAATGAAAATGAATAATGTCACCTAATTAGTTTCGAATTTCACCCGGGTTGAAAAAATGAAATTCATTGAACTATATGGTACTTAATTTTTCAACCTTTTTAAGAGATGTTAAAATTCACAAATTGCTTCGAAATTATTATATAAAGTGTGAAAACATATTTCAGCAAAATATGTTGGGTATATTTTTAAATAAGCATTGAAATAATAATTACACCCATATTATATGAAGAGATCACATGACTCATTTTTTCCGCTGAGCTATTTTTGAAGATCGTCGTTTAAATTTATATTTAGTATTGTATCCGTCCTAAAATCGCTTTATTTGTGTATGCGCATTTTTATATTTAAATTTTTTGCCAACGCAATTGAAATATTTTTTTATTTTAAATGATCACTAAATTTTGATTATTCCCACAGTAAAGCCTAATTTCTATAGCATGCAAAATATAAGCAAATCAACCGATCTATAATATAATTTGTATAAGAATTGCTGCATATTTTTCAAGCAAAATTATTTGGGTCTGGAGTCTGGAATATATGTGATGTGAATGAAATATTCATTGATTTACGTTGAAAGGCAGACGATTTAAAATATGAAATGGTTTGTCATAGTTACAATCATTTCAAAGAACTAATTTTACATAAGAAAACGATGCACTTTCTATAATAATTAAATATTATAATTGTGACGAAATATGAATACAAAAGCATCGTAAACACTTTCTAATTTATATTTTCGATGCGTAATTTGAATAAAGTTCATTTTGTGCAACTGGTACTATCATTTTTGATGAAGTTTTAAGATTAATTTTGTCGATGTTGATTTTTAAAGCAGCTTAAAGTGTCAATAAAATTGCATTTGAGTTGAAACGTGTTTCATAATCTATGCTTTATGCATGATTGGTCTTTCTTATTTATAGATATGTTGATGATTTAATTTGCACCACTACTGCTATCATTAACTATCTTTACTACTCTATATTACCTAACTGATGAACCTAGTGTAAGTAATAATATATAAATCATATTGGTAATTATTTAGATTTAAATTTAAGTCTGGATCCCATTATGATCTTGTTATAAATTTCCACGAGGAAAAAAATAATTACAACTTTAATATTAATAATATGGGTAAGCTTTAAAGTTTAAAACGGACAAAAGCAAATTTTCCATTTTGCTAATTTAAGACATTTTTAATCGCAAAAATTTGATTTTCTTTAATTGTAAATTAAAGTTCATCATTTTAATTTTATTACATGTTGTTTCTTTAAAAAAATATTTCTGTTTTCCACTCAATGATATCTGATCCAATTAAAATTGAAGTTGAAATTG
Source organism: Amaurobius ferox (assembly GCA_951213105.1). Taxonomy (NCBI): domain Eukaryota; kingdom Metazoa; phylum Arthropoda; class Arachnida; order Araneae; family Amaurobiidae; genus Amaurobius; species Amaurobius ferox. The sequence continues at coordinate 64,727,342 of OX578135.1, read as the reverse complement.
CTTCCAAAACCTTAAACTCTTGAGACAAACTGCAGAAAAGCTTAAGGTAACTACACAAAAGCCTAACTAGACAAAGTAAATAACTAAATTGGACAAAAAGAAAAGGATGTTGTACTTTAGAGTGTAAAAATGGGATGAGTTTGAATAATTATTTTGCAATGAGCTTGAAATAAATTAAAGGCATTGCATCAGATTTTTTATTTCAAAAGAAGGTGGGTTCTCCTAGATGATAATTGCAAAGGGTTTTTTAGTATTCACATTTGGGGATTTACCAGTTTGGTGGTTTCTCGTAAACCCAAATTTCCACTTCAAATTCGTAATCATAAAAAATTATAATCATGATCAAAATCACAATAAGAAAAACCATAAGAAAGACCAGTAGCAATTTATTGTGGCATTTTGTTGAGTGTGAGGTGGTGATTGCAAAAGATAAGTGATTAAACTTTTATACGGTGAAGAAAGTTAAATTAGAAAAAGGCTCATTTTGAGCTTATTAGCATAATAAATAAGGCCCCAACTTTCTAAATTAAAATTTTGATGAATTATTCGAACAAAAATTTTTAAAATTTTGAACATTTCCGAAAAGCGAAAAGTTAGTTTGACCAGCGATCAGGTTCTGTGAATTAGGAGTGTATTTACTGCAAATTGTGATATTTTGCATAGAGGAAATCAAAATGTGTTGATTCAAATATCGCAATTTGTAGTCGAACCCTAATTGACAGAAATTGCTCAATGGACTACCCAAAAGCCCCAGATGTTCAAAATTTCAGAAATGATCATCCCAGAAATTATTACCACCAAAGTTTTCAAGTTAAGATATTGGAGTTGGTTTTACTGTACTAATGAGATCGAGATGAAACTTTTGCTAATTAAAGCTTTATGGTTAAGCTAAAGGGATGGTTTAAAAATTTTTTACATCCATGATTTTATGCTAATACCACTCTACTGCAATAAAATTATCCAATATTATGCTGCTGTTCTTTCTACCAAATTTTAATAGGAAGTTTGAGTTTGCCAGCTTCCACTGACTAAATAAATTTCTGAACATGAAATTTGAAGCTTTCTGTATACAGTGTGATTCAAAATTTTCTATTGGAGATAGGAAACACTAAAACAAACATTTTTCGTTAATGGACGTATATTAGAAGACGTCACCGTTTGGTGCTCGAGGGCGCTGTTTGGCGGCCCGGAAATTGGCACTTAATAGCCCTCGCCATTTGTAATGAGGAATTCGTACATGATGAATAGATTTCATAAATACTGAAAAATACTTGAAAAGTACATCCAAGCGATGGTTTTTACATGTATCTATTAAAATTTGATGTGTAAGTTAAACGTGACTTTAGATAAATATATATACATAAAGGTCGCTAGATTTTTTAATCTGTATTTGATAATATTATTTAGTTGGTTGTATTTGCGATTTTATTTCAATGTTGTTAATGTTAAAATATTATTATTTTATTAATATATATCTTCGTTGATTTTTTAAACATATGATATTAAAACATAGCCACAGCTAAAAACAATTCCTCCATAATTTTTTTACAAACTTCTACAATGTTATTAGAATAACAAAATTTAGAACTGTTATTTTATTTTAAATGAAATTCATTGCAAAATATATGTAAGTTTCACTTTCAAAAACTTCTATCTCCTCTTAAATATATATAAATTGTCTCTTTGTTTCATATAAATTGTCTCTTTTTATTTTACCCTAAAATCAATGTAGGTTAGTTTTCTATCCCATATTTTTGGAGAACTGTCGTTGGTGTATAAAATGTTAATAAATATATAATAAATATTAATAAAAAATTAATAAAAAATTAATATGAAATAATAAAAATTAATAAATATTCTGAATTTTGTTGTTTTAATAGCATTGTAGAAGTTTGTAAAATAATTCTAGAGGAATTGTTATTAGCTATGGCTATGTTTTAATATCATATGTATAAAAATCAACCAAGATATGTATTAATAAAATAATAACATATTCACATTACCAGCATTGAATATTACAGTTTCAAAATTTCCATTTAAAATAAGAAGAACCTGTTCTTTAATTTAAAATTAAATTTATAGCAAAATACATGTAATTTTCAGTTTCAAAAACTTTTATTTCCCCTGAAATACTGATTTCATATGAATTAACTCGTTTTATTTCGCTCTAAAATCATTAATGGTTAGTGTAATTTATTTATAGAAATATACATGTTCTTTTAATTAAAATATATTAATCTCATGTGTAAAATTATCTATTTCATAAATTGAAACTGCCTTGCTCAGAATAATGAATATCATAATTTAAATATTTCATATAATCCCTGGCATTGCAAATAACAATGATATTCATTCTTTAGAAATCACGTACCTCGGAGAATTGTTGCAAATAATTCTGCATAATTATAAAATATAAAACGCAAAATTTAAAGAGAAACTTCCAAAAGGCATTGGAATGTGTTTCTTACTTTTTTTTGTGAATGAAAAATAAAAGTAATCCAAAAGATTGTTTCTACCGAGACAAAGAAAAATCCTATGATTACTGAAAAAAATTAAAGACGCCTTACATTTTGAGAACTTATTTTTTTTTGCAGTTTTAAATTCCTTTTTCTTTACTTTTTAACATATAACGGTCATACTTATATTTAGCAAAATATTCTGTTTTGTGGAAGACAAAGAGTTATGTCACCGCTAATCACATGTTTAATTAAAGCATTTGCTTTTATGTGTTTCAGAGCATATAATGTTAAATTAGATATCATATTTCTGAAATTATTCAAAAAGACTTATTGAACATTTAATAACCGCTGATTTGGCTTCTTTCACTGCATTTATGTTTGGCAAGTTACTTTATAATATAACAGTTGAATAAATAAAAAACTCATTACTTTCGTAGGAACAGATCCAAATGAATTTGGCAACGATATATATAATTTGGCGTAAAATCTAATTGGTTGATTGGTTACAAAAAATATTGCAGACAATGAAAAAATGTTAACACATTAATATATCATTTAGGAGCCAAGTTTCTGGAAGTTACATGCAGAATGGATCCACAGTGCCAAACATACCGAGCTTTTCTAATGCAGTTTTTCTGTTCTATAAACCAAATAAAACTTCGTTTAATAGAGCAATTAATTGATAGCGTCATGTCAATAAACTGCAATTGTTTTCCATAGTAGGTACTTAAATATGCATTCTTATAATTCAATAACAATTTTTTATAATTCGATATTAATTTTTTATAACTCTATCTGAAAATGTAAAGCCATTTGTTGTTACTGATTGAAGAAATATACCAAATTCAATTGGACTTCGCACTCTTCAGGAAAAGTAAAAACTCCAAAAAATCCATAAAATATGCAAAATTGATTGGTTAGGCATTGAGTGGTTATGCATAACGATGCCCAATCACTCATTGGGGGATATCGCTAAACTTACATTTCTTAATTTTATTGGCTGAAAGCAGGTGGCTTGCTGGGAAATGCATGACTTGTGATGACTAGTTTCTATCACTAAATTTTTATTAGTAACAAATTATTGATTAAAGTAGTTAAACACATAACTGAATAAAGACGTCATTTAACAATGAGGAACGGCTCTCATGAAGGTACAGTTTTGCATCAGTATCCCAGGGAATAACGAGATGCGTATTGCACCAGACAGTAGAGTGGTAGCTTCCCCGTTAACACCTCCTCATAAGTTTTGACTAGCAAAAGAACGAGCAACTGGTGTCTAGTTTTCACCAAAGGCAACGAACGGCGTATCGATGAGCTGGCTCAAGATCGATTAAACAATGAGGGAGAGAGAGAAAGATAGAGAGAGAGAAAGAGAGAGAGATAGAGATAGAGATAGGGATATATATATATAATACAAACGTAATCAGATGAAGAAAACGAAAGCATACAAAAGTATGAAAAAGGCTTAACGTAGATGGCGCAATGCTGCACAAGTACGTAAAGCAGTTATAGCAAATAAAATTACAAAGGATAAAATGGGAATCAAGCCAACGGGAAAGCATAAATGGCCGATTAGGATTGTGACCCCTTGTTCCCGGTTATAGCATGCTATTACACCCAGGTAACACTCCCGGTACCAAATACTTTGTCTAAACTTGACTTCCGAAAGGGTGTCGAGCACAAGACACTGACCGTGGAAGAGAGTACAAAACTCAAGTATCGAAGGAAAATCCGAAGTACAAAGCCGAAGTAAAAACCATAATGAAAAAGGTAAAGAGTCGTTCAAGGAGAGTGGCGTCCATTATACTACCACTAGGGTGCGCTATCAGTAAGTTCCGTGTAGGGGAACCACACAGTTATCATTTCCAATATCGATAACATCACAGGTGTGTACAAGTTATATCCCTAAAATAAGCGTTTTTCACATCGTTGTATACAGTATAATTATAATGTCTAAGGAAATGTGCGGAATAATGTTTCTTAATCTCCTCTTGCATTATTCTTCTGTCATTGGAAGTTCAATCTTTTTTGAAAGTATGGATTCTTTGATTACGTTTCAGATGATTTACAATAATATTTCGTAATATATTTTTACTTAAATTTGAGTTCCAATCAATAATGTGGTTGGTACTTGTCTTGAAAGTATTTCTCTTGTTCTTTTTCTTTGTAATTTTATTTGCTATATTATATATATATATATATGTATATATATATATATATATTATATATATATATGTATATATATATATATTATATATATATATACTATATATATATATATATGCATATATATATATTATATATATATATATATATATATATATATATAGAGAGAGAGAGAGAGAGAGAGAGAGAGAGAAAACACGGAAAACTTATTTTTATGTAAGAAATATTATTGAACACAGTATATAAATAACATCGCTGCCCCAATTGTGAATCGAACCCTGGTTCTCTGAACTGGTCAGCCGAAACTCTAACGTTGAACTACTGGGAGAATTTGCAAGCTTTTAATTCGAAGGGAATTCTGCAATCTCCACCCTCTAATATCAGATTAGCGGATAACTGACAATCTGACTAACAAACTCCTGTTATTTTTACCCAGATTAGTATCCTGCTTGGTCGTTATCCTCACAATTTGAAATCGGCGTTCAATCTTCCGGCGTCCACTGAATCAGTACTAGTCGTACTAGGATCACTTTCAGATTTCTGATATCTTTGCACTAACCTACAGGGTGGATGTGTTTGGACGCCATTGTAAAGAACCTCGCTGCATCAACCGGGAATCGAAACCTGGATCTTCGAACTGGCTAGCCAACGCTCTATCGTTGAGCGCTCTATCGTTGAGCGCTCTATCGTTGGAAAGAAAATGCAAGCTCTTATCGAAGTGGATTCTGGAAGTGTATCTCTTTTTACATATGTGGAGTATGAGATTTCATTGGATAACAGCTTTATAATTTTATGTAATTTTTTATATATTTATTTGAAAAGATTGCAATATCTAGCGAACGGTTTTTGCTGGCGTTCCAAAGTTTATGTCATTCGTTTTCTAATAAAGTATTGTATAAAAATGATTATTTATGTAACATTACTGAAGATTCCGAATTTTTATTCATTTTTTTTTCTAAATTTTACTTCAAAAACTCTCAAAATTTCACCTCTGCTTTTTCTTTGGCACACAATTGAACTATTTTCTGCTAAAATCTGAAAAAGTTAGAACATTGCTCATTATTCGATTGCATTTCAAATCAATCGAGTTAGAGTATTCATTGATTGAGGCGGAATAGCCCAGTGATTAAAGAATGGATATTGTTCTTGGAAGACCCGAGTTCATTTCCCTGCGCTACTTAAAAGTGTCTCTGTGTTTACGCGGATTAAATCTGTGGGTTCTAAATTCCATCTGAGGGTTGGTGGCAGTGAAAAGAGAATAAGTACCGTGTGGGTGTCGTATCTACTGGGTTGCGGATTTTTACGTAAGTGGTTCCGGTCTAATATGGGTGGCGCCGTCCCGACCGTCCAAATAAATATCTTCGAGTAGATTGGACGGTTTAGTTCAAACGAAGGAAAATTATTTACTGATTATAATAATCGTACCAAATATCATTTGGAACACTCCATTCGTTTGCGAGATATCCCATCCGCATTAAGACGGACGTACAAGCACTATCATACATACCCACACACACTAACATACATACAGATACTAACATACATACACACACCAACATACATACAGACAGTAACATATATACAGACACTAACATACATGCACACATTAAGATATATACACGCAATAAAATACATACAAACGCATACTAACCTACATATACACACACAGACATCACTTTAAAAACGTTCGATTCATGTCCAGGGATGTTTGAAACGTGTTCTACCGTCAAAAACTCGTATTCAAATTTTTGAACTCATCACAATACTTCCCTATACATCATATTATGCATGTAGGAAAAGTAAAAGCAGTCACTAGATAGATTATTCTTTTGTAAATCCCTTGATTTGAATATAAATTATTTAAATTTCAGAATGAGAGATGTAAATGGTCGACTCATGAATAAATATTAACACTATTTTTAAAAATAATTACTGTATGAAATATTAATATTAATATTTGAATATAATGAAATATCAATATTAATTTCCAGAACGATGAAGACATTATAGCCATTGCAGTATATAACAGTATAGTCCATATGTAAGAGTACTTATAATGGAGAATTGGGATTTTCCAAGGAAAATGCTACTGATCTATTTTTACTTTCTAGAAAATCCATGAAAATTGGGCTAGGATATGCAAAAACGAAATTTATGAGCACTTTATATAGACATAATCTATAAAAATATTACTAAATGGGAAAGAAAAAGAAAACTCAAAGAGATGTTGAAATTCCTAAAGCCATTTTATACATATCACTCATACTGCGGTAGATACATTTGGTTTGGCTTGTTTTAATGTACATTTCAACCTGCTACAATACAACCTGCTACAGTACAATGCTGAGTACAAATAAACGAATCACAGAACTCGATTTAAATTTTTTCAACATGTATATAAGACTGGTAATAAGAACTATATTTTTCACATCTAAAAGAACGTTAAGAAGCGCATTTATATATTGATTTTAGGAAATTGACGAACAAATTGAAAGTATTTTAAATGGAGATTTGCAGTTTTCTAAATGATATATATTAAAGCAGCTAAAAGTATTGAGAACTTTATACAGGCATAATCTACGAAAATGCTACTGAAAACGCAAAAAAATCTCAAAGAGCAGTTGAAATTGCTAAAGGTATGCTATACGTATCTTACATACGCCGATAGATGTGTTTGGTATGCTTTAATAAATGTTTAAACATGTTTGAGTACAGATAAACGAATCAGAATTCTCAATTTAATTTTTACAAACATCTATAGAGAACTCTCAATACAAACTATATTTTTTACATCTAAAATATCGTTAAGAAGTATATCTCATTATTGTATTTGTTTTAAAAAATTGAAAGAAAATGGAACCTATTTTTAATTAAGATCGAAAGAAATAAATGCTATTTTTACCAGCATATACACTAACCGACATGGAACCGACTGGCTCTATAATTAACCGATAGGCCGTATAATTATGCAAATTGTAAAACAAACGTAGCTGACCGATGTAGGCAAATATCTGAAATGCAAGTAGGTCACGTAATTAGAACGCGGGAAAAAAGGGATATAAACAGCAGAAAAGCCAACAGCTCTTACTGTCTGTTGCATGGCAAAACCCGTTTTCCGAGCTGCTTTTCGTTTTAGAAGACACTCGTTGTTGAATAGATTCCTGGGAGATGACGCCGAAGTTTGTTTCAGCATTTGGACAATGGTGCGAGGAGATTCATTTTAGTCCTACGTACGTCTGGGTGGTCATACTGGCCAATCGCCGCTGAAATGCGTGCATCCACTGTGCAAAGAATTTGGAGAATATGGATTGAAGAAGGACATATGAATAGTCGCAGTGATACAGGACCATCCAGACGTACATCAGCACGCATTAATCGACGCATTCAAAGGCATGTGGTGGTGGCCCCACAAACGACGACTGTCGACATTCTGCAAAATTTGCAGGGTACATTGGAACTTTCAATATTAGCAAGAACAGTTCCTGGACGATGGGCCGAAAGCGGATTGCACTCAAACCAAACTTTACGAAGACTGTCATTGACGACAAGACATCTGTGTGAGAGATTGCAGTGGTGTCGGGCCCGATCCTCTTGGACGACAGAATGGGACAGGGAAGTGTTCAGCAATGAGTCTCAGTTCTGTTTGTCGAATGACAATCGCCATTTGGGTCTGGAGGCGACGTGGAGACAGTTCCAGTCGTGCTGCAACTATTGAACGCCATTCTGATCTACATCGCGTCATCATTGTTTGGGATGCCATCGGCTTCGATAGTCGATCACCTCTGGTTCGTATCAGAGGCACGATGACAGCGCGACGACATGCAGATGATGGGCTGGCACCATAAACACTGCCCTGCCTGTTTTCAGCTGTTTTATAGCAAGATAAAGCTTGACCGCACACGGCAGTCTTCAGCAGACAAGTCTTGCAAGGTATCAATACGCTTTCTTGGCCTCCTCTGTCTCCAAATCTCTCAGCCATCACGTGTGTATGGGACATGATTGGCCGTCGTTTGACTACCCTGCCCCCGCCTCAAACAGAAGGCGACCTGTGGAGGATGGTTGAAGGCATATTGCAGTGGTCCTCCATCCCTCAGGAAAATATCCGCACTCTCATTGCATCTGTTCCTCGAAATATTGCTGCTTGTATTGCCAGAAAAGTGGCCCTACTGCCTACTTATCACTCTGTCTATGCCATTACTGTATTGTATTATCTTTCTGGAATTAATTATCACTTATTTATATATGTCTTCTCCATCTGTGTATCTTTTATCATCGCAGTCTCTTCGCTCTTTCAGGGTGTTGCCTTTTCTTTGTCGGGTAGTGTATTAAAGTAGCTATTAGATTTTTTTGAAAATTTTCATCTCAGGGGAGATTGACAAACCCTTAAAACACGCCTCTGATGCAGATGGAAGTCTGTCTTTGTCTTAAATGCATATTCAAAGTGGTTTCCAATGCTTCCCCAAAAGTTAGATAGCACTGGGGCAGATAAATGAGGGGACAGGAAGTCTCAGACAGAAAGGACAAATGCGACCACACTATCAAGTAGGTATGTCATCAATAGGGCATTTTCTATACGAAACAGAAACCTTATTTATGTTTATGAGTTATAAAAACATAGGAAACTTAACTGGGAAATACTGCGTTTATCTGTAGTTGATATACGGGAATTAAATAGCTTATGAAAGGATTAATAAATATGAAAAACCCTCAAGTTTTAGTTGAAATTCATATAGACATATCACATATGCATATCAGTCATTTTATGAAAGTTACGGTGACAATTTTTTGGCCATCTCAACGTACATCAGTACATGTATAAAAACGAAGCAATAATTTTTGTGAAGTTCAGAAGACTTATAAAAAATTAATTGGACAGTAACTCAACTCAAATTTATCATACCATAATCCATTTTCAGGTAGTTTTTTTTAACAAGTAAAGTTGGGGATATGACATCCCAGTTCGATTCCCGGTTTATCCCAAACTGTCACCGTATTCACGTGAAGTACGGGTACGTTAAATATGTGGATCCGTAAGTTCTTTCGAGAGGTTGGTGATAGGGGAAGGAGTGACCGGTCCCTGTGGATGCCGCTCCCGTTTTGTTCCGGAATAACTTAGGTGGCACTTCCCGGCCATCCAAATAGATACTTTACATCTTCGGGTAGTTTGGACGGTCTGGATTGAAGGAAAAAGTAAAATTTTGAAAAATCGGTACAAAATCTTTCGAATGAAGCAGTACTTGAGAAAGTACTTCCGGGGGGGGGGCAACTTGTATCCCCGATGGAGGGGAACAAGGACGTCACGAATGGAAAAACTGTACGACGTCTATTTTTTACAATATTAATTGAAACTATTAAGTCTCGTGATCATTATGCCATAAATAAAAACTTTTATGCATGATTATGTGAAATTATGCCCTATGCTGCCATGTTAAAAATATGAAATTTTGAATAAATTTCAACGTTGTCACTCGAATTAAAAAATAATTCTACCTGTTTCTAGATCTTTCGATAATAAAGCAGGATGTAAAGTTTCTTGAAAATCTAATAATATTTGTAGCAGCCATCGTGTATCCAATAAATCGACTACAGACATTAGACAAATAGACAGACGGACATCACTTCAAAAATAGCACGTCAAAAAAGGTGTTCAGGAGGTCATACATATATTGGAATCAACATCTCGAGATCGAGAAACTTGGTGACAGCAATACTTTCGCAATACTGCGTATAAGAAAGTAAAAATATATTTTTCACCACTGAAGGAACGCAAGGACGTAAATTATAATTATAAAAATGTCGTTAAGAAACGCATAAATTGAAACTTTTTACATTCCCTACACACAAAATACATAGGAAAAGTATTGTGACGTTGTTGAAAATTCAGTCTTGAGTTTTTTACGGATGATCACTTTGAAAGCATTCCTGAACTACAATCGAACGTTTTTGTGAGGATCTCTCTCTCTCTCTCTCTGTGTGTATGTTAATGTGTGCGTGTATGTGTATGTGTGTGTATGTTAGTGTGAGCGTGTGTGTGTGTGTTTGTGTGAGTGTGAGTGTGTGTGTGTACGTTAATGTGTTTGTCTGTGTCCGGAAGACTGTGGACTCGATATCACAGGTATGAATGGAGCGTTTCGAAAAAAAATTGGTAAGATTATTGCAATCAGTAAGTTCTGCTACCTTATTGATTTTAAACGATATCGAATGTTCGCAAAACCTAGCAATTTTCGAATAGATCATCGAAAAATTCATAAAATATCAGGACATTCAATAAGCAAAAATCAGTAAAAAACTAGTGACACTAACTTTAGAATGCATGAAACGTTCTTCAGATATTACACGTTTTTTAAAAAAATGTATAGAAAAAAATTACATAAAATAAAAAAAAACCAGTAAATGTAATTCCAACCACTTTTTGTATGCGATAATGTTCAAGAAATCGGTAAACATCATTCCCTGTGGTTCCAGTTTGTTCCGTTAACGCGGAAATATAAATTTTATAAAACTTTTGTATTTTGACATCGAAAAATGCATCAACATTTATTCATTTTAAGGGATTTTAATTAAATGCCAATTGCATTTTGCTGAGAAATTTGGACTTGAGTTTTATGCCGTTGTGTTTGAACTCATACCTTGCAAAAGCATACAATTTCAATTTATGTGATGTTAATTCAATGGTCAAATCAATTTGCAGTAAATCCGTACATCTGTAATTCATTGTAAAATATGTAAAACCATTGCACAATGTAGGGAAAATCAGGCGCTGTCTATATTAGAGTTTTAAAACTGAGATTTTAAGAGATGATGGGGTAATATTAGAAACAAAATATAAAAGAAAAATTGAGATGAGTAACCATGTATGAGAGGAAAAAGAAATCTTTGAAAAAACCAAATTACTTTTTCAAAGCATCGCATTTTCAGAAAGTATATTTCAATTCGCCAGATTATTTGCCAGAAGAATCTACGAAAGAATTTCGCCTTATCCTAAACTAGGTAATTGAGTTAGAATAATAAGTAAAACTGCTTTCGGGGTGAATATAAATCATTGCATCTTTACATTAGAAAAATATATAAATATTTTCTATTTGAAGCTAAAAGTGTTCTAAAGAAAATTTCTGCTGTTGTTTGTATTGAAGTAGTGTTAATGTTTAGAGGGTTCGTCCCTATTCAAGTTTTTCATATTATTATTATCCATATGTTTAGCTCTATTTGCACAATTTTCAATATCAGATTATAAGATAAACTCTTCAAAAGTGAAATTGCAACACCATGAATGAATGCACGTAGTCATATGCAAATCACAGTACCGATAAAAGAGAGAGAGTCATATAGAGATTAAAAGAACAAAGGAAGCAAAAGAAACATGTTAAACATGTCAAAATATGCAAAAGAAACATGTTTATTCAGCAAAGAATGTGGTCCCCATAGGCAACTATACAGGCCTCTAAATTTCAAGGCATACTATCTATGAGGCTATTAATGATTGCTTGATGTAGTCCTTGGCAAGCAGCGTCCAATGCGGCACGCAGTTCGTCTACAGTATGTACCGGTGGTCTCCGGTGCACCTGACGTCTGATGAGGGCCAACACATGTTCAATGGGAGAGAGGTCCGGCGAGGCTGTCGGCCAGGAAAGGATGTGGATCCGTTCAGGGTGTTGAAAGTTCGCCGTGCGGTGTGCGGTGTAGCATTGTCTTGCTGGAACACTGTGCCAGAGACGGCCAGCACCAGTGGCCAGACCACAGGCATAACAACTTGTGTGACGTACCGGTCTGCTGTCAGATTTATCTGCAGCAATTAGTTTAATAGTTTAATCTGCAATGTGCACCAGAGCTGTCCGCTGATCGAACTATCCGCTGTCCGCGAACATGATACCACCCCAAACCATGATGCCCATTATGGGACCGGTGTAACGATCGATGATATGGCAATTGGCGTTTCTTGGGAAATTGCCACACCCGTCCACTGCTGTCATTCCTCTACATGCAAAAACGAGATTCATTCGTAAACAATACCAGATGCCATTCATTGCTGAGGCTGCGATGACGACAACAGGCCAGGCGGGAATCCCTGTATCGAGCACTTTATGGCACTCCAGTGTCTGTCCGCCATGCGCGCAGCTATACTTCATGCAACCTGTTGCGAATGGTTTGGGTGTAACCGTTGATGGTGGTAGGCTGTTTCGGATGTTACTTGCCGTTGCGAACGGGTCTCGGCGGGCTGTTAGGCTAATCTGCTGATCTGTGCATTCTATCTTGCGCCTGTTTGATCAATTCCCTCTTCAGCCTGTTCTCTGATGTTCTTGCGTCCATCGTATCACACATCGCTGGATGGTACTCATGTCGTGTTGAACACGTGTGGCATTTACACGAATTAAAAAACCCAGGATACGGCCTCATTTCCAATCGTTAACTGCTGGTATACAGCTAGCTGACGTCTTCAAAACATCGTTTCATCACTTTTTCGAAAATTCAACTGCTGAAAATTGTCGCTGATAGCATTTGTAGATTTTATCTGCTGGATTTTATCACTTGAAACTGGGTGTCACGTGACCAGATACGTACTAAAATGTAATCATCTCATTGGACTCTCTTTTCCACTCTTTTTTGACTGACTCTCTTTTCCACTTGTACTGTGATTTGCATATGGCTACGTTCATTCATTCATGGTGTTGCAATTTCACTCTTGACTAGTGTATGATGTGGGCAGCATATGACATTCCTTATAAATGAAATTGAATTTTCCCTTTCATAACCCATTAAATATGGATTTATCGCATTAAATAGCATGGATATCTATTTTGAATTATATACAATTTACACTTTTAATACATCATTTTTTGCAACCTCTTTAGCAACCTAATGCATTTTAAAACGCCACGATTGCTATAAGCATTAAACTAATAAATTTTACCTTAGTTTAATAAATTTTACCTTAGTTTCTATTTTTAGATTTTGGCGATTTTTGTCAACTATTTTATAAAATAAAAAAACATATTCTATTTTGAGTTACAGTGGATACATACATTGTACAGATACACGGGCACACAGACAGGCAGGCATATATATACAGACGTCGCTCTAAAAATAGTTGATCCGTGTTCTAGAATGGCCGAAACGTGTAGTATATTCTCTCTTGCTGCATATTCTTCCTTACAAGTATATCCTTTCCTGTGCTATGGCATTCACTCACACTTACACAGAACGATAAATTAAGAGGGATAAAGTATTCGAAAGTATTTGAAAGGTGTTCGAGATGACATAAAATGAGTTTTCCAGCGAAAATTTAGAATTTGAAAATATCCGATAAACATTTTTTCTCTATGGAGTTGAATGAGAAAGTTAAAATATTGAAGCATTCTTAGTGATATAAATATGAAGTTACACATTCAAGATATATAGAAAAACATTAAAATGTAAAGGAATCCAAATTTGCACTGGTTGTGGCCGGAAAACGGGCATGTAAATGATTTCGCCTCTATAGTATATGATGCGATTTGGTAAAATATGCTGAATGGAATTTATAAAGACCTTGGCAGTATGAGCAGTAGCTTTATCCTGTTGAAACTAGGTGATATGTGGAAACCGCGGTACTTCATTGGTTAGAAATATTTCAGTGATGTTTACGCGATATATAACGTGCATTAATTCATAGCAAATGCATGTTATGTACAACTTTCCCCTTTTATACTAATACGGAAATCCGCTATTTCAAAATCACCCATTTTCCTGCCGAACGGTGTATGATGTTATTTAATTAATATTTTTAAAAGCTCAATATATGCATTCCATTATGGTACGAAAAATACGTGAAATGCATAAATCAAGAAATGGTTTAAAATAAAGTGGAAAGATGTTACAAAAGTATATGTATATCATTGCTATCACAGCAAAATAGCATATAATGGACATTAAATTGCATTTCCCTTACGAAATAAATTCTACTTTTCCCATTTTATGTGGGTGTGAATTTAGATTGTTGAAATATCTCATTAAAGAATTTAAAAGTTTTCTCAATTTAAAAGCGTATTATGCTTCCAACCTCATTACTGTGGGTCAATTGTTGCAGCTGCTGCTTTTCAAAAGCACTAAAAATGCAGCGCAACTGGATGAAAAAAATATTGTTTTAATAATTTATAAATGGGTTTTTTCTAGTTGCTTACATTTTGAAGAAAAATAGGGAGATATTAAAAATATTAATAAAAAATTAAATAGCCCACATAGTTATATAAACAAGAAGTACATTTTGTTTTCTAAAACTAACTTCGTTATGAAAAAAATATTACATTTGATCTATTTATGTATGGGTAATCTATTTATGAAGCTTCAGGATAAAAAAAAAACATTAAATTTGTACAATTTCAAGTAAAATACTATGATATACACTTTTGCAGCTGCTTCTTTTGTGCATTATTTATTATGTAAGTGAGCTGATTTAAGAAGGGATGAGATTGAATCAGCAATCATCAGGGCAATATGTGATGATTGCTTTATACTCCCTATGTTAGAAATTTAGATGGGTATTTTAAAATATTCTAGTTGATTATTAAATATAATGTCTATTCTATATAATTTCTACTTCTTAACGATAGGTTGCTAAATGTTCCTTAAAATATCGCCAAAGTCGTCACAAAAATTCTTAGTATCGAACTGCTGCTACAGAATAAAATTGAAATAACTTATTTAAAAGTAGCATGTAATATAAAAATAACAGTATTGCCCGATTTTTGAAGCAAACTCGATGTTTCTTCAGGACATACAAGAAGCGCAATCTTCACTGAAATATCGGCGACTTATGCATCAAGAACAGAAAAAGTGGAACAGGAGCAGGAAAAGGCTGTTGCCAACGGCGGGAGAAGAAAAGAAGAACAAAAAGTCAATGAGTTAGAAATAAGAGGTGGGACATAATGGATGAACGTTAGGATTCCCAAATTGGAAAGTTAGCATTCGTCAAAGGATTCAAATCTCTTGCTCAGTTGTTCTGAAAGCCCAGTTAAAATAAAGCACTAGATATTTTTCAAGGTTCGAATCATGTTTTCTAACTTTTTTGATTTTTCAATTTAATTTGGCTTTCACGAATACCCAAACAAGTGATTTTAATCCTTTAATGCACGCTTCTCTTTGGTATTTTGCAGTTCATTCATTATCTTCCACCTCTTGTTCCTGCTTCCTGGGTTTTACGACTTCCTTTTTCTTCGGTTCTTGCCGTTGGCAACATTTTTTAATTGCTTCTGCTATGTTTGCATCAGTCACCGATATTTCTCTGACAAGTGAAATTTGAGCTTCTTGAGTGTCCTGACGAAGAACGCCATTTGTTATTTTAACGCAGGTTCATACTATTAATCTTGTATTAAATGCTGCTTCTAACGAAGTTATTTTAATTTTATTACTCAGTTTGCCTGCTGTTATAAGTAGCTTCTTTGTCTGCCAAATCTGTTTCATTGTGAGGAGCTATCTTTGCAAAATAACAGCGAGGAACTTATGAAAAAATGTACAAAATATAACTCGAACATATTAACTTCCTGTAACTATTTCCAAATTGTGTTTTATTAAAATAAGTTACAAGCTTCTAAAATATAAAAAATGACATGATATAAAATAAAAAAACAGTTTTTCGTGCACAGTCTGACAAAGACCTTTAAGTGCTGTTTTTAAATGATGCTCTTTGTATGAGAAGATAAAACAAAAGAAACTTTACCTCCACAGGAAGGAAATAATTATATCTTTCGCAAGTGCAAAGTTATTTTATGAAGAACCTTATTGTTTGATGATTAAAATTGGAAAGTCGATTTCCATTGAGTATAAAAGAAATGACTTTTTGTTTTCATTCAACTATAGATTTTGTGGTCATAACAGTTTCATTTTGACGAAAAGAGAAACTGTTTTTATTCATTTGATATTTATCTGTAAATAACTCCGGTAGCAAAAAATACTATTCGTAAAAACTCAATCAGAAGCTTTTTAGTAAAATGTTTTAAAATTACTTAAGTATAACCTTTTGATTGTTTAATGACACACTTTCTTATAAACAGTGGCGAAGCGTGGTAAATAAATTTGGGAACACATAAAACTAGATAACAAAATTAGTAAATAAAATGTTTTTTACTTCGTCGTTTTTTTGAGTTTTGGAGCATTTTAAAATAAATGTTTGTGAGGATCGTTGAAACTTA
Organism: Amaurobius ferox; assembly: GCA_951213105.1. NCBI lineage: Eukaryota > Metazoa > Arthropoda > Arachnida > Araneae > Amaurobiidae > Amaurobius > Amaurobius ferox. Next base: position 64,710,553 of record OX578135.1, on the reverse strand, counting down.
TTTACATCTTAGTACTTCGCAAAAAAGCATGTACCTTTACATGGTGGATCCTATATGGGCTAGACCTGAAGGTTCAAAATCGAAAGAATTAAAATATACCACAAAAGACAGGGTGTACCAAATTTGAGTTATCTAGCTAATTTTCCTTTAGTGTTATTCCCCCAAATCAGTTTTTCCTATTGTGGACTAAGGATGGGCTGGACTTTTAAGGTTCAAAATGCAAAGAATTAAGTCATATTATAAATTGTAAAGATATGTCAAATTTGAGCTGCCTATTAGCTCTGATTCTCGATATATTCCCAGAAAACATGTATATTCCTATCCCATATTGAGTACAACTGGTAAGGCTCAAAATCCTCCCAACTCCCAGCAAATAAAGTCAAATAAAATGTAATATGGAAGACAGTGATTTGACAAATTTGAAGAGTTTTGATGTTCCAGGTCTCCAGTCATTTATCACCCAATTAGTTTCGGATTGAACCCGTGTTGAAGAAATGAAATACATTGAACTCTACGAGACCTCAATTCTGCGCACCTTATTCAACATGTGCAACCTGTTATTCAACAAATGTGTGAATTTTATTTCTGCGCACAGGATGGGTTGGAACGGTATAATGTTAACATTCCAAAGTTGCAAATGTACCAGGAAAGGCATCGATATGTCTAATTTTATGTAACTATGAATTGTGGAATCCGGTTAGTCAGGACCTCAAGGATTGAATATATGCGATGGAATATATATTCAATGATAGAATAGAGAAAAGTTTCAGCTCAAAAAACCCCAATATTAGAAAAATGCCTAACTAATAAAAAATGATCAAACAGTGAATCATCAATAACGTGGAATATAAAAGGCAAATCTCTAGTCATCAAGCTGAAGACGAACAACAAACATCAATGGAAAGGAATCGTTAATAGAAAATCAAATAAAATCCAAGCATTAAAGCTTTACACGTGGACAAGCCGTAAGCCTAAACAAATGAATTTATCATTTCGATAAAATTCTTCGTCAAGTCCAAGTATTTCCTCAAAATAAACACAGAATGCATGTTTCTGATATCAGTGATAGATTATATCTATAAACACTGTTAACTTCGAAGACACTCATAAAGATTGAAAAATTGTAGGAAACAAGAATACCTGAAAAAACACTGCATATGTTTGATCCATTGGAGCCTTGAATAAGTAGACCAATGTTGCCAATAGCAAAAAATAAAAAGTTGAGAACTGCTATTGCCAATCGTGAGAAATAAATAACAGTAATGCGAAAAGGCTATTATAAAAGGTGATATTCAACAGTAAGAGCTACAAAATAAAGGAGCAGATGATAAAAGAAGACATAGAGGCTAAATTATAAGGGGAAGTAAATACTTGGGGATGCTAATGCAAGAGAAATTGGATGTCTGGCTAATATAAGATACTAAGGAGAGAAAATATATATATATATATATATATATATATATATATATATATACATAAATATATATATATATATATATATATATATATATATATATATATATATATATATATATATATATATATATATATATATCTTGATCAATACACAGGCACCAGTCGAATGAAGAATCTGTCTACATTACCCTTTGTTTATTTACAACGAAATCATTTTATACATTCATTTCGAATCTCATAATAATAATGGAAATGTCTGTGTGTTTATGTATGTTTATGCAGTCTGTGGCGATAAAGCTAAAAGTCGTAATGTACTGAAATTTGGAACATACGTACTTCAAGACTCGGATAGGTGAACGTCGTTACTTTTATATTTATAAATAATTTTTCGCTTTTCTATGTTTTAGCCCGATTTACAACGATTGTGGGTGATATTTAAACAAACTGGTTGCTTATAGCGACCCAAAATATATTAACAGAGTTTCAATCTTGACACCTACGGAAAGATAAAAGAAACTATATTTCAAGCAAACTTTGAATGAAATCTGTACTAATGAATTTTTGTGAATTCAAAAATTGTATATTCTTATGTTTTAAAGCTCTCCGATTTTTACATTGTGAAATTAAAAAATTGACATGCAATTCCAAAATTTATAATTTAAGCATTGCTCCTTTACATACAGCACACTGTTCTAATACAAGATATCCGGTCATCAATTATAATTTGTTTAAGTAAGCAATGAATAGGAAAACACAGGTCAATGAGATAAAAATATTTTACCCAGGATAATGCAGCGGTCGGATAATTTCGTGTTCTTGCGGACTTTAACACCAATAGGGTTTTGAAACTAAAGTCTTCCGTACTTGTTACACGGATAACATAACAACAATGTGTCGTTTGCAACCGCAAAATAAGGAAAATATGCATTTTTAAATATTTCTATGCGCAGACACTGTATTCTCAGTTTTTCTGTATTTTGTACGAATTTTCTAGGACTTTGAAAACAGAAACTTGTTAAAAAATGTTTTTTCAAACACAGTGAGACTGAAATGTACTATTTTTAAACCGCATTCTCCTTATTAAAAGTAAAAAAAATATATATTTTAGGAAGGAACTAATTATTTCTTTCGACATAAGAGCAAAGGAATTTCATGAAGCGCCTTATTGTTTGATAATTAACATGAGGAAGTGGATATCGATTTAGCTTAAAAAAGAACATTTTTAGTTCAACAGCGGAAAAATTATTTTTTCGGTTTTAAAATATCTCGTTTACAAGCGATAGATAAACCTTTTTCAATTCCTTTGATGGAAGTATTTAAGTAACCCGTACTGAAAAATTTTATCGTTCATGAAAAAGGTAATGTAGAAATTTTTTCAGCAAAACATTTTCAATCATTTAAATGTTTCAATACGTGATATTTAAAAAAAAAAAAATAGCGAAAATACTTTTATAGATTATAGTATGAATGAGTTCAAATAAGAGCAAACTTTTTAAATTTAAAGACTATTATAATACAGTTCAATAGTATGCCATATTTTGTCAAAGTAACGAATATAAATTTTGTTTGATATTTTGTGCACTAAATATAATTATTATATTCCGGTTCAATTTTAAATTTTTTAAATGTCATTAAGATTGTGTGTGATATTTCCTTCTGTTTAACATTGCTTTTTGTGAGAGATTGCTGTTGGGGTGACATTGTTTTATTCGTGAATTCGACATTGCAGTTTAATCATTAAAATCGTGACTGAAGGGTGGAAAGTCATCTTCAATAATTGGATCTTGCAATTTCGCCCCAGTAGCTCAACTAAAAGAGAGTCGATTGGCCTGTACGAAGGTGCGTGGTTCGAGTTTCGGCTGGGGCAGCAAGTTTCTTTACAATGGTGCTGTCCAAACATATCATTACAGGTTAGTGCATTGATGTCGGAGGTCTGGAAGTAACCCTAGTACGACTACTACAGATTCGGTGGACTCTAGGATATGGAGTTTCGATTCAAATTTGGATTGACTAAGATAACTTAGGAAGCTAACCTGCAAGTTAAAAAATAGCATCTGGAGACAAACGTAAGGTAAAAATAGCAACAGGTGGTTAGTTCGATTGTTCGTTTCATGTCAATCCGATATTTGAAGAATGAGAATGAACGGCCCACTTTTACAATACGAGTTTATAATTCCGTTGCGATAGCTCAATGGAAAGGGCGTCGTCTGGCGATTACGAAGTTCCGCTGTTCGAACCCTGGCTGCGAGAGCAAGGTTCTTTACAAAGGAAAAGAAATGCTTTTCGCTATACAGGGTGTCCCAAAAAGATTGAAACGCTCTTTGCTTCTTTACCTGTTGGAGATAAGTGGGCAATGTAAATTACAAAAATGTTGAAAATAAGGTTGAAAATAAGACTACGTTAATGAAATAGTCCTTTCAATTAATTTTTAAAAAGCTGCACTTTTTAAATTTTATACGACCTCCTTAGACAAATTTGGACAATCAAAATTTTTTTATTTTTAATGCAACAAGATTATGACATCCCCCACACATATATGTATCTTTAAAATCAACAGAATTATGATAACTTGGAAAATCTGACTTATGCCACTTTTCCGTACCATGCGAAAGGCTGTTTCATCAGTGAAAATGGGGATCGTAAACAAATTGACGATGTAAATTGTTTCGATAAAAAATATATTAATATGTGTCAAAATTTTTATTGGTATGTCTCAATGTGAAAAGTTCTTAAGAATCCGTGATTGCATCGTGAGCCTACGCGGAATTTGCAAAAATGTCTCCTATGTGTTATTATCCAGTTTTATCCTTTTTTGTCATATTTCACAAGTTTGCATTTCTAATTTGATATATGGTCCCCATTCAGAATGTTCAATTTTCAATTAAATATAACTCGCTCAATTTTAAAGATACAGATATGCGGTTTTTTATTTATCTTGTTGCATTAAAAATAAAAACATTCTGATTGACCAAATTTGTCTAAAGAAATCGTATAAAAATTTAAAAAGTGTAACTTTTCGGAAATTAATGGGAGGATTATTTCATTAAAGTAGTCTTATTTTCCACTTTACTTTCAACATTTTTGCAATTTACATTGGCCACTTATCTCCAACAGGTAAAGAATTAAAGCGCGTTTCAATCTTCTTGAGACACCGTGTAGAGTATAATGTCAAAGTTTTTCAAAAGTATTTGGAAAATTTGGCTACGGGATGTAAAGTACTATTGCCTTAGGAGGGAACAAAATCTCAAATCCTGACCGGTTGACACTGTCTGTAAATATTAATCTACTGAAGTGAATATATTTCGTTTTATGTTTGATGTTGATTTACATAATCTCCTTTGAATTCAGATCAAAATGTAGCATGAAATCTGCGTTCTGTTTGGCCTTCCTTTTTCCTGCAATGCATGTCATGCATCGAAAATCGGAACGCGAGTTTTCGACAGATGTGCATGTTAAGGGCCCTCTAGAATAAAAAAAAGTGTATTTTTAGCATGACGTCTGGGTGTGTATCTATTCGTTTCTGTGTGCTTTGTCTGTCGACTGTATTTATTCACTTTAACTTAAAACTGTTCGTCGAGATGTAGCATATTTTTTTAAGTAAATCACGTATGGATTACCCTGGTGCAGATTTGATTTTGAAATAATTGGAACCTTCCCCCTCCCCCTTATATTTTGTAAAATTCCCCACGTAAGTCGTCAAAAGTTAAAATAAATGACTACATATACTGATATGTATTAATTTAATTCTTGTACTAAGCGTAATATTTAATGATAAACGAGTATGATCAACCTCATTGCTTTAGGACATATCATTCCCGAGACATTGAAGTTTTTAGAATTAAAAAAAAAAACTATTCGATGATATTTTTTAAAATTTAGTAGGTATGTCACTTGTGGATTACCCTTGTGCTGAATAGATTTTGTGACGGTTACGGAAAACAGACCTGCTTAAATAAAAAAATATATATATTTTTAGGAAAATGGACCGAAAAACTGTCAAAATGTGAAATAAAAACTAAGTATGTTTAAAAGTATTCATCAAATGCTTGTTTTATACGTAAACTTTAACTACGAAGCGAATAAGATCTACTCTATTATATTGCAGTTGTTTTGATAAAATAGCAGGCTTTTGTCTGAACAGTTTCGATCAGAAAACTGCTTAGATTGTCTGCCTGTGGCATACAAATTGATGAATTACCGTGTTATATAATCGCTCTTGGGGTTTTTTAAAATTCTCTATACATCCAGGTGTAATTACTTTCCTTATATACATAATGTATAAGGAAAGTATTGTGACGGGGTCGAAAATTTGAAATCGAGTTTTCGACGGGAGAGCACGTTTCAAGCATCCCTGATTACGAATCAAACAATTTTGAAGTGATGTCTGTGTGTGTGTATGTGTGTGTGTGTGTGTGTGTGTGTGAAAGTATGTGTGTGTGTGTGTGTGTCAGTGAGTCTTTGGAGACGATAACTGACGAACGAATAGACCGATTCGAACCAAATTTGGTACAAAAATCACAACCCGTAAACACTGGAAGCCTATTGTTTTTATATGTAATCGAATGTTCAGAACCTTCCTAAATTTTCGAATAAAATTTTGAAAAAATCGCCAAAAATTCAAAACCACTGATAAAGTTACACAAATAGACAGTTCTTATGTAATTTTTCATTAGAAAACGATTGACATAAATTTTAGAACGCTAACACGAACCGTTCTCGAGATATTGCACATTTAAAAAAATATTAAAAAGTCATATAAAATGAAAAAAAAAATCCTATTGAGAAACATGTTCACTTTTCATATGTAATACCATGCGATAAATTGAGTGACATCATTCTCGTGGATCTAGCACGTTCCATTCATGAAAAAAGATACTCTGAGTAATATTTTTGTATTTGAACGCCAATAGTCATTCATCTGCTGTAAGAATAATTTATTTCTTAGTGCATAACGCTTGGCGAGATTTTCGCGACGAATTTGGCGGAATGTCGCCAACTTGGCGACTTTTTGCAATGTTGCCAAATTAACGAAAATCTCGCCAAATGGATAAAAATGACGCTAAATCAATTAAAGTGACTACTAATTGTCGAAAATTCAATGTCTTGGAAAGAATATTAGTATCTACTATAAGAAAAATCTATTTTTTTACTGTAAAAGTAGTAAATTCATTACATTATATAAGGAAAGTCATGTGTTGCCCACATCATATTTTTTTTATTTGCGGTTTGCGTTTTAAATCCAACGCGGGCAACGGCGGGTACGTTTTCTAGTAGATGATCGTTTATCTCATTTACAGATGGAAGATCCATATAAAAAAAGCTGAAGCACAATTTATTTGTTAAAACTAATAAGAAACATAGTTAAAACTAATAAGAAGCAAAAGCTCGATCAAATATTCTGAAAAATGAAAGGATATTTTTTTGCTTTATGTATAAGAAACACATATATTTAATATCACTCAAAAAATGGGGATCATGTACACTGTATCTTTGTAGGATATTTTTTTATTATGACGCAGAAAAGAAAAGAAAACTGCATCTTAAAAAAAATCTTTCATTTTCTAAAAGTCACGAAATAACAAATCAGCCTTGTGAGAGAAAAAGTTTTGGCACAAAAATCGTTTTACATTACTCGGGTTTCTCATGCAAAAGAACATGGTGGATGGAAGATTGGAAAAATAGAAGATACAGTAAAAAAAATTGACAAGTGATTTTTTTCTTGATGCTAATCATATTTCTTAATTTAAAAAAAATCTATCGGTTATTTAACTCAATGATCCGTGCATGAAAAAATAAATTACTTAAAAATGTACATAGAATTCTCAGAACGGTTTCATTATTTACATAATTTCCACATTTTTATGTGAAAAGAAAATAATATACGTGCTTTGTTTAAAATGCTTTTTCTGAATCTTGCAAAATCGATTTAATAATATGATATCAATGTTCACTGAACTTAATTATGCAACAAGTAAAGTCAGAAAGTATAGTTTTTGTAAAGTAAGATCATTTATCATTTGTATGTAACTTAAATATATAAAAAATGTATTTAGTAAAATGTATGTAACTAAAATGTTTGAAAGCCAACGACATATTAAATTTAGACATTCTAGTTGCTCCGTTTCTCCAGTTATTCCCCCAAAGCTAGTACATTCCTATGTCGGAAAGAAAACATGCTGTCCCGGTAATGTTCAAAATACGAAAAATTAAAATATACAACAAAAGACATAGATACGGATATCGATTTATTCCCGAAAAATAAGTGTATTCCATAAGTGGGGCCAGGACAAGCTAGCCCGATAAATATTTTATTCCAAAAAATCAAAATATACCACAAAAGACAAAATCATACCAAATTTATACTTTAATTATACTTCACAAATTTATACAAAAAATTAAAATATTAATGATTGAGCAACTAGTGTTGGACCTATTCATATGGATTTACCCTATTACAATTTAGAATTAAGTTAAGTGCTCTAACTAACCAATGATTTTGATAGAAAAAGAAATTATTAGCAGGTTATTAATAATTACTATTAAAAAACGGGTGCAAAACTACAGCCAGAAGGGGGAGGCTTCGCAGATCCCTAACCATAAGGCCTGCCTGCGATCGTTTTCCACGGGCCTACATACATAGTATAAAAGCGTTTGTATCGAGGAATAATTCGAGGTCTGTTAAGGATGCTTAAATAGTGTAAATTCTAAAAAGTCGAAAACTTTAAAACTACTGTAATGCTTTTACCATACTTTATATAATGTATGTAATTTTGCTTGTATTTAATGTATATAATGTATATAATAATGCTTGCAAGCCTTTATGCACAAACTACAATGCATCAGAAAGTAGAAATTTATAAACACCCCAAAAGTGTAAATCCCGGACGCCGTGTAAGATCTTTGTCGAAAGTAAATTGTTTTATTTCGCACAGGAAAACGAAACTTTTTCATAAAACCTCGCTTTAGTTTTTGAAAGTTTGAGAAACGACAAGTCAGTCTACCGAAAGGAAAACTGTGTCACAAAAGTCATTTTTCATTTCTTCTTGGTTCTGTTGCAAAATAACATAGAAGTTGAATTCTTGCGGAAAAAGCGGGGAAATGAAGACAATGATGCAAAAAAAATTACATGGAGAATGTCCAGAAACATTTTTGAATTTTTTTTTCAAAATGTTTAATATTCTCTAATGTCTCATTAAATTTTTTATTTAGGTATTTTGAACTCAGTCATCCAAATAGCAAAACTTCAACCGGAGCGTCTTCTCTCAATTGTACTCTGAAATCTATTGTACTTTCGTTATTTGATCTAATTACAGTTTTAAGCTAAACATCAAGTATTTGTATATTTATGATTAATAAGTAAACAATGGATTTACTGATCTAAGAGTTGCAGGAAAATGATCTATCAAATGGCACCTTTGACCACAACGCCACATCTTAAATGACTATCTTTTTTTACTTTCCTTGCAATACATGGTAATGTATAGGGAAAGTATTGGAATCATGTCGAAAATCGCAAATCGAGTTTTCGACGGATTTGAGACTTCTAGAATAAGAAAGCGTGAGGTTTTAAGCGTGAGGTATGTGTGTGTGTTTGTGTTTGTGTGTGTGAGTGTGTATGTCTGTCTGTGCAGTGAATGTATCCACTCTAACTCGAAAACTAATTGAACAAATTTCGTGAAGTTTTATAGATAAGTCACATGCAGATGACTCTGGTGCTCCTTAGATCTTGGAAGAATTCCGGATTAAAGAAGATGCGTTTTTATTAGAAATGACTCGCAAAATTGCCTGTATATCCACTCTAATTGAAAAGTAATTGACCAAATTTCACAAAATTAAGTAGGGGTCACTTGGGGCATATTCTGATGATGATTAGATTTGGGTATGACTCAAAATACAAAACCCTGCTTTTTTGTGAAATGACCCTCAAAAATCGTCAAAATCTTAAAATCAATTAAATGACTATCTTTTTTTTAGTTTCCTTGCAATACATGGTAATGTATAGGGAAAGTATTGGTGTCATGCCGAAAATCGCAACTCGAGTTTTCGACGGATCCACACGTTTCGAGACTTCTAGAATACGAAAAAAACTATTTTTAGCATGACGTCTGTGTGTGTGTCTGTCTGCGTGTCTGTGCATTATATAGTTATATAAAACTGCTTTTAATTACTTAGAAAAGTATTTATACAGGCTAAATGAATACATGGGTAGAAATATCAAATTTGAAAATGCTTGTAAGACTTTATGCACAAACAATGTTTCAGAAAGTAGAAATAATAAACACCCCAAAAGTGTAAATCACGTACGCCGTGTAAGATCTTTGTCGAAAGTATTTTTTTTTTTATTTCGCGCAGGAAAATAAAACATTTTCATGAAACCTCGTTTTACTGTTTATGGAAGTTTGTGAAACAACAAATCAGTCTGCCGAAAGGAAAATTGTGTCACAAAAGTCATTTTTCATTTCTTTGGCATTCTTCTTTTCATTTCTCTTGCAGAAGAACATAGAAGTTGAACCGTTGCGGAAAAAGAGGGAAAATGAAGACAATTTCGCAAAAAAATTAAATGGAGAATGTCCAGAAACTTTTTCGAATTTCTGTTCTTAAAAGTTAATCATATTCTCTAATGTCTTATTAAATTGTTTCTTTATATGTTGAAACTCAGTGATCCAAATAACAAAAATTCAACCAGAACGTGTTTCCTCAATTGTACTCTGATGTCTATTGTACTTTCTTTATTTAATTTAATTAAGGTTTTAAGCTAGTATCAAGTATTTGTACATTTATGATTAATAAGGGTGGATTTATTGACCTATTAATTACAGGAAAATGACCTATGTAGTTACACTATTGACCACAACCCCACATCTTAATTGACTATCCGTTTTTGTTACTACCTTGGCCGTCCAGCTCAACCTGAGATGTAGAGCAGCTACAACGGCCGACCGGAAAAAGTACAGAAATAACAAATAAAACAATAACATAAATAACAACAGGATAACAGTAACAGAACTAATAAAACACACACACACACACACACACATAGAAACAGGTGTGTCCAGCTGCTTGCTGAAAGCATACCTACCACATGAGTGAAACAAGAAAATGACGATCCTTTTTGAAAAATGTCGTATAAAATGACTATATTTTTTAAAAATGTCCTATAAAATGACTATCGTTTCGGAAAATGTCGTATAAAATGACTATATTTTTGAAAAATGTCGTACAAAATATTTTTTTAAATGTCGTAGTATATGCAAACTTTAGTGCTACAGATATAGGGTTTATTTCAACTAGAAGAAGTTTGAATCTTGTACCAGTAGCTCAATGGTTTGTTTATCGACTGGCCTCTTCGAAGATCTTAGATAGATAAGGTCAACCTCCCGCGACAACCTGGGGATTTATGCCGACAACTTGGGGAGGAAGCATGGGCTACCGCATCTCCATTCAAACGGAGCCGCAGCCAGGTCGTTGACTCGACGGAAACATTCACCGGGCAGTGGTCGACGAACACCCGCCAAGCTCGACACCAGCCACCGGCCAGTCCTTGGCTCAGACCATGAATAGGCACAGTCCATGGGCACAGCCACCTGGAAGAGTCGGTCCTGGTCGTCTCACTGGTTCAACGGACAGTTCATCGTCGACCAGGTAACCCGATTAATTTCCCCCCCCCCCCCCCCCAGAGACGGAGGACCAGAGCTACAGAGCTAAGATCCGTGCACCGCAATCTATGGCGGCTCCCCTCCGAGGGGACACTTCGAAGATCATAGGTTCGATCCCTGGCTGGTAGGATATTTTCTAATATTTCGCGGAATTAGCGAATTAATTTTCCTACCCAATAACTTCGCTAATTTGGCGGAACTGTATTTTTAACGACACAAATGCCTTATAAAATCGCAATTAATGAACTGATAACCTGACCTCAAAAACATAAATATTAGTTTATAGAAGTGTGTAATATTCAAAGAACACTTAAATTACGTCTTGATTGACAGTCAAATTTTTATATCGCAATTTTAAAATTGATTGCGTCTTCAAAACACGAAGAGTATATATTTCTTAAAAATTACTAACAATTGTATACTGATAGTACTGATTTGAAGCAAAGTTTTTTGAAAGATAATCCTTTGATCTTTCCGATGGTGTAAAGCTGGAAACTCTACGATAACATTTTCGATCGTTAAGGAATACATTTGATCGAAAATTGCTTAAAATGGCATTTTAACATTAAATAACAAAACAAATAATTTGAATAAAAAGATCACTTCGTGGTGTGTTCAGACCTGATCTGAAGTATCATTGTTTCCAATTTTGTAGCTGTTGGTTGCTTAGATGTACCACTATGTGATCAACATACAAACAAACCGACACACATCACTTTTTACTTTCCTTGCAATACATGGTAATGTATAGGGAAAGTATTGGAATCATGTCGAAAATCGCAACTCGAGTTTTCGACGGATCTACACGTTTCGATACCTCTAGAATGCGAAAAAACTATTTTTAGCGTGACGTCAGTGTGTGTGTCTGTCTGTCTGTGTGTCTGTCTGGGCATATTTTGTATCCACTCTAACTAAAAAACTAATTGACCGAATTTCATAAAATTTGGAAGGTAAGTCACTTGTGCACGAATCTGGTGCTGATTAGTTTTGGGTATGACTCGGGTTAAAAGAACCCGCCTTTTTTTTGCGAAATGGCTCGCAAAAGCTTGTATCCGTTCTAACTGAAAAACTAATGGACCGAATTTCACAAAATTTGGTAGATAAGTCGCTTGTAGGCCACCCTGGTTCTGATTAGATTTTGGTAAAATTCGGAAAAAAATAACTTGCCTTTTTTTGCAAAATGGCTCGCAAAACTCATCAAAATCTAAACTTAAGAACTATGTATGCTCAAATATAGCCAATAAACGCTTGTTTAATACGTAATTTTTAGCGACGAAAAGAATAAGACCAACCCCATTACACTAGGACTAGCCGTACTCGAGATATTTTAGTTTTTCGTATTTTTCCTACACCATTTTTGAAAATAAGTCCAGTTTTCAAATGAGAACGAAAATTGATTTAAAAGCGAATTAAATTTAATTTAAATAAATAGAACGTGAATATAAGTCTGCAGGGAAAGTCATGCCCTGCCCACATCAGACTTTTTTATTACTAGTGAGGCTCGAGGCCATTCTGCCCGTAAGTATTTAAAAGACCCCTGATTTATGAATAGGATATCGCACCTTAATAAAAGACAATATTTAATCACTGTTTGTGTAATCACAACACAAAAGGAGGTATTACAATATCCACTGTTGTGAAATTAAAAATCTGATGTGAGCAGCACATGACTTTCCCTGCAAACTTAAAATAACGTTCTCTTTACTTTAATTAAATTTATTTCACTTTTATTCAATTTTTGTTCTCATTCGGTAATCGGGATTATTTTCAAAGGTGGTGTAGGGAAAGTAGGAAAAACTAAAATATCTAGAGAACGGCTAGTCCTAGAGTAATGGGGTTGGTCTTATTCTTTTCTTCTTTAAAAATTACGTATTAAACAAGCATTTAATGGATATATTTGAGCATGCGTAGTTCTTTAGTTTAGATTTTGATGATTTTTGCGGGCCATTTTGTAAGAAAAGGCAGGTTATTTTTTTTCCGAATCGTACCAAAATCTAATCAGCACCAGAATGACTTACAAGTGACTCATCTACCGAATTTTGTGAAATTCGGTCCAGTAGTTTTTTAGATAGAGTAGATAAAAGCTTTTGCGGGCCATTTCGCACAAAAAGGCGGGTTCTTTTTTCCCGAATTGTACCCAAAACTAATCAGCACCAGCCCCGCCCACAAGTGACTTACTTACCAAATTTTGTGAAATTCGGTTCATTAGTTTTTCAGTTAGAGTGGATACAAAATCTGTACAGACAGACACACAGACAGACATACACACAGACACACAGACACACAGACAGACACAAAGACACACACACAGACGTCACGCTAAAAATGGTTTTTTCGTATTCTAGAGGTCTCGAAACGTGTAGATCCGCCGAAAACTCGAGTTGCGATTTTCGGCATGATTCCAATACTTTCCCTATACATTACCATGTATTGCAGGGAAAGTAAAAATCTGATGTGGGCAGCACATGACTTTCCCTGCAGACTTATATCCACGTTCTCTTTATTTTAATTAAATTTATTTCACTTTTAATTCAATTTTCTTTCTCATTCTGTAACCGGACTTAATTTCATAGGTGGCGTAGAGAAAATACGAAAAACTAAAATATGTCGAGAACGGCTAATCCTAGTGTAATGGGGCTGGTCTTATTCTTTTCTTCGTTAGAAATTACGTATTAAACAAGCATTTAATGGATATATTTGAGCATGCGTCGTTCTTTAGTTTAGATTTGGATGATTTTTGCGGGCCATTTTGTAAGAAAAGGCAGGTTATTTTTTTCCGAATCGTACCAAAATCTAATCAGCACCAGGATGACCCACAAGTGATTCATCCATCGAATTTTGTGAAATTCGGTCCAGTAGTTTTTCAGCTAGAGTGGATACAAGCTTTTGCGGGCCATTTCGCACAAAAAGGCGGGTTCTTTTATCCCAAATTGTACCCAAAACTAATCAGCACCAGCCCCGGCCTCAAGTGACTCACCTACCAAATTTTGTGAAATTCGGTCCATTAGTTTTTCAGTTAGAGTGGATACAAAATCTGCACAGACAGACACAGAGACAGACAGACACACACACAGACGTCACGTTAAAAATGGTTTTTTCGTATTCTAGAGGTCTCGAAACGTGTATATCCGTCGTAAATTTGAGTTGTGATTTTCGGCATGATTCCAATACTTTCCCAATGCATTACCATGTATTACAGGGAAAGTAAAAAATCTGATGTGGGCAGCACATGACTTTCCCTGCAGACTAATATCCATGTTCTCTTTATTTTAATTAAATTTATTTCACTTTTAATTCAATTTTCGTTCTCATTCGGTAACCGGACTTATTTTCAAAGGTGGCGTAGAGAAAATACGAAAAACTAAAATTTCTCGAGAACGGCTAGTCCTAATGTAATGGGGTTGGTCTTATTCTTTTCTTCGCTAAAAATTACGTATTAAACAAGCATTTAATGGATATATTTGAGCATACGTAGTTCTTTAGTTTAGATTTGGACGATTTTTGCGGGCCATTCTGCAAAAAAAGGCGGGTTATTTTTTTCTGAATCGTACCAAAATCTAATCAGCACCAGGGTGACCTATACGTGACTCATCTACCGAATTTTGTGAAATTCGGTCCATTAGTTTTTCAGCTACAGTGGACACAAGCTTTTGCGAGCCATTTCACAAAAAAGGCGGGTTCTTTTATTCTGAATCGTACCCAAAAGTAATCAGCACCAGCCCCGGCCACAAGTGACTTACCTACAAAATTTTGTGAAATTCGGTCCATTAGTTTTTTAGTTAGAGTGGATATAAAATCTGCACAGACAGACACACAGACACACAGACAGACACACACACAAACACACAGACAGACAGACACACACACAGACGTCGCGCTAAAAATGGTTTTGTCGTATTCTAGAGGTCTCGAAACGTGTAGATCCGCCGAAAACTCGAGTGCGATTTTCGGCATGATTCCAATACTTTCCCTATACATTACCATGTATTGCAGGGAAAGTAAAATGAGTCCAATATCGTTTTAGTATGGGATGTAATATGCAATGAAATGCTCCAAAATTCTACATTGTTGTAAAGTTAAAAATCTGATGTGAGCAGCACATGACTTTCCCTGCAGACTTATATTAAAGTTCTCTTTATTTTAATTAAATTTATTTCACTTTTAATTCAATTTTCGTTCTCATTCGGTAACCGGGCTTATTTTCAAAGGTGGAGTAGAGAAAGTACGAAAAACTAAAATATCTCGAGAATGGCTAGTCCTAGTTTAATAGGGTTGGTCTTATTCTTTTCGTCGTTAACAATTACGTATTAAACGAGCATTTAATGGATATATTTGAGTATACCTAGTTCTTTAGTTTAGATTTTGACGATTTTTGCGGGCTATTTTGCAAATAAAGGCAGGTTATTTTTTCCCGAATCGTACCAAAATCTAATCAGCACCATGGTAACCCACAAGTGACTCATCTCCCGAATTTTGTGAAACTCGGTCCAGTAGTTTTTCAGTTAGAGTGGATACAAGCTTTTGCGGGCCATTTCGCAAAAAAAGGCGGGTTCTTTTATTCCGAATCGTACCCAAAACCAAACCGCACCAGCCCCGGACACAAGTGACTTACCTACAAAATTTTGTGAAATTCGGTCCATTAGTTTTGTAGTTAGAGTTTATACAAAATCTGCACAGACAGACACAGACACACAGACAGACACACAGACACACACACAGACGTCACGCTAAAAATGGTTTTTTCGTATTCTAGAGGTCTCGAAACGTGTAGATCCGTCGAAAACTCGAGTTGTGATTTTCGGCATGATTCCAATACTTTCCCTATACATTACCATGTATTGCAGGGAAATTAAAAATCTGATGTGGACAGCACATGACTTTCCCTGCAGACTTATATCCACGTTCTATTTATTTCAATTAAATGTAATTCACTTTTAATTCAATTTTCGTTCTCATTTGATAACTGGACTTATTTTCAAAGGTGGGGTAGAAAAATACGAAAAAAACTAATATATCTCGAGAACGGCTAGTCCTAGTGTAATGGGGTTGGTCTTATTCTTTTCTTCGTTAAAAATTACGCATTAAACCAGCATTTAATGGATTTATTTGAGCATACGTAGCTTTTTAGTTTAGATTTTGGCAATTTTTTCGGGCCATTCTACAAAAAAGGCAGGTTATTTTTTTCTGAATCGTACCAAAATCTAATCAGCACCAGGGTGACCTATACGTGACTCATCTACCGAATTTTGTGAAATTCGGTCCATTAGTTTTTCAGCTACAGTGGATACAAGCTTTTGCGGGCCATTTCGCAAAAAAAGGCGGGTTCTTTTATTCCGATTCGTACCCAAAACTAATCACCACCAGCCCCGCCCACAAGTGACGTACCTACAAAATTTTGTGAATTCGGTCCATTAGTTTTTTAGTTAGAGTGGATACAAAATCTGCACAGACAGACAGACACACAGACACACAGACACACACACAGACGTCACGTTAAAAATGGAATTTTCGTATTCTAGAGGTCTCGAAACGTGTAGATCCGTCGAAAACTCGAGTTGCGATTTTCGGCATGAATCCAATACTTTCCCTATACATTACCATGTATTGCAGGGAAAGTAAAAATCTGATGTGGGCAGCACATGACTTTCCCTGCAGACTTATATCCACGTTCTCATTATTTTAATTACATTTATTTCACTTTTATTCACTTTCCCTATACATTACCATGTATTGCAGGGAAATTAAAAATCTGATGTGGACAGCACATGACTTTCCCTGCAGACTTATATCCACGTTCTATTTATTTCAATTAAATGTAATTCACTTTTAATTCAATTTTCGTTCTCATTTGATAACTGGACTTATTTTCAAAGGTGGGGTAGAAAAATACGAAAAAAACTAATATATCTCGAGAACGGCTAGTCCTAGTGTAATGGGGTTGGTCTTATTCTTTTCTTCGTTAAAAATTACGCATTAAACCAGCATTTAATGGATTTATTTGAGCATACGTAGCTTTTTAGTTTAGATTTTGGCAATTTTTTCGGGCCATTCTACAAAAAAGGCAGGTTATTTTTTTCTGAATCGTACCAAAATCTAATCAGCACCAGGGTGACCTATACGTGACTCATCTACCGAATTTTGTGAAATTCGGTCCATTAGTTTTTCAGCTACAGTGGATACAAGCTTTTGCGGGCCATTTCGCAAAAAAAGGCGGGTTCTTTTATTCCGATTCGTACCCAAAACTAATCACCACCAGCCCCGCCCACAAGTGACGTACCTACAAAATTTTGTGAATTCGGTCCATTAGTTTTTTAGTTAGAGTGGATACAAAATCTGCACAGACAGACAGACACACAGACACACAGACACACACACAGACGTCACGTTAAAAATGGAATTTTCGTATTCTAGAGGTCTCGAAACGTGTAGATCCGTCGAAAACTCGAGTTGCGATTTTCGGCATGAATCCAATACTTTCCCTATACATTACCATGTATTGCAGGGAAAGTAAAAATCTGATGTGGGCAGCACATGACTTTCCCTGCAGACTTATATCCACGTTCTCATTATTTTAATTACATTTATTTCACTTTTATTCACTTTCCCTATACATTACCATGTATTGCAGGGAAATTAAAAATCTGATGTGGACAGCACATGACTTTCCCTGCAGACTTATATCCACGTTCTATTTATTTCAATTAAATGTAATTCACTTTTAATTCAATTTTCGTTCTCATTTGATAACTGGACTTATTTTCAAAGGTGGGGTAGAAAAATACGAAAAAAACTAATATATCTCGAGAACGGCTAGTCCTAGTGTAATGGGGTTGGTCTTATTCTTTTCTTCGTTAAAAATTACGCATTAAACCAGCATTTAATGGATTTATTTGAGCATACGTAGCTTTTTAGTTTAGATTTTGGCAATTTTTTCGGGCCATTCTACAAAAAAGGCAGGTTATTTTTTTCTGAATCGTACCAAAATCTAATCAGCACCAGGGTGACCTATACGTGACTCATCTACCGAATTTTGTGAAATTCGGTCCATTAGTTTTTCAGCTACAGTGGATACAAGCTTTTGCGGGCCATTTCGCAAAAAAAGGCGGGTTCTTTTATTCCGATTCGTACCCAAAACTAATCAGCACCAGCCCCGCCCACAAGTGACGTACCTACAAAATTTTGTGAAATTCGGTCCATTAGTTTTTTAGTTAGAGTGGATACAAAATCTGCACAGACAGACAGACACACAGACACACAGACAGACAGACACACAGACACACAGACACACACACAGACGTCACGTTAAAAATGGAATTTTCGTATTCTAGAGGTCTCGAAACGTGTAGATCCGTCGAAAACTCGAGTTGCGATTTCAGGCATGAATCCAATACTTTCCCTATACATTACCATGTATTGCAGGGAAAGTAAAAATCTGATGTGGGCAGCACATGACTTTCCCTGCAGACTTATATCCACGTTCTCTTTATTTTAATTACATTTATTTCACTTTTATTCAATTTTCGTTCTCATTCGGTAACCGGGCTTATTTTCAAAGGTGGCGTAGGGAAAGTACGAAAAACTAAAATATCTCGAGAACGGCTAGTCCTAGTGTAATGGGGTTGGTCTTATTCTTTTCGTCGTTAAACATTACGTATTAAACGGGCATTTTATGGATATATCTGAGTATACCTAGTTCTTTAGTTTAGATTTTGAAGATTTTTGCGGGCCGTTTTGCAAAAAAAGGCAGGTTATTTTTTTCCGAATCGTACCAAAATCTAATCAGCATCAGAGTGACCTATACGTGACTTATCTACCGAATTTTGTGAAATTCGGTCCATTAGTTTTTCAGCTAGAGTGGATACAAGCTTTTGCGGGCCATTTCGCAAAAAATTCGTTAAAAATTAATTTCGTTAAAAATTACGTATTAAACAAGCATTTTATGGATATATTTGAGCATACGTAGTTTTTTATTTTAGATTTTGACGATTTTTGCGGGCCATTTTGCAAAAAAAGGCAGGTTATTTTTTTCCAAATCATACCAAAATCTAATCAGCACCAGAGTGTCCCACAAGTGACTTACCTACCGAATTTTGTGGAATTCGGTCCATTAGTTTTTCAGCTAGAGTGGATAAAAGCTTTTGCGGGCCATTTCGCAAAAAAGGCGGGTTCTTTTATCTCGAATCGTACCCAAAACTAATCAGCACCAGATTCGCCCACAAGTGACTTACCTACCAAATTTTATGAAATTCGGTCAATTACTTTTTTAGTTAGAAGGGATTCAAAATCTGCACAGACAGACACACAGACAGACAGAATCACAGACACACAGACAGACAGACACACAGACGCACAGACAGACAGACAAACACACAGACGTCACGCTAAAAATAGTTTTTTCGTATACTAGAGGTCTCGAAACGTGTAGATCCGTCGAAAACTCGAGTTGCGATTTTCGACATGATTCCAATTCTTTCCCTATACATTACCATGTATTGCAGGGAAAGTAAAAATCTGATGTGGGCAGCACATGACTTTCCCTGCAGACTTATATTAACGTTCTCTTTATTTTAACTAAATTTATATCACTTTTAATTCAATTTTCGTTCTCATTCGGTAACCGGGCTTATTTTCAAAGGTGGCGTAGGGAAAGTACGAAAAACTAAAATATCTCGAGAACGGCTAATCCTAGTGTAATGGGGTTGGTCTTATTCTTTTCGTCGTTAAAAATTACGTATTAAATCAGCATTTAATGGATATATTTGAGTATACCCAGTTCTTTAGTTTAGATTTGGACGATTTTTGCGGGCCATTTTGCAAAAAAAGGGAGGTCATTTTTTCCCGAATCGTACCAAAATCTAATCAGCACCAAGGTAACCCAGAAGTGACTCATCTACCGAATTTTGTGAAATTCGGTCCATCAGTTTTTCAGTTAGAGTGGATACAAGCTTTTGCGGGCCATTTCGCAAAAAAAGGCGGGTTCTTTTATTCCGAATCGTACCCAAAACCAAACCGCACCAGCCCCGGACACAAGTGACTTACCTACAAAATTTTGTGAAATTCGGTCCATTAGTTTTGTAGTTAGAGTTTATACAAAATCTGCACAGACAGACACAGACACACAGACAGACACACAGACACACACACAGACGTCACGCTAAAAATGGTTTTTTCGTATTCTAGAGGTCTCGAAACGTGTAGATCCGTCGAAAACTCGAGTTGTGATTTTCGGCATGATTCCAATACTTTCCCTATACATTACCATGTATTGCAGGGAAATTAAAAATCTGATGTGGACAGCACATGACTTTCCCTGCAGACTTATATCCACGTTCTATTTATTTCAATTAAATGTAATTCACTTTTAATTCAATTTTCGTTCTCATTTGATAACTGGACTTATTTTCAAAGGTGGGGTAGAAAAATACGAAAAAAACTAATATATCTCGAGAACGGCTAGTCCTAGTGTAATGGGGTTGGTCTTATTCTTTTCTTCGTTAAAAATTACGCATTAAACCAGCATTTAATGGATTTATTTGAGCATACGTAGCTTTTTAGTTTAGATTTTGGCAATTTTTTCGGGCCATTCTACAAAAAAGGCAGGTTATTTTTTTCTGAATCGTACCAAAATCTAATCAGCACCAGGGTGACCTATACGTGACTCATCTACCGAATTTTGTGAAATTCGGTCCATTAGTTTTTCAGCTACAGTGGATACAAGCTTTTGCGGGCCATTTCGCAAAAAAAAGCGGGTTCTTTTATTCCGATTCGTACCCAAAACTAATCAGCACCAGCCCCGCCCACAAGTGACGTACCTACAAAATTTTGTGAAATTCGGTCCATTAGTTTTTTAGTTAGAGTGGATACAAAATCTGCACAGACAGACAGACACACAGACACACAGACAGACAGACACACAGACACACAGACACACACACAGACGTCACGTTAAAAATGGAATTTTCGTATTCTAGAGGTCTCGAAACGTGTAGATCCGTCGAAAACTCGAGTTGCGATTTTCGGCATGAATCCAATACTTTCCCTATACATTACCATGTATTGCAGGGAAAGTAAAAATCTGATGTGGGCAGCACATGACTTTCCCTGCAGACTTATATCCACGTTCTCTTTATTTTAATTACATTTATTTCACTTTTATTCAATTTTCGTTCTCATTCGGTAACCGGGCTTATTTTCAAAGGTGGCGTAGGGAAAGTACGAAAAACTAAAATATCTCGAGAACGGCTAGTCCTAGTGTAATGGGGTTGGTCTTATTCTTTTCGTCGTTAAACATTACGTATTAAACGGGCATTTTATGGATATATCTGAGTATACCTAGTTCTTTAGTTTAGATTTTGAAGATTTTTGCGGGCCGTTTTGCAAAAAAAGGCAGGTTATTTTTTTCCGAATCGTACGAAAATCTAATCAGCACCAGAGTGACCTATACGTGACTTATCTACCGAATTTTGTGAAATTCGGTCCATTAGTTTTTCAGCTAGAGTGGATACAAGCTTTTGCGGGCCATTTCGCAAAAAAATGCGGGTTCTTTTATTCCGAATCGTACCCAAAACTAATCAGCACCAGCCCCGCCCACAAGTGACTTACCTACCAAATTTTGTGAAATTCGGTCCATTAGTTTTTTAGTTACAGTGGATACAAAATCTGCACAGACAGACAGACACACAGACAGACAGACAGACAGACACACAGACAGACAGACAGACAGACAGACACACAGACAGACAGACAGACACACGCACAGACGTCACGCTAAAAATGGTTTTTTCGTATTCTAGAGGTCTCGAGAGGTTTCGTATTCTAGAGGTCTCGTGTAGATCCGTCGAAAACTCGAGTTGTGATTTTCGGCATGATTCCAATACTTTCCCTATACATTACCATGTATTGCAGGGAAATTAAAAATCTGATGTGGACAGCACATGACTTTCCCTGCAGACTTATATCCACGTTCTATTTATTTCAATTAAATGTAATTCACTTTTAATTCAATTTTCGTTCTCATTTGATAACTGGACTTATTTTCAAAGGTGGGGTAGAAAAATACGAAAAAAACTAATATATCTCGGGAACGGCTAGTCCTAGTGTAATGGGGTTGGTCTTATTCTTTTCTTCGTTAAAAATTACGCATTAAACCAGCATTTAATGGATTTATTTGAGCATACGTAGCTTTTTAGTTTAGATTTTGGCAATTTTTTCGGGCCATTCTACAAAAAAGGCAGGTTATTTTTTTCTGAATCGTACCAAAATCTAATCAGCACCAGGGTGACCTATACGTGACTCATCTACCGAATTTTGTGAAATTCGGTCCATTAGTTTTTCAGCTACAGTGGATACAAGCTTTTGCGGGCCATTTCGCAAAAAAAGGCGGGTTCTTTTATTCCGATTCGTACCCAAAACTAATCAGCACCAGCCCCGCCCACAAGTGACGTACCTACAAAATTTTGTGAAATTCGGTCCATTAGTTTTTTAGTTAGAGTGGATACAAAATCTGCACAGACAGACAGACACACAGACACACAGACAGACAGACACACAGACACACAGACACACACACAGACGTCACGTTAAAAATGGAATTTTCGTATTCTAGAGGTCTCGAAACGTGTAGATCCGTCGAAAACTCGAGTTGCGATTTTCGGCATGAATCCAATACTTTCCCTATACATTACCATGTATTGCAGGGAAAGTAAAAATCTGATGTGGGCAGCACATGACTTTCCCTGCAGACTTATATCCACGTTCTCTTTATTTTAATTACATTTATTTCACTTTTATTCAATTTTCGTTCTCATTCGGTAACCGGGCTTATTTTCAAAGGTGGCGTAGGGAAAGTACGAAAAACTAAAATATCTCGAGAACGGCTAGTCCTAGTGTAATGGGGTTGGTCTTATTCTTTTCGTCGTTAAACATTACGTATTAAACGGGCATTTTATGGATATATCTGAGTATACCTAGTTCTTTAGTTTAGATTTTGAAGATTTTTGCGGGCCGTTTTGCAAAAAAAGGCAGGTTATTTTTTTCCGAATCGTACCAAAATCTAATCAGCACCAGAGTGACCTATACGTGACTTATCTACCGAATTTTGTGAAATTCGGTCCATTAGTTTTTCAGCTAGAGTGGATACAAGCTTTTGCGGGCCATTTCGCAAAAAAATGCGGGTTCTTTTATTCCGAATCGTACCCAAAACTAATCAGCACCAGCCCCGCCCACAAGTGACTTACCTACCAAATTTTGTGAAATTCGGTCCATTAGTTTTTTAGTTACAGTGGATACAAAATCTGCACAGACAGACAGACACACAGACAGACAGACAGACAGACAGACACACAGACAGACAGACAGACACACGCACAGACGTCACGCTAAAAATGGTTTTTTCGTATTCTAGAGGTCTCGAAACGTGTAGATCCGTCGAAAACTCGAGTTGTGATTTTCGGTATGATTCCAATACTTTCCCTATACATTACCATGTATTGCAGGGAAAGTAAAAATGAATCCAATATCTGGCCTTGTTTCCAATATCTGAAGTTACTCAACGTAGAACCCCAGAATACTGCTTTTTATATCTAGATAATTTATTAAACACTCTATATTCATTATTGATTAATAATTTAAAGTAATACGAGTATTATAGATTTATGTGTAAGTACTGGCGTTCATAATGGAAGAGAACAGTACGTAATGCTATAAAAGTTTAATAAAGCTTAATGCAACTTTATAAGACCACACTTTTCTGTGAAATTATATAGATACAGATAGAATTATATAAATACATCTTCTTTAATTCATATACTTCCAACAACACTTCCCAGTCAACAAAATTGTATCGTATAATGACATCGTATACGCAATATGTAAATCTTGTATATAATTAATTCTGCCTTTTGTAATACCTCATGGATCTCAGAAGTCTTTAGCTGTATTAATATAATATGTTTTCCGTTTGAACACACTCCATTGTAATAGGATTAATTCAGTTCCATAATCCACGATTATTTGAAGTAATTTCCAAGATCAGCAGAAGATATATGTATTCAGCCGTGAACATCGCTTTGAACAACGCTGTGATTCAACGCGCTGAATTGAACTGGGTATTATACAATTTAAGGCATTTAAGTTGATCTCCAATTAGTGACGTAATAAAAAAAGGTTTTACTGATTATTATCAGAAAAATGTATGTATTGTAATCACTTGTTCATCTCATACTTTTACATTCATTACTCATATCACTTTTATTTAAGCTTACCATTTGTTTTGTACATTGAGATATTTAAAGTGGGCGTCTTCTCAGTAACTTCTGCAGCGAAATACTTAATTTCATCCGTAAAGCAAGGGAGATTAATTGGAATTCAATAATTGGACATTTTTAATTTTTATTTATTTTCCATGAACAACTCTATACGTGTAATATGTACATTAAATGAGCTTAATATCCTAAATGAGCTTAATAATTGATTTTGCGCTAAAATGCTAATATTATACTCGAGAGGGCAGATGCATTTTTCGTTATTTTAAATATAATTGAAGTGGCTTGAGGTGGTGACCAGAATTTAAATACGAATATCGATCTGATCACTTAACGTATTACGTATTTCGACGTACCATATCATATCGTGGATGTACTTCCAGGATGCAACAATGAGTCCATCAGGATTGTAATGCTTTCATTTAGAAGCATAAATGCAAACAGGAACAATTTGCAGTTAATAAAACTATAGATATCTTTTAAGATTACAAAACAACTGTTAAGTATGTCATGGAGCGTTTTGCCAACTCACTAAAGCAAAGGCGCACCAGACAAAGCAAAGGAAGGTGAAACCGTATAGTGGATTTTTAACATAGCAATCAAAACATTTAAATTTACCCAAGCAAAATTCTCTCTCAGTCTAACAGAATTGTTTGTTAGATGACATGCAGTGAATAGCAGAGGAATTAAAGGCATTTCAAATAAATCAGATGCAAAGTAAAAATCAAAATATTATTTATTTAAAAATCACATTTAAGTATCTTAACTTTAAGATCAATTTATCAATTCCAGAGCTTCTAAAAATTAAATCACTTCTAATATTTGCTCTGTTCAAAATCAGAAATATCATATTAATATATGAGTTTACAGTTATTATAACATTATATTCTATCAACATTTTAGCACACAATCAAATTTCACACGTTAAATATTACTTTACCACATCTGTGCCCGCAGAATTCTCGAACAAGGATCTTTAATTAGAAATCGAAACGAGTGCCGAAAACGAGTCACATTGCACAACATCACGGAAAAACTTAGTTCAAATGCACGAACTTTATCCGTCAATTAATTTCCAAAGTACAGGACTTTCATTCTCAGCTCCAAAGGAGAAGAACCGTTAAGACTAGGCATGGTAGCTAACTACTTGGTTCATAAGCACTTCCTGAAATATAAAAAAAGGAATATTAATTTTAGGTTTATGGATTTAATTCCTTCGATCTTCTTCTTTCAAATTTTGCTTCCATTGCCGAAAAAGTAAGATAAATGTTCACTGAACAAAAACGTCTTCCTCTCAGACTTAGCCATTAGGCCTAAGCCTTTGTCTTAAGTTTTTAAGACAGACTTTCACGGGGCGACCACACAGGTCCAAATCCAGGCGAAATCTACCCGAGCCTCTCTCGACTCCAACAAGCGCTCCTCCAAACTTCTCCTCCAACGCCGCTTCCCAATGGCCGAAACAGCCCACGTGACAGGCGCACTTTCAAACATTACATAATCCACCGCAGACGCTCAGTCGGAGAACTCCAACCGACGGCGACCAAAAGCAACTTTCCCATGCATTTTCAATGCAGACAAGTCCTAGCAAAAGACCGAACAGGCACAGAGCGAAAAGAAGGGTTTTTCTTTTAGAAAAACAGAAACGCTCATGGCGCTCAAAAAGCGACATGACAAGTACGAGAAACAGCAATTACATGTTAACACTCACACTAACTCACAGAATAGCCGAATCTATTATCAAAACACTGACGGATCTCACAATTCAATTTGGCTCGTTTTACGCCAAATGAACTATGACTCTCTTATTCTAGAAAGAGGTCGCATCATCGAAACGAAAGGATAAATCTAGAAAGATCTAGTATCTTAGGAAACTAGTTAAAACTTTCAAGTTGGCGACATAT
Organism: Amaurobius ferox; assembly: GCA_951213105.1. Taxonomy (NCBI): domain Eukaryota; kingdom Metazoa; phylum Arthropoda; class Arachnida; order Araneae; family Amaurobiidae; genus Amaurobius; species Amaurobius ferox. The sequence goes on along the minus strand of OX578135.1, from coordinate 64,684,318 downwards.
TGCTGAATCTGGTGTTAAAGTCCCAAAAATGTCTGTCCGGCAAAGCAACCCTACTTTTACATAATAGTGATGGTTGCCTGTTTCTTTTTGGTGAGGAAGTAAAGTGCCGTGAAGCATGTTACGTATTCGCAACAGTATAAAGAATTCGGCACATATTAAGCATTTACAACGTTGCCTGCTGACATTTCACCAGCTCTTCTGACACTTAATATCTTTACTGTCTAGCAACAGTTTGGGTTCTTATTTTTTTCAACTAAACCAAAATCATCTTCTCCTCTGAATGTGTGATATTTTTTTGTATTTTTAGACGATCAAGCTGCATTTTTCAAAAACCTGCGCTTTTTCCTTGATTGGCCCTCAGTTACGGCTGATGAACCCACCTTTTCGACTCGAGTGGTAGATTTGTCGATTCAATGTGGCGTGAGAAATTACGTTGAATTCACAGATGTTGTTTTTCTTTTTGGTCGTATTTGTTGTGATTATTTGTGTTGTTATCGTTTATTCATTTGTTGTATTTTTCGCTCATACGTATTTTGCTAAAGGTAAAGACATCAGGCAGAGATATCAGGTGTACAGATTCTTGAGAAAGAGATCATATACATTACAAATTTCATGAGAGGGCATAAATTAAATAGCACCAAATATTAGACAATTTACTCTGAATCCGATAATCTAATGCTGCAGGACGTTTGTCGAGAGTGAATTCCATATCATGCAAGAAAAAGTTAAAAGAAAATAGCAAAATTTTCTTTTATTTTTTACAGGTCACGAAACAATAATTTATTCCGGCAAGAAGGGAATTTTGGCATAAAAATAATTGTATATATGTCAGGTTTTCCATGTGAAAAAATATATCATATGAGCGGTTGCAGATATAAAAGATTCATGTGAAATATAAATGGATTGCGTCCAAAATATTTTTCGAAAAAGTATTTTTTCTCTAGAGCAAATATGTCCTTCTAATGTAGAATAAAATGTTTATTAACCATTTAGCACCACGCTCCAACTATCAACATCTGATTTGGAATGAAATATTTTGATACTGTTAAGTCAGTAATCCCATTATTCCAAGACAGTTTTATTCATTGCTAGCTGTACGTCCGACAATCTTACGAAATGTATAATATAAAGAAACGTGATTCACAATTTGCGGTGGATTTCTAATATTTGGAGTTTTCTCTTTAATTTTATAAGAATTCTCACTAAAGGAAAGAAACGAATTTGGCCTTATTGAGATAATAAACAGACAGGCGGAATCACAACTTATAATTTCAAAATTAAATAATAGCGTTTTTTACAAACAACGCCACTGGTCGTATTTTTAGATGTAGTATTGATGAAAGATATTTCATTATGTCCCTTGAACAGACAGTCTAATTATTTGAAACTACACTGAGTATGCAATTCAATCCAAGTTTCATGTTTTTTCGGCGACTGTGCGTATTTTTAAACTCATATTGTAAAAAAATGAGAAATACTAAAATATCTCAGTCATAGAGTAATGAAGTTGGTTTTATACTTTTCGACGTCAAAAATTACATATAAAACCAGCATTTAATTGATAAATTTTTGTATGTGCATTCTTTAATTTTAGATTTGACGAATTTTGCAGGTCATATAGTAAATATAGAGGGTTCTTTCTCCGAATCGTACCAAAATAAAATCAGGAGCAGGGTAACCCACAAGTGAAATACCTACCGAATTTCATGCACATATATACACAGCCATCGCTGGAGTCGATATGTATATATACATTGCAGAGATATGCACAGACATGACTCTAAAAATGAATTTTTGTAGTCTGGAGTACTCAAACTGTGCGGGTCCGTCAAATGCTCGAGTTGCAGTTTTCGGCACAATTTTAATACTTCCTCTATACATTGTCATTCAGTAAAAGTAAAAAACTGATGTGGGTAGCACATGACCTTCCCTGCAGATTCAAATTCATTTTTCCTTTACTTCTTTAATAATTCAGTGAATTGAGTTTAATTGTACAAAATAACACTAAATTTGCATTTTTAATTCAATTTCTGTTTTTATTTGGGAATTGGGCATTTTCCAAAGGCGGCATAACAAAAATGCGAAAAATCTCAAATATATCGAGAACGGTTAGTCATAGAGAATTAGAGTTGCTCTTATTCGTTTCCTCCTTAAAATTTACGTATAAAACAAGCATTTAATTGATACATTTGAACATATGTAGTTTTTTTAAAGATTTTTGCCGGCCATTTCATGAAAAACGGCATGTTGTCCTTTTCCGAATTGTACAACAATCTAATCAGCACTAGGGTAACAAACAGACGACTTATCTACCAAATTTTGTGAAATTCGGTCCATTAGTTTTGAGATAGCGTGGATACAAACAATTGTTGCAGGCCATTTCGCAAAAAAAATACAGTTTTTTTTTATCCCGAATCGTAACAGAATCTAATCAGCACCAGGATCTGCCATAAGTAACTTACCTATCAAATTTTATGAAATTCGGTCATTTTGTTATTGAGTTAGAGTGGATACAAATATTGCACAGACAGACGCACAGACACAGAGAAAGACAAGCGTGACAGACAGACAGAGGCACACACACACACAGACGTCAGGCTACAAATATTTTTTTCGTATTCTAGAGGTCTCGAAACGTGTAGATCCGTCGAAAACGCAAGTTGCGATTTTCGGTATGCTTCCAATTCTTTCCCTATACATTACAATGCATTGCAGGGAAAGTAAAATCAGATCGAAGTTTTCTAGGAGATTTCGAAATTTTTATTTTAAAAAATACCTTGCAGTATTTCTAAAGAGTTTCTCCTTTTCAAGTTTACATCAGGTCAGTAACGCAAATGAAGTGAATTGAATAACTTGGAATTTTAAAAAAAGAGTTGGAATCTTTGAAGGAAAAGGAACCCTAATAGTGTTTTACTATAATTGTAAAGTTAGAATTTTTTTCCGTAACGAAACGCAAAACTTTCCTATCTAACTCGTTTTAAAAGGTATTTCTTCAAAGCTCAAACACCGAACTTTTATCCACAAAATATTTTTTGAGAACTGCAGTGCCCGTATCTGTGTCCGACTGGTTTACTCTGTGGCTTTTAGATCTATAAAGGCCGAGTTTGAATCCTAAGTACTGCTGGAGAGATTTGTTTATGCACACATAATCTTACTGGTTTGAAATCTTCATTAAATTCTAGATTCCGGCACAACACTAAGCTGTGGATATAGATTTCGGGCAAAGTTGCAATCGTGTACATAAAATGAAGAAATTTAGCTCCATAAAAGCCACAAGCATAGATCTAAGTTAGTTTTCGAGTTGACTTCGTTACGTAACTAGAAAACATTTTGCATCCTGCAGGAATTCTGAACATATTTTTACTGCGTATACAAATATATAAGTATGTGTACTAGATATAAGTCCAGTTATGTATGGTGTAGGGAATGAGACATGCATGTGCCCGTGTTGTACATTTTATAATTTTTCCATGGATTCTTATACAATTTTAAAATAATAATAAAAAGCTAATGTGGGCAGCACACATGACTTTCCATGCAGATTTATATACCCTTTATTTTTATTTTAATTAAATTTAACTCACTTTTAATACAATTTTCGTTCTCATTTGGTAACTGGACTCATTTTCAAAGGTGGCGTAGAGAAAAAACTAAAATATCTCGAAAATGGCTAGTCCTAGTGTAATAGGATTGATCTTATTATTTTCTTCGCTAAAAATTACGTATAAAAATAGCATTTAATGGATATATTTGAGCATACGTTGTTTTTAATTTAGATTTTGAAGATTTTTGCGGACCATTTTGCAAAACAAAAGCAGGTTGTTCTTTTCCAAATCGTATCAAAATCTAATCAGCACCAGAGTATCCTACAAGTAACTTATCTACCAAATTTTGTGAAATTTGGTCAATTAGTATTTTAGCTATAGTGGATACATTAAATTTTTACGGACCATTCCGCAAAAAAGGCGGGTCCTATTTTTACGAATCCTACCAAAAAACTAATCAGCACCAGGGTCTCACCCAAGTGGCTTACCTACCAAATTTTATGAAATTCGGTCCATTAGTTTTTTAGTTAGAGTGGATACGTACATTGCACAGACACACAGACACACAGACAGACACACACACAGACGTCACGTTAAAAATAGTTTTTTCGTATTCTAGAGCTCTCGAAACGTATAGATTCGCCGAAAACTCGAATTGCGATTTTCGGCATGATTCCAATATTTTCCCTATACATTACCATGTATTGCAGGGAAAGTAAAAATAGACAGATATATTTTGATCAAATAAAAAAAATATGAAATGAAAAAAAATAGGAAATAGTACTGAATTATTAGATTTGCAATGTTTAATATCGATATGAGTACATTTTTAACAGTTACACTCCATACAAACGGGCCAAACGATTGTGTTGAGCATGGATACTCTTGAAAACATTAAAGCAAAATGAAGCGATAATGTTCACCTATATACATTATCTAAAAAAGAAACGAATTCTAGTCTGTTTTTCTATCTAATAACGAAGCATCGTCATTTGTTATAATCATCACTATTTTGCCTACGACATTATTATTCAACCTATCAGCTTGAAAATCAATGTCAATCTAAATTTTGTATACATAAATCGATATGCAAAGTTCGGTATTGATTGGAACATGTGTTCAAAATTTAAATACGCTCTCAATTAGTCACATGGTTAAGCTGCAGATATATTTGCATATTTTGTTTGCGCGTAGTTATACGCTTGTATGATATACATGGTGTCAAGGAAGTCTAACTCGAGAAGTACTATTGTAACCGAATATTTTATACAGGTGTATATGATCAGCATAAGGCAATTTCATAAGGACTGACCCTCCTTTTTTGGGGGGTTTAATATGCTATCTTGATTCCAGTGAGAGATAGGGAAAAATCAGTTAAAGTTATAGAACGTTGCAAAACTAGCCTTTTCACACCTCCTGCAGAGGATGGAAAGTAATAACGATAATCAGTGTATATGAATTAGTATCTCCGCTAAAAACGAACATTTTAACAATGCGGCAGAATAAAATTGAGTTTGTTATAGACAGAATGCAAAATGTTTGCCTTCAGCAACGATGCATGCTTTCAGACATGTAATAAAATATCTCCACGTGTTTTCCAATGTCGCTACGTTTACACTCTTGCACGCAGATTAATACAATTGTCTTTTTTAAAATAATTACTTAGAGCTGTTTGCATATGTTGTTGTGGGACGAAAAATTTTAGAACAAAATTTGCAACGTTCTATAGCTTTCTTTTTTTACTTTTCCTCCTATCTCTAGAAGGAAGCGAGGCAATCCCACGAACCACCCTGAAATCAGATGAGTCCATTAAAGTTTTATCAGTGTTGTGTCATAAGGATTTTCTATAATTCTGTATAAAATATCTAATAACCCTAATACATCTTGAGTTATTGTCCTGGTTCATGACTTTCCTTGATACCTTTAATTATTAAAAACCAAGTGAATTTATGTCCCAGACTAAATACCACGGCAAACACTCAATAGCAATTTGTTACAAGTTCTATTAATTATTACTGCTTTATACATAATACCTTAAGGATTATTGTAATCTATAGTTACATTTATAGAAGTCACGTTTTCAGCATTAGATTGTATTCTGATTAGCTAAGAGAAATTATATATCCCCATGATATTTGAATTAATCGCGTTGAATCCCATTCCAGGCAGAACTTTGAATATTAATATAAACGATGTATAATAATATATTTTATTTTATAAAAACTAAATATTGCTTCAACACATCACTTTCCTGAAACATAAAAAGGGAATATTTTCGGAAACAATTGCATAAAATTAGAGCTTTCTTGCAACTAGATCTCGCTGAAAATCTATAGACATTTTGCAGTTACTGACTAAATATAAATACCAAATTTTATAAAATTCACTTGTTTGATATCGGTTTGTGAACGCAAAATTGTTTTCGGAACTATTCATATCCTCGGAACTACTAATATACTCGGAACTATAAATATCCACGGAACTACTAACATCCACAGAACTATTAACTTCCTCGGAACTATTCCTTGAAACTACTAATATCGTCAGAACTACAAATTACCAGGGAGCTACTAATATCCTCGGAACTACCAATATCCTCAGAGAGTCTCAAATTGGTGTTAGCAATGGTGTAACTGTATTTTTGGTTAAAAATACGCACAATACATACACTGATTTGATGTCAATGAGAATATTAAATTTTTCATGATTTGTTTGCCAGTACAGTTAAAACAAAAGTAAAGTTCTTCGATTGGAAACTAGGTAAGATATCAGAGCTGTTATTATCTGTTAACTTAAAGCTCGTTGAAGTCTTTATTATTTAACTTTTTGTACCAAAATTCTGCTATTTCATTCCAAATTTCTTTCGAATTGTTCTATTTGTTGGAGAGCCATCGTGTCCACTAACTCACGTGCTTCACACAGGCATTACTAAAAATCTGATGTGACCAGCATATGACTTTAACTGCAGATTCAAATTCATTTTGTAAATATTTATTTCATTATGTATTAATTTAAGTTTAATTGCAGAAAATAATACGGATAATTTTGATTTTCTGGTATTATATACACTTTGTCTTTTTATTGCATCTTCGTTTCGCTTGGCAACTTAATTCACTTTAAATACTTCAGGTCCTTAAAATTCCAAAAAACTACAATATCTCGAGAATGGTTTATTCTACAGTCATGGGGCCAGACTCATTCGCTTAGTTGTCAAATTTTACCTGCAGAACAAGTACTTAATTGACATATCTCAACAATTTTAGTAATTTAATTCAGAATTTTACTAACTCTGCATGCCATTTCGCCAAAAAGGGTCGATTATACACTTCATAATCATATCAAAATCAAATCAGCATCAAGATAACCATCAGCGGACTTAACTACTATGTTTTCAGAAATTTTATTAAATATTTTTTTAACCACTATGAAAATCGTTTCCATTTCCTCAAAATAAAAAATACTATAACTCGAGAATGGTCCATCTTAGAGTAGTGAGATGGATCTTAATAATTTCGTCGATAAAAATTACGTATAAGACAAGCATTTAATTGATACATTTGAGCATATGTAATATTTTTTGGATTAAATATTTTAAAATTCCTGGCCATTCCGCAAAAAAAGCAGATTTCTTTTTCCGAACCGTACCAAAATCTAACCAACACCATAACAAAATCTAACCAACACCATAGTATCGCACAAGCGATTTACCCAACAAGTTTTGTGTAATTTGGGCAATTAGTTTGCTATCTAGAGTGGATACATAGAATTTTTGCGGTCATTTCGCCAAAAAAAGAAGGTTTCTTTTTACTGCATCGTACTCATTTTCTTTTTACTGCATCGTACTTTCTTTTTACTGCATCGTACTAAAATCCCATAAGCACCAGAATAACTCAAAAGTGACTTGTTTACCAAAGTTTGTGAAATTTGATCAAAGTTTGTGAAATTTGTTTTCCAGCTAGAGTGGATACAAACAATTTTTGCAGGCCATTTGGCAGAAAAAAGGCAGGTTCATTTATCCCGAATCATACCAAAAACTAATAAGCACCAGGGTCACACACAAGGGACATACGAAAAAAAAATTATGAAATTCAGTCCATTAGTTTTTAAGTTAGAATAGATACATGCATTGCACAGACAAACACACAGACAGACGGACACACAAACAAACGTCACGCTAATAATAGTGTTTTCGTATTCTAGGGCTCCCAAAACGTGTAGATCCGTCGAAAACTCGAGTTTCGATTTTCGGCATGATTGCAATACTTTCCCTACACATTACCATGCACTGCAGGGAAAGTAAAAATGATAAGTACTACACCGGAACTCACTGCGAAATCCTGTGTGCGGTTAGTTCTTCAGTGCAGGGAAGCGGCCTACGTTGTTAGAACGTCCTCGGAGAAGTGTGTATGAAGAAAAGCTAGGATCATTTAAAAAATCCAAGACATGGTTCATTTAAAAAAAATATAATTAATCAATGTATGGGTTTATGAAATTATTTTTTCTGGCATAGTCTGTGATATATAATCAGGAGCTGCTGTTAGAATAAAATAAGTATAATAAAAAAGATAATAAGGATAATAATAAAGATAATAAGCATAATCATAAAGATAATAAGGATAATAATCAGAATAAAATAAGGATATTAATGTAAAATAAGGATGACACGTAAATTTTCTTATACCGTAAAAAAAATCTGTTGTGGGCAGCACATGACTTTCCCTGCAGACTTATTTATATCCACGTTTTCTAGATTTTAATTAAATTTAATTCACTTTTAATTCAATTTTCGTTCTTATTTGGTAACTGGACTTATTTTCAAAGGTGGGTTAGAGAAAATACGAAAAAACTAATATATTTTGAGAACGGCTAGTCTTAGTGTAATGGGGTTGGCCTTATTCTTTTCTTCGTTAAAAATTACGTATTAAACAAGCATTTAATGTATATATTTGAGCATACGTAGTTTTTATTTTAGTTTATGGCGATTTTTGAGGGCAATTTTGCAAAAACACCAGATTATTTTTTTCCGAAGCATAACAAAATGTAATCAGTACCAGATTAGTCCACAAGCGACTTATTTACTGAATTTTGTGAAATTCGGTCCATTAGTTTTTCAGCTATAGTGGACACAGGCTTTTGCGGACCATTTGGCTTAAAAAGGCGAGTTCTTGTATCCCGAACTGTACCCAAAACTAATCAGCACCAGACTCGCCACAAGTGACTTATCTACCAAATTTTATGAAATTCGGTCAATTAGATTTTTAGTTACAGTGGATACAACATCTGCGCAGACAGACAGACAGACACACAGACAGACAGACAGACACACAGACAGACAGACACACAGCCACACAGACACACACACAGACGTCACGCTAAAAATAGTTTTTTCGTATTCTAGAGGTCTCGAAACGTGTAGATCCGTCGAAAACTCGAGTTGTGATTTTCGGCATGATTCCAATACTTTCCCTATACATTACCATGTATTGCAGGAAAAGTAAAAATGAGTCCAATATCTGGCTTTGTTTCCAGTATCTGAAGTTACTCAACGTAGAACCCCAGAATACTGCTTTTTATATATAGATAATTTATTAAACACTCTATATTCATTGTTGATTAATAATTTAAAGTATAATAAGAGTATTATTGATTTATGTGTAAGTACTGGCGTTCATAATTGAAGAGTACGTAATGCTATAAAAGTTTAATAAAGCTTAATGCAACTTTATAAGACCACACTTTTTTGTGAAATTATATAGATAAAGATAGAATTATATGAATACATCTTCTTTAATTCATATACTTCCAACAACACTTCCCAGTCAACAAAATTGTATCGTATAATGACATCGTATACGCAATATGTAAATCTTGTATATAATTAATTCTGCCTTTTGTAATACCTCATGGATCTCAGAAGTCTTTAGCTGTATTAATATAATATGTTTTCCGTTTGAACACACTCAATTGTAATATGATTAATTCAGTTCCATAATCCACGATTATTTGAAGTAATTTCCAAGATCAGCAGAAGATATATGTATTCAGCCGTGAACATCGCTTTGAACAACGCTGTGATTCAACGCGCTGAATTGAACTGGGTATTATACAATTTAAGGCATTTAAGTTGATCTCCAATTAGTGCCGTAATAAAAAAAGGTTTTACTGATTATTATCAGAAAAATGTATGTATTGTAATCACTTGTTAATCTCATACTTTTACATTCATTACTCATATCACTTTTATTTAAGCTTACCATTTGTTTTGTACACTGAGTTATTTAAAGTGGGCGTCTTCTCTGTAACTTCTGCAACGAAATACTTAATTGCATCCGTAAAGCAAGGGAGATGAATTGGAATTCAATAATTGGACATTTTTAATTAAACTAAATTATTTATTTATTTTCCATGAACAACACTATACGTGTAATATGTACATTAAATGAGCTTAATATCCTAAATGAGCTTAATAATTGATTTTGCGCTAAAATGCTAATATTATACTCGTCTAGAGGGCAGATGCAATTTTAGTTATTTTAAATATAATTGAAGTGGCTTGAGGTGATGACCAGAATTTAAATATGAATATCAATCTGAGCACTGTACGTATTACGTATTTCGACGTACCATATCATATCGTGGATGTACTTCCAGGATGCAACAATGAGTCCATCAGGATACATAACGCTTTCATTTAGAAGCATAAATGCAAACAGGAACAATTTGCAGTTAATAAAACTGTAGATATCTTTTAAGATTACAAAACAACTGCTAAGTACGAGAAACAGCAATTACATGTTAACACTCACACTAACTCACTGAATAGCGGAATCTATTATCAAAACACTGACGGATCTCACAATTCAATTTAGCTCGTTTTACGCCAAATGAACTATGACTCTCTTATTCTAGAAAGAGGTCGCATCTTCGAAACTAAAGGATAAATCTAGAAAGATCCAGTATCTTAGGAAACTAGTTAAAACTTCCAAGTTGGCGATATATTGCTAAATCTGGTGTTAAAGTCTCAAAAATGTCTGTCCGGCAAAGCAACCCTACTTTTACATAATAGTGATGGTTGCCTGTTTCTTTTTGGCGAGGAAGTAAAGTTCCGTGAAGCATGTTGCGTAGTCGCAACAGTATAAAGAATTCGGCACATATTAAGCATTTACAACGTTGCCTGCTGAGATTTCACCTGCTCTTCTGGCACTTAATATCTTTGCTGTCTAGCAACAGTTTGGGTTCCTATTTTCTTCAACTAAACCAAAATCATCTTCTCCTCTGAATGTGTGATATTTTTTTGTATTTTTAGACGATCAAGCTGCATTTTTCAAAAACCTGCGCTTTTTCCTTGATTGGCCCTCAGTTACGGCTGATGAACCCACCTTTTCGACTCGAGTGGTAGATTTGTCGATTCAATGTGGCGTGAGAAATTACGTTGAATTCACAGTTGTTGTTTTTCTTTTTGGTCGTATTTGTTGTGATTATTTGTGTTCTTATCGTTTATTCATTTGTTGTATTTTTCGCTCATACGTATTTTGCTAAAGGTAAAGACATCAGGCAAAGATATCAGGTGTACAGATTCTTGAGAGAGAGATCATATACATTACAAATTTCATGAGAGAGCATAAATTAAATAGCACCAAATATTAGACAATTTACTCTGACTCCGATAATCTAATGCTGCAGGACGTTTGTCGAAAGTGAATTCTATATCATGCAAGAAAAAGTTAAAAGAAAATAGCAAAATTTTCTTTTATTTTTTACAGGTCACGAAACAATAATTTATTCTGGCAAGAAGGGAATTTTGGCATAAAAATAATTGTATATAATTGTATCCTGTGTCAGGTTTTCCATGTGAAAAAATATATCATTTGAGTGGTTGCAGACATAAAAGATTCATGTTAAATATAAATGGATTGCGTCCAAAATATTTTTCGAAAAATAATTTTTTCTATAGAGCAAATATGTCCTTCTAATGTAGAATAAAATGTTTATTAGCCATTTAGTACCACGCTCCAACTATCCACATCTGATTTGGAATGAAATATTTTTGATACTGTTAAGTCAGTAATCCCATTATTCCAAGACTGTTTTATTCATTGCTAGCTGTACTCCGACAATCTTAGGAAATGTATAATATAAAGAAACGTGATTCACAATTTGCGGTGGACTTCTAATATTTGGAGTTTTTCTCTTTAATTTTATAACAATTCTCACTAAAGGAAAGAAGCGAATTTGGCCTTGAGATAATAAACAGACAGGCGGAATCACAATTTATAATTTCAAAATTAAATAATAGCTTTTTTACAAACAACGTTCCTATTCGTATTTTTAAATGTAGAAATAAAGAAATATATTTCATTATGTCCCTTGAGCAGACAGTCTAATTATTTGAAACTACACTGAGTATGCAATTCAATCCAAGTTTCATGTTTTTTCGGCGACTGTGCGTATTTTTAAACTCATATTGTAAAAAAATGAGAAATACTGATATGAGAAAAGATATGAGAAAAAATGAGAATAGAATCTCAGTCATAGAGTAATGAAGTTGGTTTTATACTTTTCGACGTCAAAAATTACATATAAAACCAGCATTTAATTGATAAATTTTTGTATGTGCATTCTTTAATTTTAGATTTGACGAATTTTGCAGGTCATTTATTAAATATAGAGGGTTCTTTCTCCGAATCGTACCAAAATAAAATCAGGAGCAGGGTAACCCACAAGTGACATACCTACCGAATTTCATGCACATATATACACAGCCATTGCTGGAGTCGATATGTATATATACATTGCAGAGATATGCACAGACATGACTCTAAAAATGAATTTTTGTAGTCTGGAGTGCTCAAACTCTGCGGGTCCGTCAAAAGCTCGAGTTGCAGTTTTCGGCACAATTTTAATACTTCCTCTATACATTGTCATTCAGTAAAAGTAAAAATCTGATGTGGGTAGCACGTGACCTTCCCTGCAGATTCAAATTCATTTTTCCTTTACTTCTTTAATAATTCATTGAATTCAGTTTAACTGCACAAAATAACACTAAATTTGCATTTTTAATTCAATTTCTGTTTTTATTTGGGAATTGGGCATTTTCCAAAGGCGGCATAACAAAAATGCGAAAAATCTCAAATATATCGAGAACGGTTAGTCATAGAGAATTAGAGTCGCTCTTATTCGTTTCCTCATTAAAATTTACGTATAAAACAAGCATTTAATTGATACATTTGAACATATGTAGTTTTTTTAAAGATTTTTGCCGGCCATTTTATGAAAAACGGCATGTTGTCCTTTTCCTAATTATACAACAATCTAATCAGCACTAGGGTAACAAACAGACGACTTATCTACCAAATTTTGTGAAATTCGGTCCATTAGTTTTGAGATAGCGTGGATACAAACAATTGTTGCAGGCCATTTCGCAAAAAAAATACAGTTTTTTTTTATCCCGAATCGTAACAGAAGCTAATCAGCACCAGGATCTGCCATAAGTAACTTACCTATCAAATTTTATGAAATTCGGTCATTTTGTTATTGAGTTAGAGTGGATACAAATATTGCACAGACAGACACACAGACACAGAGAAAGACAAGCGTGACAGACAGATAGAGGCACACACACACACAGACGTCAGGCTACAAATATTTTTTTCGTATTCTAGAGGTCTCGAAACGTGTAGATCCGTCGAAAACTCAAGTTGCGATTTTCGGTATGATTCCAATTCTTTCCATATACATTACAATGCATTGCAGGGAAAGTAAAATCAGATCGAAGTTTTCTAGGAGATTTCGAAGTTTTTATTTTAAAAAATACCTTGCAGTATTTCTTAAGAGTTTCTCCTTTTCAAGTTTACATCAGGTCAGTAACGCAAATGAAGTGAATTGAATAACTTGGAATTTTAAAAAAAGAGTTGGAATCTTTGAAGGAAAAGGAACCCTAATAGTGTGTTACTATAATTGTAAAGTTAGAATTTGTTTTCGTAACGAAACGCAAAACTTTCCTATCTAACTCGTTTTAAAAGGTATTTCTTCAAAGCTCAAACACCGAACTTTTATCCACAAAATATTTTTTGAGAACTGCTGTGCCCGTATCTGCGTCCGACTGGTTTACTCTGTGGCTTTTAGATCTATAAAGGCCGAGTTTGAATCCTAAGTACTGCTGGAGATATTTGTTTATGCACACATAATCTTACTGGTTTGAAATCTTCATTAAATTCTAGATTCCGGCACAACACTAAGCTGCGGATATAGATTTCGGGCAAAGTTGCAATTGTGTACATAAAATGAAGAAATTTAGCTCCATAAAAGCCACAAGCATAGATCTAAGTTAGTTTTCGAGTTGACTTCGTTACGTAACTAGAAAATATTTTGCATCCTGCAGGAATTCTGAACATATTTTTACTGCGTATACAAATATATAAGTATGTGTACTAGATATAAGTCCAGTTATGTATGGTGTAGGGAATGAGACATGCATGTGCCCGTGTTGTACATTTTATAATTTTTCCATGGATTCTTATACAATTTTAAAATAATAATAAAAAGCTAATGTGGGCAGCACACATGACTTTCCATGCAGATTTATATACCCTTTATTTTTATTTTAATTAAATTTAACTCACTTTTAATACAATTTTCGTTCTCATTTGGTAACTGGACTCATTTTCAAAGGTGGCGTAGAGAAAAGAGAGTTTTATTGCTTGTTAAAATATGCAAAGCAGTGCTATGTATAATTGGGATTTTGCGTTCTATTTAAATAGCCTTTAACGAAATTCCACGTTTTGGAAACGAAAAATTTGAAAAGATACTTTTGTCAAGACGAAATGAACTTTTACTTAAGAAAGTTCACTATGTAAATTGCTAGTACAAACAAAGCTGCATACATCGGAAAAGTTTTAGCTCCAGGTGTTTTTAGAATAAATATTATTATCTTGAACTCATTTGTGCCAGGGAATGCATATATTATTGAATTGTAACAAGTATTTGATAACTATAGAATGAACTATGGCTTGTTATGAGCAAAATGGAACGTTTTAGTTGTTCCGAATCTTGATGTGAGAGTGTATGTACTTACGGCAAACTTAACTGGACACTAAATATGTATAGAAATGACTGTAATACGTTATATAGTTCAATTAACGCCATTAATAATAAGAAACTAAAATTTCGCTATATTAAATGGATGGTTTTAATTCAAATCAGACGATTCTTATTAATAAAATTAATTATATTCATATTCTTTTATATGTCCATAAAATGTAATCTAATAGATATTGAAAATGCATTCTACTGCTGTGGATACTGTAAAGAACCCCTTGCTGCCCTAACCTGGAATCGAATCACAAATCATTGTACTGGCCTGCCAACGCTCTACCGTCAAGCTGATTTGACGGAATTCCAAGTTTCCATCGTAGAAGTGAACTCTGATATACCATCTAATCAATGTAAATATCATGGGCGTTTAAAGAGAAAACCGAATGTACACCCGTTGATAGTTTAAATAGTGTCTTCATGTCAGGCTTGCCGAGACGACAAAAGTAAACTAGCTGAGATGTTTTAAAAACGAAATAATGCATTTGAAAACTCTCGCTTTTGAATGTCACTTTTTTGGTTCCTCAAGTTTGAATGTTAATTTTGACGAAATTCACCATGTTGAACTTGACTTCCCACCCCATTTTTACTTTACTTATACGCATAGTATAACGTAATACGGGAAGTATTGTGACGGGGTCGAAAATTCGAATTCAAATTTTCGAAGGGAGAGTACGTTTCAGGCATCCTTGATCACGAATCGAACATTTTTGAGGTGATGTATGTGTGTGTGTGAAAGTATGTATGTGTGTGTGAAAGTGTGTGTGTGTGTGTGAAAGTATATGTGTGCGTGTGTGTGTGTCAGTAAGTGTGTGGAGACGATATCTCACGAACGAATAGAGCGATTCTAATGAAATTTGGTACAAAACTTTCAATCTATGAATACTGGAAGCCTGTGGTTTTTAAACACAATCAAATGTTCAACTCCCCCCCCCACTTCTTACATTTTCGAGTGAAATTTTTAAAAAATCATCAAAAAATCTAAACCTTTAATAACGTTACGCAAATAGACATTTCTTATGTTATTTGTTCTTAGAAAACGATTGATATAAACTTTAGAACGCTAGCATGAACCGCTCTTGAGATATTGCACAATTTTCAAATAAATTTATCAAAAAATCTCATTAATTAAAAAAATATATATATTAGCTGTTGAGAAACATGTTCACTTTTCATATGTAATATCATGCGATAAATTTGGTAACATCATTCTCGTGGATCTAGCTCGTTCCATTCATGAAAAAACTCTGAATAATACTTTTGAATTTGAGCGTCAATAGTCATTTATCTGCTAATATAAATGGTATTAATATAGTCTTTCAGTTCAAAAATCAATGTAAGAATAACTTATTTCTCCGTCCATGCCGTATTCGAAAAGAGAAAAGAGGTAAAATACTGTAAACTGTTAAAAATCGCTTGGTATCAGTTTCACAGTTTCATCTTAAGATAATGTATAAAACAAGAAAGATCACTCATGCTTAAAGCATTGATTATAAAACACTTTCCAACTTTAATGCAATTTTATACAAACATCTTTCAAATGCGATACATTCCTCGGTAATATTTTAAAAATTATCACAATTCTATATTAATTTATTATATTTGAAAACTTCATCGAGGAAAATGAACTTCCTTCAAATGACGGCATTGAAATATAAATTGCCTGGTTTAAACATCTCTAAAATGCGATACATTCCTCGGTAATATTTTTAAAATTATCATAACACTGCAATAGTTTATTATTTTTGAAAACTTCATCGAAAACAAATGAACTTTATTCAAATGACGTCATCGAAATATAAATCGCCTCTATATAAAAGCAGTATTTCATTCACAATCATTTTCCCAATCGTTTAATTCATCACAATACTATAATAATTTATTTTATTTAAAAATTTGAAAAATTGTTATCTACCATATTTATTTTAAAATGTGAAACCTTTCTCATATATAAAATAATTAAACTCTTGGAAAGATATTTATTATATAATATATCTTTATTTTCTTTCTGGAGGATATAACAAGAGTCAGAATTTAATTGAATTTGTATTTCTCCCTATATTAAATACTTTTTATTTAAAAAACTACCTAACATATTTTACTGAATTTCTTTTTATATATTTTATGGGATAATTTGAATATTTCCTAAAATTTTCGAAGCAATTTGTGAAATTTAAAGTCGCTTAAAAAATGTTTGAAACATTAGATCCCATAGGATTCAATGTATTTCATTTTTTCAATTCTGGTTCAATAAAAAACTAAATGGGTCTTCAACCCGGGTTCAATCCGAAACTAATTAGGTGATATTATTCATTTATATTCCCTTAGGTACCACAGACCGTCTGAAAAACGTACTAAAATTGCATTTTGATAAAGCCATTTTTAAGGCAGTTATCGTGCTAACGGATAGACAGACAGACAGAATGAACAAAGTCATAAATACTTTCAACTATGTTGTAAAGAGTTAATTATGAACAAAGTCATAAACACTTTCAACTATATTGTAAAGTGTTAACAAAGTCATAAACACTTTCAACTATGTCGTAAATTTTAACAATTAACTGATGATAAAAAATTTGTTTAAATATAATTTTCTCTCATTCTGTTCTACAATTATACATTTTGTGTAAACCAGGGTTAAATGTAATTGAGTTACCTTTTCATTTGCGTGTGAGTGATATATCATATTCAGTGAGATAATTATAAATAAATATTTTACCATCTAAGTATATTTATTGGATTACTAACTAAGTAAAACTTTAAAATCAATAAACATTTGTATTTTTAATTAGTATTTATAGTTTTGCCGAGGAAATGTTATGCCATTAAAGTAAGACCTCTACTACAAAAATAAGGTGTTCATAATTATTGAGAAACTATCCTAATCTGAAATACCTAATTCATTTCAATCATAATTCATATGAAATAGAAATAAAACTATCCGTGGGTGGAAAAATTTGAATATAATTTAAATTTATGTAATAACTCGTTTAGAAAGCTACATTTTATGTTCTAGTTCTTCGGAGGCAGATAATAAACGATACTTTTCTCGCATTTAGGTACATTACCATTGAACTTGAGAATATAGTTAAAAAAAATCTAATGCTGGCTGATTCTAATAATTCTTTGCCGTTTTACGCACAAAGCTCTGTAAATCTCAATTACTAAAGTAATTAATTCTCAGACTTGTGAACATTCTTTTTAAATATCTAACAATGCATATTCGTGACGGAACAATAATTTAAAAATGATGTGATAAAACAAATACCGTTTCTAATCAAAACGCTTTTATGTCGTCGGTTTAGTTAAAATTAATTTATTACTATATTCAAAATTTGACTTAGAAAATTAAATTTATGTTTTGGAGAAGAAAGTATTAATCGTAATTATGATGCATAACTCGACTTTACTTTAGTACTTCATACTTAGTGATATTTTTTTATATCACAATCAACAGTCAAACTTAGGATCACGCTCCCATTGCAGATGATAGCATTTCTGTAACAAGTTTGTGCTTATTATTCATACTTAAGTCAAAAATAGCCATTACATGCAATAGAAATAATAACATTTGATATGTGGAAACACTACGAACACCGTCTAGTTCCAGTAAATTCAGTTCAATCATGTTCTCCGAAGTATGGATTCTTCTACAGTCTGAGATATTCTTTTGAAGTACGACATCAACACATTACATTCCATCTCATAGAGGGCCAAATAACTTCATAGTAGAGTACCACTTTTGTATGTATCCCACAACCTGATGGATACACATGGTGACAGAGCTCACGATGATGAACTGATGTTTACATTTTTTTTGCCCATTTTAAATGGATTCGGTGAATATGTGGCATTTGCCTTAATATCAAGATGGAAATTAGGCGTCATTTTAAATTGCATCAATTATTAAAAACAAGAACGATCAATTACGCATAAAGCATTGATTATGAAACAATTTCCAACTTCAATGCAATTTAATTTAAACATCTCTAAAATGCGATACATTCCTCTGTAATATTTTTGAAATTATCATAATACTACAATAATTTATTATATTTGAAAAGTTCATCGAAAACATACAAACTTTATTCAAATGATGTCATCGAAATATAAATTGCCTGGATCTTTATATAAAAACAGCATTTCATTCATAAACATTTTTCCATTCCTGTCATTTATCACAATAATATAATATTTTTTTATTTAAAAACCTAAAACCATGGAGGTACAAGTAATTTAACTCTATGCGTGAAACTTCATCGAAAATAATCGTCTGGGTTCTTTGTGTAAAATCAGTGAAGGTTTTATTCATATCAGCTATATTGCAGACTACATGGGCTAAATAATTTTGCGCGAAAGAAATGCAGCAATTCTCATACAACTCTTTCTACATATTTTGGTGCTTGCATTCTCCATAAGTGAAAAATCGCCTTCATTGTAGAAATAATCAAAGTTTGATGATCATTTAAACTCAAATATATTGTAATTGCGTTGTTTCAGTATGTAGATGCACAGAATTTAAGAAAAAGTGAAGCGGTTTTAGGACGGATACAACAATAAATATGAATTAAAAAGAACTTTAAAAATCACGATTTTGACACAAGATGGATGACATATTTTATTTTGAAGTGGGTCGGTCACGTGATCCCTTCATATAATGGTCAGTCGATCTATTCATATAATGGTCACGTGATCTATTCATATAAAGGGTTCAATTACTATTTTAATTTTTATTTAAGAAATTACAGAATATATTTTGTTGAAAATTTTTTTATATATTTTATGGGATAATTTGATTATTTCCTACAACATTCGAAGCAATTTGTGAATTTTAAATTCGCTTAAAAAATGTTTGAAAAATTAGGTCCCATAGGGATCAATGTATTTTAGTTTTGCAACCTGGGTTCAATCCAAAACTAATTGGGTGATATTATTCATTTATATTCCCATAGGTCCTACACACTGTCTGAATAACATACTAAAATTTCATTTTGATAATGTCATTTTAAGACAGTTATCGTGCTAACGGACAGACAGACAGACAGAATGAACAAAGTCATAAACACCTTTCAACTATGTTGAAAAGTGTTAATAAGAAACATATGTAGAAATTGTAAATCAGTTATTATTTTGCAATTTCCCTGATTTGAATGTTACCTTAAGCCGTGCTTTATAATAATAAATCTTCTGTCTTAAACACTATAAACTACAGATTTTGTTTAGAATAATAATAAGTGAAAATATTGGATACAAATGGAATATTATATTTATAAAATATGTTACATAATGTAAAAGTATTATATGATTGTAAGTTGAGTTTACATATTTTTGAATGTTTTCTCTTCATTTATCAAGAATAAACGTTTATTTTTCAAGGAAATATTATATAATAAATATGTTTTCAATGTGTTTCTTTCTGATAATGAAGCAGCATCCGCGATAAAAAAAATACTTAAATTAATCGGATTATAAATATGAAGCAAACATGGAATAGGAGCTTAATTTTAATGCAGAAAACAGTTATTTATATCTGCTAAATTCATCTAGGTCTAATTAAATATTCACCATTATATATTCTCTAACATTCAATATCAATCTGTGTCTATTACGAAGAGGGATTGTATATAAATTACTTTTGGTTAGGCGTGTAATATTTTTTTTAGTCAGATGTTATACCGAAATTAAGTACAGCTTAGGGATCATACAGCCGTTACGTATTTTTCTGAGGTCGTATAGAAATTACATATTGCTCTGAAGTGGTACAAAATTTACGTTTTATTCTGGCGTCGTATAGTAATGTCTTGTTCAGGGAATGTAAAGTAGTAGGGATAATAAGCGGAATTGTTAATATTGCAAAATCAGTTGTTTATTTTATTCTCTAATTCCTAACTTCTTTGTATCCGACATGTCAAAATTCACAGATTCTCATTCCTTTGTTGCATAGAAAAAATGTTAGTGTGTGTTTTGTTAGAAAATTTTCGAATCATTTTCTTTACTAGATGAGTTAGTTTTTTAGTATCATATTAAAGCTTGATTAAACTATAAGAGGTTTAATATTTTTAATATTTATAGCACTTTTTGAGATTTTCTCAACTTATCTTTTTAACACCAGTTTATAGGATCAATATTTTCCGTTCTAATTCATAATGTTTACGGAAAGAACATACAATTTAAGAATCTGAAAAAAGATACGCTAGAAATCTTTGGAAAAATTATTTTTACTTCTAAGGAAAAAAAGAAAAAAATTGTTCCGAAATGTAGTTTTAGGTTTTGCGGTTGGTAACCTGGTTTAAGCTTTCTACTAATAAATAGGATTCTGAGATTTAATAGTGAGAAAATTGTACCCAATTTTATGCCCATTATATAATTATTTTATTTTTAACGTATATTTTCCAGTTTTGTTTAAATATAGGAAATATCGTAAAATCGACATATAAGTGTCTCATTAATGGTACATGTTTTTACGTATTTTTTTTTATAACAAAACAAGTAGTAAGGTAATTATGTTTCATAACTTTACATTTTGTTATGTAATGAAAATTTGTTACATAACAAAATGTAATGTTATAATTTTGTATAATTAATATGTATAAATAATTATATTGTACAATTAATTTTGTATAATTAATGCTATAATTTTGCTATGTAATGTTATAATGTTCTTTTAATTTTCGAAAAAAAGGGGTTCGGAAAATTGAAGGCTTGCTTACTCTGAAAATCAAAAGGACCTCTTAAGTTCAGCAATTGAAAAAATCATACCAAAGTTCATTCTATTTTAACAAATTGTTCAAAATATATTGTTCCCACTGAAAACCAGACGCGCACACTTCATCGAAAGAATGGTGGAATTGTATTTAGAGATGCTCAAAATGCGTAGATCCAACAAAATCCGCCAGTCAGATTTTGATTCCGACAGAATACTATGCCTTGACTTTTATTGTAGGAATTTTCCTATGTATTGTAAGAAGAGAAATGAAATATAGATGCAGAATATATAGCAGAATATAGTAGGTGCCTAAGTGAATGTCCTGGTTGCATCCGTTACTTATACCACGTGACTGCACATTGTGATGTTTGGCGAGATGTTTGGAATGTTGGTTGAGGAAGCTTGTCTTTGAGTAAATGTAGTCTATATTCATTTATATAATCTATGCTGTTGAGACCCAGACTGTCCGACCTACCAAAAAGGTGTAAGGTAATTGTTTGGACGGCCGGGAAGTGCCACCCAATTTAGACCGGAACCCAATGGGGGAGGCATCCACAGGGACCGTACCCTCCTTCCCCTACCACCAACCTCTCGGAAGGATTTACGGACCCACATGTTTAACGTGATCGTACTTCGTATGAACACGGCGGAAGTTGTGGCAGCGTGCAAATCCAGCGCGCAAACCACCGGGCTACCGCGCCCGAAATGTGCCAACAGCACGCGGTGTTCTCAGGTGGTCACCCACCCAAGTACTAACCGCGCCCGATGCTGCCTGACTTCGGTGATCTAACGAGAACCGGTGTTTTCAGCACGGTACGGCCGTTGGCTCTATATAATCTACGTGTATTTCTCTGCTCTGTCTGCCTGTATATACCTACTCTGATACATGCATGTATGCTGAAATCTCCTGCTACAAGTATTAGTACGTTCTTTCAATTTATTTTGGTTGTTTTCTAACTGTCTACGTTCTACTTCCATGCTTGATGAAGGAGAGCTGCATTGAATTACTATGCTCTTGCGTAGTGGTGTTGAAGATGGTTTAGAATAAATGTTACATTCTTGTGTTCCTGATGTAGAAAAAGTAATGATTTGATGCTGCTGCTGCTGCTTTTATATTAAGTTCCCCGCCTACATTTTATTTACAAGGACAACGCGTAAACGCAATGGGTGCCCGTAAAGCATTTTCCAGGGCAAATTCAGGATAAGACGTACAACATCGACTAGTTCGATGTCCGCCTTTGTGACCTTGAATGTATAAGGAGGAAGTGCCGTCCCATGTTTTCCGCTTTGGGCACCCATAACAGATGCATTGAATTCTGGAATTTCTTATTGTACTTTTGAGGATATGTTACATACTCTTACCATCACTGATGACAGACTATTACATCGTAAACCAAAAAAGTGAAATAGGTATAGCAAGAAACGCAAACACAAATATATGAAATACTGATATGCCATAGATACTGCAATAGAAACGGATTCAGGGCTAACCAATCTGAAATCAGCAAATAAAGCAGAAATTGAATCGTCCGAAAACAGAATAGAGAAGACACAAAAACTAAGAAATAAAAATATTAAAAATGAATTTAAAAGAAACAAAACTATAAAAAACACAAAGTCAAACAGTAGAAAAAATGCATAATATGACATTATAAAAAAAATACTTCTGATTATGAAAGAATTAAAAATGATCACATTATGGATACTAAATATATACATTACAAATAATTCATTATCCATTTCTTTTAGTTCACTTACACACATTGTTAAATAGAAATATGCGTAAATGCATTACGTGTAAGAAGACAACATGTTTGCTTATGAATATTTTATGGCAATTGCTAGCTTAAATAATATTGCAATCATTGAAAAGAGTAAGCTATAGCTGCTCAAGAGTAAATAGGATTAACTTAAACTGAGTTAAAGAGAAGAAATATGCATTGCATATTTGAAATAAGTATTTGATATAATTAAGGTGGATAATGTTTCTGAAGCATCAGACAGAACTTACTTTGAGAAATTTAGTATTTATAGCTTGTGGGTATATTGAAGCAAATTATATTTGAGGAAATACGCGCGATAAAAACTAACATATATGAGTACAATATTTATATATATATATGCGAATAAATAAAAATATGATTCTGGGGTATTCAAAAATTTTTTTGATAAATTTTAGCTAAAGTTGGCCAATTTTTTCTTAGTGTGAGTAGTCGTATTACTTATTCATGTTTTTTTTAGATCCAAGATTTATCGCGATATTAATAAAATACAATTGTTTTCTATAGAATTCATATTAGACAGGCCCGACATTTGCAAACATTTTATTGAAATAAGGATAAAACCTTGTTAATTACTAACGATACAAATTATTTTTCTTTTGTAAAATATGTTTATGTAAGTCAGTCAAATGATAAGAAAATGATTTTTATTTAATTCATTATAATTTGAATAATAAACAGAATGATCGACAATTAATGTTAAAAGATGATGGTAATTCAAAATTATGTTTTATCAATTATTGCAGTAGGATGAAATTGGATTATAAGATTTATTGAAAGTTTTCAATTAAGTCACACTAATATGTTATAGCTAAAGCCATTTAAATCTCCGACGTCACTGATAGAATTCAATTGATTCTTGCAAAGAGATAAAAAAAATCTGATGTGGGCAGCACGTCACTTTTTTCATTATAAGGCAATGATATTACTTCTTTCTATAAGATCCACGAAGCAGTGCTTTTAAAGTTGAATGTAAATTTGGCGCTTCTCCGGATGACAAAAATTAAAACTATTTCGTACCCAATTAGCTTATTATTGCGAAAGCGCATTATTCCCTTTGGCGCCTTCTCTTTTGTCTGTCTTGAAGGCCACGCAATGAAATCACAGTCCATGATGTCAGCATGATGTGAGGATGACGTGAGCTCAGGATTTCTCAGTTAGAAGAAGGGTTTCAAGATGTGGCGATCTATCGCCAATTTAGCGACATTTGACGACTTTCGGAATATTCCAAAATCTTCTCGATAGAACGATTATTCTTTGAGATACAGAGATTTCCAGAAGTTTCTATGGCGAGACTCTAAATAGAAGTCATCACTGAATCGGATTGTTCAGTTGGGGGAGTTGATGAATGAACGTAACGAATGAACACTACATTGGACTGTAATTTTTGTCAATGTTTTGAGAATAGTAGCAATGTTCCGAGAATAGTTTTGTGAAATTAATTTAGTCAGAATTCTGTGAATATTAGTTATTCTGAGAAATTAGTGGAGCATTTAAGTGCTGTTTGATTGTATACTGTTCCTCTTTACTTTGTGCATGTGAATAAATGTTAATTATCCAGAAACGTGGACTCGATCTTGTATCCTGCGTGTACACTCACGATTCTGGGGGATGCGTTTCGTACCATTATACTTCATGCAACTCTAAATTAAAAGTTATCAATATTGATAGCATCCTCAATAAGCAATAGAGTCCATATAATTAAATATTTAAATCAACTCATCAATTAGGCGTCATTTTTGCAATTTTGATGATATTTTCGTCAATCATTTTAAATATCGCCACGTTGACGATATTTCGCCAAAATTTCGCAAAGCGTTACAGAAAGAAAAATAGGTTATTATTATAGTAGATTCTTATACTCTTTCGAAGATTTTGAATTTTAATTAATTAGTCGTCATTTTCATTGATTTAGTTTCATTTTTAGCAATTTGGCGATATTTTCGTCAATTTGGCAAAATTTAAAGAGTTGCTAAGTTGGCGATATTCCGCCAAATTAGTCGCCAAAATTTCACCAAGACGGAGAAATAGGTTATTCTTATAGTATATAAATGGGTAATGTTAATGAAATAGGTTATTCTTATAGTAGATGAATGGGTAATGTTAATGAAATAGGTTATTCTTATAGTAGATAAATGGGTAATGCTAATGAAATAGGTTATTCTTATAGTAGATAAATGATAAATCACTTCTAGTGAATGGAATGGGCTATATCCATGTGAATGATGGTAACAAATTTACCGTATAACATCACATATGGAAAGTGACCATATTTCACATATCATTTTATATATATTTTTTAATTTTATGTGATCTTTTGATAAATTATTTAAGAAATGTACAATATCTTAAGAACAATTTATGTTAGCCTCCTAAAGTTTATGTCAATCAATTTCTAATGACAAATTACATAAAAAATCATTATTTACGTAACTTTATTGAAAGTTTCGAATTTTTGATGATTTTTCCAAAATTTCATTCGAAAATTTGAGGGTCTTTGAAACATTCGATTAAGTTTAAAAACAATAGGCTTTCAGGATTTAGGGATTGTAATTTTTGTATCACATACACATACACACAGACATTACCTCAAAATCCCTTGATGCTTTTTCATGGATGCTTGAAACTTGCTCTTCCGTAGAAAACTCGAATTCGAATTTTCGACCCCGGCACAATACATGCCTTATACATTATACTATGCATATAAGGAAAGTAATAGTAGTGATAAAATTATATTTCGCCAATTTTTCAAATGTCCCCTTTGAAAATGTAATATTATAAAACTCTGCTTACTACTTTATAAAGGAAATAAGTGCATATTTACGAATAAGGAAGTTTTTGTAAATTGAAAAGCAAAGGAAACCATAACAGATGATTCTTCAGATTTAAAGATTTTTATATAACATCTTTTCGGTTGAAATAATAGATATATTTACATTCAACTTTTTCTTTTATTTTAATTTAGAGAGCATGTAAAATTTTGATGAGCAATAAAACGTTGAATAATTTTATAATTTTAATTTCTTTTTAAAGTTGCTGGACACCTCATCTAACAACAAAACGACAGTAAATAACAATTTATAATTTAAGCAGTTTCATAATTCATTAAGCAAAATTTTTAAAATGAATTAGAAAACAAGATTGACTTTAATTTTGAAGAAAATTTTGTTCGAAATGCAACATATAGAAAGAGAGTATATGAGATGAGAGACTAAGTTCACAACAGTATATCCGATCAAATTTGCATTCTTAAGTCCTGCTGCCAGAAACTTTCTAGTACCTGAACTTTGTTTAGAAATTAAGCCACTAATATTTTGGATAAATCTCAATCTTCTTGTGGATACATTTTTGTTTTCTTCTGAATACATCTCTGTCTTCTTCTGGATGCATCTCTGTCTTCTTCTGGATGCATATCTGTCTTCTTCTGGATGCATCTCTGTCTTCTTCTTGATGCATCTCTGTCTTCTTTTGGATGCATCTCTGTCTTCTTCTGGATGCATCCCTGTCTTCTGGATGCATCTATGTCTTCTTCTGGATGCATCTCTGTCTTCTTCTGGATGCATCTCTGTCTTTTTCTGGATGCATCTCTGTCTTCTTCTGGATGCATCTCTGCCTTCTTCTGGATGCATCTCTGTCTTCTTCTGGATGCATCTCTGTCTTCTTCTGGATGCATCTCTGTCTTCTTCTGGATGCATCTCTGTCTTCTTTTGGATGCATCTCTGTCTTCTTCTGGATGCATCTCTGTCTTTTTCTGGATGCATCTCTGTCTTCTTCTGGATGCATCTCTGTCTTCTTCTGGATGCATCTCCGTCTTCTTTTGGATGCATCTCTGTCTTCTTCTGGATGCATCTCTGTCTTCTTCTGGATGCATCTCTGTCTTCCTCCAGATTCATCTCTTTTCTTCTGGATGCATCTCAGTCTTTTAAAGTCCGAATAAATTATCTACAAGAGACTGTATACTGGGACGATATTCATTGTTTCTATATTTTAAATGTACACTACATTTACCACCGCCAGGCAGGTCTGTACAACCTCTTCTTTTTTCATCTTTTTTATACAGCGTAGCCAGCATCTTACAGCTGGTAATTTTAGTGAATTGAAAATTTTCTGTCATGCAAGGAATATATTAAACGACGTTAATATATTCCTTGTTTAACGATGTTAAATTCATACCTTTAATGAGCTCTTTTAAAAAACAAAGTTATAGTTACAAAATCTGTATAAAAATTGAGTAAACAAAATCGTTAATAATAAGTAAGCAAACTTTTTACTTTTAACTGAATATTATGAAATAGCGTTAATCTAGCGTGCATCATAGCGTACATATAAATCCCTATTAATTTTTTACAGAAAGATTTAACAGACGTTTTTAATTTCCATCATAAAAAGGCTCCCACAAATAGTCATGTTTCTCCCTTTTCTTTCAGTAGCAAAAGTTTTTAATCCCAAGACCACCCATTAATGTGTTCACACTTCTTCCATGAACAACATGAAAAAGATTTACCAGAACAGAAATTTGGCTAAAATATACAAATTACTATGTAGATCGGATTACATTTAGGAAATCAAATATTATCAAAGTTATTTGCATTTTATTTCCAGAGTTGATTAACGATGCGTATCGTCATTTTTCTCATTAACAAAAGACGGTTTCTCTCATGAATACTGAATATGGAAAATTTCGAGAAAATACATTTTTAAATGAGAAAACATTTTAGATAGAGATTTTAACTCCAGAATAATGAATCATTGTAATGAATCCTTTGCCAAATATACATTATCAAATTGAAGTAAGTATGAGCTAGAATTAAATTAAGTTGCTCGGCATGTAGCATACAAATGAACATCACTTTTAGAATACAGAATTGTGATTTATGCACTGTAAAAATACCCTTTAATTTCTTTACTGAAAGGGAGACTATTGTTTCTTCTATGATACACATATATTTTCGATTCACAAAATATCAGTGATAGTTTCAAGATATTTTCTTGATTTGCAAGATATCAAGATATTTTCATTTATTTATCACTGATATATTTCCGTTATCATCAAGATATTTTCATTTATCATTAAGATATTTTCTAGATTTGCAAACGCAGACAGTCTAAGCATAGGAAGTTTTCGTGATTTGGAAGACCCACTTAGAGCTCAACATTTTTCTCTTTGGCTTTCAAATCCATAATAGATGAAAAATACTGGGTATGATGGAGTTCTCAAATGCAAAAAAAAAAATAGACCTCCAAAATATTTTTAAGAAGTCCATTCCGAGAGATTCGAGCATCGACCGAAGAACGTTTTCTAGTTAAATTATGTGGATATCCCTAAATAACAGTGAAAATTCCATGTAAATAGAAACTACAGGGGCTAAGCTAGATCAAAATACCGATGAAAAAGTTGGAGTTATAATCGGAATTATGCTCCTACGACAGATACAAACTAAATCGAAGTTTCAACAATCATAGCACAAATAGACCAATTACACAATCTTCAACAAACAATATAGCTTTTATATTTCCAATATACTTCTGAAACGATCGTCGAATATAATTATGTTTTTTACTAAAAACAAGACTCAATTCGGTGCTGCTCATGATATCACTCGTCAATGATAACAATAGTTTAAAAAATAGCTTCACTGTTAGAACTCTGAATAACACAATTATATTTATCTGTTTAAATGATGGAAATATCATTATTTCTTTTTAAATGGCAACACCGTTTGCAACAATGAATGTGAATTAGAGGATGAATGGTGAAAAAAAATAAAATTTTAACAATTTCGACAGTAATGTATGAAAAGTAATGTATAAACTGTAATGTATAAACCGACAGCAATGTATAAATTGTATAACAATAATTTGAAAATTTTTATAAAAAAGGCCTTGTTTTAAATTTTCGTTCTAGAGGTCCTTTAAAATATATTTAGCTCTAGTTTGGCAAAAAATGGAGATCTTAGAATGAGAATTGTTTGAGGAGATAGGTTTTCTAGATGGGTATTTATTTATTTCTGGTTTTGGGGTATCTGTTTATCCACATTTATCTTTTTTTGTCATCTAATTAAAAACTCCTTAACAAATTAATTTTTATTATTTTTTAATTTTCAACACTTGAGCAAAAAGTGTAACTTTTAGAACGTGTAACGTTTAAAAGAATGGAGATAGCATCCCTAAAATTTAGTTGCCAGTTAAATTTTTAAAATTGGGGTTCCTATCGCCCTTTTCCCGAGTTTTTTTAATTTGTCTGCCTCTAAAAATTGTGAAAAACAAACTATCGACGTTTTCTAAATTCTGTCTACTTCCTTCGAAATATCTTTAGCTGTCATCTAAAAATATTCAAGACTACAGTTCAAACATTGAGGAAAGGGATACGTTTTTAAGGATGAAGTCGTTTTTAACACTTTTTTAGGTTTTTTTTAACATATTTAAAAATCTATTGAATTTTTCGAAGTTTCGATAATTTCCTGAATTTTTACGGGTTGAATGCTACATTAAAAAATGAGGTAATATGTCAATTATTGGCTTAGAAATAAGCTGGACACACATACACACATGTGTATGCATACCTGCATACATACATATATACATACATGGGTTTTCACGCGTTAATAGTAAGGCTAGAGATCTTTCTCCGCCAGAAGTCACTAAATATAGCAAGCAGGTTTTATAGAAATAAAAAAATGTCCGGGCGCAAATGTCCCAACGCAACAAAAGTTAGTCAAATTTTACCGTGAGTAGGTAGAATGGCACATTTGCAGAGAAGAAAAGTACAATGTGAAAATTACATCAAAGTAGGATCAAGAGTTGCTAAAATAAATGAAACAAAGATATTAATCCCCTGTCCCCAGCCACCTCGCCCTTTTTGCAAAGCAATAAAAATTTGTCTAAATTTAGCATGAGCAGGTCGAGTGGGTCCATTGAATGCACATTTAATTATAATTTCAATAACCATTACACAGTTAGACCAATTACACAATCTTCCTCAAATAGCATAGTTTTTACATTTTCAATGAAATTTTCAATTTTCTGTCCAGTTTTTAGATTTACCTTTCTGAATCTATCGTCAAATACTTAAATTCCGGCAAAGGATACAGTATAGATCGAAACTCATCTCTTGATGAGGCTTCATGCTTAACAGGTTAAAAACATTCACTTTCTAACAGTTCTAATACCGCTCAGCCGGCGTGTTATCCGTAGAGAAGAATACAAATTTCATGCAATCTATGTACACTCGCATATCAGACACCTTAAATAACAGTGAAAGTTCCATATTCATCGGAGCTACTGAGGCTAAGATGGATAAAAAATGTTAATGACAAAATATGGGGGGAGTTATGGGCGGAATGCCGCCTATGACGAATACAAATAAAATTGGAAATTCGACAATCATAGCACAATTCGACCAATTGCACTCACATTTTATTTCCCCACTTCTCTTCTGAAGTGATCACGGCTTATCCCCCCGTCTCCACACACAGAAAGCTCAATCCAGTGCTGCTCATGATGTAAAGTGCCAACGATAATGGAAATCTCCAGAATAAATTTAGTCATAGAGGAGGTAAAGCTTTTTCTGACTCCATGTATTCAATATTAGCGATCTTTGTAATAATGTTATTTTTAAGTTTCCAAATGATTTAAGTACCTTTATTGCTTTTGAAATGGCAACACCGTTGTTGAAATGCTAGACTTTGAAGATGAATAGTGAAAAAAAATTAGCTTCAAAATTGCATAAAATAATCTTTGAAAAGTTGTATAAAAAAAACTTAGACATTTTTCATAATGTTGGTCCTTTGGAATATATCGATCCGTAGTTAGATAAAAAAAATTGAGATTCTATCATGAAAATTATATGAGGGGAGGGGTCGTCTAGATGGGTATCCATTTATCTCTTTTTTTTCATCTTTCCGAAATTAAAAACTTATCACAAATTAACTATTCATTTTTTAAAAATTTTTGACACTTGCGCAAGAAAACTGAAACTTTAGACTTCGGTAAAGTGGAGATCGTAACCCTAAAATTGAGGTGTGAGCTAGTTTCTTTATATGAGTGTCCCTGTTGTCTTTTTACCGATATGTTTGGAGTTTGTCTACTATCTAAAAATCTGTGGGAAAAAAAAACGTTCGACATTTTAGAAGTTGTGGCTGCTTAGCTTTCTTTA
Source organism: Amaurobius ferox (assembly GCA_951213105.1). Lineage (NCBI taxonomy): Eukaryota > Metazoa > Arthropoda > Arachnida > Araneae > Amaurobiidae > Amaurobius > Amaurobius ferox. The sequence continues at coordinate 64,653,040 of OX578135.1, read as the reverse complement.
GAATACTTTAGTTCCTGAAAAAAATAAAAAAATAAATTTGAGATCGCAGATTGAATACAAGGAAGAAAATATATTTTTAGGACGGATTTTTTCCCATTTTTAGTGGTTTTTCGAACAAACTGAAGAATGTATAGAAGTTTTCGAATTTTGGAAAGTTTCCTGTAGCTCCTCGGATCAAATGCTATATTTAAGAAAAAAAAATCCCCGTGAGGTGCTAGACCAATTATTGTCTTCAGAATAAGGAGGACATAGATATATACATACAATCATTTGTTTTCAAGAGTGAATAGTAAGATACAGCAAATAAAAGTTTTTAATTCTGAATATGTAAAATTCAATACTACTCATATTTAGCAGAATTTTCCTCATACAGTTAAATGAATATCACCCTGCTGCTTGAATCTTTGGGAATTATGTTCGATATCTGCTTATCAAGTAAACAGTTTGGAGTTCAAATTACTCGATATCTGAAAGCACCATCTATATTCTTCTTATAAATAGTCGCTTGTTGAATAACGTGGCTCGATAAATAACAAAGAGCGTGTATGGTTAGTTATTGAAGTTAATATATAACAGTCATTGTTCTACTTATTTCAGTTAGCTGCAGCATTTTGGATTTGTTTGTGGATGTTACACATTTCATTATACAAAAAGTAAAGAAATAATTATATAAAATATAATTTTATAATATTATTCCTATATTACCAGTACCTAGGAAATATTTCTCTTTTAAATTTTGAAAATCTCGAAATATGTGGGAAGATAAAAAAAAGTTGTTCGTTTTGGGTTTACTATAAGGATTGTTCAAATGATTGTCATCTATAAGAAGTTACCTATGACCTTCCGGGATATATAAAATAAAGGGAAATTTAGCCTTAATGGTAGAATTGTTGCCTATAAGAAATCCACACATAAAAGTTTCTCGATAGTTTTCGGAATAGTGAATTGGAATGAAATCGCCTGCTTAAAATTTTAGCTCCGTATTTCCCATGACACATAAACCATATGTCAATGCTCAAAAGTAAGAAGGGACTAATGTAAACGTGGTCAAAATTCATCGTCGCAAAAGATGCTTAATATGTCACGTCCATTCGTTGAATCCTAACTAAACTCCAACGGAATGATCAGTCTTTTTTATAGTCTCTCTATAGAAACTTCTGTAAATCTCGCTGTAGAAATTTCCAGAATTATCTAATGACTCCTAGACAAATCGTTATTTCGTGAAGTTTCTGGACTATTCCGGAAGAAGCTAAATGTCGCCAACTTGCCGATAAATCGCTTAATTTGGAAACTCTTCTTCTGACTTGAAATTCTAGAAACCATAGAGTGACGTCAGGGAAATAATGCTCTTACCGCTGTATTCTGGTGAAAACACTGCGATGTCACCGTTTGGTCTGCGAGAAAGACGAATGACAAGAAGGAGAACGCCAGTGAGAGAATATTACACGTTCGTCAGCGCTGGAGTTGCACTCGGTAGGCCCGGGTTCGATTCCAGCCACTGCCATAACTGCCGCCGTGTTCACGCGGAGTACGATCACGTTAAACATGTGGGCCCGTAAGTCCTTCCGAGAGGTTGGTGGTAGGGGAAGGAGGGTACGGTCCTTGTGGATGCCTCCCCCACTGGGTTCCGTTTTAAATAGGGTGGCACTTCCCGACCGTCCAAACAGTTACCTTACACCTTTCTGGTAGGTCGGACGGTCTGGGTTTCAACAACAACAACGTTCGTCACACTGCCTCCTCCTTAATGCTGAATGGCCCGGGCAGTATCAATCTACCGTGGTCCGAAAATGGGACTGTCGATGTGGACGACTTTTGGCTTGGTTGAAGACGATTTCTGGATTTGATAAACGACATTGTTTATTATTTTCATGATGACGTAGGGCATTCCCGTAGTGTGCCGTAGTTTTGTCGAAAATCCTGGTCGTCGCCGAGGGTTGAACAGCCACACTTTGTCACCTTCCTGGAATCGTACTCCATTAGCCTTAGCATTGTACCGGGTCTTCATTCTATTGGTAGCAATATTGATCTTCTCACGAGCGAAACAATGAACCTCCGTCAACTGTGCCTGCAGATTTTGCACAAATTGATCAAGAGATGAAGGAGCATGATACTGTCTTCCAAACATTAGGTCACATGGTAGTCGTTGATCCCAGCCAAACAGCATGTTTGATGGAGAATGACCGGTCGATTCGTGGAAAGCACTTCTGTAGGCCATTAGAAACAAAGGTAGGTCACGGCCCCAGTCTTGCTGGTTTCTGGATATGAATATAGAGCGATGATTAAGTACCATTCTGTTGAATCTCTCTACCTTATCGTCCCATTGAGGATGAAGAGGATTAGTTCGAGTTTTGTCCATATTGAGTAGTTTGCACAGTCCCGTTAATAAGCCCGAGCTAAAGTTTGTTCACTGCTCATGGATGAGAGAGGGAACCCAATAACGACAAATTCAGTTCCGAGTGAGAACTTTACTGGTAGTTGTAAACTCTTGATCAGGGACTGTGTAAGCTTGTGGGCACTTTGTGAACTAGTCCACCAATATTAGAATGTTTTTTTATTGTCTGCAGTTCTTGGTAGAACCCAAAAACTTCGAGTGCAATTCTCTCGAAAAGAGCTCCGAAATTGTAACACTGACGAGGCCCACGTGTTTTTTTTTCGGTCCCTTCCGAGCGCCGCATTCCGTGCATTATTTGTATCACCGCTCTATATCGGATCTCACATTGCAATGGAAGGAGCGTTCAAGAACTTTGTTCAGCGTCTTGCTTTGTGCAGTGCCAAAATGTCTTCCAGTGGGGCTGCCATGTATCTTTTTCATGTCGTCTTTCATCACTTCTTGTTGGACTTTCATCTCGTCTTGTACGGCTTTCATCCCGCCTTGTTCGGCTTTCATCCGGGTTTTGCGCGGCTTTCATCCGAGTTTTGCGCGGCTTTCATCCTGTTTCGCCCGGCTATCATCCGGTTTTGCCCGGCTTCCATCTCGTCTTGTCCGGCTTTCATTGCGTCTCGTCCTGCTATCATCGCGTCTCGTCCGGCTTTAATCGAAGCCATCATATCATATTGTCCAGCTTTTATCTCATATTGTCAGGATTTTAACTCCTCTTGTCCGGCTATTATCTCATCTTGTCCGGCTTTTATCTCAGCTTGTCCGCCATTCATCATAGACATCATCTCGTTTTGTCCGGCTTCCAATATGGCCATCATCTTATATTGTCTGGCATCAATCTTTTCTTCCATACCTTTATGTCCGGTTTTCATAAAAGCCATCAGCTCTTTTAGCTGTTCCTTCATCGCTTTTCTAGTTACTACCATACACGTTTGTCAAGTTTCCACACATAGAAACTCCCCTCCTGACACCAGTTGTTACGAAACGTATCCTCAATCGTGGGTGTATAAGCAACCTCCAGATCTGGTATCCTGTGTATACACCCACGATTCTAGAGGATAAGTTTTTGCAACAGTATTGTGACAGTCAAGGTGTTAAAGAAATATTGTTTTTTCTATATTCCACAAAATGTTTAATGTAAAAGATGTTTTTCATTCTTGATGTATTTACTAAACTACTTCCATTCTTGCACATAAAATCCACCAGCCTAACAGAAAATAATAAACTGCGCGCAACATTTTTATTTTTTAAAAATTTAAAATGCAAACATAAGATGAATATATACAAAATGCTGTATGAAAACACAATTCTCACTATGTATAAAATAAATTTGATATAGAAAGAGTTTTTTAAGCGACGTATCTTAAGCATAATAAAATGTACAGAAAACTAGGACGTTATAAAGCTTGCAAAAACTGTGCCTGATAAATGCAGTTCCTTGCAAAATATGCATATTAAATTTATTTTGTGATGGAAATATATTGTTCTTGTTCAAACCCAGACCGCCCGACCTACCAGAAAGGTGTAAGGTATGGAAATATATTGTAAACATTTTGGATGAAAAATGTGTAAAGAAAGTTGAACTAATTCATTAAAAAATTATTTTTCACGAAGTTCCGTGAAAGTTCAAAAATTCTTTTAAAGAAAACTTTTCATTTCTAATTTCATTATAAATGCAGCTAAAAATTTGGATGGCCAAAATGGAAAGCACTAAATTTGAAATAATTTCATAAGATTCAAGGAAAACCAATTTTAGTTATTTTGAACTAAGTTTGTTATTACTTCTGAGTAAATTTTAGAGGTAAACCAGTACTGCTTGAAGAAATTTTTTTTGTTCGGGCGACATCGAGAGAAGAAATATTTCACAACGCTTTGTCATTAATGTTATTTAATTCTTTATTTTTTTCTTCGAAATTAATGCACACACTATTAACGTTACGCAATGTTCCTGAAATTTGATGTCGAGTGCGAAGCTTCAAATAGTCATCTATGGAAAATAAATTTAATAGTCGTCATAGAGACTTTTAAAATTGTAACACATATCGTAATATTAGCATCTAGGTTTCTTCTTACCAAGACTCTTAGGCTTACCCGAAAGTGTAAGGTAACTGTCTTGACAGCTGGAACAGTACCACACAATTTAGAACAGAACCCGATGGAAATGGCAGCCACAGAGACCGTACTATCTTTCGCCTAACTCATCCCTTCTCATGTGGACTTTCGAACATACAGATTTATAGTACCCATACTGCATATATAATTCTCTACCTATACCCTGGTGCATTCGACGGTAGATGACTTCTTGTAGGTCGGACAATGCGACACAATCTAGAAAGGAACCCAATTGGAGTGGCAACCACAGTGACCGTACCATCATTCCCCTAAATTATCACCTCTCGTATAGACTTGCGAACCTACAGATTTAACGTTCCCATACTTCACGTAGACGCAGATATATGTTTGTACGACTTCCGATATTTTGGGGCGACTTAGAACAGGTGTCTATAGTGCGCGATCACATCGCCTTAACCACTAGGCTATCTTGCTCTTAATACAGTTTACTTTTTTTTTCTTTTCAATGACCTTTTACAAACGGAGCAAAAAAATTCAAAAATGTTCAAATCTATACTTTGTGCTGATATCTGTAATAAATATGCGATTCTAGCTTCAGACACGACTCCCATTTAGGTGGGTGCTGTGAATATGATTATCGATACAGCTATCCAAATAAAAGGTGATTGCAGTTGCTTCATTTTCAAAACGTCACCTGTCAACCGTTTTTGTTCGATTTTAATTTATTAGTAAACAGCTTCTCATTTTCTCTCCCTCTCTTTACAGACGATCTTTACTCCACCCCCCTCACTCTGTCCCTCACCCACTTCCCCTCTCTCTGTCTCTCACCTATTCCACCTCTCTCTGTGTCTCACCCACTCCTCCTGTCTCTGTCTTTCACCCACGCCCTCTCTCTCCATCATATTTTAACTACATCTATTTCCACTATAGAATCTAGTGTTTCATTCGCAATTTCCGATTATTGGTTGATTCTCCTTTCAAAGCGAATGACGAAAAATGTAAAAATTTTGTGTAATGAATTGTAAACACACAAATTATACCTCCGAACCAAATATCTAAAACTATAATCAATTCATCCTTGTTTTGCCGGAAATAGGGCACCTCTTCTGAATATACAAATATAATTTGAATATTTGAATATTATGAACTATTTTGTTTTCGACTGATTGACTACATGCTTCTGCTTACATTCACTTGAAAAATCTTTTAATTTGTAAAATATAGCTTTAAACAGTAAGCGAGAAAAGTGTGTGTAGGAAACGCTGTTGTAAAGATCTAATAGTATTCGAGCAGACGACTTGTAAATTTGAAGAAATTTGAGGATTTTCCATTTTTAAAGTTTGTAATACGTATATCTCGAACACTAAAAATGTTAGCCATAAACAACAAACAAACAATTTGCAGCCCTTTAAAAGATCTATAAGGATATTTAACTAGATTTTATACCGGTTTCTTAGTTTTTGAAGTTAAGTAGCATTAATTTCTCAGATCATGTCAAATCTACTAATGACGGCCAAACATGTAAAGTTTTGATATTTGCTTGTAACATAGAAAGATAAAATTGTTTGAATTATGTATCTTACTTTAGTAACCATAAGACCATCTTATCTGCTGTAAATGAAACTAATGAGACTGTAAACAATAAAAAAACTTCATGAAATCTATGGAAGTTTTATTTTACAAGACATTATTCACACAAAACAATTTCATCTCCATTGCACTCAAGCCACAATCACATTTCCCCCCCACGTTTTCCCAAAAGTATGTGCATCGACACTCCACTGTTACTTGTTCATCGGCCGTAAATGTTGGTATCGAGGACTGATTGTTATGAGTTAATGCATATTTAATTACAATCATTTTATTTATTTTATGCACATATTAATTTGCAGTTATTTATTACTTCTATACGTCTTTTTAATCAGGAATTCAATCATAATTATCCTGGTTATGTAATAATAGTAAATAGACAGATTTCCGTTACTACTTTTTATGTCTGTGTGTACGTTTCTGAATATTTTCTGTGTGTGTGTTGTTTTAGAAGATATTCAGAAACGTACACACAGACATAAAAAGTAGTAGCGGAAAGGAGTATATATATATATATATATATATATATATATGTATATAAAGTAATAATTAAAATGTAATAGAAGAATAGCGATGTATCAAAAATAGGCGGGGGGATTGTGACCCCCACTTTCCGGTTAAGCCAGGTGTATGTTACGACACTCTCGGAAGCCGATACACTGCTAAAAACAAAGTACTCAATACTTAAAACACAAAAGGAATGCAATTAAATGGAATAAAAAAATAATTAAACTATTACTGTAAATAAAATATTCAAAATATCAAAATTCCATCACAACCATAATATTCATCACAAATAACATAATATCAAACACCACAATAAAAACATTACAAACTAACCCTATACACATTCCATAACCCAAGCACAAATATCACCAAAGCACCCATTACAAATTTAACTTTCAAAACACCAAATCACGTCATTCTAAACAATTCATAATACCTCTATACATCCGTCTGCTCAAATTTCATATCCACTTCTATTTAAGTACAAATTAAAACTCTCCGTTACGGTTACATTGTACAACTTGCGTATCGCATCGCTGAGAAAACTCCTTGGGAATCCCTTTGCAATCGCGTCATTCAGGAAACGATGATCACAATCATATCGATCTATTTTACAACTATTTAATCTTTTGCTACGTATCAAATAGTTTAATACAATATTGTGGAATACGTTACGATGTAAACATGCATTCCAAAGTATTATGTAATTTATTTTAAATATGAAGTCATTAAGTTTATCATAAAGTCGAAAGCCCACTGAACCATTTGATTTCTTGTATATAGTCAAATTAAGGAACTTTGTTCTTGCTTACGTTCTGCCTCTGTCAAAGATAAGTGGTATAGATAAAAGGTGAAATCCAATATATCGACTATCTGTACATGCGCACAAAATATCATCCACGTAACGGATATATATTATTTCACACTTGGCCGGGGGGTCACCATCCCCCCGGCCATTTTTGATACATCGCTATTCTTCTATTACATTTTAAATATTACTTTTTATATAAATATACTTGGTTGAGATGCTTGGCGCCGAAGTGTATGTTTTCTGTAATTAGTTTTGAAAATGAAGTTACTTTGATAAGGTTATATCAGATTAAGTATCAAATAAGGCAGCATAGCGTTTATGATCTAAATTATTTTTATATAAAAAATTAATATATATTTGAACTATTTAAATTCATTTTTACACCGTTTGGACTTAGGGGATTGTTTGCTCTTTAGTTTCGGGATGGTGGTGTGAAGTGGCGGGTTACTGAGTGGGGAAGGTACACTGACGAGAAGTCGTACTTGATATTGTATGATGTACAATTGTACATATTGTGTTTTTATGGTTTTAGTATTGTGATGGATATTAAGTGTTATAACATATGCATAAATAAAAATAAAAAATAAATAAAAATAAAATAAATTTTAAAATTTAAAACTTAAATGTTTTAAAAGATAAAAATTAATACATAGTAAAAAAAAATTCTATGTTATTAGGACAATGTATTCTGACGATTTGAAGTAGGATTGTGAGTTTTATTGATGGTTAAAGATGATTGCTATGTTTGTTAAAAAATAGGGTTTTTTATAAAAATATTTTTTGGTGTTTCTGTATTGTAAAAAAACACTATGATTAGGTAATAAGTGGATAAAGATTGTATGATATGTCACAAAATAATGTTTCAATGTAATTTTGTGGTCAAAGCTACAAAAGCTCGGTTGACTGGTAACAGGGATACCAGTCAATCGTCAGACATTTACCCTGGACAGAATACAATTGATAAATACTTCAAGCCTATAGTTGTCAATAGTGAAAAACACAAAAATATTGTAAATATGAATAAAAATGTGGCATTGAGACCTTGTACATATGAAAATCTTAATTATGGTAGTTGCAGTCATTTTCAAAATTTTAAATTTTTTAAATTTCAATTGTTCACATCTAAAATATGTAAACTATGTCCTATGGCTAATCCTTTAAAGATTGGCAATATGGATAAACATATTTTATGTAAAGTTTATAACTGCATATATTGCATAAAATGTACGGTATGTAATTTGATATATATAGGTCAGACTCAAAATTGTATCAATATAACAATAAATTTACATAGAAATCAAGTGTATAGACTACATAAGTACCCTTCTATGGATACTACTTTGGAAATAAAACATTTTTTTAATCACGGCATTGAAGCCATGCAGTTTACATTAATGAATATTGTTGTTAATCAGAAGGAAATATTATGGTGGTAAAACTATATATTATATCAATCAACAGAATTCTTTATATCCTTATGTATTAAACTCAATTAGATTAAATAATAATTACAATAGTGAACATATTAAAAATATGATTCTGTACTAGTTTCAGATTTATATTATAACATACGAAAACAATAATGGAAATAAAAAATATGCACGTAAATCTAGAGGTGGAAGAAAAAGGAAATTGAAACTGGACGAGACTATTAGCAACATTATGGATTTTGCAAAGGAATACGAACAAAATAAATATATACCTAATAAGTGGATAAAGAACATAGTTTTTGGAGTAAGATGTCATTTTTGAAGCATGTTTGGTTGCACTGTAGTGGTGATGAGTTCGAGAGTGCTTTTTAACATGCGACGGTAGGCGTCTTTCTCGATTATATAAAATTAAGGTCCAAAATATTGAGGAATTACTCTTGTTGATCCTTTACCTGTACATATCACGGGTGAATATATGATTGTAAATTATAAAAATAAGAATTTTGACAACGTTGATATGTCGGGTATCTTAAGAAAACATCAAATCAAATTTCCAATTTGTAACGCTATAGTGAAAGTGGCATATACATATGCACTACCACTTGGATGTAGATTATTCAATTACAATAAGGTTTATCGTAATGTACAAAAAACAGATCGAAACTGCCCTTGTCAGGAATATTCTACATTTAAGAACATCAAATTTGGAAATGTAGTTTCGGGCGATCTTAATATTCTAAAAAGTTCTGAATTGAAAAATAAAAACCTTTGAATTGGGAGCAAAATATAGAAAAGAAAAATATCGTTATATTGGAAAGTCTATAGAAAATGATATAGATGATTCTGTATACAAATGCGCAGTGAAATACAGTTTACTAACTAGTGTTTTTGAAGAGTAGAAATCGGAAGTAAAAAAGAGTTTTAAGATGAAATACACTAATTTTAGTAAAAATCATGGAACGGGTAATTCTGAAAAAGTAACTTTGAAGAAATTACAAAGGATTTTTTTATTTCGGATGTTGATGAGGTTACCTCTTACTATGCTTTTACTTGTCAATATATATATAATGAAATGTTTATTGCCTGCTATCAAGATCAAGAAGCTTACATTAATCTACACTAATCTAGATGTGAAATCGAAAGTCGTATAAAGGCAAAATATAAAGTTTTGAGTTATACTTTGAATTCCATTAGATTCCCATACATCACACTAATACCTAAACTTTACAATAATCCTGTTAAATTTTGACCAATAACAAATGGTTATAAAACATATTTGACTATTGCCAATAAAAAATTGTTAAAACTTTTGAAAGATATGATGTTAAAAATTAAATACAATGGAGTGTATTTTATTCATAATAGTAATGAAGGTTTGAAAAAACTTAAAAAAATATTTCAGAGGAATTAATACTTCAAGAGTTACGACTTCAATGACCTTTTTTGCGATATGAAAATATTAAGCATTTATTTGCAATTCTTATGGAATTATACAACAAATATGAAATGCAAAATAGAACAAAATACATGTTTTCAAGGGTCTTGTTGTAATGGTGCTGTTTGAAACAGTTTTGTATGATGGTACTAATTTTTGCAAATAGCGTTATGCATACCAATGGGAGGTGGTTGCTCCTTTATACTCGCCGATATCTATTTAAATAAATACGAAGAGGGCACAAAAATATTAAATGAAATAATATATATTCGTTATGTGGATGATATATTGTGCGCATGTACAGATAGTCGATATATATTGGATTTCACATTTTATCCAGACAACTTATCTTTGATAGAGACAGAACGTAATCAAGATCAAAGTATAAATTTCCTTAATTTGACTATATACAAGAAATCAAACGGTTCAGTGGACTTTCGACTTTATGATAAACGTAATGACTTCACATTTAAAATAAATTATATAATACTTTGGAGTACATGTTTACATCGTAACGTATTTCACAATATCGTATTAAACTATTTGATACGTAACAAAAGATTAAATAGTTGTAAAATAGATCGATATGATTCCGATCATCGTTTCCTGAATGAGGCAATTGCAAAGGGACTCCCAAGGTGTTTTCTCAGCGACGCCATGCGCAAGTTTTACAATATAACCTTAATGGAGAGTTTTAATTTGTACTTAAATAGAAGTACATATGAAGTTTGGGCATATGATTGGGGTAACATAATAAAGATTGAGGTAGGAACATATTTCGCATCTTGAGTATTTTTTATCGAAAAATATACATACCAACAATATTAGTAACTACACTAGTTAAGTAATGGATTATAGAGCCTTGTTTATATTAAGATTGAAATATTTGACTTTGATTTCGATACACATGCTTTACCGTAAGAGTCATCCAAACAGTCTTCTCCTTCTTATAAAGAAAGGTAAATTCTCGAAGATGGTTGTGCATAAGGGGTATTGAGTATTTGAATTACGCTATGGAAATTAATGTTATTAAAGTAGTTTATATTAAGTCAAATATGTGTATATCAGCGTCACTAGCTGTTGCCAATTTGAATATAGAAGCTTTAAAATAATTTTAACTAAATATTTTACTATATTAACTTGAGTACGAAATCAGAAAAATAAATGTATACCTTTTTTAATGTGATAATAGCTGTGATGCAATTAAAACTAAATACTATGGAATATGGGTGTTTGCAACAAAAATGTGGATACTCATCCTTGATATATTACATAATAAATATATTCCTTTAATAAATCCATATCTTTCCATATTAGATTATAGTAGTATTAAAGTTAAAAAATCAAACGTCGATTTAAATCTAGATCTAAAGTGATTTAATTATTACTCACTTTAATGTTTTAGAAAAGAGAGGTTGATCAATTGGTTTTTCAAATATGCTACACTGTGGAAAATTAAAAAAGTATTAGATAAATGTAAAAGTGCTCATATAAGATCAAATTTTTGATGAGTGTGTGGCGGGGCTGCAGCATTGCGCCATTCACTGCTATGTGAGAGATTCCAGAAAACTGTGGTGTGGGAGGCCGCAGAACCACGATGGTGGGGGGGGAGGAAGAAATGAGTGCCCAAAAGAATTCTTCAAGGCCGAAGGAATAATCTAGGATAGCTTTCATAGCAGTGGGTGATCCAATGCTGCAGCCTTGACACACACTCCATTTATCCGGCTACTCAACCAGCTGCTCATACTCTAGGGTGCGTCGGGTGGACAGGGTCTTTCACACACTCCATTTACTGGTGAGATTGTAGATAGGATATCTACGGTTGAGAAGTTTGGTCGAATTTGAGGAGGGATGCCAGCCGGAAAAAACCCCAATGTGTCCCCAAGCTGAAACTCAGTCGGAAGCTGAATAGCTGGGAGGCTTGCCATACCTCACCGTGCGGCGTCGTGACGTCTGTTACAGTCAACCAGGAGAGAAGAGGCGAGGAGAAAGTGTGCGTCATCTATAGTGTTGCCGTTTCGTGAGAGAGGTAAGATCGTTGGAGAGGTAGAGAAGGTTACGTGCTCGTATGCGCATGGTCGCCATTGTGGGAATTGATGATAATTAGTTCCGAGCCAGACTTTAACTCGAGACCAAGAGCTTATTATAAGGTTAGACCATGAGTTAGCTTCGGATTCGAACTTATTATTCAGGTACTGATTCCTAGCATCTTCGATCGATGTATTTGGCAGCAGCAGAGATTGGCTACTGCCACAAGTGTTTTAAAATCTTCTTCGTTAGTTGAGGTGTTTCTACCCTCAAGTGGCTACCCTCAAGTTTCTACTTGAGCAGTTCTTTAGATCATTTTGCTAACATTATCGTTGTATTATTCTTTTATAAATCTATTATGCAACATTTTATACAAATTCAATTATTTTATCCCCTTAAATTAAGAAGATTCTATTTTATCAAGTTTATATACATACACTTAAACAGCTGATGTAAAACGTGAATTATAGAACTTGCTAAAGCTCAAGATCAATTAAATTGTGTCAATTAGAACTACATTAACTAAAATTTTTAAGCAATGAAAAGCTTCTATTTGCCTAAAACTGCTAAATAAACATCAACATGCACTTCTCGGAAAAAACAAAGTTCTGCTAACTTCCATAGATGAATCAAAACTTCAAAAAAGAGTCTAGAGAGCAAAACGCGAATGGGAACAAAATTGATTAAAAATAAATAAATAAATAAATAGAAACTGAGTGAAGGATCACTTGTGCTATAGAGCCGGTTTCCGTATAGCGTTCCATTTCTATTCTTATAGACACATATAACCTATAGTTGGACGAAATCCTCTGAATGTGTATTTTGTATGCTTATTTCACAAGTTTGAAATAGAGTTTTGATTATTTTATAGGACATTCTAGTATCATCAAGACAAATTACGTGAAATTAAGTTTACTCCACACTTTAAAATTCAGCACGGGCCCCTAATTCGCATGTGACACAAATACACTTTTTAAAGTACACTTGGAGGACACTCTCATTTCAGATAACAGATCGGTCTCGCCTTTATTATACTCTCAGCATCATTAAACAGTCGTGACCTGCAATGGCCGCAAGAAAGTGTGAAACCGGTTACTGCTGTTATTTGTAAGGGAATGTCTTCCAAATTTTAGGTATTCTTATAGTCTCTATGATTTTAAGTACATTTAGTCGAGGTTTCAATTCACATAATAAGCACTCAAGCTGTGAAATTACTTAATACCGATTTTGTTACCAAAAAACCAATGACATACACGTGTTTTCAAATTTTAAACAAATAATGTGATTCCAAACCTAATATATTCAAATCGTGAACAAAGGAAATAACATTAATTTGAAAAGCAGTGCCAGCTTTCCATTTAGAAAATATTCTACTCTCAAAAATGCTGTTTGCATTTAATTTCCTTAAATCAGTGTAAACATAAGTCCTAAATATTTATATTACATACTACATTCAGTTTAATGAAGATAAATAAAAATACTTTTTACTTTCTTTATATACATAATGTATAAGGAAAGTATTGTGACGGGGTCAAAAATTCGAATTCGAGTTCTCGACGGGAGAGCATGTTTCAAGCATCCCTGATCACGAATCAAACATTTTCCAGGTGATGTCTGTGTGTGTGTGTGAAAGTATGTGTGCGTGTGTGAAAGTATGTGTGTGTGTGGAAGTATGTGTGTGTGTGTGAAAGTATGTGTGCGTGTGTGTGTGAAAGTATGTGTGTGTGTGTGTGTGTGTGTGTATGTGTGTGTGTGTCAGTGAGTCTGTGGAGACGATATCTCACGAACGAATGGAGCGATTTCAATGAAATTTGGTACAAAAACCACAATCAGCGAATACTGAAAACCTTTTCTTTTTAAACGTAATCGAATGTTCAGAACTCCTTTAAATTTTCGAATGAAATTATGAAGAAAACATCAAAAGATCAAAATCTTTAATAAAATTACTAAAAAAAACATTTCTTATGCAATTTTTCCCTTGCAGAACGTTTGAGATAAACTTTAGCACGCCAGCATAAACCGTTCTCGAGATATTGCACATTTTAAAAATAAATTTTTTAAAAAATCCCATAAATTAAAAAAAAATATATTAACTGTTGAGAAACATATTCACTTTTCTTATGTAATATCATGCGATAAATTGGGTGACATCATTCTCGGGGATCTAGCTCGTTCCATTCATGAGAAAAGATACTTTGAGTAATACTTTTGTATTTGAACGCCAATAGCCTTTTATCTGCTATAAGAATAACTTATTTCTCCGTCCATACCGTTTGACGAGATTTTGGCGACGAATTTGGCGGAATGTCGCCAGCTTGACGACTTTTTGAAATTTTGCCAAATTAACAAAAATTTCGCCAAATGGGTAAAAATGACTACTAATTGAAGAAAAAATGCAATATCTTGGAAATCATATAAGTATCTACTATAAGACCTTTTTTTACTGTAAAAGTAGTAAATTCATTGCATTATATAAGGAAAGTCATGTGCTGCCCACATCAGATTTTTTTATACCGTGGAAAATAAATAAATCTTTTAAAAATGGATGAACTCATAATATTACGATATATTATTCGGTTTCATTACCATATGTGGGCAACTTCAAGTAACACTCTCTTTTCTTATTATGTAAATCACATGCCCTAACCGTAGCTTACAGTACTTTGATATTCTGTTTTTAGCAGGGGAAGATTTACGGTATGATTGTTCAAAATATAACTATCGTAAGTGTTTTGAATTTGAGTAGAATAGAAGTTTTGAGTTTCTTTGAGTAGAATAGTATTGTAGTAGAATAAAATTTATTGTTTTATTATTTATGCAAATTTAAAATCTCTACAAGGACAATTGGTTTCGCATATATAAGCTTGAACAAGTGTTGTGATATATCTGTCTACTTTTTAGAATTTTTAGTGTCATTTTTCTTTCAGTGCCTTACACAGGGTGTGTATAACGTAGTCTTAGTGCCTTTGTTAAATCGTATGAGTGGTCTTAAAGTACTCCTGATTAAAAGATTATATATATAAAAATAATAGTATACTTGCAATAAAAAATAACTATTTAAATTTCCCTTTAAACGAATCAGTCAATGTATATTTCACAATTCCATAGATGCGTATATTACATTCAATTATATGTATTTTTATGAGAAGCTTATGGAAGAATATTGGTACGATTCATCCTCTGGAATCGTGAGTGTTTGCTGAGGATACAAGAATGAGTCAATATTTCAGGATAACTAACACGTTTATTCACAAGAGCAGCATAAACAAGAACAATATACATTACCACAGCACTTAAAGGCTCCACTAATTTCACGAAGTAACACATATTATTTTCAAATTGTGGCGCAGTAGAAAAAGAGCTTTAAGTTACAGTAAAGAAATATATTTAATTAATCTCAGAACATAGCTGTAAATATCATACAACGTAGAACGTTATTACACATTGAGTTGTGTGCCTCTGATAACCCTCCAATTTCATCTTTAGCGCGAGTTCTGTAAAAGAATATTTATTAACATAATACTACTCCATGAATTGCATCATTGTTAATTTTACAAATAAAATCATTAATTAACAACATATAATACAAGTAACTCAAATACAACAATTATTACCATTAATTGCGCCCGAACGAGAAAGTATGAGACCATTAAAATATAGTTATTAAAAGGCTCAATGGCCTGCATACAATAGTAGTGGAACACATACCTTCAAGTCGTCTTTAAACATTAATATACAGCTCATACAGTCGTACGTGTTCCATCAGTGTACGTCGTACAATACCAACTCGCCGTGTGGTATGTCGTCTCGTACGGTAGTCGCTCACTGCACACTTAACATTCTCCATACTCTGGCTGCACTGCCATTCTTGTACTTCCCCAACTCTGTCACTTCGACTTCTCGAACTCTCCAACTAAGTCTGCTGATATTCTATCTTACTTCATCTCTGCTATTCGATATGTCCATCTTTTCTCGTAGAAGTTGTGAAAATATCATCCCTTGGTTGCCACCTCTTTTTGCCTGAGGTCTGACACACCTGTTTGGCTCTGATTGACTGACTTAAAAGCACTGCCCTTAAACATCTTGTCATTGGTAAACATCGTTCACCACTCTCGTGGCCTCACCTTATCCTTTGAGTTCTTCGACCCACCTGCCTTGACGCCCCTAAATGTATGGTTTCAGCTGAAGTCTTGATCAGGGTGTTGTAAAAACTGGGGTCATCGAGACTGAAGGTATTATCTGACGTTTCAGACACAATAAATAACGCACTTAAAACTGTCTCACAATAAACTGGTGTGAGACCTATTTCTGGGCTTACACAAATCATTGACGAATGTAATTTCACAAAACAGCCGTCACTGTTCTTAAAACATTGATAAAAATCACAGTACAATGTAGTTCGTATCATGTCAACTGCATTTCAACTGAATGATGACTCTTTGTATAAAATCTCTCTATAGAAACTTCAAGACATATCTTATATCTAGTAGAATAATCGTTATTTTAAGGGGATTCTCAAACCTTCGGAATGACGCCAAATTGGCGATAAATAGCCAAATCTGTCAACCCTTCGTTTAACTTCGACATATGGCAACCTTAGTGTCAGATTATAGGAAAAGATGCCTGTACGGTTGTTTTTTCCGTCGGGTAGTCGAAAGAGACGAAAGTAAGGAGGAGGAAAGGGACTCCACACAATATTACAAGTTCACAACAATATTAAGAGCATGAAGACAAGAGCGTGATATACTTGAATGCGTTATGTCGTCCATATATATAGAGCGTTTCATAAGAAATAAATGAAAAATCATTACCCAAGATGTGGTTTTTATATTTAGTAAAATCAAGTTTTATAATTACTTTCTGTAAAAGTGTACCCTTTGTAAGTAAAATGCTTAATTTTCTTTACGCAAGAAAAAATTTTGAAACAGGTTGAATTTTTCCTTGCCATACTACATTAAAAAGGCAATTAAACACCACACTAAACTTTATGTCGGAATATGACAACGCAAATATAAAAAGGGAGAAAAAAATAAATTATTTTTCTCTTCTTCTAGTACAGCTACTAAAAAACACTTATATTTTTACACAATCCGATATAAAACAAAGATGCACAGTTCCCAGCTGATTTCGGGAACCAAATGTTTGTTAATCTGGATAGAAAAATATTTTTCCTTAAGAAAAAAAAACTGCACAAAATAAGGATTCAGTACTCTGTAGAGAATATATTTTAAAAAAAGATACAGAAAGGTATCATAAACTGCAACATTTTTAGTTATTTCGTCCTATCTAAAAAAAGTATGCTTATATATATATATATATATGTATGTATAAAGCTGCTTGTATTTAAAAATAAAATCCTTTCTGATTAGGCGTTTTTTAGTGTCGAAGTTTTCCATAGAGAGTATAACTAAAAAATAGGATGAGAAATTTATGATTGCAATGCCTAAAAGAAGTAATCAGGCAGAAGTCATTATAATTACATATTTTGAATACTGTTTTCATCATTGCGTTTAAAGACAGACTAACTTAAGCTTTATGGGCATGAAAAGCAAAATTATTGCTTCCTAAATTTATTGATTACATATTTTTTCGTGACAGATAAATATAAAATTAGATTTGAAATATGTGAAAGTAGAACAGCCATTTAACGCAGTAAAAAAGATGAACATATAATTGACGTCCTACATGACGCTACGCAGGAAAAAAACTTTACATTAGCAAAATTCGTTATGGGAGGGTATTAATATTAAGAAGATAGGATGTCGTCATTTCATTTGTCGTCCAATATGTGATTTTGAGTGAAAACAAACCCCATCATTCTCTAACAAGGAACAAAACGTCTATAGGACATGATTAATGATACAAAATACCTGCATGGTGACATTAAAACGATCTTAGAAAAAAAGGGGTATCCCAAAAGGCATAATTTATACATCCAAAAGGCATAATTTCAGCATCCAAAAGGCATAATTTAAACATCCAAAAGGCATTTTTATAGCTGTGATATCAGATTCTAAAGTTCAAATAAATATTTAATTAGGGAAAGCATATTAAAAGGGACATGGGAAAATCCTGAAATCACTTATCTTATTTCGAAAATGAAATTTTGAAGATGAAAGTTAGACTTTAAAGAAAAATATTATATTGATTGGCTAACTAGAATAAATGCCTATTAATCAAGCCACCGTTAATACTCTATGCAATCAAGATATTCAGATGCAAAGAAATGCCTGTTGGTGCAAAGAAATACCAGTTGTTGCAAATAAATACCAGTTGGTGCAAATAAATACTATTTGGTGCAAATAAATACCAGTTGGTGCAAATAAATACCATCTGGTGTAAATAAATACAAGTTGGGGCAAAGAAATACCAGTTGGTGCAAATAAATACCATCTGGTGTAAATAAATACAAGTTGGGGCAAAGAAATACCAGTTGGTGCAAATAAATACCATCTGGTGTAAATAAATACAAGTTGGGGCAAAGAAATACCAGTTGGTGCAAATAAATACCATCTGGTGTAAATAAATACAAGTTGGGGCAAAGAAATACCAGTTGGTGCAAATAAATACCATCTGGTGTAAATAAATACAAGTTGGGGCAAATAAATACCAGTTGGTGCAAATAAATACCATCTGGTGTAAATAAATACAAGTTGGGGCAAAGAAATACCAGTTGGTGCAAATAAATACCATCTGGTGTAAATAAATACAAGTTGGGGCAAAGAAATACCAGTTGGTGCAAATAAATACCATCTGGTGTAAATAAATACAAGTTGGGGCAAAGAAATACCAGTTGGTGCAAATAAATACCATCTGGTGTAAATAAATACAAGTTGGGGCAAAGAAATACCAGTTGGTGCAAATAAATACCATCTGGTGTAAATAAATACAAGTTGGGGCAAAGAAATACCAGTTGGTGCAAATAAATACCATCTGGTGTAAATAAATACAAGTTGGGGCAAAGAAATACCAGTTGGTGCAAATAAATACCATCTGGTGTAAATAAATACAAGTTGGGGCAAAGAAATACCAGTTGGTGCAAATAAATACCATCTGGTGTAAATAAATACAAGTTGGGGCAAAGAAATACCAGTTGGTGCAAATAAATACCATCTGGTGTAAATAAATACAAGTTGGGGCAAATAAATACCAGTTGGTGCAAATAAATACCATCTGGTGTAAATAAATACAAGTTGGGGCAAAGAAATACCAGTTGGTGCAAATAAATACCATCTGGTGTAAATAAATACAAGTTGGGGCAAAGAAATACCAGTTGGTGCAAATAAATACCATCTGGTGTAAATAAATACAAGTTGGGGCAAAGAAATACCAGTTGGTGCAAATAAATACCATCTGGTGTAAATAAATACAAGTTGGGGCAAAGAAATACCAGTTGGTGCAAATAAATACCATCTGGTGTAAATAAATACAAGTTGGGGCAAAGAAATACCAGTTGTTGCAAATAAATACCATCTGGTGTAAATAAATACAAGTTGGGGCAAAGAAATACCAGTTGTTGCAAATAAATACCATCTGGTGTAAATAAATACAAGTTGGGGCAAAGAAATACCAGTTGGTGCAAATAAATACCATCTGGTATAAATAAATACAAGTTGGGGCAAAGAAATACCAGTTGGTGCAAATAAATACCATCTGGTGTAAATAAATACAAGTTGGGGCAAAGAAATACCAGTTGGTGCAAATAAATACCATCTGGTGTAAATAAATACAAGTTGGGGCAAAGAAATACCAGTTGGTGCAAATAAATACCATCTGGTGTAAATAAATACAAGTTGGGGCAAAGAAATACCAGTTGGTGCAAATAAATACCATCTGGTGTAAATAAATACAAGTTGGGGCAAAGAAATACCAGTTGGTGCAAATAAATACCATCTGGTGTAAATAAATACAAGTTGGGGCAAAGAAATACCAGTTGGTGCAAATAAATACCATCTGGTGTAAATAAATACAAGTTGGGGCAAAGAAATACCAGTTGGTGCAAATAAATACCATCTGGTGTAAATAAATACAAGTTGGGGCAAAGAAATACCAGTTGGTGCAAATAAATACCATCTGGTGTAAATAAATACAAGTTGGGGCAAAGAAATACCAGTTGGTTCAAATAAATACCATCTGGTGTAAATGAATACAAGTTGGGGCAAAGAAATACCAGTTGGTGCAAATAAATACCATCTGGTGTAAATAAATACAAGTTGGGGCAAAGAAATACCAGTTGGTGCAAATAAATACCATCTGGTGTAAATAAATACAAGTTGGGGCAAAGAAATACCAGTTGGTGCAAATAAATACCATCTGGTGTAAATAAATACAAGTTGGGGCAAAGAAATACCAGTTGGTGCAAAGAAATACCATCTGGTGTAAATAAATACAAGTTGGGGCAAAGAAATACCAGTTGGTGCAAATAAATACCATCTGGTGTAAATAAATACAAGTTGGGGCAAAGAAATACCAGTTAAGGCAAAGATATAACAGTTGCGGCAAATAAATACCCGTTATAAAATTCTGAATATCCCCATGTCTTTCGTATCTATAAATTGTTGAACGAGATATCAAAATCATCTATGAATCTATTTTAAAAAAATCTGATGTGGGCAACACATGGCTTTTCTTATATAATGCAATGAATTTACTACTTTAACAGTTTAAAAAAAATGTTATTCTTATAGTAGATACTTATATTCTTTCCAAGATATTGCATTTTTTCTTCAATTAGTAGTCATTTTCATTGATTTAGCATTATTTTTATAAATTTGACGATATTTTTGTTAATTTGGCAACAATTAAAATGTCGCCAAGTTGGCGATATTCCGCAAAAATCTCGCCAAGCGTTATGGACGGAGAAATAAGTTATTCTTATAGCAGATAAATGGCTATTGGTGTTCAAATACAAAAGTATTACTCAAAGTATGTTTTTTTATAAATGGAACGAGCTAGATCCACGAGAATGATATCACCAAATTTATCGCATGGTATTACATATGAAAAGTGAACATGTTTCTAAATAGGAAATATATTTGTTTTGTTTTATATAACTTTTTGATATTTTTTTTGAAAAATGTGCAATATCTCGAGAACAGTTCATGTTAGCGTTCTAAAATTTATATCAATCGTTTTCTAATGAAAAATTACATAAGAAATGCCTATTTGCGTAACTTTATTTTTGATTTTTTGATGATTTTTCAAAATTTCACTCGAAAATTTTAGGGGGGGGGGTTCTGGACATTCGATTGCATATAAAAACAATAGGCTTTACGGATTGTGATTTTTGTACCAAATTTCGTTCGAATAGGTCCATTCGTTCGTCAGTTATCGTCTCCACAGACTCACTGACACACACACACATACACACACAGACACACACACTTTCACACACACACACATGCTTTCACACACACACACACACACACACACACATACAGACATCACTTCAAAAATGTTTGATTTGTGATCAGGGATGCTTAAAACGTGCTATCCCGTCGAAAACTCGAATTCGAATTTTCGACCCCGTCACAATACTTTCCTTATACATTATGTTTATAAGACATTATGTTTATAAGAAAAGTAAAAATATATAATAAAAGAGATGGGTTTGTGCCAAACTCGAATCAAGAAAAATAATGTTTTATGTTGGATTCAAAGAATATCATTCAAAGTTTCCTAACTAAAGTTGAAAAGTACAAAAATATATAAATGTGTGTGAGGATCTTGTTTTGCAGCTTGTAAAGAACCTTTCTGCTCCAACCGGGAATCGAACCCTGGATCTCCGAACTGGCCAGCGCTCTACCGTTGAGCTACTTGGACGATATTGCAAGCTATTTTCTTTGAAGTGGACTCTATAAGTTACCTTTAAGTGGTGACTATTTTATGGCGTTTTTATACTTTAATGCAAAAGTACTTGTAATTATTGTAAATGTTAAGATCTTGTAGGACGACTAAATATACCGATTAATGAGTTAGTGCTTTAAAAGCACGTATAATAAAACTTTTTGTGTTATCTAAAATCTAAAATTAAAATAATTTAATTACTTTAATTTCTTTGATGAAATTATCCTAAAGTTTGGCCCTCATGGGAGTGACAAAATATTTAACGAAGTGGTTGAAAATTTTTGTACTACAATGAGTCTTCATAAAAAAAATTCCACAAAAACCTAAAACTCAAATTAGTTTAATTTTTTTTTCTACCGGATTTTCGTTGTAAATGCAGTTTTACGAAATTACTCAAAAATTTAATGTCGGAAGAATTATGACTATTTTGGTGAAATATAAAATGTAAGGCTACTTTTCCCACAACAACTATAATGCAACTTTTCCTACAATAGTCAAATTTAAATTAGAAAATAATTTTCCACTTCGTTGAAATCTAATCCATCAAAAGTCAAAACCTCTGATATATATGTTTAGAAGGTTATATGTATATACCTCGTTTTTCGAAGGTTGAAGTTGGGTTAGCACATTGTGGTTTATTTTAACTGTTGTTACCCATGTTGGGCGATGTTAAACATTCGATAATTCCACATCTTTTGTAGTGCTTTATTTATTTATTAAAAAAAAGCTTCTAAAATCAGGGTAAAAATAAAGGAAAACAATAGGCATGAAAAAAATAATTATCACCTACAATATATGTAGTGTCCTTTTTATTTTCCTTTGTCCCTTTTACTAATTTTCACGAAAGCACCAAATTTAGGGTCACGAGCAACAGGATAAGGATCTTTAATTCAGAGCAGTGTTTTCAAATCATGTTTCGTGGAATCCTGAAGTCCCACAATAGTATCCATGGTTTTCCGGGTGACAATAGTTCCGTGTAATTTAAGGGTGAGCTTCTGTAAATCTTCTGCCCTATCCGCTATTTGTTAACTTTCGCAGAACACCTTTTTCGTCGAAATTCTGCTCAAACAATAGCGAAATATTTCCTGAAAGATAAAATGCAATGCTTAGATTATATTAAAATTAAATTTCATACTCAATAAAATATAGAATATCTTTTTTATTTTATTCCAAATTGTTTTTTGTGCTGCCATCTGTTGTCGTAATTTAATTCATACCGACTATTTTTATTTTTTAATGAACCATTTTAAATATCTATTCCTTCTAATACAGTATTAAATTCAAAAACAGATCATACATATTAATGCCACAATCACGGAAAGGTAATTTCTCATTCTATAAATTTGATAAGGGGATCTGAATGTGCATGACTGAGCACTACAGCTTTGTCCTCAAGTTCCATTGCCTTCAAGTCCAAGTTCAATTACCTTTCCGTGATTGTGGCGTTATTATGTATGATCTGTTGTTGTATTTTATACTGTATTAGAAGGAATATATATTTAAAAATGTTCATTAAAAAATAAAAATAGTCGGTACGAATTAAATTACGACAACAGATAGCAACATCAAAAATATTTTGGATTAAAATAAAAAAATATATTCTATATTTTATTGAGTATTAAATTTAGTTTTAATATAACCTAAGCATTGTATTTTATCTTTCAGAAAATATTTCACAACTGTTTGAACGGAATTTCGGTAAAAACGTGTTCTGCAAGAGTTAACAAAGCGCGGATAGGGCAGAAGATTTACTGACGCCCACCCTTAAAAAATAATAATCGTATACCATTTTAAATGAAAAATTTTGACCAAAATGATCTTGCTTACAAATTGAGGTTCCACCATCAAAAAGCATTTCAAAAGGATTCTGTGAGACCAGAAATATGTCTCACATGTGTTTTGGTGAGACAAGTTTATGCTAGTTATTTATTATGACCGAAACGGCAAACAATACTGCCAGTCTAGATGGCGCCGGGTTTTACGACAGTGAACCAAAAGGTTAGAAAACCTTAAATTTAGGAGCGTCAAGGCAGAGGGGGGGCCGAACGAACCCTTACGAGGATGTGGAATGGCTCCATGGGTTAAATGAGTAACTAATGGAAAAATGGGCTTGCTGCGTCACTCTCAATGCTGCAAATGAAAGCAAAGAGGGGGAGTAACACCCCCGAGACAGAGGGAACCACAACCTGTGACCTAACGAGGACACTGATCAATACGTCAGTAGAGATGGATTAATAACGACTTGAGCAGATAACTTGGAAACGATGACTTAATAACGACACTTGTGCTAATACTTTGGCGACATTATGACTTATGTAGATGTTCAGAGATATACTTGTGTGACATTTTGATATAGAGATGACTTGTGCAGATGTAATAGAATGTACGTGTGTGACAGTATAATTGCATGACGACTAGAGATGTAAAGTGTTCCGTAGATGTTCCAAAAATTATGGCTAACAAAGTACAAGACATATTTGAAGGTATATGTTCCTCAAATAACTTTAGGTCTGGAAACGTTTAGGCAATTTAAGTGGTCTCACGTGTTCCCCCGCCAAAACTAATAATTAATTGTGTAATGAATTTATAAGTGTTTATGTTGTTAATAAATGTGTTTGTTAAAGTTACAATGGTGTGATCCATTTAGTATTGTAATAATTAATAATTCCTTCACAGGACTCACGAAAAGTAAATAATTGGAGGATTATTGCAAACACAATGTATTAGTAATAAAATACTAATTATAACTTTAAAGTTAAATCTATATTTTGTTAGTGTACCACAGATTCCTCGACCAAAAATTTTTGGAACACACTGATTTATAGTTTAAGATAATTCAAATGGATTCTTTGCATGGCTGGTGTTATGTAGTTTGTATCATGTTAGAGCGCAATCCAAGAGACCCTTGATTCCATATTTCGGTCTATTGATGATGGGACGATATTGAAACATTCAAAAATTCGAAATATTTAATAGCACATTAATTATTTCTAAAAAAGTCCTAAAACAAGAGGTGGGTAAAAATAACGATCATCTACAGAAAATGAGTTAGACTCTCCATGTTTTGTTTGAATGGGAGGCAGATGCATTTCCAAAAGCCTCTAGAAGGTTCGAAATGGTGGCATCAATCTGATTTTAATGATAAGTTTGTATTTTTCTAACAGATTCGCAGTAAGTTTGTGATTCCCATAATATTTAAAACGCCGCCTACCTGCAGATTTCGTGAACATGAAAGTTTCAATATTCAATGTGTGAGACCAGAAATAGATCTGACATTTTGGTGAGACAGTTTTATGTACAATATCTATTGATCTGAAACTTCGGACAATACTTCCAGTCTGAATGACGCCAGGTTTTACAGCATGTGAACCTAAAGGTCAGATAAAACCATAAACCAGGAGTGTCAAGACAGAGGGGGCCGAGCGGTCCCTTACGAGGATGTTAAGTAGCGACATTGGATAAAAGGTTGACCAATGGTAAAGCTGCTTGTTGAGTCACCTGAATGCTGTAAATCAGAGAAAAGGGGAAGTGACACCCCCGCGGAAAAGAGAGCCACAACTTGTGATTTGAGAACGACACTTGCTTACATAGACACATACTTGTGCGACATTATGACATGATAACGATGACTTGTTCTGATACTTGCCCGACATCATATAGAACAACAATACTAGAGATGCAGAGTGTTGCGTAGAGGCTCCAAGATAATGGAGATCTATTGATGTGTGCAGTGCAACCATATACGAGACGGAACCATATACCATGAGTTATGGCCAGTACAAATTACGGATGCAAGCATTATGGTCTATGGTAAATGCCGAAATTGAAGGTATGCGTTCCTCAAAAAGATATCTAGATCTAAACATATATTAGGCAAATTAAGTGGTCTCACATGTTCCCGTCGCCGAAATAATATAATTAATTGTGTAATGAATTTAATAAGTATTTTATGTTGTTAATAAATGTTTTATTGTTAAAGTTAAAATGGCATGATCCGTTTAGTATTCTATTAATTAATTCTTTTATAATTGGAGTAATAATTCTTTTATAATATCTTAAATAATTGGAGGGTTTTATATAGCGCCACAACAATGCAATGTACAATAAATAATAAGTCCACTATGTACGAATTCACGACTATGTCAAAATGCGCTTTGCATTTAATAGTAAATAATATTTTCTTGTTAGTTACCACATACTGTTCCGTGATTTTGATGCCGGATGTATGGTATATGTAACGTCGAGTTAATCACTTTATTTTAAATAGGGGCACATAACAAGTTTTTGGTTGCTGCTATATTGTGTCGATATTGCACTAGTGATGGGAAATAACACCCAGTTAGAGATGCCGGTTACTTCAGTAGAAGCGTGATTCCATACATATATGTTTCTATGAGCGTCCGTAGATCCACACTTTAACAACATTTTACGGATTTTTAATAAAATGCTTGACTCATGTACAAAAGTGAAAATCTCTCTATAACAGATCTCTCTATAACAGATCTAGACAGTTATACAATGGATAGAAACAAATGGTGTGAATAAGTGAATATTTTTCTATCTGTAGATATTTATATAAGTTAAATTCTACATAGCGTTTCCAAACGTGAAATATATTTTAAATTTCAATTTGAAACTTGTACATTTAAATTCATTAATTTTAGAAACTCTCCTGTATCGTTTCTAAATTTTAATTCACTCATATCGGAGAAGTGTTTATTTCATTCTATTTAGGCTCATTAGCATAGTACACTTTACTGATTACCCACTGTATTTCTACAGGCTTATCGTAAATGCAGATGGAATTAACTGAATTTTAGAGAGAGATACTTAAAATTGGTAAATGATGCAAGGATAAAGATAAAGTAATATGCGAATTCAGCAAAGTTCTATGAAAATCTAGCTTTAAGCGAAGAATTTGCTGAAACTATATCATATTGAATAGATATGAATAAGTATAACGCCTGCATGCATCGTATTGTATATATGGAATTATTTATAGGTTAAATTTGCATGATATGCTAGCTTTATTATTTGCTCAGGAATTTACATATTGAAAAGAAAATATCGTTAAATTTAGATTTAACAGATACTTACTTTTAAGATTCTAGATTGAAATGTATCTGAATATATTTTAAAGTATAGAAAGGAGTCATAATGATTCAGATATTAGTATCTTTCAAATGAAGTAAGCTATAAAGTATTTTATATCTTTATTTTCTTGATTATATAATTTCAAAACTTTTAGTAAATATTTATTTTGAAGTAGCGGAATTTAAAATTCAAGAATAAATGTTTTTGAAGCCTATAGACGCTAATTATTCGAATGATGATGTTGAATAACAGTTTTTAAATGCAGAGTAGGCAATTTTTTATGTGAGAGAAAGCATTAGAAAGTTTCCAATAATACATCACATAACACAATAACATGACTGTTAATCTGTTTAGGAGGCAAAAATCAACAAGAGCTATTTATTCTGAACAAAATGACTGCGATAACAACACTTACAAGAGCAAGAACGGCTGCTGTCGATAGAATAACAAACGTGTGACAGGAGGAAAGCGATTGCCAAATATGTCCTCATGTGTCGCATATGCTATTAACCGAAGAGTGTTCGTGAGTGTTGGTCGCGATGTATTTTTGTTCTCTTTCTTTTTCAGCAACCCATTGACATCCCTTTTGTTGTGTTAAGTATAGTGTTATACACAATAATAAAAATATTTCTATTTTCAAAGCATCAATTTGTATATGGTTTGGATTTTAATAGCTTTAGATGTTTCAGGGTTTGCTTATTCGTTCTATATATCAAAATTCTAAAATCTTGAATGTTCACAAAACTAATGTACAAAAATTATTGAGCTGCTAGAGCTTTTCAGACGTTTAGTCATTCTTTAAATCTTCATCTGCTATATTGCGTTAGAACATTGCCATTCTTTGAGATATGTTTTGTTGAATGTGTCAAAGCGACACTGTTTTCTTTTGCAAACTTATTTAACAGAGTCATACGAATATTCAGAAAAAATGGAATTGTTATCACTGAAAATGTAAATTCTAGGTGAACCTGCAGCCCCTCTTTAGAATTCGATGCTAAATCCATATCTATCATAGTCTAGGCATTTCCTATGAGAAATAGATGTCCCAAAGAAATGTTGGACCGAAAGTTGTTGTTGTTGTTGAGACCCAGACCGTCCGACCTACCAGAAAGTTAGACCGAAAGTGTAAATCCTTTGTGAACCCCATAATCCCCTCCGAAAATTAATATTTAATTCCTCCCAGCCATTATCTAAGCTATATTTGTTTCAGATTTCGAGAGATAGTTGTTACAAGGAGATTGCAAATCTTTGAATTGGGTGTGATATCGCCAAAATGGGATGTGGAGATCCTTACTGAGTTCGCCAAAATGGGATGTGGAGATCCTTACTGACTTCCTTAAAACCTATAAGAGTTTAATGCTATTATTTAAGCTCTATCAATAACTAAACTTACTAAATATATATTTCAAAGAAAATTTTTGAACCGGAAGTGGAAAAGAAACACGATGTTAATATTATTATTAAAACATTTTGTTCTCCAAAATTTGATGTTGAATCCATATCAGTTATCTTCTATGCTATAACCGATCTTGAGAATTAGATGTTTCTCGTAAAATCAAAATGTTTGAACCGGAAATGGAAAAATAACTGGAAGAGAAAATTATTCGTAAGCCCAACACTCCTACCCCTCCAGAATCTGATGCTGAATCCATATCAGTCATTCTCTAAGCTCTGTCTAAGCATATATTCTCTAAGCATATATTGAGAAATAGGTATTTCAAGGCAACATTTTTTTCAGAAAGCAATTGTATGGCAAAACTTTTGCCACGAATTACAAATTTCTTAAATAAATGAATGTCAATTGTCATTAAATCTCCTGTAGCTAACACTTGAATTTTTATTTTTTTATTTTTTAGTTTTATTTTCTTATTAAACTTTTTAGTAAAAATTATCCACACTTTTTTAAACATACCATCAGTATTAACTCAGGACATTTTGAGTAGAAGAGATAATTATGGATGAGATCTTAGCTAGAATTCTTATGAAATCCTATATTATCCTATGCGGTATTATGCATTTAAAGACCATTGTTCTGAGAAGTTTATGTCTGCTGTAAGGTAAGACCGTCTTCTAATTAAACACCACGTAGATTAGAAATACTGATGCACATTTCATATATTATTTAACGAATTTCAGAAATGACTATTGGGTCAATACAACGAATTTATGTTATTGAAAATGGGTTTCAGCTGTGAGTTTTGCATATATGGGGCAAGTTAAATTAAAAAAAAAATTGCCAATTTGTCAAAAATAGTTGTAGTTTTACTTGTGTAGAATCAGGGTTATAATTAGTAACATTTTCTACACAATATAAATATTTATTGATAAAAGCGTTCTAATAGTTGCGGAATTCTGAAACTGTTCGATTTATTGTTTGATTTTATTTATTTGTTTTACCATTCGTTGTTTCATTTCTGTCCTTGTCTTAGTTTAGAATGCTTGATATAAGTTAAGAACCAATTATAGAACTTGAACCCTGCGCATTATAAGTAAAAATTATATAATGGAATTTATATCGTTTTTAAACACTTTCCAACATAGTTGTAAAGTGCTTATGACTTCGTTCATTCTGTCTGTCTGTCTACCCGTTCGCAGGATAACTGCTTGAAAAATGATTTTATCATAATGGAAATTTTGTATGCTATTGAGACGGTCTGTGGGACATATTGGAATTAAAATATACATCATCCAATTAGTTTCGGATTTAACTTGGGTTAAAAAATGAAATACAATAAACCATAAACCCTATGGGTTTCAAATATTATTTAAGCGGAGTTAAAATTACAAATTGTATCAAAAATTTTAGAAAATATTCAAATTATCACGTAAATTGTATAAAAATATTTCAGCAAAATATGTTAGGTAGTTTTTCAAATAAAAATTAAAATAATAATTACACTCATGATATATGAAGAGATCACGTGGCTCAATGCAAAATAAAAAATATGGCATCCATTTTTCTCTCCTGTGTAATAATTGTGATGTTTAAAGATAGTTTACATTTATTTTGAGTGTTGCATCTGTCTTCAAACCTCTTTATTTTTGCATATTACCTGTGTATCTAAATTGTGTGCCAATGCAATTACAATATTTTTTGTTTTAAATGATCACTAAACTGTGATTATTCCTACAATGAAGCCTAATTTCTATAGTATGCAGAATGTAAACAAATCAAGAGATTGAAAGATGTGTTGTATAAGCATTGCTGAAATTTTTTCATTCAAACTTATTTAGCTCTGGAATCTAGAAAATAAGTGATTTTAAATTTATAAGTTGAATTAATATAACAAAACTCCAAATTAGTTTGTCAATATTTTAAAAAATGCATCTACGAAATTATTCATTGATATACAAATGTTTATCAGTTTTCTTGATAACTAAAATATTAAATTTTTTCAATATACTATAGTCCGTATTTTGATTCCAGTTACATTTATCAGTTAATTTAGGGTAATATAAGGTAAATTATCAGTTAATTTAGGGTAAATTATCAGTCAATTTAGGGTAAATTATCAGAGTACAGTAACTGGTATCATAAATGGATGAAAATCAGAGGGTGTCTATTGACAAGAATTATCTAATGGTCCAAACATGTGCCCAAGTTGAAATACAATATGGTAGATAACTAAATGCGGACGGTCGTCTTTGATAACTAAATATTAAATTTTTTCAATATACTATAGTCCGTATTTTGATTCCAGTTACATTTATCAGTTAATTTAGGGTAATATAAGGTAAATTATCAGTTAATTTAGGGTAAATTATCAGTCAATTTAGGGTAAATTATCAGAGTACAGTAACTGGTATCATAAATGGATGAAAATCAGAGGGTGTCTATTGACAAGAATTATCTAATGGTCCAAACATGTGCCCAAGTTGAAATACAATATGGTAGATAACTAAATGCGGACGGTCGTCTTTGTGACTTATTTCTTTCAAACAGAGAGATCATGAGAATGCACTTTTAAAAAATTATAATATAATCGTAGTGGGGAATGAAATATAATTACTTGGAGTGGCTAAGAATGCCAAGCTTAGATTCCTGGTTCCAACCAAAGTTATTTCGATGAAAATTAACTTAAACTCCACACATTATTTTCTTTTTATGTGCTATATTATGCATAAAATCGTAGATAAGACAGTGTATTTGCGCTGAAATTCATTAGAAGTAAAATAATTTTAAAATGCTCACATAAACATCATTTGCAATAAAATGCCCTTTTACGAGCTCTAATGCACATGGTGTACTTATATGTTCAAGTAGCCTCTACTCGGCAAGCTAAGTTGAACGCATTTGACTAATTACGTTGTTAAACAAGATCAAACATGTTCTTGAACCTTATTCAATGCTAATAAGATTGTATGCAATGTGTGGCATTAATTGAAGCATTGTTTGTTTAGTTCACTTTAAGTATAGTAAGCCTTCTTATATTAAGTATAGTAAACTTTAAGTATAGTAAAACCTATTAAGTATAGTAATCTTTAAGTATAGTAAAACCTATTAAGTATAGTAAACTTTAAGTATAGTAAAACCTATTAAGTATAGTAAACTTTAAGTATAGTAAAACCTATTAAGTATATTAAACTTTAAGTATAGTAAACACCATAGTAAGCCTCCTTATCCAATTTTTCAATGGGCTGATTAAGGAATAATTGTTTACGAATCCATTTAAATCTAATTAATTGAAGTTTAAAGAGATAATCGAAGATGACTCCAAGGCATTATGAGTTTCATATGGATTAAGTGAAGATTTAATTTGTTCTAAATAAGAATTTAAGAATTAGATGATAGAACATGGAGTTCTAAGCATTCCGCAACTTTACGCATTACGTATTATAAAAAATTCTGTTACTTTATATTTGTGTTTCCGTAGCTGAATTGTATGAATGCAGGGGAGCTATATGTTTTGAACATTTTAGTTCAAGTAGTGTTTTTAAGCGAATTATATGAAAATTGCATATTTCATAACTTTGCGATAAAATGACAATAAACAATTCAAATCCATGGCTACTAAGCGGTTTACGCACCTTTATCAGTATTTATGCAACTTCCAAATAAAATGCAATTACTTTCGATAAACAACTAGACGTAACTCTTTACCACACTTAAGAAGAAGCTCTTTACTACACCTAAGAAGAAGCAATTATTTTAGAACACCTAACAAGGCGCTAATATTTTACGACACCTAATAAGATGCAATTACTTTACGACACTTCACAAGGTGTGATTATTTTTCAAAACTTAAGAAGATGCAATTATTTTACGACATCTAACAAGATGTAATTATTTTACGGCACCTAACAAGATAGAATTATTTTACCAGACTTAACAAGATGCAATTATATTACGGCACATAACAACATGCAAAGATTTTACGACACCTAACAAGATGCAATTATTTTACGAAACCTTAGCCTTCCCTTAGCAAAAGGGAAATTCTATACATTCCTTAAAAAAAAAACTTGTTGTTCTATAAACAGCGGAACTAGAACTATTTTGAACTATTTTGAACGAAAATTTCTCACCATGATACACGGATTATCAAGTAAATTAAATTTAAATCTTAATTATATATTAATTTATTATTGTATTTCCCAAGTGGGCGATATTGCGCCATACTTGTCGCTAAGTGTAATGGATAGAATTGTGTTTTTCATGGACTTACTAGAAAATGTACTTGGTGTTGTCCAGATTTAAGATGTAATAGTGATTAAATTCTAATAGAACATACAGTGAATTCAGAAAAAATCAAAAATATTTTTACTGTTCGGCCCTTTGTAACAAGAAATAAATAACTTGCTGTGTAGGAGTAATACGTCCCAAATTAGCTTGCGGAGCGCATTTAATTAAGGTACACTGACTTAGTTAGCACAAATTAAAAGTTGCCTATAGTCTTTAAAATTAAACTATCATAAGTAGAAGCCGATATATTATCAAACTCGCAAAATGCCTAAAAATACGGTGGGAAGGGGAGGGGATCGAAACTCATATTATCACTTTGCTTTAAAAATATCTCACATCAAAATAATCACAGCGAATTATTTGTAGAAAGAGTTTAATCACAGTTATTTCATTATTATCAGTGAACAATTAATTCCAAATTATTAGTAAACTTAAGGACATTTATATTACTCTCAGTACATTTTATTCCAAAATTATCAGTAAATCTCTGAAATTTAATTAAAAACTGCGTTCTAAATATGCCATCCATTACCCACTCTATAATTACTTCACTACCATAGCAACGAAGCAGCACATAGGTTGTGACGTCAATTGTCTATTACATAGATATGGAGAACAGGACAAAAATGAAAGCATTTCACCAGCGAAATTTCAAATTTCAAATTTTATGCGTCTATTTGAGAATTCGTAAAAATAAAATAATACAATAATTAAAAAATATTATTTTTGAAAGCGAAGGTATACACACACATTTTTGTAAAAGTGTAGAATTTTGCTGATCTTCCTATTTCGGATGCGGCGAAATAAAATAATAAAAAATAATATATGAATATTTTTGTGTATTTAAAAAAAATAAAAATAATATGAAGGGATAGTTTTTTTTATTCACTAAGTAACTAATTTGCATGAATATTGCTAGACAAGACAAATAAGAGTTGAATATTAACGTTGT
The DNA here is from genome assembly GCA_951213105.1 of Amaurobius ferox. Lineage (NCBI taxonomy): Eukaryota > Metazoa > Arthropoda > Arachnida > Araneae > Amaurobiidae > Amaurobius > Amaurobius ferox. Next base: position 64,619,211 of record OX578135.1, on the reverse strand, counting down.
CACAAAATTAGCAAAATACGTTACAGATAAAAAAACCATTAATTGTTGTTATATATGTTAATAAAAAAGTGTATATATGAAACCAAATATAAATAAAAATTTTAGAACCATTAGAGTGTGAATTTAAAATGCTGAAAACAATCTGGGCTCATTCGCAAAAATTTAGAATTTGAAAATTTTCTCGAAAACAGTAAATAATGCATCTATAACAGTAAATAACAGTAAATAATGTATAAAAAAAGTAAAAATCCGAGTCTATTGTACTTATTCATTAGAACATTTATACCTAATTTCATAGCAATAACTTGTGTTTGACGAGATTTCGTACTTCCTGTGGGAAAGTAAAAATTCTAATCTCAAGAACGGTTTGAGAGTGAAGCACGGTTGGTAATTCATCTGTGGTTAAACGTATTTACAAAGCATTCATTCATTTTATAACACTGTTATAAAATTTGATGAAATATTATATTATAAATTAGTACCTTAATAAAAATCAAATATATTTAATTTCTTTCCGCTTTATTTTAAGAATTAGAAATGTTTGAAGAGAACTGTTTGAAATGTTTGTAGAGCAGTTACAACGACCGACCGGGTATTTCGACGGCTGGAAAATTTAGACTTGAACGAAAATGTACCAATATGAAGTTTTATCAGAATCATTATTTCAATTTTAGTATTTTCTTTGGTCGCTTTAGCTCCTGTCGAAATACCGATTTGCAAGGAACCATCCGTTTAAAAATCTACGTCCTTCTTTAATATTTATTGCAAATAAACAATGTTTTATAGCCCCCAAAAAACTCTGAAAGAGAGAAATTGCAGTGAAAAAATTAGGGCGTGGCGGTGTACACTATTGATACATGTTTCGGTTATTCGTCATTAAACCTGGTTCTTCTTCTTCGACTCAGACCGTCCAATCTACCCGAAGGTGTAAGGTATCTGCTTGAACGGCGGGGAAGTTCAACCCAATTTAGACCAAAACCCAGTGGGAGCATCATCCAGAGGGATCGTTTCCGGCTTCCCTTACCACCAACCTCTCGGAAGGACTAAAAGACTCACATATTTAACGTGCCCGTACTCCGCGTTAACACGACGACACTATGGGCGGTGCGAGAATCGAACTCGGATCTTCCTAGTGCAATCTTCGCTTGCTAACACTGGGCTGTCCCACCTCATCAAATCTGGTTGAAATTTTTAAATTGGTGCTTAATTTCAATATTTAAACATAATTGTGAGGATTTTCACTTTCAATTCCATACAGGTGGCAAGCCAGCGCGGAAATGGTTGGATGGGCTTCTGTGAGATATTTTGTAAGTACAAAACCATCTTTACAATTATAAGGGGGGATATATAAGGATTAAAAAAGCAAGACGGAATATTTAGAAACTTTTATAAGCAATATACATTTATAAATATTACACATAAGTAGTACACATTATAAATAGTACACATTTATAAGTAACACACATAAATAGTACACATAGTACATTTATAAATAGTCATTATAATATCATGATTTAAGCCGCACACATTCGCATTTTAAAAGAAATATATTTTAATATGGTTAAAAGCACATACCAGTTGTTACAGCAGGTATGCAGACAGTTGATCAAGCTACCTTTCTGTTTCAAGCTGGCTCAAAAGTATACGTGCATAGAATTATTTAATAATAGATATAAGATGCGTAGAAGAGGGTTACTCCAGTTTCCTATCATCAAAAGAGGAAATTGTTGCCCCCAACAACTGATGTTAGGCACATGTGTTAGCGGTTAATTCATTGTGGGAAAACAGCCCGGCATTCTTTGAGAGTTTTGTTTATTTAGAACGATCATCAGGATATGGTGCTCTTTGCATCGAATTCATACAAAATATTCTTAAAAATTGTCAAATGATGGTAGAATATACATTAAAAGAGAGGAAGGAAATTTGCAGTTTCATAATCGTCAAATTCCACGATCGTACAATCAGTCGTTAAAGTGAAATCTATGTTGAAATCTATGTGTTAATCTATGTTGAAATATAAAATAATTATTACTTGTAATGATATAAAAAGTTATATTTTTATAAAATACTTTAAAATTCAATAAAATGTATTACAGTTGCCGACCACACCAATTCAAAGAGCGTCCATAACGCTCGGAAAAAAATTGGTAGGATATCGTCAACTTGGCGACTTTTTAAAAAATATTTCCTAATTAATAAAAATTTCGCCAAATTGTTAAAATTGACGCTAAATCAATGAAATTGTGTTTTATTAAGATGGATAGTAATGTAATGATGTTTCTATAGGGTCTCTCTGTCAGTCCGACCGTCCCACTTGGCGACTAAGTTGGCGAATTTTTAAAATGTCGCCGAAAATATCACCAAAAATATCGTTAAATGGATCATGTGACAAAGTCTAAAATTTCCGTTCCTCTATTTTGTATTCTGGATCATTTCCTGATATCCTTCGCTAACAATCTTTGGTTACGCCTATGTATATTTGTGAGCTTATTGAAATTTTCTTGATTAATTGAGTATTATACACTGTTACTACGACATCGCTTAATTTGAAACGACAAATCTCTTGAAATTTATGGCCCTGTCAAGTGTTAGGTCACTCCGTGGCTCATATGAGACCTCCCGGATGCTGGAATCCCGTAGATCATCGAATTTTATTCAAACGCACATAAAATGAGCGTCATCCATCAATCCAATAATTTGGTCCGGAATTGGCACCACCCATTCCTTAAGCATAAGTGATATAAAGAATGAGCGGACAAGTAAACTTTCCACACCATTTTGTTTCTCCCTCTTCAAGAACTCGATTTCAAAAAGTCAAGTCAGATTCCATTTTTATTTTGGTTGAGAGAGGGTCTCCTTTATGTCCATGATTTGCCACGGTTGTGGATCGAGCCGTTCCAAACTCTTGCAGTCTACTGTAATCGGGAAACTTGCATCCCTCTTATTCCGGTAGCGGTAGTTATAAGAACCTATCGCAGGAAATAGAAATCGAGGTACTAGATGTTGGAGCATTATCTACGACCGCCGAGCTCGGCTACCTGAAATAGGTAAATAACGTACTAGTGGATCATCACGCAGAACGAACTGGAGTTGATCCAGACGGTTATGAAAATCATAATCGGTCAGCAGTGGAAGTCCCTTTTCTTGTCACCACACGAACCCTATGCAGCGAGCAATCCATCCGACCCTTAATGACAATTTAAATTGCCAGAGAGTAGCCAGGATCTGGACGTACGCAAGTACCTAATGGCGGGATCTGACACCAACCGGGAGTTGGACGGTAGAGAATATAGCGGACACCACCCCAGCCTACTACCCATATCCGCAACGTCGCCTGTAACAGTAGGTCTTTGTGAACTGTGTGTGCGCCTATCCCAGGCTCTTAACCATACGAACTCTTGGAAGTATTGTTAGATTTACAAATCATGCGTCAGTGTTGGAGGTATGGTGTTTGAAAAACTAATTGTCATGCTAATATATATGTAATCTTGAGCTAACTGTAATTGTATCAATACAAGTTTGAGCTTTGGGAAGTTTCCCTTACTACACCAACTTAGGATGTAATTTAATTAACAATTATCATAATAACACGCAGACTCCGAGGTCAAGCTTGGTACGTTGAACTGATAATGTTGTGTATTAATAGTGTGTTTCATAATTTATGTGTTTAAATAAAACTGTTAGTGGCCACAAATCGACTGGTTTCTGTATTATAGTAATATACTTGACCCTTTATTATATTTCACTATTCGATTACAGAGTCAACTGGGGGGCACTATGGGCAAGTGTTAGGATTGTATTTATGTGAATTTTACTTCACCATACTCCTAAACAAAGCTTTTGTTCCTGGGCAGATCCGTTCATTAATTACGCTTTTTATACTGTGTTCCTGTATTGCCAATGTTTAAGAATCCTCATTTTTAGTAGAAAAGAGTAGTTTTAGTGCCCAGAGATTTTTTTATTTGCAAGTATTTTCGTTTATAGAACATACTGTTATTTTAAGCAAGTTTGGCATCCTTTTATGCATAGCCCTCATGTGTTTATCAAATTAGCTATTCAGGGCATATGACGCCCAAGCTAAGGGCGAAATACGAATTTCTGGAGTATCAACAAAACTTATGTAACGCGTTATAAAAATACTTCATTTCATAACGACTATGTTTCATTTATAAACTCAGAGTCAGACTTAGTGAGATTCAGAGGGAGAGGAGACAGACATTGTGCAGTTTTGTGTCGCCAAAGAAGACTACTTCCGTAGAATCTAGAAACGTAGTTCATTACGTATTGGTAAATGTTTTAAATTGTTATTCTTATATACTATTTTTAAGCATTAAAATGTCCATTGTATAAGCCTTTCAATGCATGTTTTAGTAAATTGTGTTATCTACAATGGTGTAACTTTTCATTTCCAAGTCAAACATATAACATTTAATTTTGGAATTTTCAATGAACTTCTTTAGACTTCTTTCCATTACCGTGCCAACAGACTTTCGCATAAACGTTTTTTTTTTAGGCCAAAGTCAAAAGTTTCATAGAAAAAATGGCATGAAAAATATAATAACTAAGGAATATTTTTAAAATATAATGGAAAATGCATTTTAAGATGGATAATGCATTTGTAAGATAATATTTTGAAACACTGCAGTGACGAATGCATGATAATAAGATTTTTTTTAAATAAAATTATATGCAATTGTTTAAATACTCTTTAATTTTCAAATTAAGTTATAGTCGATTTTAAAGATTATTATTTAAAAATTATAGACGATTTTAAAATTGTTGGAGAAGTTGCACCTCATTTTCCATAACCCTTTTCAATAGAAATTTTGATATTTTGAATATATACTTCTAAAGAGTTACTATCTACTCGAATAATGAATTGCACATTAACAAATATAGAATATTTTAAGTTTTTAATCACATTTTGTAACCAGCTAAGTGAAAATTAATATATGTGTTATTTAAATCTCGAAAACATTATTTTATACGGAATGGCAACCGCAAAACAGATTTTTGACAGCAAAACACCCGCGAAAGTTCGCATTTTGAAAGGAAATGTTAACCAGAATTTAAAATGTTTTAATTTGATTTTTATTACTGATTTTTGGCTTATTTTATTATTAATATTTGACTTATTATTGACTTATTATTCTTCATAATTTGTTTTTTATTATTGATCAAGAAGGAATTTGAAAAGTGATGGTTTTGAGAAAATACGTTTTAAGACATAATGTCAATAACAAGAAAGATTCGCGTATTTGTAGCAGTTGTATATGAAGTAAATGCTGACATAGGATAGAAGGAGTTATTCAAAATAAGAAAGGATTATGCAAAATAATGTGGGATGTTCACGTTAAAATAAGATCCGTTTAGTCCAACATTTATGATATGTTGAACGGATAAGAAGACATAATCAATTATATAAAATCATTTGTGAAAGGCTCCTAGAAAGTCCCATGTCCATTTCTTCTGTGCAGGTGCAGAAGGCAAATCGAACAGCGTGCGTATCTCATTGCAGTACAGTTACAGTGTTTGTTCTTGTACTTCTGGTTAGAAGCTATTAAAATATCATCATGGAGAGGGAGTTTCTTTCGCTCCCGCTTCAGAGAGGGGCTTTTCTTGCTTAGTAATTAACACATCTTCCATCAAGTTGTCAGGCGAGTTTCTGTCCGAATTTTTGGTTCGTGTTTCTTTCTAAATAATGCAATTTCGACGGGTGTAGGTCATGGCATTTAATTCAATGCAGTTTAAAGTTTGACACGGTTTGAAGATGTCTGTTGCTTAAAAAAAAGAAATAACGAATTTTGAACTTTGATGTAAAATGCTATTCAAATATAATGTGTTTATGAAAATATCAAAGTTTAAATGAAATAATAATGGATTGTGTGAAAATAACATGCAAATAAGAATGTTAATAATGTCAAAGAATTAAAACTGTTATTTTTTTATTTGTTAAAAATGTTGATTATTATGTTAGAAGTGTCAAGAGACGTATACAAATGTATAAATACTAGACGAGTGAATGAGCATATACAAATTATAAGGTCTTTAAGGTCTTAAGGTACATTTAATTCAATACAGTGGAAGTTTGATGTGGTTTGAAGATGTTTGTTGTTTAAAAAATAATAAAGAATAATGAACTTTGATGCAAAATGCTATTCAAATATGATATGTTTATGAAAATAACAAAATTTAAATGAATTAATAATGGATTGTGTGAAAATAACATGCAAATAAGAATGTTAATAATGTCGAAGAATCGAAACTGTTATTCTTTTTATTTGTTAAAAATTTGTTTATTATGTTAGGAGTGTCAAGAGATGTATATAAATGTATAAATACTAAGCGGCTGAATGTGCATATATAAATTATATAACAAATTAGTAACAATTTTATTTTATACATTGTTTTAAGACTCAACCTAATATAATATATGATTAGTACTTATTACTAATAATATAATATTGTAAAAAAAACTTTCAGTGTTTAAGACAAGACTTTTTTAAACTTGTCTCAGCTGTGCATAACAAATTTTGAATGACGAAAAATGCCAATCATAGAATTGGAAAGGAAAAGCGAAAGTTTCTTTTCTAATTTTTAGAATTTTACCTAAGGCCACAGTTTCAATGGTGTTTTGTTGTGTATTTGTGCGATCAGGGTGTGATAGGCCCCAGGGCCTGAGAGGGTCAGGGATGTGAGACCAGCAGACATTTATGAAGTTTTGATATGCATATGATATTGTACTGCGAAATAACGCGCAGACTCGTATGCGCCATTTTACGCCAGTCTTGGCCCGGGAGGTCATGACCCTAACTAATTCAGTGCACATAAATTGCAGGTATAGTTATGTCAGAAATTTTCTTGGAGCCAAAGCTTATACCATACAGATTGGTAAATAAGGTGGCCAATAAAGAAATGTTACTACATGTGCTAAGGACAACCAATGAGGTATGGATGGCGTATCTGAACCTCAGGCGATATGATGAGGCAACAAGGAAAATTTTTCAAGTAATTCCGAGATTGAGAGACGATGCCAGGTCAAGGAGGTGGTTTTTTTTTAATTGAGAGGCATAAATTCAGAATGACCGTCGAAGACTGTTGTGATCGAAATTGGAACTGATGATGTCTTAGAAGGTGTAGTGTTTTGCAGTCAATTTAGAATGACCGTCAAAGAGTGTCGTGTTAAGTACAGTTGGAGGTAATAGCTATCCAAGATTATGCTAAAATATCCAAGACGACAAACAGAGATATGTGCAAATCTGCATTATATATGAGGTCGAATATATGATTTGGAAAAAATAATAATAAGCCTGGTCTCGCACGTGCAAATTCTCCTCCTTAAGAGTGTATATAAAATTAATGCAAGTTTAATCGTAATCATAATATGTGCAATAAATAATGTTAATTTAGAACGTTAAAATCGTGGAATTCAATGTGGGTATGTCAATTAATAATTATATTTTAGGAACTCGTTTAAAAGAAATAATGGCGGGTTATTGAGGCCAAGATATGCAATACATAACTATAGATTCACGACCACGTCAACTCTTTGTAACTTTCTAATTCCAAGCTCAATGTTCTCTTTTCTTTCACCCCAGATACCTTCTTTAGAGATGTTACATGAAATTTGCCTATTTATTATATCGGCTTTTCACTTGGCAACTTAATTCACTTAAAATGCATCAGGTCCACAAATTTAAGAAAAAAAAACTGAAATATCTCGAGAATGGTTCATCCTACAGCCATGGGATTAGGCTTATGCGACTAGTTGCCAAAATTTACACTGAAAAACAAGCACTTAATTAATATATCTCAACAATTTTAGTCATTTATTTCAGATTTTCACTATATTTGCTATTGGCAAAACAAGTGCCGGTTACGCTTTTGTGAATCATATCAAAATCTAATCAGCATCAGGTTAAACACCAAGGAATAAACTACTAAGTTCAAGAAATGTTATTCAATTGTCTCTCAACTTCAGTGTAAATCGTCTACATATCCTAATTAAATATCTCGAGAATGGCCCATTTTTGACTAATAGGGTGGATCTTATCCTTTTTTGTCGTAAAAAACTCCATATGAAACAAACATTTAATTGAGACATTTGAATATCTGTGGCATTTTATTTTAGATCGGACATTTTAGATTTGTGGGCCATTTTGCTAAAAAAGGCAGGTCCTTTTTTTCGAATCGAACCAAAATGTAATAGCTCCAAGGTCACTCACAAGTGACTTACATAAAAAATTTTATGAAATTCGGTCAATTTGTTTTAGAGTTAGAGTGGTTATATACGTTGCACAGCCAGAGAGACACACAGACAGATAGATATAGGGACCCACATGCAGACATCACTCTAAAAATAGTTTTCCGTGCTCTATAGGTCCCGAAACGTGTAGATCCGTCGAAAATTCGAGTTGCGATTTTCGATATGTTCCAATACTTTCCCTATACATTACCATGTATTGCAGAGAAAGTAAAAATCTTATATGGGCCGCAGATGACTTTCCTTGCAGACTCATATACACGCTATTTTTATTTCTAGAGTAATTTATTAAATTGAGTTTAATTACACGAAATAACATGTATAATTATTTTAAATTACACTGAATTTGCACTTTTAATTTCATTTTCGTTTTCATTTAGTAACTGCACTTATTTTCAAAGGTGATGTAACGAAATGTTGAAAAAATCTCGAGAATGGTTAATCCTAGAGTAATGGGTTGGTCTTATTCTTTTCATCGTCAAAAATTCCGAATAAAATATGCATTTAATTAATATATTTGAGCATATGTAGTCTTTTATTTTTAGGTTTAACAATTTTTGCGAGGCATTTTTCAAAAAACGGTGTGTTCTTTTCTCCGAATCGTACCAAAGTACTAATCAGCACTAGGATAATCCACAAGTAATTTATCTACCAAATTTTGTGAAATTTGAGCTATTAGTTTTTCAACTAGAGTGGATGCTAGAGTGGACAGTTAATTTCGCAAAAAGCCAGGATTTTTTTTTATCTCTAATCGTACTAAAATCTGCTTTGCTGCAGTGCCACCTACATGGGTTTTACCTGCCAAATTTTATGAAACTCGGTTAATTAGTTTTTCAGTTAGAGTGGATGCAATATCTGAACATACGGACAAGTACACAGACAGACACACATATATAGATATGCCATTCTAAATATAGTTTTTTCGTGATCTAGAAGTCCCAAAACATGTAGATTCGTCGAATACTCGAGTTACGATTACCGGCACGACTTCAATACTTTCCCATTACATTACTATGTATTGTAGCGAAAGTAAAAATGAATATAAAACAGTGTATTGCTTCATTGTGTATTTAATATACTTAAATAAATGAAATAATAAAATTAAATAAATGAAATTATTTATTTTCTTTTATCTAATTGAATTAAAGTGCACAGAACAGGTTATAGCAGATTCTGCTTGTTATGTGAGTTTATAGCCCAATTCTGCTTGTTAAGTTTATAAGATATGTTACAATGTGTAAGAATAGTTGATTGCAAAGTAATATAGAATTTAAGCACATTAACCAAAAGTTAAGAAAATGCGAACAAAACAAAACAGACGATACATTTCTAAAAGAATACAAAACGGATGCGTATTATCGAAATCGCAATTTCGCTCATAATTCCGGAGAAGAATTTTCGTAATTAAACAAGCTGCTTCATAAACATACACTTCCCAGACTTCTTAAACTTTTCAACAATTGTAACGAAAATTGGTTGGATGTGGTTAAATTCCACAATAGGTAGAATACTTTTGGTGTTTATATTTCATAGAAAACTTTCTGTAGAATTTAATTTTCTACTTCATGCATATATTTATTTTGTAGGTTAGCTGTAGCGGTTTATAGATAATGCGCTTTACCTATAGATATAGACTGTGTGGCACGCGTAATTGAAAAAGGAAACTTAAAGTTAACATTAATTATTAGTAAGCATAAAAGACATGGCCGTTGATCTCATGAAGTGGAATTATACATTAAAACGTACATTGCTCGTTATTGTGCCGCAATAAACCCTCCAATTATTTTAACTTAGATGTGAGTCCTGTAAAGTAGTTCATTAATCATTACTAAAAAACTTAACGATTTAAACTTAACAATAACATTTATGAATTTACATAACTACTTATTAACTTCTAATACATTATATTACTCTTAAAATAGACTGGAATGTAGACATGTGAGACTACTTGAACCGATATCTAAATATTTATTAACCGTTGGAATGTTGATGACACATACCTTGAGTTTTGGCCCTTTTTGGGAACCGTGGTCAAATTCGTCTGTAGTTGTTCTCTCCATGTTATGATGATACTCTCACTACTTGAAATCTGCTACTCTTACGATGATACTTGTCGTCATCTTACTTGTTCATGTTGCTAAATCAGAATGCTGATGTCTCTAAGTCATGATTTCTCTAATACTCAGATCTTTCTATAACTGCTTCTAAGTCATCTTACTTGCTCATGTTCTACTACTATCTATTACAAAAATACTCATACTAATACTGCCGATAATCTTGATACTACTACTAATACTATACTGCCGATAATACTAATACCACTATTAATGCTCAAACTGCCGATTCTTGGATCCAAACTTGAGGTTCACTCGGTGTGTGTGTGTGTGTGTGGGGGGGGGGTAACTCCGCCTTACTTCTTCCATGGCACTGATTGGCCACCCCTCACCCAATGACACGACTGTACTTTCAGTCCGGACCAACTCTTATATGGCCTCCTAAATTTACTGTCCTTTGACTTAAAAGTTCAAGTTCTTATAAAATTCGGCGCCATCCAGACTAATGCTTTGTTTGCCTTTAAGGACACCATAAATCTACACATAAACTTGTCTCACTACATGTGAGAACATATTCTGGTCTCATAGACTGTTATTGAAAAATGTAGCTTATAATTAATATATTTAAGAGGAAATGATCCTTATACTTTATCAAAGATATAATGGTTATTATTTATTTCAGTTTTATTATCCATAATATAATTTGTTCTTTTGATTTAAAAAGGAATAAATGCAATAAGTATACAGGAGTTCATATTTATAATATTTTTATAGATTTTATAGAAAATGTTTATCGATTTTTCAGGAAATTATTTAATAAATGCCTTTTCAGCTGTATTTCTGATAAAAGAATACGATCAGTAAAAATATTCTACAGAATCATTAACAGAAATACATCAATTGTTATAATTTGAGCTTAATTACAATGGGATACACAGCAGACTAAATCTGTTTTAAATCCAAACTCTGTTTGTCTAATACGTTACTAGAAGTTAGGATATAGGGTAAGTATATATTCATTCAGTTTCGTTAGGGATGCTAGAAATTATATTTAGTTTGAGAATCATAGTAATTACGAATTATAATTGGAAGTAAAGTAGCTCTGCTTTGTTAGAGAGGCGTATAGTTCACGTTAATGAAATGACTAGTATTGCAATATGAGCCCTTTTGCCTCCGTCAATATGTCCAACATCCAAATTTTACCGACACATGCCTTTTCAGCTTATATTGCATTTAGAATTATCAGTATATTTGATTGCTCTGGAACAAATAACATATAAAATAGCTTTAAAATTTTATTTTTTTAAACTGGTTACTCAGCAGTATTAATACAAATCAGCTAGCAATACAACAACTATTGTTATACAAAAGATATTGTTATAAAGATTTATATTGAAAACTATGAAGACTGTTTTAAATTTTAACCATTGTAGCGTTGCGAAACTTATGTTCACTTATTCTATTACATGATATTTAATGGATATTCTGTTAGACTATATCATGCATTCATTCATTATGATATGCATTCAATAGTGTTTCCGTATTGGATCTACCTAGTTTCAAAGAAAGGTGAAAATTATCGACTTGAGATGAAATATGCAATTAAAGGAGCATGAAAGTGTACTTATTTTTTTTAAAATTTGGGGAGTGTCATTCTCATTTGTGCAAGTTCAACAGTATTAACCAACAAATTAAAAGTAGTAAGGCATTGAATCTAGAGATGTCCAATGTGGACAACCTAGTTTCAACTAAGTTGTTAGACCAGCTGAAAAAAGTAACCTGGATTCAAACTTGCATAAAATTCGGCAATTTTTATAATATAATAGTGGAACAATTATATTACAGGATATAAAATATAAACGAATCAGAATTTATGGAACATCTGTACTAAAGATACACTTTTTAAACATACTGGAATACTATCAAAATACAGACATCGGACACGTCTCTGGAAACAGGAACTCATAGAAGTGCCAATGATTCTTGATGCTAGTCAATTTATCATCCATTTGGTACTGAAATGAGCTAACTGTGGTACTTTGCATGCAACGAAATCCCAGCGATACTAATCGCTGTACTGGGAGCGTAATTATGACTTATAATCATTGCTGCTGTTTCAAATAAATATAATTTGCCCGAATAGTGGTACTACTACATATAAACTTTGTCTGGTGTACGTGTAAATTTAAGTACCTGGTTGAATGCTTGTACAATGTATCCTATACATTCACTATTTCTAATGATAAAGCATATGCGACCATTCTGCTTGTTTATCACAGTTAATTCCTCTTTTTTGCCAAATACCATTTTGCGGACATTTAAAAAAAAAATGTGTATTTGATGAATATAAAAACAGTAGGGATTTGACTGATTCAATTTATTATGAAAGTAATCAATACCTCACAGTATTATGCAGATATATGGTCTACATTTCTTCTCACAGCATATGTTATAATCTGAGGGTTCTTAATGCAATATTGCGAACAACTGAAACTGCTGCATAAGTAATAAATTTAAAATTACATCGTTGCTGCATACAACAAAAAATTGTATGTAATATATAAATATATATTTCTTGAAAGCTGCTTTAAAGTAGGCTATTTTAATTTTAATGCAATATGAACAAAGTGAATTCGCACATACATTCCTTAATTATTTTTATATAGTTAGAACAGTATCATTATAAAGCAAATACACTACGTGACAGTGAAAATGAGACAGCAAGAAGGAGTGGGCAGAAAAATATGAAATTGCTAGGTAGATGAAGCTCACCGAGTTATGTAAATGATGCGAAATGCGCAGCTGTCCCGCGCACATAGAGAGATATAAGGGAAGGAACCTGCAAAATCGGCAATAGTTGCGCCGCTCTGTCTTCTAGGGAAATAATTCTGCAATTCTTTTTTGTCTCAAAGGAAACGTGTAGTAACAGAGAATGCCAGACCGCCGCGAACCGAGGCAGTGCCAGCAGACAGACGATTTGACGAGGGGCATGGCGATTGGACTCTGAAGGGCAGGTTGGTCCATACGTCAAATCTCAGCGGCCATCCACTTATACGTGTCCACGGTACACCAGCTGTGGTGAAGATGGTTGGAACAAGGGAATGTGGCACGTTTAAGGGGAGCGACGTCAGCACGCGTGGACCGACGCATCCGCCGGCAAACTTTGACGGCCCCGCAGGTCACTTCCGTCCCCCTTTTGCAGCATGTGTAGGACAACCTTGATGCTCCCATATCGACTAGGACCATTATCTGCCGATTGGTCGCCAGTGATCTGCATTCATGACGCCTGTTAAGAAGACTGCCTTGACTTAACACCACAGACGCATCCGTTTGCAATGGTATCGGGATAGGGCCACGTAGACGGCGGGATGCACATGGCTGTGTTCTCAGACGAGTCATGCACCTATTGTAGCAATGACAGTAGCCGTGAATGAGTCTGGCGCCGAAGTGGTGACAGGTCAAACCGGCTGCATCTGTGGAACGCCACACCGCGCAATAACGCAGCATCTTAGTTTGGGGCGCCATCGTCTTCGATAGCATATCATTGCTGGTCCGTTTTGATGTCACTATGATGGCCCAAAGATACGTGGATGACGTGCTGCGGCCGGTGACACTACCCTTCCTTCAGGGGTGTCCAATGCCATTTACCATCATGATAACGCCTGACCAAACACGACACTCATCAGCCAACATGCCCTACAAGGTACTCAGGTGCTTCTCTGGCCACCAGTCTCCTCTGATCTCTCACCAATCGAACACATCTGGTATGTGATTATACGTCGCTTGTATGCGCTGTCACAGCCGCGTTTAGAAGACGAACTCTGGCAAATGGTTGACAGAGAATGGGCAGTCATCCTTCAGGACACCATCCGCATGCTCAATGACTCTGTGCCTAGACGTCTTGCTGCCTGTGTTGCCGCTCGCGGTGATCCTACAACCTCCTGAACAGACGGTGTTACTTCTCAGTTATAGATGTATCATGTTGCAATAAACATCACTTATTGATCATTGTGGTCTCTCTCTGTTTGTCGATTTTCATCACTTTCTGTCAACTCCTTCTTGGTGTCTCATTTTTACTGTCATGTAGTGTATTTCAAATTGCCCCTAAAATAAAGCAAGACAAGAATTTATCTTTTCGATAAAGTACTTTAAAGACATGTTCTTAATTAGTTCTTAATTTTTATTTTTACTAAAAAAGCATAAATGCTTTTGACATGCATGGATTTAAATACTGCATTAAAACGCAATTAAGGTATAAATGTATTTCTCGTTATAATTTATGAAAATGTATTTATCTTTATAATAAAGATTATTCTTCCATTCAAAAAATGAATGAATGAATGACATTAGAGGGACACAATCTTTTACTTTATGTCAAAGTATGTCTTATAAGAAGGGGACTAGTAGAAATATATAACAAATTTAGCTTTGAGAATCTAGCTATGGTAGTGTTTTCAATCTTTACTGTTATTATCCCTCCCACTTTACTTTATTATTTCATTCATTTCTAATTATCGTTAGGCAAAGACTTACATCTTAAGTCAAGCGATTCAAATTTTTATTCACAAAAGCATTATTTTCTTTACTGTTTGTTGTGGGGTGGTGGCTGATCTTCATGGACTGTATTTATTAATGGACTATATATGATTACAAAATAACAACAGTACATAAAAGTCTATGAGATACACGAATGTCCCAACCATATGGGAGCTCTCGAGCATGATACCTTTTAGTCCAAAGCTATGCAGTCAATTAACAGAATATTGCTAAACGATTGCAAACGTTGTGCCAAGGGCTCGAACCAGATACAGAAAATTGCTTTAAAGCACTAACATTGTTACAGTTGCACTGTTTCTGTATCTTGAAAAATGAGGTTGTATTTTGCTTCTGAAAGGGGCTGTTACTTTTATTCATCTTTTAAAGCTGTTACTGAAAACACAGTTTTATTGAAAATTAATGAATGGTTGTCAAGATAAAAGCTATTATTTCTCTTAGCAAAATACAAAGCTATAGTTTAGAAAAAATTACCATAAAAAGAAAAAAATAACTTTTGTAATAATTGAAATGAGATTGACATATTTAACGCATTTCAATACAGAAGTAAAATAAAGTTCCCCTTATTCTACGATATTTGTTACAAACATATATGCTGATAAAGGCCAGAGGACTACATTGAAGCCAACATTTGACTACCTTAGCTTAAATACATGAAAACATGAGAGAATATTGTCAAATATTTCCTCAATTTATTTATACATTCACATAATTCTATCACACTTTATATACAACTAAAAGCGGTTGCAATGAAATGCAGAAAATCAAATTTCACAAAAATTAATTTTACTTCACTACTAAAGTTTAATGGTGATATGTATAACTTCATTTTTATTTTCGTATACTACAGACGAATTCCCTCATGAATATTTAGCATGTAAATTAATAGGGGCAGCAAAACTGCTAAAGAGTAAGATATTTTAGCTTCAGGTGTTTCTAGAACAAATAGGATTACTGAGATTGAATCAGGTTTGAAAATACACATTATGTAATTTGAGGTTAATTATGTGATGGATCTAAAGTGAATTATGGGTTTCAGAAGCATAAAATATTCCGTCGCATAAAATATCAATCCTTAATTGGGAGATGTAATGGTTGAATTCTAACTGAAAAAAAGCATAGACCAATGAATATGTGTAAGTATTTGAGTATTAAGCAGTTAAGTATTTTTGTTAATAATGAGTGGATATATTTTTAGACTATATACTTGAGAATATATTTACCTTAACGCTATGTGTTTCAGACATCTAATATTAGCGTATACATTGTAAAACATTTCCTTGTTGTTTAGTAACGGTAAAGAAAATTCGTAAATTAGTTCTTTCTTTTACAAACACAACAGTTTCCAAAAAACATCTTTTATTAGAGAATATCTTTATATCATAACAGTGACAATTTACCCATAAGGTACTTTTAGTGAGGTACAATGTTCACTTCAAAACTTTTCACTTTTTATTAACAGATTCATAGAAATCGTGTTCGTGTTTTAATTTAGGATATAGTTTGAGAGCTCAATGCATGCGTGTATAATTATAATTATTCTGAATCTCATTTAAATCTAACAATCATGAACATTTATTAACTCCGGCAAAATAAAAAACAGTCTCACTAAAGCTATAGTTTGCTTATATAGTTTGGTATAAAGTGCATAATTAAAGTTATTTTTACTTAGACCTAAAATTAACAGTAGTGAAAGTGTATTAACAATTAAATATTATGAAAAGGAACTGTTTCATGTTGATAGTCAAAGCTAATAAGAGGAAATGTGGTAATGTATAGGTTTAATGTCTGACGCTATGATTGTGACATTGCGTAAAAAAGGTTGTAAAGAGTCTTGTTGCATCAACAGGGAATCGAACCCTAGATCTCCAAACTGGCCAGCCGACACTCTATCGTTGATTTACTTGGACGAAATTGCAAGCTCTTATTGTTGATGTGGACTCTGCATTCTCTACCCACTAATGCCAGATTGGCGAGTAACTGACAATCTGACTGACCAGCTCATGCTATGTTGTCCTCAGGTTAGACTCCTGCATATTACTATTTTTACCCAGGTTGGTATCCTGCGTGGTCGTTATCCTATTCTTTTGAAATCGGAGCTCAATCTTCCAGAGTTCATTAAATCCGTACTACTAATACTAGGGTCACTTTCATACCTCCAACATCTTTGCACTAACCTACAGGGTTGATTTGTTCGGGTGACATTGTAAAGTGTCTTGCTGCCCCAACTTGGAATCGAGCTCATAATCTTCGAACTGGCTAGCCAGAGCTCTACCATTTGAGCTACTGCAACGAAATTACAAGCTCTTATCGTCGAAATGGACTCTACAAGGTGCGTTCTGCAAAAAAGTGACGGCACCTGGTTGTCGCCAGAAGGAAATATTTTAGCTGCCCAAATTTATAGTTTTGTCAAAAATAATTTACAATTAGAGGACATCCACACGAGCAGCTACAAACGTGGAAATTGCTATGGGCTGATGTCGAGACTGAGAGTGAGATCCTCTTTGCATTGTGAACACATCATTACAGACTGCGGAGACATTCGGTGGGAGATAGCACAAACTTCTTGGTAACCCAACTGAATGTTTTGCCGGATGACCTGCAAAGTAAAGAAAAAAAGTGATTGTGTTTCATCACTAAATGCGTGAGCGAAACAAGAGGACAGATAGATAATGCAACTAAAACTCTGATTATATCGTGAGGTGTTCACATTAAAAGTAAGATTTTTTATGAATCACCGATGGCATCACATAGATGTCTATAATTTTATTAAATTATTGAAATATAAAAAAAGCCAATATTGAATGATATTAATTGAATTAACCGTATTTACTGACCACCCTATTAATTAAATTTCTTTGCCGCAGAACTAAATGGTAAAATATGGAATGCAGCAACAAAAGTGTGTTATAGTGGACAACGCAATATTATCTAGAAGGACTCTTATTTCAGCATTTCAGTTTTAATTCATGAAGTGGCTAATTTTAACAACTTCTACCACATAATTAAATCGTATCACAAAATAATATAATACATTTTATTTACAAAATAATAAAAAAAAACCTGTATTTGTTATTGTTTAGTAAAAAAGTCTGGCTATTTCTGAACATTTTAGACTAAATACGTGATCTGTATATTGATAATTTCTTGGCATATTTTAAACGTACAAAACATTAAACTGGAAATTAATGGTATATGTTGAATACACATAATATTTCAAGAACCGTTTGATGCACTGTTATGAAATTACGTCTGTTTTCTAATAACATTATTGTGAAAATACGGAAAGTAGACCTAAATCTGAAATTTATATTGAAAAAAATACATCAATTTTATCAGAAAAATAATTGTTAGAAATTATAATAAAATTAAAACAAAAATAACGACAATTTGGAGCGTTTAAAATTAAAATAATTCAATAATGGTACTTCCCAAGTGTTTTATGAAAGTTGGCTGGTAAAATTTGAACGTCGTTATACTATATTTGTAATAAAATATATAATGCAATAAAATATATAATGCGTTATATTATATTTGTAATAAAATATATAATGAATAAAATATATATAGTAAAATGCACTAAAAATAAATCAGTAGCAAAAAAAATAATTATTAATAAACCAAATGTTTATTGAAACTTACTTATTATTTACATAAAAGTTATTTAGTAGATATAAAGTTAAGCTTACGTAGGTTATGCAATGACAAAAGTGTTGTTGTTGAAACCCAGACCGCTTGACCTACGTGAAAGGTGTAAGATAACCATTTGGACGGCCGGGAAGAGCTTCTCAATTTAGACCGAAACCCAGTGGGGGAGGCATCCTCAGAGATCGTATCCTCCTTCCCCTACCACCAACATCTCGGTAGGATATACGGACCCGGGCATACCGAGTGCAATTACCGCTCGCTAACCACTGAGCTACCGCGCACCAATGACAAAAGTGTTGAAAACCCAGACCGTCCGACTCATCCAATGGACTTGAGCAACTTCAATGACAAAAGTGTGTAATTGTCGCAAATTTCCTATTTCTCTTGATTATGATGTGGCGTTTATACAGAGTCCAGCGTTTCTGTACACATTTTCCTTTTTTCCTCATGAACTATTTATGCAGTATCTTGCAGTATTTACGCCATTATGGAATATGCAATAGAAATTCTTTTACATACTATCAATTGAAAATAAACAGATATAAATTGTGTCACATAATATTTTAATATGTTAAGGAATTTACCACGTAATTTTATGCGATACATGTATCTTCACTGCATCTTCCTATTGTCTATTAAAATAATTTCTCTATCATTGCAGTTCACTTTATTCGTGCATGTACAGCATTTCTAACGAAGTTGATTATAAATTCTAATTCTGTTATCAGAATATGCGTGCGGAAGAATGTTTGAAACTCCCTAATAAACTCTGGATGTAGATAAATTGGGAAAAACAGAGATAACGCGACATGCATATTTTTCAATCATTCTTTGAAAAGCAAAACTTTAATTTCTGTTCGGAAGTATCGAAGCACCATTGATTGTGAAGATAAAAGTGCGATGCTTCAGAATGTCATAATTTACGCAGTGTTGGATAATATAAAACGCGATAGATTTATGTAGAGAATGGTAAATAATAAAATTATCTCTAGATCGGTGTCAAAGTAGTTATCTATATTTAAACTCAAAGTAGCTATCTTGAGACCGACGTTTCTATTCTTATCTATCCTTGATCAACTTTTAAATAGTCAGAAGTAGGAATAAGTTAATGGTTACAGCTCAGTTGAGTTGAATTTGACATCATTAGCCAGAAAATTCCAGATCAAAGATTTGTTCACCATACTTTTCCCAGAAAATTGATCTTACTAATAATATCTGAAAATCCATAGCGCTATATCCTTCTTATTCTAAAGGCAATAATTTAACTAGAACCTCAAAAATTTTTATTGTAGTATTCATTTCCATGAGTTACAGTAAGCTTTTGAAAATTCAAATAATTAAATAGATATTCAAATATTTTCAAAAACATTTACACAGGGGGTAAATGTCGATCCTGGCCTAGAAAACGTTTCTTTCTCCACATTTTTTTTATCTACGATTTCGAATTTTTCAGATGGATGCCAAAGCTGTTCCAAAGGGAGCAAAAGATCCAGAAATTTTAATTTTTAAAGCCTACAGATTTTTAACAGTTGGATAAATTCCAAAAATCTAGGAAAAAAGGCGAGAAGAAGACATATTTAAAAAAAAATACTCTCAAACTAATTTTAGCAGCGCCATCTCCAGTTATTTAAGTGAAGCTAAGGGTTCCGGTTTTGTTACTCATATGTCGAAAAATCGATAGTTTCTTTGTTGTAGAATTTTTAATTCTGGACAGATAAAAGAAAAAACGTCTTTAAAAGAACTAAATAGATATCCATCTAGAAAATCTATCTTCTAGCACAATTTTCGTGATAGGATTTCCTTCTTTTTCTTCTTAAATTACAGCAAAATAAATTTCTAAAGGCCCCACGCGCCGAATAAACTTTATCTTTTTACTTTCCTTATATACATAATGTATAAGGAAAGTATTGTGACGGTGTCGAAAATTCGAATTCGAGTTTTCGACGGGAGAGCAGGTTTCAAGCATCCCTGATCACGAATCAAACATTTTTGAAGTGATGTGTGTGTGTGTGTGTGTGTGTGTATGTGCGTGTGTGTGTGTGTGTGTGTGTGTGCGTGTGTGAGTGTGTGTGTGTGTGTCTGTGTCAGTTCAGTGAGTCTGTGGAGACGATAACTGACGAATGAATGGACCGATTCGAACGAAATTTGGTACAAAAATCACAATCCGTAAACACTGGAAGCCTATTGTTTTTACACGCAATCGAATGTTCCGAACCCTTAAATTTTTGAGTGCAATTTTGAAAAAATCGTAAAAATTCAAATTCGCTAATAAAATCACGCAAATACAGATTTCTTGTGTAATTTTTCATTAGAAAACGATTGACATTAATTTTAGAACGCTAACATGAACCGTTCTCGAGATATTACACATTTTTCAAAAAAATTATCAAAAAGTCATATAAAATAAAAAAAAATATTTCCTATTGAGAAACATGTTCACTTTTCATATGTAATACCATGCGATAAATTTGGTGACAGCATTCTCGTGGATCTAGCTCGTTCCATTCATGAAAAAAGATACTTTGAGTAATACTTTTGTATTTGAACGCCAATAGTCATTTATCTTATGTAAGAATAATTTATTTCTCCGTCCATAGCGCTTGGCGAGATTTTGGCGACGAATTTGGCGGAATGTCGCCAACTTGGCGACATTTTAAATTGTTGCCAAATTAACTAAAATCTCGCCAAATGGATAAAAATGACGCTAAATCAATGAAAATGACGACTCATTGAGGAAAATTCAATATCTTGGAAGGAATATAAGTATCTACTATAAGAATAACATTTTTTTACCTGTAAAAGTAGTAAATTCATTGCATTATATAAGGAAAGTCAAATGTTGCCCACATCAGATTTTTTTATATAAATTTTAAAAGATTTTTTATATTATCTTAAAGTTAGAATTTAATTTTCAGTATAATATTCCCTTCATTTGCATACAAAATCTAACTTTTAATTGTAGGAAACGATGGTGCCATTTCGAAAGAAATTATATTTACATAATTTAAAGAATTAAAAATTATTTTTTTTTATTTACATCTTTAATATTGAATCTATTGTTGAGACTTTCCTTAGCGTTAGTACTTGACGTCATGAGCAGCTCTGGAAAAAAAGAACTGTGAATTATAATCAGCGATGGGTTCGTAAACACATAACTATGTGGTTTACAGAAGATAGTCCAAATATATAAATTGGTCTAATTGTGCAATGATTGTTGAAATTACGAATAAATATGTGTCTGTAGGGGCCCAATTCCGAACATGACCCCTGACCCCCATTTCTTTTATATCGTTTTGATCTAGCTTTGCCTCTGTAGCTCTGATTGCCATGAGATTTTCACTATTATTCAGAGGGTATCACCCTTGAAATAATAATATAAATTTCTTCACGGATTGCATGAAATTTGCACCCTTCTTTGGGAAGTATCATATCCACTGTGCGTGGTTACACCTCAGCTAAATATTCAAAAATATATGTTACAGCCGGTTAAAATCCTCTCTATACACACCAATACATCTTAACATATGTGTAACTACATTAGAATAGTTAGAGCAAAGCAGGAAGTTTTTAATGTTATTTTAAAGCCGAAAAGATTTGATATGGCCAGAACGATGATGGGATAAAGGTGAAGCATTGGATCTTGTCAGATGCCAAGTCAGTGGCTCCCCCGATCTAGTGTACCAGTTTAAGTGACGGGCACAATTTGGAACTTATAATATTCTTTCATGAGAACTGACAATTGATTCTCATCGATGGAAGAGTCATTTTTCCATTCTCAGTTTTATTTTAAATATTATATCAGTGCGGCCGTACTGTTCCATATTTTGCATTTGATATATATATCACTTTGCATATATCACTTTGAATATATCACTTTGAATATATCGCTTTGAATATATCACTTTGAATATATCACTTTACATATATAACTTTGCATATATTCCATATATCGCTGGGCGCAAAGTGCGGCCTTATCGATCTATGTTCATATGCTTATGATTGGGGCCTACACTCCAATGTATGTTATCCCCCACTGCGAATTCTCGCTTAGGATATTCCATATCTATCTATTCGATTGCTACTTTTCCTACCACCTTGCAGTTCTTTTAGCGGTTGTTGATAAAATACTATTTCTGTCATGAGGAAGAGGGATAAAAGCGCCAAATTTGCGCCAATAAACAATTGTAGTCACATAATTTTTCTATGTCTGCTTTCTTTAAGGCAGTATTATAATGTTATAAACAATTTTGATACTTGAACGCGCTATGTGATATATGTATTTAGTCAGCTTTATGAAATAAAAGAAAGTCTTACATAAAACACGGTTTTTACATCTACTACAGACAATTACCTTCCGTGAAATATTATTCTTCTTAATTAAATGGCTTAATTTTCATTAAAAAATGTTGCAAAATAAGCTTGATTTTTTCTCGCAAACTACATTAAAAGGCAATTAAACATCACCGCGCAGCTTTCTGTCGGAGTATGACAGCTTAAAAATAGAAAAAAAATATAAATTATTTTTAGCCTTGTTAGTATCGTTGCAAAGAATATATTTAGTCTTTTACATAATCTTATAAAAAACCTGTTTCGTCTGTAGCGGGAAATCAAAACTTTGGGCCGATACGAAATTTGGTACAGAGATATTTCAAGATCTGGAAAAATACATCTTGGTGACATATTGTTAAAATTTGAATTAGATTTTTAGTTATTTTATATTTTATACGAGTGATTTTTGGAAATATCGTTGTCTTAGCGACCACAAATAGTAGCATAGAGTTACTAATTTGACATTATCTTGACACCTCTTTCTAACGATGCTTGAAGAAGATCCGTAGGACAATTCTTTCATATTAATTAAATATATCGAAATTTATATTTTTTAAGTTATCTGATACTTATTTTGCCTCATAAAAGTAGTAAGTTTAGCACAATTCAATAGTTCGGTAAAAAGTTGTGTGTATGCCTTAGCATTCTAATTAAAATATTTTATAATTGATACATTATTTTATTTTCTGTGATCATTTAAGCAAACGTATACAATTTGAGATTTTTGATCCTGCTCGCGAAAGAGCCTCATTATCCGATATCCCATGGACTTTTCTGTGCATTCCTGCTGTGAATCTCATGGCGAGTTTTAAGTCCCGCCTACCCTCTACCCTCTTGTAAAAAATCGTTTCTTTCTTTTTTTCTTAGCTTTTTACACTTGCAGAAAGCTTCCCGGCCGTCCAAACAGTTACCTTACACCTTTCTGGTAGGTCGGACGGTCTGGGTTTCAACAACAACAACACTTGCAGAAAGCATGCGTTCGGTTTTAGTTTGAAACCATAATATGATTTGATGGTTGTTTAAAATAGGTGATTCTCTAAATGTATCATTTAATTAGTGAACGCATATTTAGTACCCGGGCAACGTCGATCTCTAGTAGGATATAACACAATGATATACAGCCTCCATCTTATTTTAGGGACTAAACATTTGTTAATTTGGATATAAAACAATGTTTCCTTAAGTTATAAAACTTTTTGTATAAGAAAAAATAATTCTGAAGAAATATATTAAAAACATAGACTCCATAGAGTAAACTACAACGTTGTTTTTAATTATTTCGTCCTACTTTAAAAAACATGTCCTTCATATACCACAAGCCGCTCGTATTTTTATAAAAGCCTTACTGATTAGCTTGTTAAACTGAAGATATACAGATGTGCATAAAGTATGAAAGAGAAGTTTGATTAAACAAGAAAGATCAAGCTTGCATAGAGCTTTGATTATGAAACACTTTCCAACTACAATGCGATTTTATTTAAACATCTCTAAAATGGGATATATTCAGCGGTAATATTTTAAAAATTATCACAATACTACAATGATTTATTATATTTGAAAACTGAATTTTTTTCATATATTTTATGTGATAATTTGAATATTTCCTAAAACTTTCGAAGCAATTTTTTAATTTTAATTTTGCTTAAAAAATGTTTGAAAAATTAGGTCCCATGGGGTTCAATGTATTTCATTTTTTTAACCCGGGTGATATCAAAAAATTATTGTGTGATATTATTCATTTATATTCCCGTAGGTCCCACAGACTGTCTGAACAACATACTAAAGTTTCATTTTGATATAGTCATTTTTACGGCAGTTATCGTGCTAAAAGACAGACAGACAGGCAGACAGAATGAACAAAGTCATAAACACTTTTCAACTATGTTGTAAAATGTTAAAAATTGTATTTCCAACACTTAAAGAAGCAAACTTGCCGAAGACAATGTTTTAATAAGTGTTTACCTTTGTCAATGGATGTAGCCTTACTCGAGTTTCGTGGTAATGACAAGTTTAAATATTGTGTCCTAATTTATTTGATTACATTTGTCAAAATGACTGAAAAAACATACTTATTGATCCCTAAAAAATAAGTATGCCTTACAAAGTTTAATTATTTGAACGTATATTATCTTGATTAACAGTATTCCAAACTGCGCAAATTGTAAAATGAACTTTTTAACACCTTTAAGATAACCTAATTATTGCACCAATTGCCAAATATTATTAAGATTTAACGATCTGAAATAAGATTTGTGATCCTGATACAAAACTGACACACTGAGATTAAATACATTTAAAGTAATTTATATGTCAAAATCATTATAGAACTAGTCACGATCTGTTGAAAAGGTTATATCAAGAAGCAACAAGCACATGATGTAGATATTTAATGTTGTTATAAAGGAATAGTGGAAATACTGCTAAAGATAATTATTTTAAATCGGTACAAATATGTATGTCTTTATCATCGTTCCCCAAGAAATGCATCTGTATGAAAATGTTCTCAAATGCGATATATGTAACATTCGATGACATGGAAGATGTAAACAAAATTGCCATCCTAAAAATTGTGAGCATTTGAAAATTCTAAAACCAATTTATTGTCATTTAATCTCCAGATGTCGGACTGATTTCTCTTGGGCCGAAATAAGAGTTGCGCCTTTGCTACTTCATGCCTGTGACCGTCTCGTCACTCTGACCTATGCTCTTTTCATATACTTATTTCCCTCAAATATGACATGTGTCCTTCCGACCTTTACGCCTTTGTAACACATCAATCATGTTCGTATATGTTACGATTGGTGTTACCAACATATGCAGTTTTCCCGATAAATCTGGTGAGTTTTCGCTGCTGCGGAGGGAAAAATGATCAGACAACGGTATATGGCAAATTTGTAGGCCCTTTGCAGAGAGTAATTTTCACATGGCATGTGTTTTTGTAAATCTAGATTGTAATAACTAAATTATTATACATGTAAAAACTGGGTAGCATATATTCAGTCTGCATTATTTATCCATATCAGTGCATCAGTGCAGTCTGCATAATTTATCCATTCAGTCCCATCATTTATCATATACTTTATTAAAGGAAAATAGAGAAAACGTAAGCAATATATAAACGTTCAGGTCAGAGTAGTTGTGAGACCCAGACCACAACCAACCCTAAGGCTTATGGCAACTTAACCTGTGGTCGGAAGTCAGAGTAATTGTAAAATATTCACAACATTTATTCTACTAATAATAGTGTTGGATATGTAAATGAGTTCATGATGGTTGATTTGGGGTCGTTTGAATTTTATTTCGTGTGTTACTTCTCGTTTCTAATTGACTGGACTGTTTTCATGCTGCTTTCTGATTGGTTCTCTCTTAATACAGGTCTTGGGTATATAACCCCATGTGTTTCTTCCTTTGGAACCCATCCTTCTTTTGGAGCTCGGGCTTATTGGTTCTCTTTCACTGTCGAAGGGGATACAGCGTATACTTGAAACATCTGTATGCTGCATTATCGTTTTATTATTGCTTATGTACCGTTGCACAAGCTGTTCTTATTAGTCAGAGGTTTTATTAGGGGAATTTTTAATATGGTGGTTTTTAATGGGGGTTTTATCGTCTCTGGTGGTTTATCAAAGTGTCTTGTCGGAAAGATTGGTTGCAACAACACCGCAGATTGTACCTATAAAGTATTTAAGGATATTCAATTTAATTCATGTATTTGCAAAAGCATGACACATGAAAAAAAGCCCTTTAAATTTTAGGCTGATATACTAATTAATAACAAATAACTTAGTGTTTGGATTTATTTTCTCCAATCGTCAATGAAAGCAAATGAATATTAACTGCGAATAATTCTAGAAATCGAAATTTAATGGAGAAAAACTTGTAAGTATATTAAACTTTCAAACATTTATCATCGTTGTTTATATGTTTTCAAACAATTTCATCAACTTTAAAAATTCAAGTCATTATTGGTACAGTGTGAACTAGTTGAAACCCAAAGAGAATTTGTGATAGATTCGCTCAGCATAAATTTGACTCAGCTCTCCAGAATGTAATTGTTTTAAACAATTTACGTCCGGAGAAATTTATTTTGATTTCATATTTAAAATGTACTGTAAGGGAAAAAATTACGTTGTAATTAATTTGGTCACATATGTTTCGTATTTTTCAAGTCTTTAGATATAGAATGTAAGAATAAATTTTCTTGAACAGTTTATAATACTCTAAATGGGATATTTAAGTTTGTACATGATAAAATAATAATAACATATAGTGAACTGAATATATAGTGATAATATATAGTGATAGTTCGATATATAGAATAATATACAGTGATAATATATATTAATTGTTTGATATATAGAATAATATATAGTGACAATATATAGTGATTGTTCGATATATAGAATAATATATAGTGATCGTTCGATATATAGAAAATATATAGTGATTGTTCGATATATAGAATTATATATAGTGATTGTTCGAACTGAAAAAGGAATTCAAGAGTTTATGAAACTGTCGTTTACCTTCTACATTTTATTTGCCTAGAATTTTAAGTTGGGATTTTACTCTTTAATATTTGTGCATATAGCCTTTCTGTATTCAGAAATTAGAAATGGAATTCTTATAAACTTTATTTATGATAAAATGCCATTTAACAAGATCTAAAGTTCCCAATGTAAGTATATGTCTAAGTAGCCTCTACTAAATAGGTCAGTTTGAACACATTGAACTTACTACGTTGTTAACGAGATACTTGGACAATATTAAGATGCTAATTAGATTCTATGTAATGTGTTGTAAAAATTCAGGTATTTGTTTAGTTGACTCTAAGTATTGTAATCTTAAATAGTAAAATGCATTTTATACCTTCATAAGTAAATCTTAAAGAGGCTGATTAACGAATAATTGTTTACTCACTCATTTAAATATAATTACTTGATGTTTAAGGAGACAAAGAGACGTAATTTCTCAAATGGATTGTATGAACGATTAGATTTTTAAAGTAGATTTTTAAGATTTACATCATATAATGCAGTTACAAATATGTCTTCATTTTATACAATTTCAAGCTTTATATAACATTGCTTCATTTTATAATTCTGTTATATTTTTACCTCATATGAATTAAGGGAAAATTCATGTTTAGTAGAATTTGAAGTGGTGATTTTGCTCAAATTATATGCATATTAATTAATAATTTAATGCTTAGATGTTAAGTCTATTACATGAAGGAGTATATGAAGTACGTAAGGCAATTTTTTTTCTCTTATTCACCCGCCAGCAGCGTTTGCGTTTCTAAAATCCCTTTCATGTAAGAGGATAACAAACCTCTCCAGAATAATATTATCAATTACTATAGACTTCTAAATTATAATTAACTTATGAGCCAAACAATATATTTAAACTTTTTTATTTTAGTAAAACTTTTAGTTATTTTAGGTAAATATATATTTTAGTTAAACCTTACTTTAGTTAAATTTAAAAGTTAAACTTTTATTTTATTAAAATCTTTTTTTAGTAAAATATTTTTTATTTTAGTTGAACTTTTTTATTTCAGTAAAACCGAGGGTATATATTTAGTATGAAAGAAACATAATACTCCTAATCAACCACAGTAACAAATCTTCTTTAAAATTACTTTTTAATTAAAGTTTTACGTGTTTCAGGACAGTGTTATATGCTTGATATTTTTTCAGACAGTTGCTGCGGAGTCTTAAAGATGATTAAACGTGTTATGAGAACGGCGCAGTTATATTAGCGTTACATAATGGAATGCCGAGTTATGTTAGTGGCGAAGAATTAAAAAGCTAAGAAAAAAATATTTTTTCTACTAGATAATAAAAAATTACTAAAACTTCCAAGAAATGGCTTAAATTCTTTTAAGACATGTTTTATAAGAAACACGGAATGAAAAGGAAAATGAGGATAAAAATGCTATACAAACTAATAACGGGACAAAGCAAAAGTATATTTCTTTCTATATCAAGTGAAAACATAAAACAGATGCCTTGTAAAATTTAAAGGATAATGGTGATTTTTTTGGTTGCACTAATTATGTACTAAGGATTAAAGAGAATAAGATATAATTAATTTATCGTATTACTTTATTTTTTTAATCAATTTACTGACCCGCAGCCCATGATATTTAAGCGAGATAAATTTTTTATCATTCTTATCTATATGTATTATTAAACACTTGTTGTATTTTGATTGCAGTTTATTTGGCCAATATCCCTTATTATTTGCTTTAAATTAAACGGTTGTTTTCCTGATTTTTCTTGTTTATGACTGACTTTCTCTTGAGTTTTTCTGGTTGGCAATTGAACTCTTCTGATTGTTATGGATGTTTCACTATTTCTCTTCATTTATTCTACTTTAATTCATCTTTATTAATAATATATATATATATATATATATATATATATATATATATATGTATATACATATGTATATATATATATATATATATATATATATATATATATATATGTATATATATGTATTTATATATATATGTATATGTGTGTGTATTCTAAACTTAACAAATACTTTTATTACACAAAATAATGAATGCAGTAGATACTTGATAAAATTCACGTAAATTTTGCAGGTTCAAAATAGTATCATCTGAAATCTAGCTACTGGTACATTTTAAAAGCGCCAGTTTATATGAGTTCCTCTCGCCGAAACTAAAATAACTTTAGAAAAAGTCTCATGGTTTAATGGAGTGAATTTCATCGCTATGTAATAAAAATACATAAATGAGCCATTTGCTTAATAAATTTAAGATTAGTTATATTATGTTTACTTATATTTTCAAAATTTACATGTTTTAGTTTAATCTGTTACATACGGTATATGGTTTTTCTTACATATTAAAAAATATATCGTGGTAAAACAATACAATTAAGTGATTTGTTATAGTTCAAAATTCATATATTCTTTTCACCGCAAACAAAAAGCATACCAAATTTCAAACAATTGGCTTTGTTATTTTGACACATGTAGTGTTCTGTAGAAAAACAAAATATTGAATATGTCGGGGCAAAATTGATCGAAAAATCTTTAAAAAAGAATATTTAAGTGAAAATATTTAAATCTTCAAGATTGCTCCTTTTTTAGAAAAAACAAATGTAATTTATTTTAAAATAAATGTAGAGATAAAATAAATGTTTAGATAAAATAAATGTTCCTTTTCAGATAAAATAACATGAGTAGATGTTCGGCAAGGGATGTCATTTATGTTTAAATAGAAAAATACATATGAAATAATATTTTCTAATAGTTTTAGCACAATATGTCATTTTGCAATTTTTAAAATTTCTTGCAATTTTTTACAGAAAAGTTCAAAAGCATTAAAAACAATCCACTGACCTAAATAACACGAAAACAAATAAGCTCTATCATGTGTTAATTCCTACAAGAAGTGTAAATCCATAAAAAAATGAGTCAAATTTTTGAAGCTATGAATTTATTTTCTATTTACAGACACAAATTATTGTAGGAAAATGAAAAAAGACCAGTCCTGTTCCATTTTTTTCTACCAAAATAAAATCTATACTGGGTGACGAATTAGATTAAAATTGCCAGCTTTACTTTTAATATCAGCTTTGTTTTTTAAACTAGCAATAATTATTTTACCTTTCAGATATTAAAAGTATGAAATATGGATAATCAAATTTTGTCAAAATTAATTATATCTCATTTCCAAAGTTTTCAGACGGATTCTCTCTTAAAAGGATTTTCCACTCACTAATATAATTTGATAAGAAAAGAAACATTTGATAAGCAAAACAGGATTGTGATTAATTTTAGACTGGTAGTCATTCTAAAACTGCATATGAGGGCAATTTTATCTCTCCACAATTCGCATTTTTTCAATATATCCATATATCTGACTACCGGTTCTAAATTTATCTATGCCATCTCTCAGACGTTTTACCTTACAAATCTCGTCTTTCTCACAATCTTAAGATCTTCCGTCCTCTTGTTTAGTTTTGTGGGGAATTTAATTTTAAACTTTCTTATTCTACTGTTACTCCTATATTTAGTCTCATCCGTAATGTATTCGTTTAAATATAAGGTTTTGAGTCATGCTGGAGTATATGTTGGCCACTTCATTTCGCTGGAAAATAGTTATAAACTCTATATTGGTAGTACTAAATGAATTGCTGGCATTAGATTATCTGAGCATGTGAGTGATATCAAAAATAAAAAATGAAAAACTTTCCACTGTCTCATCCCAA
Source organism: Amaurobius ferox (assembly GCA_951213105.1). Lineage (NCBI taxonomy): Eukaryota > Metazoa > Arthropoda > Arachnida > Araneae > Amaurobiidae > Amaurobius > Amaurobius ferox. The sequence continues at coordinate 64,588,114 of OX578135.1, read as the reverse complement.
AATGTTATCAATGGTAATTTTGTCCCGATTTTTGATAAAACCTTTCTTTTAACTAATTGTAATAAACCGTGTAATATCGTGCTTTTTGGATCTTTATTTAGCTATGTTTTTCGTAATTCCATCTGTAATTATGACCCTTCATAAATTATAAGATTACGCGTGACGTCTAGTGCTTGATTTTTTGAAGATTAAACTGTTATCTGAGTTCTTAAACAAACAAATGTGTTTATTTTGCATTATATTTCGTATGAGTCAATTTTAATATTATATGTTTTCTATTCCCAAGTTCTTCTATATATAGTTTGGCCGTTAATGATATGCAAAATTTTGTTCGCCGTTTATGGCTGGGTACAAAAAACCTGATGCATCTTTCCCTTTTCATATTGCTTGAGATGAAACGCGTTGAACGTCCGACAGAGCTCATGTTTGTAAATATGTTTTTAACATTTTTTAGTGTGAATAAAATTTTTTATTTTTAAAGTTTTAGATCTATATTTCATGTCCATATATGAGAGTAATTTACGGGTTTCCACTATTTTGCATTTTTTCAATATATGCTCATTTAATTCTCATGCATGTGGCCATCTATGGGTTCCACTATTTGCTTTTTGATACATCGAATTTTATTTTTATGTATGTGAACCATCTGGGTTTCCACTATTTGCATTTTTTTTTTCAATATATGCGCATTTTATTCCCATGTATGGGATCCATCTACCGATCTCCACTATTTTCATTTCTTCAATACGTACGCATTTTATTCCCATACATGTGATCTGCGGATCTCCACTATTTTCATTTTTGTCAAAATATGCGCATTTTATTCCTATGTATGTGATCTATATACGGGTCTCCACTATTTTCATTTTTTCAATATGTTAGCATTTTATTCCCATGTATGTGGTCCATCTACGGGTTTACACTATTTTCATTTCTCTAATACATGTGCATTTCATTTGCATGTATACAGGTTAATTCGAAAAAGATGGGCTAAACGTTACGAGGTGGTAGTAGACACCAAACTAAGCATTTTTGGCCAGTCCACAGAGTCGCAAATGAAACGTAAAAGGGTTACAGTGAACTTACTTGTTGGAATGCGGCCACTCCGCAAACTTGAAAGCGTCATTCTGGAGGTTATTTTCTGGTCGAAGAGGAAAACTATGTATGCAAATTTCATATGGGGAAGAAGAATAAGCCTTACGAAAATTTTCGTAACACCGAATGCATGGCCTTATTAGTTTGCAGCAATTATTCGCAGCTCTAACTTTTGAGAAGATGGAGCTCCACGATCGCCCGATCTGCTGTCGTGCCTTGACTTATTTTAGTGGAGGATATCTCAAGAGCCTCATATATAACACTACTCTTGAATATGAAGAGGAATTCGTTGCCAGCTTTTCGACCTCTGCTGCCGAAGTGCACGACATACCTGGTCTGTTCGAAAGAGTTCGCCAATCCATCCATCGCTGCTGTGAGAAGTGCGTTCAGGTTGGATGTCGATCGTTTGAGCCATTACTGTAATTATTGTTTATTAAAAATAATTTTGATAGCCTCTAAGTCATTCTTGTGTTTTCGCCTCACCTCATTGGTTTCACCATTAAGTGTCCACTGGCGCCTTTACGTTTCATTTTCGACCCTGTAAACTGTATGACGAAAAATGCTGGATTTGGTGTGTCCTACCACCTCGTAAGGTTTGGCCTATGTGCTTTGAATTCCCTTGTATAAGCTATCTACTAGTCACTACTGATATTACGTTTTAAAATATTTAATATGTCTTAACTTTAAATAAGGAACAGCATTTAGCAGAAATGATGTTTGCTATTTTAGATGATATATCAGGACGTTCGTAATGACATTGCATGAAAGTCAGTTAGCGTAATAAAATTAATTTACTTCATTACTAAATATACTAAACAGAATCTATCTACGGGTCTCCGCTATTTTCATTTCTCTAATATATGTGCATTTTATTTCCATGTATGTTAGCTATCCACTGGTTACTACTGGTGCTACGTTTTAAAATATTTGCATTTTAAATGTTGAACAATAATTAACAAAAATGATTTACGTTATTTTGAAGTACATATCTGGGAGTTAGTGGATTAATTCTATACATGGAAGTCAGTTTTCATAATAAAATGAATTTATTTCATTACTAAATATACTAAATAGAAGCTATCTGTCCTTAAAGAAGTTTAGAATTTCCTTTCTACGATTATTTATTCTCGGTCGTAAATAATTTAGAAACCGTACTTACCATACTTTTTGAGCAACATCAACTATCTGACTAATAAAGATAAAATAGAATTTTATGAAGCTATTGAGAAATCGTTGCATTAGAAAGAAAATGAGATACTGTTTTGCTTTCAAAATTGCTTAGCATAAATTGGAGTCCAGCGTTCCTACTTAAGGCAATATAACAATTTAAAAATAGTTGATAATATATCTCTTTATATATAATTCTTGCACTTTCTTATTTTCTCTAAGCGAGACATAAATATAATATAAGGGCCTTTACTTGTAAATAATATATCCTATTCAGTAAGACCATTATAGATATATATTTTTGAAAAATTATGTGTATTTACTCAATTTCCGCTTAAAAGAAAATTTAAACTTTCACGTCAATAAATATTAATATATTTACTTCGAGTTCTGGGGAGAAAATTCTATGTATCAAAATATGAAATCTACTAAAGAAAGAATGGGTTTTCTTTTACTCAGATATTTCATAGACAATCATCATCTGAAACTCATAATTTACTTCCCTCATAATTCATTTTAAATGGAAATAAAAGTTTTTCGGGATTGAAATATTTGAGCAGAATTTGAATTAATGTAATAACGCGTTTAGAAAGATATATGTTATGCTCAAACCATAGGTTTCCTCAATTTTGTAATGAATGGTATTTTTCTCATATATCTACATTTTACTGAATTTGTGAATATGTTCAAAATTCCTAAAACATATGGCTCATGTTAATATATATATATTTCGGTATTTTAAGTACAGAATTCTGTAAACTTAAATGCGTATTTGTTAATCTTGTGTAAAATGTTTTGAAACTCCTTACAATTAGAATTTCATATCGTGACACAATAAGGATTTTAAAATGATATGATGAAAAAAAATGTTTCTAATCAAGATATTTTATTGTAAAACTTTATTTTAAACTTATTTTATTACCATATTGAAAATGTGTTATATAAACTTAAATTTACAAATTGGAGTTACAAGTGTTTTGAAAATCAAAACTGTCAAGCACAACTCGACTTTGTTACGGATTGTATTAGCATTTGATATATGGGTGATTCTAAAAATAAGGAAATATTTGGAGTATCAAAAATTCAAAATTTTAAGTGCGTTTTAAAAATCCGAAGGGAAGTAACTAAAATACTTTATTATAATAAGTTTTTACTTTATTATTATAAGACATCAGGAGAGCTTAAATGTTTGTATTTTCCTGTATGTTTGTATTTGTATTTCTTGTAATGTCATTTCAATGACATTTACGAACATATGAATAACAAAGCATTATTTGCAAATAATGTACAGTCAGAACGATTATACTAATTTTTAATCAATGCAACATGTTGTTATAATTGTTCTTAAACGGTGAAAAAAATAATAAAGCTTAAAAGTACTTGAATAGAATATATATGTATTTTTCAGCTTAAAATCGGAGCTTGTGGATGACATGAAAACGTTAACATGTGGATGGCAAATAAAGATACAGTGGATCTTAACAAACCAACCCGGAAACATTTTAGACTTGTCTTCAGTCAAGTACCATAACGTGGAATGTTTTCAAAAAATGCATAATAAAAATTAATGTATATTCCAATTTTACTTTCATTCTATAAGTATGTTTTATGATAAGGAATAAAAAGAAGTACTTTCAAATTAAAGTAAAATCCATTGCGAATACAAAATTTTTGAAAAACAGCAAAATACGACTCCAAATTTATAACAAAAAACTATTTTGCTTGCTTTCAAGCAGTGTTGTCATTTCTGAAAATGTCACTTTCCCAAAGAAAAAAAATCCCTTACTTTTCAACAATGAAGATTGCCAAACATCTGTGGAATAAGCTCTGAGTTCAATTTCAGGGTGATATTTATTTTTCTTACGCTTTTTAGTGATTAATATACTTTACACGTACAGAAAAAAATTGAAAATGATACAATTTTTCGTTTTTAAAATAAATCTACCAAAATGAACAAACCATAGGACTGGGGCAGGGCATAAGGATGATATTTCATGAAAGTAACTTTTTTTCTGTGGTATTGGAATTTAAGTTTTGCGATATTAGAATGTCATAATTATAGAACATAAAAAAAATGGGGAACATATAAAAAAATAAAAATCTCCAAATTAAGAAAAATATTACTATGGATTGCAAATATTCCCATCATTGTAGAATCACCTATATAATGCTCTTAATAGCACATTATTAAATATTACTATCACATTAATGCTCTTCATATTACATGTAATGACTCCACTTCGTTCACAGAATAAAATTAATGTAATGTAAAAAATCCACGGCACAATGCATTTGGCATTGAGTAATACACTAATATTTGGCGTCTATTGTGAGAAAATCTAAATAGACGATTATAAAAATTACTAGCAGATAAGTACATATATTTAACGATTTAAATAAATAAAAACTAGTATTTTATTGATTAAAATCAATGGTTTGAGTTCCAATCAGTACATGCCTAAAATTAAAAATTTAAATTCTGATAGTTTTCTACATATGCTGATAATAATCTATTTAGCTTTCCTTTATTTAATTTGGAAAGGGTAATCTCGTTACTATGACAATAATCTTATCATTGTACTTAAAGTCACCAAATAAATAAACGCATACCATAAAATGTAAATCAATCTAATAAAACTCTATATTTAAAAAATAATTCAACCAACCTAATACTGTTAGATTATGTCAAAAAATTCCCATTCTGTGAGATTTATACAATTGGGCGTCATTTTAAAACGCGCTAATTAGCCTAAATAAAAAAAAGCATATTTTGTAAAAATAGCAATTCAATTTTTATTCTGTAATTTCGCAAACTTGAAAGTTACAACAAGACGTAGCTTATAATGACTGATTTTCCGTAGCACATGAAGTAGAACAAATGCTTTGCTTTGAATATTATAAATAAAAATGAAAATCAAATAGCTTACTTGCTTAATTTATTTACTTATTTTATTTAATGCAAAGTGCATTGAACAGAGTATGGTAGACTCCAATTATATTTGCCATATTTATAAAATATGCTACACTATGTAAGAATACGGGATTGAGAAGTAATATCAACTTAAACACATTAACCTAATAACATGCTGCAAATATAATACATTTCACCACCACGGCATATTCTTTTCTAAAACAACACAGACCAGATACATATTACCGAAACTGCAATTTTGCTCATAATTTCAAGGAAACATTTGCAATTATCTTCCCCGAACCTTCTTATACTCACCATACTTCATGAACTTGCCCTTTCAACAACTGTAATGGAAATTGGTTAGATGTAGATAAATTCCATTCTGATAAAGTTTCGTTCTGGACTCGCTTTTGAAGTTTCTAATTCTTAGAAAACTTTTTCCCGAACTTAATTCTTTTACTACGTACTTGTATTTGCATAAGAGGTAAATCATAAAGGTTTATAAATATGCGCTTCCACAAGGGACGACGTGCATTATTAAATGACTATTAGAATATACTGAAAATAGTGTGCAGGGCATATTTTTAAACTGATATTATTATTTATTTCAGTTTTAGCTTCCATTATATAATTTAAGTTGATGTCTTGAAATGGAAGAAATGCATTATTTAAATAGAAATTTCATATTTATAATTTTCAATTTAGTTTAAATGCAGACGATTTTTTAAATAATTTAAGACATAACGTATTAACCTTTTGTTTACGGGTGGGACAGCGTCTGTCCCAAACGAAGAATCTCTCAAAAATACAGGTATTTGGCATACCCTATCCCAAACAGTTTGATCCCCCTTTGCAGATATTGGCGTCCAAGGACGCCAATGTCTGCAAAGGGGAACTGTTTGGCATAGAGTATGTTACATACCTGTCTTTTCGAGAGGTTCTTCGTTTGGAATAGACGTTGTCCCACCAGTAAGGAAAATGTTAAAATATGAAGATAAAATGTTTAAAGTTTTAGCGAATTTTATAAGTTTAACCTTGAACGTGTCGCCATGTTTGATAGTTTTATCAAGATTTCATCGAAAGTATTTATCCATTTTATAGGTACAATTTCATATTTGCTTTCCAATCATATTTCTGATATCGCATTACGATCCGCAACATAAATTAACAGTAATGTGGCTTTACTCTCAACATTCCCATACCATAATCCATTTTTCTGTAGCTTGTGTTTTCTTTTCTAAAACTGGAGGATCCTGGGAAATTTCCAAGTTTTATAGGTTTGCTTCGAGCCAATCTGAAAACGCTTCTTCCAATTGGCCAGTTGAAAGCGAGCTTGAATCTTCAGCCAACGTAAAACAAGAAAGATCAATCATGCTTAAAGCATTGATTATGAAACACTTTCCAACTTCAATGCAATTTTATTTAACCATGTCTAAAATGCAATACATTCCTCGGTAATATTTTAAAACTTATCACAATACTACATTAATTTATTATATTTGAAAACTTAAACCTTCATCGAAAAAAATGAACTTCATTAAAATAACGTTATTGAATTATAAATTGCCTAGTTTAAACATCTCTAAAATGCGATACATCCCTGGGAAATATTTTTAAAACTATCATAATACAACGATAATTTATTATACTTGAAAACTTCATCGAAAACAACTGAAATTCATTCAAATGACGTCATAGAAAAAATAACATGCCTGGATCTCTCTAGAAAGTGATTTGAGGACGGATACAACACTCAATATGAATTCAAAAGAACTTTAAAAATCACGATTTTGAGACAAGATGGATGCCATATATCATTTTGAAGTGGGTCACGTGATATTTTCATATCATGTTCACGTGATCGCTTCATATAAGAAGTGTTATTATTATTTTAATTTTTATTTAAAGCACTACTGAATATATTTCGCTAATTTTTTTTATACATTTTATGGAACAATTTGAATATTATCTAAAATTTTCGAAGCAATTTGTGAATTTTAAATCCGCTTAAAAAATGCTTGAAAAATTAGGTTTCATAGGGCTCAATGTATTTCACTTTTTCATCCCAGGTTCAATCCAAAACTAATTGGGTGATATTATTGATTTATATTCCCATAGGTCCTACAGACCGTCTGAAAACATACTAAAATTTCATTTTGATTAAGTCATTTTTACGGCAGTTATCGTGCTAACGGACAGACAGACAGACAGATAGATAGAATGAACAAAGTCATGAAAACTTTTCAACTTTGTTGTAAATTGTTAAAAAAAGGACGAAAACGCTCGGCCTGGATTATTCATTTAATTTTACACTTAAAATTTTGAAAAATCAGAATCGTTAATCCAAATTATTACAATTGTAGCATGTTATCCTTCACTTTAAAGGGCTTGACAAAAACTTTTTATTGGCACAATACTTGAGAGTGTACCCATGGGGGGTACATTCTCAAGTATTGGATACATTCTCAGATATTCTTCCCCCACTGAGGAGTGCTATTGACGTCATGAACACAAAAATTGTATCGCGGCTATTTTTGATAACATGGATTTAAACTATTAAATGTCGTGATCATTGGGGCAATAAATAGCTCCTTTTATGCAGGTTTATGTCGAATTTTATCCTATGCTGCCATTTTAAAAAATATAAAATTTTGAATAAATTTCCGCTTGAATTAAAAAAAGAAAAATTCTATTTAATTCTAAATTTTTCGATAACAATGCAATTTTAATCTCGAAATCGAAAATGTTCATGAAAACAATACTTTCTCAATACTGCGTATGGGAAAGTAAAAATTAACAGAGTATGAATGGAATTAAAAACTATCTTGTAATAATCATAATTGAAGTTACTTTATGATGCAAAAACATAAAATTATATCTATAGTAAACACAGACTTTGTCTATATCTCTCTTTGCTGTGCTTCCAGAAATTACTCAGTCATAAAAGCCTTATCATTTCTACTAAATCTTCTGTCTTTAGCAACATATATTATTAAGAAAAACATAAGACCCATATTATTTGTTATCTTTTCCAATGTTTAATAAAATAGTACAAATAATTTTTTTAATTTCGTATGGATACTTTGTAAGGTCACATTAAATATATACGCTATTATTTCTCTCGTTTGTATTAAATTGTAATTTTACCTTAAACTAATAACCTATCAGATATGTGGGTTCAGTTACCCATAAGAATGCCAGCTTGAAAAACGTGCAGATACTATTTGGTATGGAATCAACATTTTTAGCAGAGCAGGTTTTGGAAGTGAGGCTCAACAGTGGGATTGTGCAGCGGATATTTATGGAAGTTCTTCGATAGATTCCCACTGACAGAGCGTCGACGGCTGTGTGGTTAATCAATATTGAGCGTGTTCTGTGTGCAACCTGGGCAATTGTCCTGTAAGTAATATAGTGTTTCGATGATTCTGGTTCTGCTATGGGTTGATTGAGTAAGAAGAGTTGCGAGTAGATGCCGGGACAGGCCAGTGGTTAGCGCGTGGGTATTGCATTCGGACAACTTTAGTTCGATCCCCAGGTCTTCCCCAAACTGTCCCCGTGTTCTCGCGGAGTACGGATACGTTAAATATGTGTGCTCGTAAGTCCTTTCGAGAGGTTATCAATTTGGTAATGCAGCCAGAAATACCTTCAGGTACTCTGCCTGTTTTGCAGTTTCATTTAAAGTTCTTATAAATGATCCTCAAAGAGTGCTCATTCTACAAACTTGATTGAACCCAGATATTTTTAACCTGTTTCGATTGAGAACTTGGGACAACGGTTTTTATTTCTATATGAGAAGCATTATTAATATTCTTTACTTTCACATTTCAAATCGAAGTACGAATTGAGATCTGAACTACTTCCTCATTCAACTGCTTTTCTATGCAAGATAGAACCGTCCAAAAGTAGCGAATGTTTCTATAGTATTTGGTATGGCACAGATATTCAAAATTTCTCGACAAAGCCCTTCACAAGTTACAATATATAACACAATAACAATCACATTTTTTATCATTATTATTATCATATATAAATCCCCTGAGTATTGTGGTGCGGTTGATAACCCGGGTATGGGATGTAATATTTATTTCTATATGACCTGCTTTTTGGACCAACCACTGCCACTGGATTCAGCACTGCCATTAACATCGTAAAAATCTCTATATTTATTTCTATATGACCTTCTTTTTGGACCAACCACTGCCATTGGATTCAGCACTGCCATTAACATCGTAAAAATCTCTATATTTATTTCTATATGACCTGCTTTTTGGATCAACCACTGCCATTGGATTCACCACTGCCATTATCATCGTAAAAATCTCTATATTTATTTCTATATGACCTGCTTTTTGGATCAACCACTGCCATTGGATTCACCACTGCCATTAACATCGTAAAAATCTCTATATTTATTTCTATATGACCTGCTTTTTGGATCAACCACTGCCATTGGATTCACCACTGCCATTATCATCGTAAAAATCTCTATATTTATTTCTATATGACCTGCTTTTTGGATCAACCACTGCCATTGGATTCACCACTGCCATTATCATCGTAAAAATCTCTATATTTATTTCTATATGACCTGCTTTTTGGATCAACCACTGCCATTGGATTCACCACTGCCATTAACATCGTAAAAATCTCTATATTTATTTCTATATGACCTGCTTTTTGGATCAACCACTGCCATTGGATTCACCACTGCCATTATCATCGTAAAAATCTCTATATTTATTTCTATATGACCTGCTTTTTGGATCAACCACTGCCATTGGATTCACCACTGCCATTAACATCGTAAAAATCTCTGAAAAGGTGAAAGTTAAAATGAAGGTTTCTGGATAAAATAATTTTTCTTTTGTTTTCGGGTCTTAAGGATCCTCTGCATCTACATTATAACCGTAATTAGTTAGGGCGCTATTGCAGAAAACCTACGGTCTAAAGGGGATTCAAAAATACGATCTTCAACTGGATGGACAACTATACACTGAGTTATAGAGTACAATAATTATTCTTTCAACTGTTGAAGAAAACCCAATAATTTTCGAATATAGTTGTATATCACGACCATGACATATTCTTACACTTTGATACGAAGTCAATTGGATCCCCATTCTCTATGAACATCGTTAGTAGTATAAACAAATTAATTAAAAATGAAATGAAAATGTCAAATAACTTTGATGTTTATTTAACAAACTTAAATTTCGATATGGTATAAAATATGATGTAATATTTATGAAATCTATATAAGATGTCATCTATAAAACTGATAATTTTAGATTTGAGTTAGTTATTAAAATTTTTGATTTTAACTACATACTAGTAGTATACCCGTTCTTCGTACGGAATATATAATATAAGGAAACGTAAAATTCGCAATCATGTGCAAATTCCTATAGTAAACTAAATGACATTGTTAATCAAAACATTTTATTAAAATATTTAATTAAATAACTCTATAAAGGAATTCAAGAATATATGTTCTCGCTCTACAAAATTATATTCACAGACAGATCTGAATAATAAAACAACTTTTTCCCGTTTGAAAACACATCCTCAAAAAGTATGAAATTGAATCAATATATGCAAAATAAAAGCCCTAAAATTGAATGGGAAGATATATCCATATTACTTATACTTGCAAATATGAGAAGATATATCCCTCTATTTGCAGAAGATTACATGTACTACAATATATAAATTTCAAAAATCTAAACATATTACAAAAATAAAAACATATTACGTAATAAATAGAAAATATCAATAATCCACGTCTTCTTTAAACCGAAAGGCTTCAAATGATTCGAATATATAACAAAATAAAAGCGCTAAAATTGTACTAATTATATTCTCATAGATTAAAAGATATACCCGTGTATTAGTGGAAGATTTTCCGTACTACAATATATGAGTTTCAAAAGTCTTTGCCACAATAAAACAGACGACGTAATAAATTGAAAATATTAATAACCCGCTTAAAGATTACCCGTACTACAACATATGAGTTTTTAAATTCTTTATCAAAATAAAACAGATACCGTATTAATTTGAAATATCAATAATTCCCGTAATCTTTAAACCAGAAGGTCGTAATTGATTCTAATATATGTCAAAATATATGACATAATATATGCTTATATACCTGTACTACATATATTCTCGTAGATTTCCCATACATATGTAAAGGATTACTGTTACTACAATATATGAGTTTCACCAATTTTTGCCAAAATAAAACACATGACGTAATACATTAAGCAAGAAGGATCAATCATGGTTAAAGCAATGATTATGAAACACTTTCCCACTTCAATGCAATTTTATTTAAATATCTCTAAAATGTAATGCATTCCTCGGTAATATTTTTTAAATAATCATAATACTACGATAATTTATTATATTTGAAAACTTCATCGAAAACAACTGAAATTCATTCAAATGACGTCATAGGAAAGATAAGACGTCTGGCTCTCTCTATAAAAGCAGCATTTCATTCATAACATTTTCCCATTCATTTCATTCCTCACAATACTATAATAATTTATTTTATTAAAAAAATAAGACCATGGAGCTACAAGTAATTAATGCTCTACGCTTAAAACTTCATCGAAAAAAATCGTCCTTCTCTTTGTAAAATCAATGAATATTTCATTCATATCAGCTATGCAGACTCCATGAACTAAATAATTTTGCGTTAAAGAATTACAGCAATTCTTAAACAACTCATTCTACATATTTTGCTGTTTACATTTTACATAAGTTAAAAATAGGCTTCGTTGGAGAAATAATCAAATTTGGATGAGCATTTAAACTCAAATATATTATAATTGCGTTGTTTCAGTATGTAGATGCACAGAATTTTAGCAAAAATAAAGTGGTTTTACGACGGATACAACACTCAATATGAATTAAAAAGAACTTTAAAAATCACTATTTTGAGACAAGATGGATGCCATATATCATTTTGAAGTGTTTCACGTTATCTTTTCATATTATTGTCACGTGATCGCTTCATATAAGAGGTGTTATTAATATTTTAATTTTTATATAAAGGAGTACTGAATATATTTCGCTGCATTTTTTTTATATATTTTATGGAATAATTTGAATATTACCTAAAATTTTCGAAGCAATTTGTGAATTTTAAATCCGCTTAAAAAATGTTTGAAAAATTAGGTCCCGTAGGGCTTAATGTATTTCATTTTTTCAACCCGGGTTTAATCCAAAACTAATTGGGTGATATTATTCATTTACATTCCCATTGGTCCTACAGATCGTCTGAACAACATACTAAAATTTTATTTTGATTAAATCATTTTTACGGTAGATATCGTGCTATCGGACAGACAGACAGACAGTCAGACAGAATGAACACTTTTCAATAGACAGAATGAACACTTTTCTTATAAACACTTTTCAACTTTGTTGTAAAGTGTTAAAAATCAAGTTCTGTCAAATGTATTTTAATATTTATTGTAAAGTGGGTTGACAATGTGTATCGTTACTTTTCTCATGACTAGAAGACTGTTTTAATCATGAATATTTAGTATGCAGACTGCCAAGGAAGTAAATTTATTAAACGCAAAAATGTTCCAGCTGTATACTTTTCGCGAGGAAATTGATTTACCGCAACTCAAACACTTTGGCAAACATGCATTATATAATTGAAGTAAGTATGCTATATGATTATAGCGAGTTATGTATGTAGAGCATATAATTAGACATAACATAATAAAAGAATAGAAATATAAAAGCTTTATTTTCAAATTTTAGAACGTAAAAACACACGATAAAAAGTCTTTAGCACTTTCGGGCGTCATACATCTTTCATCAGAAAGCATTTTCTGGAAGATAACCATTACACAGGAAATTTCTAAACAGCCATATACGAATAAAAATTTGCATATTACAGTTAGCTGAGAATCAAAAGCAGATCCAATAAGGATTGTATATTTGGGTATTCCTTTTCTTCTTTTCCCTTTCTTTTAAAATGTTTTTCATTTCTTTCGATCATTCGACTGTTTCAAACTTTTGATTCAAAATTATTTTCATACATTTTTGTATTCATTATCGTATTATATGTTTTAACACTTTACAACAAAGTTGAAAAGTGTTTGTGACTTTGTCATTCTGTCTGTCTGTCTGTCTGTCCGTTAGCACGATTACTGCCATAAACATGACTTAATCAAAATGAAATTTTAGTATGTTGTTCAGACGGTCTGTAGGACCTATATGAATATAAAAGAATAATATCACCCAATTAGTTTTGGATTGAACCCGGGTTGAAAAATGAAATACATTGAGCCCTATGGGACCTAATTTTTCAAACATTTTTTAAGCGGTTTTAAAATTCATAAATTGCTTTGAAAATTCTAGGTAATATTCAAATTGTTCCATAAAATATATAAAAAAAATTCAACGAAATATATTCAGTAGTTTTTAAATAAAAATTAAAATAATAATTACATATCTTATATGAAGCGATCACGTGACCATGATATGAAAATATCACGTGACCCACTTCAAAATGATATATGGCATCCATCTTGTCTCAAAATCGTGATTTTAAAGTTCTTTTTAATTCATATTGAGTGTTGTATCCGTCTTAAAACTACTTTATTTTTGCTTAAATTTTGTGCATCTACATACTGAAACAACGGAATTACAATATATTTGAGTTTAAATGCTCATCCAAATTTGATTATTTTTACAACGAAGCCTATTTTTTACTTATCTAAAATGTAAACAGCAAAATATGTGTAATGAGTTGTATTAGAAATGCTGTATTTTTTTAACACAGAATTATTTAGCTCATGGAGTCTGCATAGCTGATATGAGTGAAATAATATTCATTGATTTTACAAAGAGAAGGACGATTTTTTTCGATGAAGTTTTAAGCATAGAGTTTAATTACTTGTAGCTCCATGGTCTTAATTTTTAAATTAAATAAATTATTGTAGTATTGTGATGAATGAAATGAATGGAAAATCGTTTATGAATGAAATCTTGTTTTTATGGAGAGATCCAGGCGTGTTATTTTTTCTATGACGTCATTTGAATTAATTTCAGTTGTTTTCGATGAAGTTTTCAAATATAATAAATTATCGTAGTATTATGATAATTCTGAAACTATTACGGAGGAATGTATGACATTTTAGAGATGTTTAAACCAGGCAATTTATATTTCAATGCCGTCATTTGAATGAAGTTCATTTTTTTGGATGAAGGTTTAAGGGGACTCGGTACCCTTTGAACAATTTTTTTTGTTTAAGCACTTTACAATACTCTTTTTGCATATTATTAAATTATTTTATTAAGGAAAGTTATTTTATCAAGAAAAAAGACAATTCTACTGATACAATTTGAAAAATTTAATTTTTTTTAAAAAATTTAAATAATTTTTAAAACCTATCTTCTCCTACAATTTCTAACTTTTTACAACCCTTTTTTTTATATGGTTCCTTGAAGTGTCTTCTATAACTTTAAGGATCGGATTTTTGGAAAGTTAATTAGTTCGGGAGAAAAAAAATAAAATGTTGACACATATGTAAAAATTCAACAAAAAATTGAGTTTTTTGTACATATCTATTTTTAAGAAAAATACTTTTCATTTTATTGCAAATCCGATCCTTAGTTTCATAAAATGCACTATAATGAACATCCAGAAAAAAAATCAAGTCAATTGAGAAATATATATTTAAGTTTTAGCATTTTGAACATATTGATATATTGAAAAAACACGAACTGAGAAAAAGCACTTTAAAGGTTTTAATTTTGAAAAATTATTCTAAATCCATTTTAAATTACATTAAATGTTATTTTAAATTATTTATTATACACTTACCTTTAAAACTGTAGCTGTTTCATTGAATTTAACTATATTTATTTTATATAAGTGACCATTAGCCGAAACCTTAGTTGTCACACATTGAAAAGAAAATCGAGAAAAAATATAAATAAAAATTGATTTTTCCAAATTCATTATTACTTTTACACCAAGAAATACATTTGACTCATTTCATTAAGATATAGCTTAACTATAAATATGATGATATTTATATTATAAAAGAAATACAAGATTTGAAAATATATTCATATCCTAAAAACACACAATATTTCGTAACCTTATGCATATCATTTCTGCATAACTACCATTATTTCTTAACTTTCTTTTAAAAATACCCTGCACTGTATGTTACACCTTCTTTCTTTTTAACTAATATGTCTCTTTTTAAAATTGCTTTTTTAACCCATTTACGTGCAAGTTGATATTTTGCACTTCGTCGTTTTTGTCGAAACATTTTTTTCGAAAATCGAGCGCAACACCGAGATTCATGGAGCACTTTCCTAAAGGTATACCTAAGGCATTCTGTACTTCTTTTATGCAGCGCAGTGTATCTTTATTATATTCACACACAGTTTCCATTACACATAGTTTTACACGTTTTTTATGTACAAATGTTTCTTTAGGACATTTTGCCCACGTCACACTGTGCAAGCTTTCGTTTGCATTTTGAGTTCCACAGTTTATGCACGATATTAACGAACGAAAGCAGATCGGAAAACGTAAACAAAGTTTCTTTATCAATTAAAACTACGATTAAGCACTTTCATCGTCTTCCTGGTAGAAAACAGGGAGTATTCAGTTGCAGATGCGATGTAAACAGAGCGTAAACAGAGAAGTAGGCGTGGTATTTCAAGGGACATAGTTGCAGTCAAAAGCCTTTTTGATATATTTATAGTTCTCGGATCTTCACGAAACTTTGTCAGGATATACTACGGGTGTCAAGGTATATTTTAAGCAAAAAATATGAAAATCGGTATTTTCGTCATTTTTCGCCAAATGAAGGGTACTGAGTCCCCTTAAGTTTTCAAATATAATAAATTAATGTAGCATTGTGATAAGTTTTAAAATATTACCGAGGAATGTATTGCATTTTAGACATGGTTAAATAAAATTGCATTGAAGTTGGAAAGCGTTTCATAATCAATGCTTTAAGCATGATCGATCTTTCTTGTTGTATAGTGTCTGTGTATGTCTGTCATGTCTTGTGTTTCTGTCCCTTGTAACTGCTCTACACCTTTTGGGTGAGCTGGACCGCCGGGGTTATAAATATATTAATAAATATTACAGTTATTCCAGAGGCAAAAACAGGCCCAGTAA
Source organism: Amaurobius ferox (assembly GCA_951213105.1). NCBI lineage: Eukaryota > Metazoa > Arthropoda > Arachnida > Araneae > Amaurobiidae > Amaurobius > Amaurobius ferox. Next base: position 64,571,765 of record OX578135.1, on the reverse strand, counting down.
TTGTATAACTGTGTGTTTCTTCCCTTCCTTTTCCTATACTTTTAAAAATATCTCATTGCTTTCCACTGCTGTTTCAAACTTTTCATTCAATATTATTTTTCGCCATTTCTGTATTCCTTAACGTTTAGTATGTGTGAGACCAGGAGGCAATTTATGCAGGGTCCTGAAAATCATGACTCTAATAAATACACGTCACACAAAATGCGGGTGTGGTTGGGACAAAGATATCCTAGTTTCAAGACTTAAACCAAGCTTCATTTTAAACCGAAAGTGCCAACAATGCAAAGATGCGACATTGCACTGCGGAGCATCCAATGGGAGCAAGGAGGGCGTATCTGAACCCCAGTCTAAATGATGCGGCGACAAAAAGAAAAGTTAACGAATTTAATTGAAATTATTATTCAAAAGCTAGAGAGAGAGAGTGAGAGAGAGGGGGGATAGGGAGGGAAGGGGAGAGGGGGGAGAGGGGGGAGAGGGGGGAGAGGGGAGAGAGGGGGAGAGAGGAGAGATAGGGCGAGAGGGGGAGAGAGAGGGGAGGGAGAGAGAGGGAGAGAGAGGGGGAGAGAGAGGAGTCGTATATTTTAAGCAGGTGTTATTAAGATAGAGTCGTTATATTTGTGTTGTGAAAATGCTGTAAAAAAAGACGAAGTCTGACTCCAAATGTCTCACACGGTGCTTTTCTCCTATTTAAGCATTTATTAAAATTAATGTAATTTCAATTATAGCAATAATAGATGTGTGAATATGTGATAATTATAGTTAAAAATGTGGATTTTAATGTGTTGTGTTTTGATTTAATGATTATGCTTAGGAACTCGGGCAAAGAAGTAATGGTGGGTTTTGCAGCTGCGATAACAATGCACGAATGTTATGTTTCATGACCACGTTATTCCTGGGTTATTTCAAATTTCCAAATTATGCAGGGTTTCAATGCCTTTAAAATTTATTATCACAGTATGTTTATGTATAGTGTATATGTATCTCTGTGTATGTATATGTGTTGTTTTTCTTTTTGTTGTAACTGCTCTACACCTTTTGGGCAAGCTGGGAAGTTTGGGTAATTGATAAATATTACGGTTGGCCGAGAAGCAAAAACAGATCCAACAAGAAAAGTATAACTGTGTATATAAAAAAAACATAGAAACGAGAAATTTCTGAAGGATTTCGACGGAACTGTTAAAAGCATTTTTATAATATTATACTAAATTATTTCGTACAATCTTAAAAATATTTGGAAAAACCAGAAGTTACCTTTGCTGAACTTAAAGTAGAAATTCTTATTATCCCCCCTCCGAAACGCTCAATTCATATTAATCAGCATCTAATATTCATCTATAGACAATAATGAGAAATACAAGTTGAAAGAAAAATAAAACTGTTTAATAGGAAGTGACTTCTCTATAACCGAAAATGAAAATCCTTATTGAAACTTATCCTAACCAGATTTTGTTTCTGAATCAATATTAGGCACATCTAAGCAGCTCTATCTATTGTTGATCCTAAAAATAGTTTCTAGGAAGATTTTTGAATTATTATGGGAAAATAAATGACGAATCGAGATCTGTTTCAATAAAAATGACGAATTTTTAACCGGAATCAGGAAAAGATTAGAAAATAGAAACATTTAGTGAATCTACCCTCCCCTCCGTAATTTGAACTTATATGCATATTAGCCAGCATCTGAACTATATAAGTAGCCAATTCTGACAAGTAAATGTTTCAAGGAAACCGTTTGAACCGGAAGTGTAAAATCTCGGAAGTGGACATTTTTAGTGAATCAATCAAACCGTAAAAGATTTGATGCTGAATCCATATTAGTCTTCATCTAAATTCTTTCTATGACTGATCCTTTATATTAGATGCAAGGAAGATGCAAATGTTTGGAACGAAGTGACATCTTCAACTGAAACCGGAAGTGGAAATCTTTAGTGGCTTCTCCAACCCTATTCGAAATTGAATGCTAATTGCATACTGTTGAGAACGAGCAACATTCTATCAATGGCGCCTCTACTTTTGTCTGTCTCGAAGGCCAGGCGAGGAAAACACAGTCATTGATGTCAGCATGACTTGAGGATGACGTGAGACCAGGGTTGCCAAATTTGGCTATTTATCGCCCATTTGGCTACATTTGGAGACTTCCGGAAAATTTGAGATACTCCGCGAATTAACTACAGTGACCGGCGCTTAATTGAATCACGTTCGTGCCATCGGTGTTTGATCCAATAAAGCGGCTGATTCGAAAAAGCGGTTTTTTTTACTCAGCATAGTAATACATACACAGGAGCGTTGAGATGGGGGGAGGCAGAGGGGGCAATTTTCCCCGGGTCCGAGTGTCAGCCACACCAGGTAAAAAATTATGTAAAAACATATAGGGGAGGGGCCTGAGGCCCCCGGTTCAATGTCTGTCCTAGGGCCCGAGACCAGCTCTCGACGGCCTTGTACATACATGAAACATACATAGTAGAACATATATGAAAAAGTTTTGAATGTTCTTACTTTTTCATACATAAAATTAAGAATTTAAAGAAAGGATTAAATTTTTTTGCAATAAAATTTAACATTGAAAAGATAAGGTAAAATCTAAGATAAGGTAATCCTCCCCTGAGTATATGTTATATACAGTACATATGTAGCAATAAATACACTATATAAGAAGAAACACTTTATGTACTTACTGTACTTTATTGGAAAAACATTTGTATTGCAGATTGCTTCGTAGTGGCACTAATTAGCTTTGATACTCTCTTTTCAATATCGTAAAAAGAATTATAATCATCGCAAGATGCACCTCGTTGTTCTAATGTCCTTCTAAGAATTTGAAGAGCCTGACGCGATTCCCTAGTCGTTGGTGGTGGCAGTTATTTGTTTTCTACTTCTTCCTCACCTGCTTCTCCAGTTGTTTCTTTCGATTGTTGGATTGTCAAAACAATGTCTTCTTCCGTTTTTTCAGCTGATGTCGGTACGTTTTCATCGATATTGACCCAGTTCCAAAATTCTTTTGTAAGCTCCTCGTCATTGTGTGGGTCTTCTTGCTCCTGTGGAATGTTGTTCGCTACTTCAACTACGACTCCCGATTTTTTGAAACAATTGAAAATTGTTACTGAAGTAACATTTTGCCATGCATTTATTATCATGTGAAAGACGTCAAGAAGACTGACTGATTTCGCTGTACTATCACTAGCAGTAGGCTTCGTTGGATCGTCTATTGCCTGAACAATTTTCATTCTATATCCTTGCGATAATAGGTTTTAAAAGTTTTTATGATTCCTTGATCCAATGGTTGAATAACTGATGTGATATTTGGAGGATAATAAAACAGTTCTATTTTGTTTAACTTCAACTCTGGATGGGCAGTCAGTTGTCGAGCAAAACTTCAATTTTTTCTGTCCCAAGCCCTGTGTCCCATTTCCTCATGTATTTTGTGAAAATCTTGCTCGTCATCCATGCCTTTGTATTGTTTGTGTGTCCACGGGAAGCTGTTTTACACCTTTTAAGCAACGTGGGTTCTTGCTCGTTCCTATGACGAATGGTCTTTTCTTTACTGTTCCGGTCGTATTACATGTCAGGAGACCTGTTATCCGAGCCTTTATTTTTTTACCTCCCGACCGATTGTCATCTTTGAACATGAGAGTATGGTCTGGTAATGCACGATAATAAAGTCCAGTCTCATCCATATTATAGATCTGATTTGCAGAATATCCTGACAATAGTTCTGGCAGAATATCTTGCACCCATTTTTCTGCAGCGCTAATATCGGCATCTCCTTTTTCACCATATTGTTTTGCATAAACAATGTTGCTTCGATTTTTCCATCTGGTCAGCCACCCGTCAGCTGTATTAAAGTCCTCAATTCCAAATTTTTCAGCAAATTCTTCGACTTTCAAGCTTAATATTGCATGTGACAGTGGGGCTTTTTTAAGTCGTGCGGCCTTGAACCACTCCAAGAGAGCTGCTTCGACATCTGCTTTACCAACTCGTTGCCGTTTACGATTCGTGTTTCTATTCAATACATGATCATCTAAGATTTTACTCCTTTGTTTCAAAAGGCGACATAAAGTTGACTGAGATATGCAAAATTTCACAGATGCTTTTCTCTGATTGCATTTCGGCAGAACATCAAATTTTTTAAGAAGTTCATATTTTTCAGACAAGCTAAAATCCTTACGTTTTGATATCGAATTCACAAAGAAGGGCTTACTGTAACACGACACACTAATAATGAACAAACAAAGTGACCATCTGTGCCTTTTAACCTCAACCTCAACGTTCCCCTTTCACTCCTTTTCCTTTCTCAATCCTTCTGCCACACGTGTGTGGGAGTGGCGTCTTATCACAGGCACCCAGGGAATTCACGTTTCTAAGAAATCTGGGTCTGACTTTGTTGCGCGCCGCATGGCACTCTGTTTGTCACGCTTGGAGAAAAAACTCCAGAAAAAGTTGACGTTGGAAATAATGCAATGGAAAGATCAAACAATGAAAAACGAGCATCGAATCGCGAAAATTTTTGATCCATTTATTCGGCGGTTTTGATCCAAATAGCCGGCGGAGTTTCAATGTAAAAGAGTGATTCCGCTCCGTTTTTCGTAATTTGATTCGATAAAGCGGCTGATCCAAATAAGCGGCGGCCACTGTATTAGTCTAAGAGATATGAAGATTTTTTCAGAATTTTCTACAGATGATATAAAAGGACTCATCCCTCACTTGCAGTGGTGTTGACAAATTGACTTATTACGAGCTACATTGGACTGTGATTTATGTTAATGTTTCGAGAATAGTAGCTGCTCTTTTATGAAATTATTTTCGTCAGTAATTTGAGAATAATATCACTTATTCTGTGAAATTAGTTGAGGATTTAAGTGCTGTTTGATTGTATATTGTTCCTGATTACTTTGTGCATGTGAATAAACGTCAGTTATCCAGAAATACAGTCTCATTCTTGTATCCTGCGGTTACACCCACAATTTTAGAGGATACGTTAGTAACAATTCATTAACTAAGCTTTATCTATCACCAATTCTGAGAATATATGCTTCTCGGACAATTTTTGAACTGGAAATAGGAAAGACACCATAAACTGGAAATTATAAGTGACCTACCCAGCCTTCTTTGGGACTAGCTGCTGAATCTATATCATTTATTACCTACATTCTATTTCTAGCCAATCTTGAAAAAATATGTTTTGAGGGTTAATACATTTTTTGAACCTGATGTGGAAAATAAACAGGAAGTGGTTACACTTAATAAACCCTTTAAACTTCCTTCGATATTTAATGTTGAATCTATATCATTCATCACCTAACCTTCATCTATAGTAAATTTGATAAACATATGCTTTAAAAGTTTTGAGGGTTAAAACGTAGATTGGCAAATGTGATAGACGTCAACAAGAAGAGCGGAAAATAAGTAATTCAAAATAAATCAATTTTGCATATTTCTTCTAACCCCTCATTATAACTAACCATTTTAAAATGCCACCCCCCTTTTCTGTGTATTTTATTTTAAATGGATTAATTTATTGTTCTCTTGCCGTGCTCTATATATTTATGTGTACAGGCTTATACAATTCTTAATGGATCAGATTTTCTCTTTGGGCAAATTGTAATATGAAACATTTTAGTTCTTATTTATCTTTATATAAATTTACCAATGACGATTTTTGTTTCTGGGTGTTTGGTGCTCATAAGCATTTAATTCATTTTGCGTCCTAAATTGACAAAATAAAACATATATATTTCAGTGGTTATAATTTATTTAATCTTCGATGTGTCACTATTTTATTTAATTTATTGAAATGTGATTCATACAGACCGCTCATCTGCAAAAATTAGGATCGTGCGTGCATTGCAGGTTATAGCAGTAGCAACCATGAAAAAAGTCTCGCACTGTTTTATACGCTTCGCTATCAAGAAACGGCCGATAATTGCATTGGGAACAAATTTTATGATAGTAATGCAATCCGTAAGCGCAAACATTGAACGAATCATGTTTTATTGTTAAATTAGCTTTTGATATGAATAGCATCTATGTTTGGGGTTTCTCTTATACCCGTGAATCTAATAAATAAAAACATAAATATGTTTCTTGCTTTGTCGGAAAAAATGTCCAGATTATGAATATAGAAAATAATTTCAATATTTTAATATTTTGCACATTTTCGTTTTCGAAAATTCTTAAAAATGAAGTTCTCCGAGCGAGTGTTTCTTTTCATTCTTCTAATTTCCACTTGAAGTATATAGTAAACTATAAAATATAGATATACATAGTAAACTATAAAAGGCAGATATACATAGTAAACTATAAAATATATATAGTACACATAGTAAACTATGAAAGATTTATATACATAGTAAACGATAGAAGTCCATTTATAAGAGATTACTTTTATTCATTTTTCATACTTTCATTCAAAATATCTTCAAGAATATAAACATAGATATAAATATTAAGAGACAAAAATATGAAGACAATTAGTTTCTAAATCTGTATTTATATGTTAAAATATCTCTTTCACTTTTCGAGTTTTATTGTGAAGTTGAAGAAGTATGAAAATTTTACGTTTATCAAGTTTGCAATACTCATATCTCAAAAAGTATAAAAGCGATAGCTATAAACAATGAACAAGAATTTACAGCTCTTTAAAACCCCCAAAAGTAAACAAACAGATTCCGGATCGAGCTCTTTTTTTGATATTACAAAAGTAAGTTGAGTTCTATTATACAAAATAATGTAAGGAATCACGCAAAATCATTTCGGCTCCATCGGAGTGGAGCACCGCCAATTTCTTAACAAGAAAATTGTAAAAATGTCTTTCAGAATAATTTACTGAAAAGGAAATTTTTTTTGTTTCCTTTTAAAATACATAAAGATTTTCAATGCTAGAAATAACTTAACAAGTTATTATCTAGAAACGTAAACTCAAATATTTTACTCATCAGGGACTTTCTGTGACCTACAATGATCATTTAGTGTAAAACACAGGTCTTTCAAATCCGGATGATAAGGATTTCTGGTTTTCAAACTTCAGATATTTATAATTTCTAATTTTCAGAAAATATTGTTGACACTTAAAGTAATATTTTCTTTTAATAACCAAATTAAATCAAATGTCATCGCAACACTGAATGCGACAAGCGTGCCAAGTTACAAATTACTAAACAGTAGTTGAAATATATAGCATAAAGTAAAATACATACGCATATCATATATTAAAAACTTAAATACTGAAACTAACGTGCCTGCAATAATTTAATATCTGAAAATATATATAACTATGCTGCGTATGTTTCATTTTCCAATATGCAAACAAATTTGAATATTCTATCCGTGATATAATACTACTCAATATTAATTAGTTTTGATGCACTTTGTAAATTAGTTGGGGCAAAATTTATAATATCAAGTTTTGCCACAATTACTTTCTTCTTCCAAAGTTTATCGACAATTTGTATCATCATCTCTCCCCAGAAATAGGAAGATAGCTTCACTCCTGAATATTTAATATGTAAATTGGTAAGGAAACTAAAACTGCATGAATAGGGAAAAATACTTTGTCTCTACTGTAAATGTAATTATCGTAATTGAAATACTTTTGAAAATATACGATATGTAATTAAAGCGTGTGGTAAAATTTAAGAGAACCAAGTATTAAACCATATTTCAGTTAGTTAAATGGATTGCATTCATTTTTTTTATATTTTCCTGACACCAAAATTTAATAAAATGCTCTAGAGTTTTCTTGCAGAAAGTTTTAAATAAAACGTCCTTTTCTTTGCTGCAGTTGTAAATGCAATTAGTTTAATGACACTGAAATAAATGTATTTAATCTTCGCACTTGAGCCAAATGAAATCTCCCCCACCCCACTAAAGGAAATCTCATGCTGGGTGATAATTCTAATTTTAAAAATAATGTGGGAACTATTTCACAGATATTTTTTCCAAACTATATGTATATTTCTGGGGGTAAATGGAAACATTTTGGAATTTTATTTATTTTAGCAACAGAAACAATTCTTAAAATATCAATATAAAGGAAAATCAGCTGATTGAAAAATATCCTTTTCACTAAAATCTGCAATTATTATGATATAACTTATAAAAAATTAACCCTCGTTGCAACGATTTTACTCAAGATAAAACTATATTGGAAAGTAATTTTTCTCTGTCTGTCTGTTGATCTATCAAGAAGAATGAAACTGTTGGCGTTTTGGGGATTTGGGGGAAATTTCATTAAGCTAACACTAATTAAATATGTGTGAAAATTTGATGTTTTTCTACTTGGTTATATCCTGTCGCATTTTGATAGCTGTAAACTTTCTTACCGTTCCAAATTATAATGGAGTTTGTTGTTTGTGAGACAGGAAAGATTTGATAAGCAATTTAGGATTATTACTATAACTTACAAATCATAAAGTGAATTTGTTTTGTTAGAGAATCGTATAGTAATTAATAGTACTGGTTAGTAGGGATGCGTGGTTCCTATGTGTGCAAATGCGGACACACACGATTGACGTACACAGCTTATGCTACTAATCCGATTTTATTCACTGATGACTCAGTTTGTGTTTTGTTGTATAGAAGTACAAACTTTTCTGTTACAACTGGAAGATAATTTTGACGCATAATTTCAAAAATTAAAAAAAAAGAAAGAAAAACATAAATAAATGACTCACGGCAGTAAAGAAAAATTTCCTATGCTTGCTATATCATTCTCACCCAATCATGCTAATAAATATGTCTACAAAAGTGTGGTGCACATTTAAAAAGATAAACTTATCATTGGAGTTTATAATTATGAATTTACTCAGGATTTACATGGTCGTAAATTGAAAAGCCGTAGATTGCATTATGGCGCATTATAATCCACCATAAACTCCATTGTGTGAATGTTCCTAAAACAAAGTTATTAATTATACTACACAATTAACTTCACCCAATTTAACTTTAAAATAAATATTATTTATTAAACACATTATAATTAAGATTAAATTACAATAATTATACACATACATTTAAGGAAAAACTAGGTGTGTGAGACCAGATCTTTATTAGCCAAACATCACCATGACCATTTGTAACAGACGATAGGTACATACCTCCTTTGTTATCTTTAGACGTTTGTGGGTCAGTTGATATTGCACCACGTTTCAATATTTACTATCGGCTGATTACATTGGCTACTACATCCTAATTATATCTCTGCACACTGATTTCAAAATTACACTTGTCCCCCATAGACTCTTCTCTTGTTTGAGAAGACTCCGATTGTAACTCACACCGGTTCTTAAAATCGACTGCTCATTGAAAGAATGTATAACTTCATAAATATTCCATCTCTATGTGAATAGGACTCTCATTTGTTGCACGTTTTCTGCCTATTGCCACACTGTTTTTGCCTAAGGTCTAGGTACGACCACCGTATCTTATTGTTTATTCTCAGGGCGATACAGAAACACTTCCTCATTGGTTAATCTTTTAATCAATCCGCATGGTTTCAGCTTTGGTCTCCAGTAACTTTTCTGCATCGACCACGCCTGTAATTGAAGCTCCCGTATTTATGGTTTTGGCGACTTTTCGGGTCAGGACAGTTGTAAATTGCTGCGTGCCAATCTAGGCCTTTATCTGGCTTGGTAGATATTATACATTAGTTTTTGTATATTACACATCCTAAACAAAAGCTATTAAAATGTCACAAAAATACCCTTTCATGCATGTTACAAAACAATTCCGAGCTAAGTACAGAATACGAAGCCTTTTTCCGAAAACATTATGAAATCTCAAAATAGCTTGGACCAAACTTTCCCAGAACCTGAGATATAACTTTAAGGTCTAGGTATCCTGCGGAAGGCACTAAGACCTCTTTAAATCACGCGCAATCTTTTTCAGTCATATATAAATCATTCCATAATTTTTCTGGAAGGAAATTTGTGGTTTTCGTACATTTCTTTACAATGAAGTGGTGATTTTGTGAGATAAAACCTACTCAGTCTCCGAAGAAGGCTGTGATCATTATTTTATTAATATCTAGCTCTCAGTAAAACTTTTTGTATTTTATTTATACTAGCTTCAGTATGAAAGCAATCTAGAAAAATAAGAAGACATCAAGACAAAAAAGGAAATTTTGAACTGATACTACCTCTACAATATATATATATATATATATATATATATATATATATATATATATATATATATATATATATATATATATATATATTTACATATATATAATTATGGTATATAACTATATAATATACATTAACTTATTTTAGAAAGTGATTTAAAACATACCATAATTTAAACCATACACGTAAACTAATTTAGAATGGTGGGAGACAAATGTATATGCATATTCAAATATTAATAAAATGTACAACTATACATTACAATAACTTTTACAATAACGCACAACGACATACAATAATTATAATAATTTACGCACCAATAAATTTTGCAATAAGCAAAATAGAATTAGCATATTTTACGTACTCTCGATATTACAGCAAGTAAAAAAACGTAGGTTGTATACCCCCTTTTATTCTTTATATCTAACTTAAACATATGAAAAAATTATTTTAAAAAGTATGTAAAATGAAGGAATGAAAGTCAACTCCTTACCAAATTTGAAATTTCTATCTCTTTGGTTCTCGAGTATATTTCTCTTCCCTTCCCCCATAAAAGAGTACATTCCTGGAACGAGCCCAAAACGGGTGAGATGGTGAAGTTCAAAATTCAAGAAAAGTAAAATATACCACGACATACAGCGATCTATGGCAAATATGAGCTTTTATTTACCCCGGATATCGAGTTAAAGCCCCAAAACGAGTCATATGAATATATATTCATACGTCCGTCATATGAATATACATTCATATGACGGAACCAGAACGGACTAACCCGAAATCTAAAAAGTTTTTGAATCTAAATAATTAAATGACGAATTTGGAATTTCTATCTGCTTCGGTTTTTGAGTTATTCTAAAAAATATCGAGTATCTTTCTATAGTTTTCGCAGGACGGACTAGCCCGAAAAAATTCAAAATCTAAATAATTAAAATATGTAACAAAAGGCAACGTTATAGTAAATTGGGGCATTTTAGCCGCCTGGTTCTCGATTTATTTCCCAAGAATGATTATATACATATGGGGGGTCTAGCAAGGGCTTGTCCACTAAAAAGGGAAGGCTTTGCAATTGTTCTCTCGGATCGCGATCTTTCATGTCCTAACTTGTAAAGGACCATGAATAATGGTAAAACACCACGGCTTTCATCTCCTAAGTGATAGGGGGCGCCACAATAACAATCTGAAGTTGTCATGCAAACGTGCTCTACTGACGTGTATTATTAACATTTAAGAGTGAAAATATTATCTTTTTCTATTATTATTATTATTTTGAAATAAAATGGGCAATAATGGTAAGTAGTAAACGATAAATTTATTACTAATATAATTTATATCTTATTAATTAGCAAAACAACTGCCAAGGCATGGTCGAAAGCCCAGACCATCCGTCTCGTCCGAGGACTTAGAGAAACCATTTGGATGGCCGGGCCAAGGCATGGTCGTAAAGGTTGATCAAACACAACGAAGACTGAAATTTTTGGAAACCAAAACTGAACTAATCAGCAAAACTATTGACTGTATTACAATGAAAGTCAAAGCAAATGAAATTTGTAAAATAATGAATGATTTAAATTATTTGTAATTTTGAAATTATGAAAGGAAATGATTAAATGTATGATCAATACAAATGAAAACGTTACAATGTGCACATTTAACAAATGCATAATCATTGCAATTTACAATGAAACAAGTTGCTGAACCAATATTAAATACAGTTGCCATTACCTTGTTAAATTTTGTAATGTGTTTTTCAACTGAATTTCCAGCTTTTTTCCAAGAATATATTACCATATCTTGAAATATATCAGAGCCAAGTTAATTGTACACAAATGAATGCATTTTTAAAATAAATAATCTGTCATTTAACTTTCTGTTGGCCTCTTCATCGATGTTGGTTCAAAATTCATCGACGTCTTCAATATGGGCCCCTTCAATGCATGCAGTTCGAATTTTTATGTAGTCTTCGATACGTTTTACGAATGCTTTATAAGGATTGAAGAAGTAATAGTCTAATGGCTGTGCATATTTTGTTGTTTTTTCAGGTATTATTTAATAATAATAATAACTGAAAAGGATAATATTTTCACACTAAAATGTAAATAATACACGTCAGTAGAGCACGTTTGCATGACAACTTCAGATTGTTATTGTGGCGCTCCTTATCACTTAGCAGATAAAAGCCGTGGCGTTTTATCATTGTCCATGGTCCTTTACAACATAGGACATGAAAGATTGCAATCCGAGAGAACTATTGCAAAGCCTTTCCTTGTAAGGGTGAAGATCCAAAGAACTACTATGTACCAAGAAAGATAAGGACATTCCAAATGTCAATTTACCATGAGTAATGGAATATGATTAGTTAGGGTCTTAAAAGAATTGAATCACACTGGCACACACGGATCAGATTAAGATAAAAAGATAATAAAAGACTGCAGTAACGTTACACAACATGTTTGAATATTTGTTTTTTCTACATCAAAAATAAATTATGATAAAATGTACGCTACTTTAAAGTTAAATATTTTTAAACATGAGACAGCAAACAATATAATAAATTTTTATCCTTGATCTGTCTTTAAATTTTTTCAGTTCCATTTAGATATTAACAGGTAGTTGTGATAAAATTTAGAAAATTATAATTGGTCGAAATTAATTTTATGTCACTACCAAGAATTTGTGGACGATATGTAACTTCATTTTTCTTGTACACAGCGGAGGATTTCACTCTTGGACATTTAGTATGTAAATTGATAAAATGAGAGCAAAACTAGAACGAGGTAAAAAAGTTTTCCGTCGGGTGTTTCTAGAGCAAATAGGATTACCGAGACTGAAACAGTTTGGAAGATATACATTATGTAATTGAGGTAAGTATGTGATGGGGATAAAGCAAATTATGGGTTTTAGAAGCAAAAAATGAAAACAACACGGTGCATGTATTTTGAATTGCGAAATGGGGGATTGCACTAACTGAGAAATAAAAATCTGATATGGGCAGCACATTACTTTCTTTCCAGATTCTTCATAATCCATTAAATTGAGTTTGATTGCTCATATTGAATGAATTAAATGAAGACGGGTGGCTCCAGGAGAGCCCAGCACATCGACCAGAGGTCTATTGTACTACCCCAAAAAAGAAGTTCTCTACGAAAAGAGACCAGTACCCGAAGCAAAAATAAGCAGGCACTTGACTGGGGCTAGGGCAGTTGCAGTTAAGTATTTTTGCCTGCCTTTGACCCTTAGTATTACGCCAGTTCTTGCACTGAAGCTTTCTGAAAATGTCATAAACAGTTCTTCTGGTAAGTTCATTGGGAACACCCAAAGTCGGCTCAGGACCAACCAAAGGAGTACAAGAACCTTTTCTAGCCAATTCATCAGCCACTTCATTACCTGGAATGGCCGAACGTCAAGGCACCCAGTATAGGATTACTCTGTTATTGCTAGCAATTTTACAAAGTGCATTATAGCACTCCCAGACGAGGGAAGACGTCATAGCAGACTTCCCTAGGGCCATAAGAGCAGCTTGACTATCAGAACAGATAAGTATTTGGTTGCTCCTATAATTTCTGTCATAGCAAATTCTACAATACATGAGAATGGCAAAAACTTCAGCCTGAAAGACAGTAGCATAACTGCCGAGAGGGTAAGATAGTTTTGTACCAACATCCAGACAGCAGACACCAGCACCAGTACTAATACCTGGCTTCGAGCCATCCGTGTACTAAACAATACAATTCTGTTTATTGTAGGTAGGAGTCCTCTTCCAGTCATCCCGTGAAGGGACCTGAATTTCATAAGGCTTATCAGACGTATATTTGACATGAATGCCATCAGATGGCATATGGAAATAAGGGTGATTTACAGCATTACTGTTTTGACAACTCCAAGATATATATTTTGAGTAGTCCTTCCAGTGTTTCAGATATTTAAGTCTGTTCATGCAGATGAGAGCATCAGCTTCAATATGCATGTAAAGAGGGTGCAATCCACGTAGAAGTTTAAGAATTGCAGTGGGAGTGGCTTTCATGCATCCAGAGATCGCAATACACACCATCCTTTGAAGCTTAATGAGATCTAATTTCGCAGTTTCACATCTGATTCTAAACCATGGAGCCATAGGAAATAATGGGACAGATTACCATAGAGTAAATCCAATGGATAGCCTTGGGATTCAATCCTCAGGTTTTCTAAATAGCATTTCTACAAGACCAGAAAATTCTTCTAGCTTTAGTTATGCAGTAATCCAAGTGTCTTTTCCAATTGAATCCCTTGTCATAAAATAGATTCCTAAGAATTTAACCTCCTTGGAGTAAGTGAGCTTCTGACCAAAGAAGCGAATGTCTCTAAGATTAAGAATACGTTTTAAAGTAAACGCAACCATATCAGTCTTCTGTGGGTTAACAGAGAGACCGGCATTTTTGCACCATGTCTCAAGACTCCTAAGAGCAGTGGACATCATGTCTGGGACAGTATTGCCAAATTTGCCTCTGGCAATGATAACAACATCATCAGCATATCCAACACAGGATACACCAGAATCAATGATGCTCTCCAAAAGAGAGTCAGCAACTAAGCACCAAAGAATTGGTGAAAGTACACCTCCCTGCTGACAGTCTTCCAGAGTATGCACCGTCATACAATTACCAAGTAAAGATGCACAGATATACCTATTAGATAACATGTTCTTGATCTAAAAGGAGATCGTCATATCGACATATTTCCAATCAAGAGCATGTAGGATGGTGTCAATGGGCACTTTATCAAAAGCGCCTTCAATGTCAAGAAAATTGGCAAGAGTAATTTCCTTAGCATTTAAGTTTCTCTCCAGAATAAAGGAGAGAATGTAGAGGGCAGTATCCGTAGATTTACCCTGTTGATAGGCATGCTGAGAGTTGGACAGAGGGATAGAAGCCAGAGTCACTTCCCTATTATACCTGTCAATAAGCTTTTCAATAGTCATTAAAAGAAAAGACGTAAGGCTTATAGGCCTGGAGATTGCTTATATTAGTATGGATACGTATTTAATATTATATTCAGTTTGAAGTTTTAATACGTCTTCTCGTTGCAGATTTCACTTCGACAATAAGAATGTATAACTCCGTCCAAGTAACCTAGCGTTAGGGCTTCTGATGGCTAGTACGAAGATTCGAGGTTCGATTACTCGTTTGCGCAGCAAGGCTCCCTACATTGACGCTTAAATAAACCTGTAGATTATTGCAAAGTTATCGAAAGTTTAAAAGTGAACCTAGTACGACTAGCACGGATTCAGTGGACTCTGGGATATTGAGTACAGATTTCAAATCTGGATGATAACGACCACGTTAAAAGTTAACCTGGAGGATAAAAGTACACCAGGCTAAACCTAAGCTAAAAATAACAGGATGTGGTCATTAAGAATGTGAGTAGCATAACAATCTGACATTAGAGGATGGAGAATGCAGAGTTCACATCGAAACTGAGAGCTTGCAATTCTGCCCCAGTAATTCTACGGTAGAGCATCTGCTGACCCGGACTAAGATCCATAACTCGATTCCCAAGTTGGGGCAGCAAGGTTCTTTATATTTTTCATTAGGAAAATTAATATATTGTAAAACGTCGATATATCATCAGAATTTCAGAAAATTTAAATATCTTGAAAAAGGTTCATCCCAGAGTAATTGGTCTTACTCGTTTTATTGTTCAAAATTACATATATAACAAGCACTTAATGAATACTTTCAGGTATATATAGTTTTTTTATTTCAAATTTTGACGGTTTTGCAGACATTTTGAAAAAATGAAGGATAGTTCTATTTTTTTTCCAATCGTACTAATATCTAATCAGAACTGGGAAAATCCACAAGTGATGTAACTGCCAAATTTGAAAAATGTCATCAAATAGCTTCATCTACAATGTAGTAAGTTGTCAGCTCCTCAATATTAAGAACATTTTGATTTCTCGAGAATTGTCCATCATAGAGAGATGAGGTTGATCTTACACTTGTACATGCAGAGGTAAGCATACCTTCAAATGATAAACGATTATCAAATGCATAGAATTGATTAAACTGTTGTCAAATTGTATTTTCTTACACAATGGTATTTAGATTTTGGGGAAGAGCTGAAATAATCGCCAAAAAACATACATTATTTTCACTTTGATATTGACTTATACAAATGCACTTAAAATTAATATTTCATGCAAATAGAAAAATTTATAAACTCAGTATACCTCTATCTACAACCTTAAATGTTAAAACAGATACCAAATGTTTTTGCCTTATTTATTTGATCATTAAGGTCTTAATTACACAAACATTTCTGTTTGGTGTAAATGCGACTTGACAAAGCTTATGATCACATAAAAGTAGGTGTTACCATTTTAAATTTCGTATATAAAATGAAAATGACTATGAAGATGGTTTATGCTGTGACATTTACACTAAGTATGACGTTTCTAAAAATTTTCGGATTTTATTTCTTATGCATTGCCATTTTTACGGTATTTACATCCCTGTAGAACCTTTTAGGGAAAATTTCAGTACTATCAGGGAAAAACAGCTGTAAATTGAGTCATGCAAGGTTTTGATACGTTAAATAATTTACAAAGTTACAGATTTAAAATATACATACATGCTTCCCTAAGTCTTTATGAATATCTTTAATTGTCGATTGAACAATTCCAGAGATGGGAAAGCAAGTTCTACTAATAAGAAAACGACTATGCGCAATTGATTGAGAACGTTTGCAGCGTCTCTAGCGGGGAAGAAGTTGGAATTCCTATCTCGAAAGCAAAGTAGCCAAACATATTCCATCACAAAGTTTCTGTTTAGTATAAAAAGACGTGCGACGTGTTTATTACAAGTATAATGACGATATACAATGTCAAATGAAAACGATAATTTTGCAAAAGTATTGTTATACTGAAGTACTTCTGAAAGAAATAATCTAATTTATTTAGAATTATTTTTTTGCAGTTAAAAATAAATGTTGTATAAAATAGCAGATACATGATGCAATACGATAATAATTCCTTTTCGTTGACATCATTTTTTATCGTCTGTGTACACAAACCGCATGTCTTTCCATACTAAACACATAATGTTTTTCAGATATGTAATTGAAAATGACATCATTTGTCTTGCTTCATTTTCGAGGTTGGAATTCTAACTTCTTCAATTCGTCGCTAGAGGCGCTGCAAACTTTCTCAGTCGATAGTGTACAGTCAGTATCCTATTAGAAATCCTATTTTTACAGCCCTAGAACACTTCAATCGAAAGTTAATGGAATGCATAAAGAATTATGTGGGAATCTTGTAGATTTTCTTTGAATCTTCTGATAGACTTTGCTATTTAGAATAATTTATCTTTCATTATCGACTTCATCCATGGACAGCAGTTCTAAAGAGATGATATTAAATGCAAATTATGCTAGCGAAAATCCCGGAGATATGTTTAAAACTCGTTAACGAATTCGGTATGGGATAATTGTGAAAAGGCACAGATAAGGCGAAATGCAGATTTTGCAATTATTCATTTAAACGCAAAACTTTCATTTTACTCGGATAGCGCTGCAACAATTTTGATTACATGGATGCAGATACGATGCTTAAGCAGTTTGGAATCTATACAACGTTGAATATTATAGAACGTGATGTCTTAATGTGGAATGTGTTGAAATAACATAGATCTATCTCTTCAGTTGAAATTTAAAAATTTTATTAAGAACTCCTAAGACGTAGTATTTAGTGGCAATATAGATCGTTCGGTAAAAAATATAACAGTTGATTAAATTAGTTTGTGCCCAGGGTTTCTAAGAAAGCATTTAAGCACCATGATAACTTTGTAAATAAAAATTCATGCGTGTACACATTAGGTTAATCTATAGTAAGTTGACCATAACCAATCGAATAAAATGGACTGTAGGAGATGTTAAAAACTTAGAATATCAAACTCGGCTAGAAAATGAGGTGGACAAAATGGAATTGTTTAAATTAATTTATATACATGGTACTTGAAAAAGCTCTTCCGTACCACGATAACTTTGTAGAGAAAGGTCAGTTTGTGTACACATTAGGTTAATCTATAGTAAATTGACCACGACTTAACGAAGAATATGGACTGTAGCACTCCCAGTGGAGTTGTTGAAATGTCTGGATGACGACCCCAGTTGAATGGAAAATTAAAAAATTTAAAAAATTCGAATAATGTGTAATGATACAAAGAAAGGCTTTCAAACGAATTACAACACTACCCTTCAAAAGCAAAAATTACACAATTTGACATAATTCCATTGCCCTCAGTTAAACCTAGGAAACAATATATCTTTATTAAGGGGTATGGTACCCAAATTGCTAAAATTTGCAATTTTGAAGTTATAGTTGCAATTTTTGGTATTTAGGTGGATTTTAAGTATAGTAAACTAAATGTGATACCCAACTCTTTTTTTACATGGTAAGTCGCATACATAAGTATAAGACAATGACTTTGAAATCTTGTTAGATCAAATAATTTTTTTAAAAAAGGAAGAGTGTTTTTAACTGTGTAACTTCAAATCCGTGTAAAAAAAAGCATGTAAAAAGAGTGAGGGTGTATTCAAAGTTAAAAAAATTAATTTTTTTTTTTAAAAACATTTTTTAGCATAAAAATATGTAAGAAATAAATTGTCTTCACAGTTTTTGTAAATATGAATCAGAAAAAATTTAATAAAAAATAGTGTAAAAAAACGTGATTTTACACCACAAATATTGTTTTCGAAAATCATAATAAGAAAACATACACATATTTCAGCAATTGCTGAAATATGTGTATGTTGAGAATGTGTATGTTGAGAATGTATGAAATATGTGTATATGAGACAAATTAAAGAAAGGTATATATATATATATATATATATATATATATATATATATATATATATATATATATATATATATATATATATATATATATATATATATATATATAACAATTGCTCCAAATTCTATTCATATCCGTGCAGTAGAATTTGACTTATATCAATTTAAATTTATAAAAATCTCGAAAATCACGTCTTTGAGAAAAAAGGCATTACAGTTTAACATGGTTGGTGACAGCTTCAGTAGTTCAATTTTTAACATTACAATATAATCGGTTCTATTTAACATAGCGAGATGGATTTGGTGTCATTGGAATAAAAAAAATATGAATTATTTTTTAAAGAATAAAAGAAATTGAGACTTTTTGGGATTTTTTGGATACCATACCCCCTTAAATTATAACGCGGTATAAATTTTCTAACTGTTAAAATCATTTTACAATAATTTAATAATGCTCTTAGTGGAAATAATAATCAAGATATTCACAAAACATAGGTAATACAAATGCAATTTTATATCATTTTGTTGGCAATATAAAATTAAACAATGAAACCATTTTGTCGCGAGGGGTAACAAATATCAATATATTTTACCACTTAGCATGTTAACGGAATTATAAAATGCACGACATTTTTATGCTTAAATTCGAAACGGTTTATTGACATTCAGAAAAGTGATCAACAACTTTTATTTAGTGTGTATATGATAATCACTGCCCCTTAATAATCACTAGCCATTAATAATCACTATATTAATGGCTAGTGATAATTATTACCATATTAATAATCACTAGCCATTTCGAATTCGAATTCGTGACGCGTGGGTGGAATGGCTAGTTAATTAATAGATTCGTCAGTGAAAATAACTTCCGTAGTTAGTGATATATATTTCTGTTGAATAAATCTAGTTGAAAACAACGCTGACGAATATTGCCCAATAAAGCTTTTGTTGAGAACAAACATATCGATACTTTCACAACAGTTGGTAACTATATTTAGCTATTACGTCCCTTTTCATGTCTCAAACAACATCTTGCTCGATTTCAATCACGTCGTTTCCTAATTGCAATCATTATTTCACAACAATATTTTTTCTTCAAAATTATTTACTGTTTGTTTACGAATTGAGAAACAGATTTCATTAATTTTCCAGAGGTTCTACAGGATTTTGTCATATGTGTTTTTCATTTTCAGAATTTTTCCGATTCCTTAATTATATCGCATGCTAATTAGTTTAAGGGTGACTAAATTAGATATTATATGTTCAAAGTAAAATTGATATTTGCATTATTAAACAAAACTAGTTATTTATATAGTTAATGAATGTATGTTCATAATTATCACACATGTTTAAAAAAATTAATTTGATTTAATTATTGAGTAATTCATTATTAATTTGTGAAGTAATTTAAAGAACAAAAGATCCTGAGAAGAATTTCTGGGATTATCATTGAAAGTAATATGTGGCGTATCTGCTATAACCATGAAATTTATAATATAAACAATTCGATATTATTATAGTCATTAAAGTATACCGTATTAGATGGATTGGACATTTATTCAGATCCAAAGACTGTAATTTGGCTAAGAAAACTAATTTTTAGTAAGCCAACATGCATTACAGAAATAGTCGTCCCCTTTCCAGTTATCTTGGCGATGCACGGGAATGACCCTAAATGTTTGGAAATTAACAATTGTGGAAGTGTGGAGATTGATAAATCCCACTGGCAAAAACTGATTGGGATGGTCCCATGCCTGCTCTAAGCTGTTGTGTCCAAGAAGGAGAAGATAGTAGAAGTAGTAGAAGAAGTCTCGTGACCAGCCCAAAGTTTGGTGAATATATTTAGGGCTGAAACACTATCGTCATTAAGGAACTTCCTTTCACAGATTGGCCGCAGTGGTCTGATAGTGGTTTGAATAACACCGGAATTACCTACCACCCTCTCCACCAAAATCCAACGATTTATGACTCGAAGTTTCAATCCATGGAATCTTCTAATGAAGAAGCTGATATTCTAGGGAAAAACAGACAATGCAAAGTTAAAATTACTTGATTCTGTTTACCATTTTCAAAGGGGTGACATAGTGTTATTGACCTGGGAAATCTAAAATTCTTAATTTGGTATGGCACACGAAATGTTAATGTGCTGCAGCATACTCTTATAGATAAATGTAGTTTTATATGCACGAAATGAAATGGAAATTTAATGTGATTTGTTGAAGATATTAAAAATATCCATAAGAGTATAGGATAAGATATACTATGATTTTATATCAATATTTGAAATCTTATTTAATGCGGAATAATAATGATTAAATTTTTAGAATCTAAATAGCGTCTACCGTTCAAAATATATATATAGTATTAAACGTAGTACATATGATCTAGATTTTATTAAAGAGATGAAGATTTTTATAATTTAATTTACACTTCAGACATTTTAACGTTTATATTTCCTACGAGTCAATAAGAGCAAATACAGGTGGTGTATTTTCAATTATATTATTACTTAACAATATGTATTAAGGGATGGGGTCGATATATCATACTCTTTTCGGATATGTTTATTTATCCTTAGTTCTTATGACCAATTTACACCACGTAATTTTTTATTCTAGTCTAATTTAATGTTTCATTTATCTTTAGTTCAACCTGTTAAAGAGTACTTTTGTCTCAACATAGAAGTATAATCCTTTGGGAAAATGAATTTAATTATTTTATTAAAATAATTCTATTTTACTACATAAAACGCTTTAAGTTAGTTCATTATCAGAGTTATAAATTATATTTATACCTTAATTGTTCGAAATTCGAGATGCAAGGTTCCATTTGCGATACCGTCAAAATATTTTAGATGAATATAATCAAATTAAGAACATTTTTAGCAACGTATATAAGCACATACATCACAAGAATTGTGTTATCTGTGTTTATACATTTTGTTCAAGTTTTCTCTTATTGGTTATGATTAAATTATTTACAATTTGAGGTGGAGATGAAATACTACATAATGGTAGTTGGAAGAAATGGTTGAATTTATCTCTAGGCCTTGTTTTGAAAGACCGTTCAAATTCATTTTTAGAACGTTTTATTGAACTTGATCTGCATACTAAAAATATGTGTAAAAACATACAGAAACTGGGTTTACTGCCACTAAAATACACTTTCAAACAGGTAAATGTACAGCTGCAGACTTCAAAGTGTAATCATATCTATATAAATGTGTATTTCATTCTTTTATTTTTACCTCCTTGCTTATCTGCTTAAGAGGTTCCTTTAAGAGGGACCCATTGCAACAGGTAAACAATGAGTAAAAGGAGCAACTCAGCTACCTCTTCACCCGTTTATAACGACATTTTCTGCGTAAAATAAAATATACGCATTTGTCCGTGCAATTCTCATATAAAAGAATAAAGTGACACATGCATATAGATATAGTTACCTTTGAAAGTGTGTAGCGAGAAATTTACCTGTTTAAAAGTGTATTTCTGGGGAAAGTAAATACAATTTTTGTGTATTTTTACCCATATCTTTTGATCCAAATTTCCTTAGTATGCTGGTATTTGTTTATCTCAGTGTGATTCACAGCTTAAGGTATTAACTAAGCAAACTTCATTAATCATAGTAACGTGAAATTTGGTATGCCTTTGTGTTTTACTGTACATTTTAGTTCTTTGGATTTTGAACATTATCGGAGGAATGCATTAGCTCTTAAGGAAGTAACGGAAAATTGTCGTTTGTTTTTGATTTTTTGGAATTTAATTCTTAATTATTTGAATTCGTCCCTTATCAAGCAATCACACCCAGGACCCGGCACAGAACTGTACTTTTTCCGCAATAACTCAAAATCAGAAAAGTTAGAAAGCTGATATTTGGCAGATCATTGCCTTTCGTGGTATATTTTACATTTTTATATTTTGAATCTTAACAGATAAGCACGTTCTGAGTCCACTCTCCGTTTCGTATTTTAGGTGCATGAATGACTAACGTAAAGAAAAGGAACAGCTAAAGTTCCAAATTTGGTTTGTCGTTGACTTTCATACTATTAAGTTACATGCAAAGAATCATATACTTTAACAAACCACTTCCATGGAGTGGTGAAAGCAATTCCTCAAGGATTCAAAATCCATGATCACGATTAAAGTTATTAAGATCTATATGTTTCGTAATTTTATATTTTAGTGGGTCCTTAAAATTTCTTTCAAAAATATTTAATTTAGCTCTAAAATAAGCCGATCCATGTCCCGAAGTATAAAACTTGACAAATTTATATTTTTAAGCTGAACTGTAATTAAATTATGAATGACTTTTTTTTTGTGTGTGTGAGGATTAATCTAATCAATTTCGTAAGTTGTCTAAATTCATGATAACGATGAAAGTTAGTAAGTTCACCATATTTCATAATTTTAAAAATTTTACTAGAGCATTAAAAATCCTACAGGAATATTTAATTTAACTCTACTATAAATAAATTCATGTCACGAAAGATACGTTTTCTCAACTTTATAATTTTAAGATGAATTACAGTTAAAGGACGAATGACTTTTATTTTACATGTTTTTTTTTTGTGAGGACTATGTGGTGCACACAAAAAAAGGCAAACTTTATGTTGGCTTCTGTAATGCCTCTTACGCTACTATTGGTCGACCTCAGGGCAACGCGGCCAGACACCTTGCATATTAATTAACATCTTTAACCAATCTCGTGACTTCACTTTATCCTCTTATGCTTGTGGCCTATTTGACCTCTCTGGTCAGAGTGTTGTAAAACTGGCGTCCTTAAATCTGATGCCATTGTCAAATATTACAGCCCTCATAAATATTGAACATAAAACTGTCTCACATATTCCTTGTCTTAAATCTGGTCTAACAGACTATTTCAGTCAATTCCGCAAGTTATCAAAATCCATGAAGACGATTAAAGTTAATAAGTTCTACAAGTTTCGTAATTTTACAAATTTTACTGAGCTTTAAAAAATGCTTAGAAATATTTAATTTAACTCTAATACACACAAATTCCTGTCACGAAAGATAAAACTTCTCAAATTTATAATTTTAAGTTGAACTACAATTAAATGACAAATGATTTCTCGTTTAAATTTTTCCCCCTCCTTTCTTGAAACGCAAAGTAAATGAATATTTTCTGTGAAGAATTTTAGAGATCTAAAAATTGCCGAAGAAAACTTGTATGTACAGTAAACTTTCGAACATTTATCATCATTATTTATGAGTTTACAAACTATTTTGTTAACATAAAAAAAAATCATGCCATTATTGGAGCAGTATGAACGAGTGAAACTCGAAGAGGTTATGGGAGGGGAGAATTCATCCTAAATTTGACTCCGCTCTCGCGGGGGTATTTGTTTTAAATAATTTATTTCGGGAGTAATTTATTTTGATTTTAGAGTCGTAAATGTGCAGTAATGTGTTAATGTAGTTCGGAATTAATTTAGTCACGTATGCTCGGTGTTTTTTGTGTTTCCTGATATAGAAGAAGAGGATAATTTTGTTACATATGTTATGACTAGTATTTAAGACTGACAAAGAGGAAACTTACCCTATTAAAAGATAAGGTGCTACTAAAAATTGTAAGTAACTCAGTTACTTATTATAATTTGATGTGAAACATTACTGATTTAGCGTATTTCGAATGATAAAGGTGGGTGGGTGTTGTGGGTCACCATGGGAAAAGGTTTGAATATTTTCTGAATGACATATTGTCTTTTAAAATTATGCAGTATCGCTGGATTAATTGAATGCAGTTTATATCGTGTGAATTGGACCTCAAACGGCAAAAATATCGCTGATGATATTATGTAAATAACGTTTATAATCACTCTATAAGGCGAGCATGCAGTTGGAGCAAGTGATAATCGCATACTGGCGTAAAGCACACATGCGATGTAAATATGTCGCGGATCCAAAATTTTTTTTTTTTTATACATTACTACCATAAATGTTTTATATATTTTTCTATACAGTCTTTCTGCTACAGTCCAAAGGGTTTTGAGAAGTTGGCGATAGGAGAAGAAGTGTACGATCGTGTTGTGTATATCGCCCCCCACTGGATTTCGGTCTAAATTTGGTGACGCTGTCAAGGCTGTCCAAACAGATTCTTTTTTGTGTTGTGTCCACTTCTCCTGTAACGTAGGCACACAATTATTATTTTCCATTCATTATATTTATTATTTATTATATTTTATTATGTATTTATTATATATTTATTATATATTCATTATTAAATATTTATTATTATATATTTATTATTATATATTTATTAATATATAATTATAATAATTATTAATTATAATTTATTATTATATATTATTATTATTATTATAATATATTATAATATATATATATATATATATATATATATATATATATATATATATATATATATATATATATATATATATATATATTATATATATATATATATATATATATATATATATATATATATATATATATATATTATATATATATATATATTTATATAATATATATTATATATATAATATATATAACATTAATAAATTATATATATTATAATAAATTATTATATATTATTATAATATATAATTATAATTTAATTATTAATAATAATTAATATAATAAAGATATTAATAAAAATATTATACATTATTATTATATATTTATTAGTATATATTTATTATATATTTATTATTATATATTTATTATATATTTATTATATATTCAATTATAATTATTAAATTCCGAACAGAAACCTTACACTTTCTGGTAGGTCGGGTGAATTGTGTAGAAAGAAAAGACAAACTTAAAAGGAATATGGGGTAGGATAGCTCAGTGTGTAAGGCACAGGGATTGCAATCGCAGGACCAGAGTTCGATTCCAGGCTCTTCCCAAACTGCCCCGTGTTTGTGGGCAGTATGGACATATTAAATGTGTGGGTCTGAAAATACTTTCGAGAGGTTAGTGGCAAGGGGAAAAGTGCACGGTCTCTGTGAATGTCACCCCCACTGGGTTTGGGCTAAATTGAGTGGCACTGTCCCGGTCGTCCGAACAGATACTTTCATTTCCGGGAAAATAGGACGGTCGGGATTGAAAGAAAACTTAAAGGGTGTATATAATCTTAAGAAGTATTACATATTAGGTTTAGGATTAAATTCGACACATAATTTTACTAGTGTCGCGTCAATAAATCCCTTAACGATGCCGAGGTTATATGACTTCCGTATAAAGTTCTCGAAAAAGCAAGTAACTTTTAAAGTTCTTAATCGATATAGAAAGTTCGAGAAGCTTCTAAAATTCACTAACTGCCGCCATATTGGGAATATCTCTCTAAATTATTATCCAAGTTCATTGAATGTGTCACAAAATGTGACTCAGTCCTTCAAATCACAGTAATGGTTTTTGTTACATATTCATTACAATATGATGGTATCCGCAACATACTTGCATTTCATTTCTGCCATATTCCTTTTATGATTTACTGCGTATCTTTAGAGGTACTCATCAATGAGTTTGATTTTGTTTGACAGTATATGGGGTATAGCGTTGAAAATATTTATGTTAATAGAAAATCCGTTTCCATTAAATTCGGCCTCATGATCGATACTATACGTGTATAAAAAAGCAGCATTCTAAGTCACAAGTTTCTGAAACGTATGGGAGTACTTTTTTAGAATACCTGCATTTCATATGCACCCCAATGGGGGGATGAAAAATCTGGATCCCTAATGGTTTTACTTGAAAACACGATAGTCCAAAGATTCAGCATTCAGTTCCATATGGGGTGCATATGAAGGGTTCGGAAACACTTTTGTATCCCTCTCCAGATTTTCTTCGGCCCTTGAGGGCAAAATAAAATTCCGGCTCCGTTAAGTTTTTTCTGAAAGAAATGGGAATATTTTTCAGAATAGATCAATTTCATAATCACCCCATTCTTCATTTTCTTGTCTGTCCGGTACAAAATTGGCTTCAAAGTTCATATGCTTACGCAATTTCGGCTTTTAATGTTCCTAACTTTGAAACAAATTTGAAATTATAAAAAAAAATTGTCGAGATACATAGTATGGACAACTGAAGTGCCTCTGTAGAATTTTTTTCTCGCTATTTTACACTTTGATTTGCTGCTTTAGATGACATATACACAGACAGACAAACATATAGATGTACAAGCATCTTCTTTTTTTATGTAATTAAAAATAATGCTGTAACCAATTGAAAATCTTTTATCTCTATATAATTATATGTATAAAAGGCAAAATGCCGTGTTTCCAAACGTTGTCGAATATATTTTAATTCTAACTAGAAACTATGTTTATATTTATATACACTAACTACAGATGCTTTTCTTTATGGCTTTAAAATTTTTGGGCGAAGTGTTTATTTCAATCTATTTAGGTTCATTAGCACAATGTACTTTAATACGCCCATTGCATTTCTAAAGGTTTATCGTAAGAGCAGATTAAATTATCTGAATTTAAGGAGAAATACTTAAAATTCTTAAATGATGCTAGGATTTAGGATAACGTGATATGCAAGTTCGGAAATTTGCCTGGGTATTTAGCTTTAAGTGAAGGATTTACTGAAGCCTTTTCATATTGAAAAGATTATAACCAAGCATAACACGTGCATTCATTTTATGTCGCTTTGGAAACAGATTATAACTTGAAATTATTTGATAAACAAGATATGTAAATTGTTTGGAAAATTACTTATTACTTTCATAATAATTCAAATAACATAATTTTTTAATGTAGTTATACACTGTAAAAAATTTACTTTACTTAAAAATTCCCCTGCAGATTCAAGTTCATTTTGTAATATATTTTATTTCACTATGCATTCAATTCAGTTTAGTTGCAGAAAATAACATGGATAATTTTCTGGTATTATATCCAATTTGCCTTTGTATTGCACCTTCGTCTCAATTGCCAACTTAATTCACTTTAAATTCTTCAGATCCTCAAAATTACTAAAACCTAAAATATATCAAGAACGGTTCATTCTACAGTTATGGGTTTAGTCTTACTCTCTTAGTTATCAAAATTTAACTAACAAACAAGTACTTAATATATATCAACAATTTTAGTCTTTTATTTAAGATTTCACTCTCTTTACTGGCCATTTCGCAAAAACGCATTGGTTATACTTTTCTGAATCAAATCAAAATCTAATCAGCTTCAGGATAACCGTCAGCGGACTTAAAAAATATTTAATATTTTTAAACGTAGCAGTTAACTGTAGTGAAAATCCTCTCTAGTTCCTTAAAATAAAAAAATCTGATGTGGGCAGCACATGACTTTCTCTGCAGACGTAAATTCATATTTTCTCTATTTCTTTAATAATTCATTAGATTGAGTTTAATTGAACTAAATAAAACTAAATTTGTATTTTTAATTCAATTTTTGTTTTTATTTGGTAATTGGACATTTTTCCGAAATGGGCATAGCGAAAATGCAAGAAATCTCAAATATCTTGAACGGTTAGTCCTAAAGTATAATGAAGTGTTTTATATTATTTTCCTCTTCAAAAACTAACTATAAAACAATAATTTAATTGATATATTTGAGGATACACTACTTTGTCTTTTTTTTAAATTTTGGCGATTTTGGCGGGATATTTCATAAAAAATGCAAGTTGCTCTTTTCCGAATCGTACCAAAATCTAATCAGCACCACAGTATCCCACATGTGATTTATCTTTCAAATTTTGTGAAATTTGGTCAATTTGTATTTCAGCTAGAGTGAATACATGAGATATTTGCGGGCCATTTCGCAAAAAAAGCAGGTTCTTGTTTTCCGAATTGTGCCAAAATGGAATCAGCAGTAGAGTTACACCCAAGTGTCTTATCTACCAAATTTTAGGAAATTCGGACCATCAGTTTTTAAGTTAGAGTGGATACATACATTGCACAGATAAACAGACACACAGACAGACACACAGACAGACAGACACACACACAGACGTCACGCTAAAAATAGTTTTTTCGTATTCTAGAGGTCTCGAAACGTTTAGAACCGTCGAAAACTCGATTGCGATTTTTGACATGATTCCAATACTTTCCCTATACATTACTAAGTATTGCAGGGAAAGTAAAAAATCATATATCTCGAAAGTGGTCCATATTAGAATAATCGGGTTGATCTTATTCCTTTTGTCATCAAAGTCTAAAACAAACATTTAATTGATACATTTGAATATAGGCAAAATTTTATTTCGGATGGGATATTTTAGATTTGAGACACATTTCGCAAAATAAGGCATACTCTTTTTTCAGAACTGTAATAAAATCTAACCATTACTAAAATATCGCACAAATGGCTTATCTACCAAATTTTGTGTAATTTGGTCAATTAGTTTGTGAGCTAGGGCGGATACATACGATTCCTGAGGGGTCATTTCGCAAAAAAGTCAGATCCCAAATCATACCAAAATTTAATCAGCACCAAGGTCACTCACATGTGATTTATCTACCAAATTTGGAAATTTTGGTCAATTAGTTTCTGAGTGAGAGTGGATACATATATTGCACACACAAATACACACACAGACGTAACGCTAAAAATAGTTTTTTCGTGTTCTGGAGGTCTTTAAACTTGTAGATCTGTCGAAAACTCGTGTTGCGATTTTCGACACTATACCAATACATTCCCTATACATTACCCTGTATTGCAGGGGAAGTAAAATCAATAATTTTAACCAAATGGTTTAAATTCTATATTAAAGCAATACATTGACTGGTTTATTTGTTTTTTAGAAGCGGAAGTTGAATCAAATAAGAAATTGTAATATATCAAGAACTGATCATACTTGTTTAAGAAACGATTTTGTGCAACAAACCATGAAAAATAAAGTAAAAATATATTTCCATTGAAAGGCATTTTATTTATTTATTCATTGAAGAACTGAATATAGACAGAATTTTGAGAGTAGTGCATATTAGTATTCCTTTGATATATCTTTAAATATTTCTTTAAACATTTCTTTCCAAATATGAGTATGTTTAAAATTATTATCCACTTAAATTACTTTCCAATATTACGCTTTTGATATTTTAATGGGGTTTTTTAATGTTATTCACTATCTTCTAATTGTGTGTAAATCAATCATGTTTTGAATTTACCCGTTATAATAATAAAACAAAATGCCATATAAATTACTCCAATTTATTTGAAAAAAAATATCAATCATCTAGCACAAATATAAGGACACATTATAAGTTTATTTCAAGTTTATTTGTGCTTTGTTATGTCTACAATATTAAAATCATTTAAATTTTAATACCATCAAATTGTTATGGCATTTAAAATATTTTATGATTCTTTCGGTATGTAGATGGTAGCATAAATGGTCTCATACTCTATAAAGTGTTTGCTTAAATAGTTTGAGGTATATGGTATCTTTTCAGCGCTTTCCAAGATATCTGAAAAGTGTTTATGACTTTGGTCATTCTGTCTGTCTGTCCGTTCGCACGATAACTGTCGTGAAAATGACTTTAATCAAAATGGAATTTTACTATCTTATTCAGACGATCTGTGGAACATATGAGAATATAAATGAATAATATCACCCAATTAGTTTTAAATTGGGCCCGGGTAGAAAAAGTGAAGTACAGAAACTAACTTATAATCCGAAGAAACCTAATTTTTCAAACATTGTTTAGGCAAAGTCAAAATTTGCAAACTGCTTAAAAATTTTTAAGAAATATTCAAACTACCCCATAAAATATATAAAAAAATTCAAGCAAAATATGTTCGATAATTTTAAAAATTAAAATAATAATTACATCCATATTGTATGGAGAGATCACGTGATCCTCTTCAAAATAAAATACGACATCCATCTTTTTACCCAGTGTCAAAATCGTGATTTTTAAAGTTCTTTTAAATTTATATTTAGTGTTGCATCCTTTTTAAAACCGCGTTACGTTTTTTTTCTGTGCATCTATATTCTGCGCCAACGCAATTACAATATTGCTGAGTTTAAATGATCAACAAACTATTATTTTTACAACGGAGCCCAATTTTAGCATATGTAGAATGTAAAGAAATCAAGCTGTCAGATGAGTTTTATAAGATTTGCTGAATTTTTAACTCAAAATTATTTTGCTCTGGAGTTAGGAATATAAGTGATATGATTGAAACATCCATTGATTTTACATAGAGAAGCAGACGAATTTTTAGCATTGACTGTTTCGATGAAATTTTAAGCATGGAGTGAGAAAGTCCGTTTATCTCCATGGTTTTAAGTTTTTAAGTAAAATAAACTACTGTATTACTGTGATAATTTAAATAATATCTTCGCTGAATGTATCGTATTTTAGACATGTTTAAATAAAAATATATTGCAATTGGAAAGTGTTTCATAATCAATGCTTTATGCATGATTGACTTTATGCATGCTTTATGCATGTAACTGGGACAATGCTTTATGCATGTAACTGGGCTCAATCCAGGTGGGTAACCGGGTTCGTTTCTCAGTTCCCGCCAATTGAGTTTTGAAGACAAAAGCCAGTCCAAATCTACACAAAACATTTTTTTTCAATATGTGAAAATGTTTGAAAAACGTAGATACGATGGCATATTTATGAAAACATTAATTAAACAAGAACAATAAATCACGCATAAAGCATTGATTATGAAACACTTTCCAACTAAAAAGGAACTTCATTTAAACATCTCTAAAATGTGATACATTCAGTGCTCATATTTTTAAAAGTATCATAGTACTATAGTAATTTATTATGCTTGGAAACTTGAACATTCACCAAAAAAGGCAATGCCATAAATCGGTCTGCTTCTATACGTAAAGTCAATACGTATTTCATTCAAATCACTTATATTAAAGGCCCCAGAGCAAAATAGTTTTGCGTGAAAAAAATTCAGCAATTTTTATGCAACTCATCTTACAATTGTTAGATTTGTTTACATTCTGCTTGCTATAGAATGTAGGTTTCAGTGTAGGAATAATCAAAGTTTAGTGATTAAATAAAAAATATTGCAATTGCGTTTGCACAGAATTTAGATACACATATAATATGCAAAATAAAGCGATTTTATGACGGATGACACACTAAATATAAATTTAAACGATCCTCAAAAATCACGATTTTAACACAGGGAAAACAATGAATGGCATATTTTATTTTAAAGATGGCATATTTTTGTAGAAATAATCAAATTTGGATGATCATTTAAACTCAAATATATTGTAGTTGAGTTGTTTCACTATGTAGATGCACAAAATTTAAGCAAAAATAAAGCGGTTTTAGGACGGATGCAACACTAAATATGAATTAAAAAGAACTTTAAAAATCACGATTTTGACACAAGATGGATAACATATTTTATTTTGAAGTGTGTCACGTGATCTCTTCATATAATGGTCATGTGATCTCTTCATATTCTATGGGTGTAATTATTATTTCAATTTTTAATTAAAAAATAACCTAACATATTTTGCAGAATTTTTTGTACGCATTTTATGTGATAATTTGAACATTTCGTAAAATTTTCGATACAATATTTTAATTTTAACACCTCTTAAAAAATGCTTGAAAAATTATGTCCCATAGGGAGCAACGTATTTCATTTTTTCAACCCGGGTTAAATCCGAAACTAATGGGATAATATTATTCATTTTTATTATCATATGTTCCACAGACCGTCTTAAGAATATAGTAAAATTTCATTTTGATCAAGTCGTTTTTACGGCAGACAGGCAGACGGAATTACCAAAGTCATAAACAATTTACAACTATGTTGAAAAATGTTAAAAATGAAATGCTTCTATGATTGTCATAAACATTTTATTTGTGATAAAACGCCATTAAATGAGCTTTAATAAATTAAGTGTACATATATGTGTAAACAGTATCTACTAAATATTCTAGTTTAAACGCATTTAACTAATTACGTTGTTAAACTAGATTGAACAAGTTCTTGAACAATATTAAATGCTAATTAGATTGTATCTGATGTGTTGCATTAATTGAGGTTCTATTTGTTTAGTTGACTTTTAAGTATTATACCATTCAGTAGTGAAGTGACTTTACTGTTTACATATCTAATTCTTTAAGTGGCTGATTAACGAATAATTGTTTATTCATTCATTAAAATCTGATTACTTGGGGTTTTAACATGCAATAAGACATGACACTAACGCCTTAATGGCTTGCAATGGATTAGATGGATGTTCAATTTGCTCTAAATACAGTTTTAAGAATTGGGTAGTATAATGTAGAGTTTGAAGCATTGTACTGTTTTATGTATAATGCTTTGTAAAATGCGGTTCTCAATTTCAAACGCATTGCATAATATACTCATATGGAGCCGAAGTCTCTGTACGTTTTGAAAATTTAAAATTAAGTAGTGATTTCTTATAAATTATATGAAAATTAATTACATATTTATTAACCAGATAAAGCTGACATATGATGGTGTGCATAATGTAATGTAAAACTATTCCTCTCATTCTCACCCTTGCAGAGCTTGCGCTTCTAAAATCTCCGGACACACCACGGACTACGGATCACTGCAGATAAATATTATTAATTACTATATGGTTTTAAATTATAATTACTCTACGATCCGAAAATGCAATTACTGTATGACACCGTAAAAAAAAACGCAATAACTTTGCAACTCCTTAGATCCCTTTTTAAAACGCGGAATAAACATTCCCCAAACAGCTACCTGCAATTGCGTCACCAATGCCGGCTATCATGTTACTAATTACAACAGATAAAGTACATATATTAAATTTTCTTACGTGTATATAAAATAGACGAGTACGAGCTAATAAAATCAACAATTAATAGCAGTATTAAAAATCAGATGTCAGCAGTACATGGATTTCCCTGCAGACTCCAATTCATTTTCTCTTTATTTCATTAATAATTCATTAAATTGAGTTTTATTGCACTGAATAACACCCATAATTGTTTGAAATGACACTCAATTTGAACTCTTAATTCAGCTTTCGTTCTCATTTGGTAACTGGGCTTATTCTCCATTTCGGCATAGCAAAAATGTGAAAAAACTAAAATATCTCGAGAACGGCTAGTTCTAGAGTAATGGATTTGATCTTTATTCATATCATCGTCAAAAGTTATATGTAAAACAAGAATTTAATTGATATATTTGAGAATACGTAGTCTTTGATTTCAGATTTTAACGATTTTTGCGGGCCATTGCGCAAAAAGAGCAGATTATTTTTTCCGAATCGTACCAAAATCTAATCAGGACAAGGGTAACCCACAGGCGGCTTATTTACCAAATTTTCTGACATTCGGTCAATTAGTTTTTCAACTAGTGTGGATGTAGCAATTTTTGCAAGCCTTTTCCCAAAAGAAGTTCTTTTATACCGAATTGTACCAAAAATGAATCATCACCAGGATCAAACACAAGTGACTTACCCTCAAAATTTTATAAAATTTGTTCCATTAGTCTTTGAGTTAGAGTGGAGGAATACATTGCACAGACAGACAGACAGACAGACACACACACACACACACACAGACACAATGTGTAGTTCCGTCGGAAACTCGAGTTGCGATTATCGGCATGATGCCAATACTTTCCTTATACATTACCATGTATTGCAGGGGAAGTAAAAAATGTGATGTGAGCAGCACTTGACTTTCAGTGCAGACACAAATTAATTTTTCTTTATTTCTTTAATTATCCATTAAATTGAGTTTAATTGCACAAAATAACACTAAATTTTCCCTTTTAATTCAATGTCTGCTTTTATTTGGTAATCGGACATTTCCCCAAACGCGGCGTAAAAAAATGCGAAAAAACTCGAATATCTCGAGAACGGTTAGTCCTAGAACAATGGAGTTGGTTTTATTCTTTTCCACGTCAAAAATTACGAACAAAACAAGCATTTAATTGATACTTTTAGCATAAGTAGGCTTTTATTTTAGATTTAGGTGATTTTTGCGATTCCTTTCGTTCTAAAAGGCAGGTTATTCTTTTCTGAATCATACCGAAATCTAATTAGCGCCAGAGTGTCCCGCAACTGACTTGTGTACCGAATTTTGTGAAATTTGGTCAATTAGTGTTATAGATAGAGTGGATACATGAGATTCTGGGAAGCTATTTAGCAAGAATGGCGGGTTCTTTTTTCCTAAATCGTACCAAAATCTAATCAGCACCAGGGTCATATATAACTGACTTACCTACCAAAGTTTATGAAATTTGATCTATTAGTTATTGAGTTAGAGTGGGTACATACATTGTACAGACATACACACAGATAGACACACACAGACGTCACGGTCAAAATAGATTTTTCGTATTCTAGCGGTCCCCAAACGTGCAGATCTGTCGAAAACTCTAGTTGCGATTTTTAGTATAATTCCAAAGCTTTTCCTATACAGTAACATGTATTGCAGGGAAAGTAATAATCTTCATTTGGTAGCTGAAGCCTCTTTAAATGCAAGCAGAAATCTAAATTAACGAAAATATTCTTTAAAAGCATTTTTCGAGTACTAAATATTTAGAAGAACTGTCTTCAAGAATTTTCCAATACAAACAACTGTCTTCATTTATTTAACCATTTTACTCTTAGAAAATTGCTCCTATCAAGAGTGAGTACTACTTTTACGAGTGTTGTGGTCATTTTCTTGATGGACATTCTGTCGTTACAGGAAGGTGATGGTACTACGGGTTTTCGTCTTTACGATAAACGTAGAGATTTTAAATTCGTAATAAATTACATTATTTTATGGAATTCATGTTTACAAAAGAATGCGTTCAGAACCATTATTTTAAATCAACTCATTCGCAGGAAAAGAATAAATAATAACGATAATGATCGTTAGCGATATATGCTTCCACCATGGTTCGATTGCACAAGGTTCTCCGAAGAGTTTTTTGAGTAACATCATATGCGGTTTTTATGATATAACCGTGACTGAAAGCTACTGCTTATATTTAAATACAAGACTAAATGAAATGTAGATATACTGGCTATATGTCAGAACATTCAATACACAAGCATTTACCGGTATTGCTCCTGTTCATGGAGGATTTGATTGTGTAAGTGAAATAATGTGTATTTAATTTGTCCTTTTTATATCATTGTTTGAAGTAATTGATATTGATGTACAGTATCTGCTTCAATGATTTTTGGGTATGCTTTTTAGCACTTTATATCAGATATATGGTGGATATACGACTCGTAAAGTTATTGGATGTTTTTAATTTAAATTGAATATATATCGAGTTTTTTACGGTAAGATTTTTCCTTATAAAGGCTATTCATGTTAATTCTTTTCTCTTTGTTTTTTTATACTTTTGTATTTTCTTATACAGAAATGTTTCGGCAACCGGGAGTGTTGTCGCAATATAAATCTTGCTTCACCAGGGAGTGGGGGTCGCAACCCCCCGGCCAATTTTTGGTATATTGCTTCCATATCCATTCTTTTCCTTTATGGTATGTTATTTGAATCCTCTTTATTGTGCTGCTTTGCGCCTTAAAAGTGTGATTTTTGGTATTAATTTTGTAAGTTTCGTCTTGTAAAGAATATATATATATATATATATATATATATAAATTCATATATTATATATAGATATGTTGACGACTTAATTTGTATTATCATTGATGATTCTTATCCAATTAATATTGATTTTTACCCATCTAACAATTAATTAATTCCTAATGAGCCTAGCGTTAGTCAAACTGTAAATTTTTTAGACTTAATTTAGACACCCTCAATAATCATGTAATCACCAATCTATATGATAAAAAAGATTCTTACAACTTCACTATCATAAAGCTGCTATCATATCAATATTGTAATTCTATTCAATGTTTAGAAACATCATTTTAAATCAGCTATTTCGAATACATCGACTTTCTGATCCTCGGTCTCACTTTCTCCACATCAATAATCTTAAACGTATTTGTCAAAATTACCAATATCCGGAAGTATTTGTAAATAATATCATTAATTTCAAATATACAACCTAATAATTTTACATATGCATTATTTATCTTTGATTGGATAACTCATGTTTGAGAATTCACCCATTCCTATCACCTAACTTACCACTTGATCTCAGTCTAATACTGTTTACTATTTTCGAATGACTATTTTCCACTTTTTCTGAGTCCTATACTGATTACTATTTTTGAAAGTCTGTATACATATTATGAATCGTTCAAATGTATTCATTCCGGTTCCCACTGGCATTGACATAGTGAAGTGAAATGCTCAGTCGCTTGTTCAACCTACACGTGGTAGCAATGATTGTGAGTTAATATTTCTGTTCGAGGAGGTATTATTTTTCTGATTTGTAATTCAATTGATTTATTTTTCTCCTTTCACTAGCCAGTAGACAGTTCCAATGGTGTCTATAGTTAAATACTATCGCCATTGTCAGAAACTGGCTATTCAATCGGTTTTAATTCGAATTGCATGGCTGCCCTGATAAGAATGCAATTTCGAACTAACCGCCATTTTTTGTGTAGTTTCAATTGATTGTTCTCTATGTGTTAATCTTTTATCTTGAGCTAATTTTATTGCCTTTTCTCATTTTTGCCGTGTTTTTTTTCATTTTTATTTATATTTATATATACTTTTAATTGTGATTTTTGTATCCTAATATTCTTCTCATCCCCCTTTCCATTGTAGTGATATGTTACCTTCTGTTTTTATCCTTAGTCTAGGTCTATATTTACTCATTTGTAACAGATATGCTAGAGATGGGTTTTTTTGTACATACTGTAGTTTATGTATGGTTTTCGATTAAAATCTTTCATTTTTTATTCAAAAAAATCATTATGTTATTAGCTGCTTTGCGCAATATTATGATGAAAGTTTTATATTCTGTATTATTTTGCGTTTTATATTCTGTTTTCTACATACTGACTTCTATTACATCCTTTAATAGTACATTTACATTTATTATTTAATTCTGAATTCAACCATCTACTTTTTGATTTTCATATTTGCAAAAATTTTTTTTAAAAAAGGTAAAACCTGTTGTAAAATTGCATTTGCGCTTATTACAGAGTGTATTCTCTTTTTAATTTTTTTTTTATTTTATTTTGTTTATTATTATCGCTAACGCATTTCTATACTTTAACTACAAGTCCATCAATGTTTTAACAGTGAATTTGTCTCTACGGATATTGTTTTTATTTAGCTAACCCTTTCATTCCTTCAATTGATTGATTTTGGTATGTCTTCACATTTCGCATTATGGAGTATTTTGGTTTGAGTTCTCTCATCGCTTTTATGATTTTTTCTGCGGGTTATTGCTCCTTTTGGTAGATTTCACACTCGATTCTCAAACTCGTTTTAAGTGTGTGTATAGTGCTGACATCTCTCGGCAGGCATTAGAGTTTAGTGTGTTTTTTGTGTTATTTATTTCTGTATCTTTTAGTTAACCCAGACGTCAAAATCTGTTATTGTACGTAAAATCTTATTTTTATACTTTAATCTAGACATGAATTTCCACTATATGTGGTCCTCTTTTGTCTGCAGTTGTAGGGATTCAGTCAAACACGTACGTAATAATGGCTTTGTATATCTTCTATTCCGGATGATTATGACTATTTGTCCACACTTCGCTTATTTATGAATATTTCGCATGAAAATCTCATTTATATCTTATCTACTACGCTTTTTTTGTTACTCTCCAAAATTTCGTTTCAATTCTTTTTTATGGTATTTGTTATAATTTGAAATTCGTACCTGACAAAATAGTTTCTGAAGGGGTTTGTACTGGGAATTTTAATCAAAATTCGTGATGTAAATTTTATTCATTACCTAGTGTTCGGTCTATTATTATTATGAATTGGGATAATTATAGATCGATAAACATTGACCAATTAGGCGTTATAGACGATTTGGAAGAATACCATACCTGTGGCGCAAGTAAATTAAAAGATACTTAAAGTAACACCTTTAATTATTAAATTCCTTAATTTTAATCACCTTAACATTGCCGTAAATTCATATATAGTAGAATTATATTTAAAAATATATTGCTCGTTATTGTACCGCAATAAACCCTTCAATTATTTTTACCCTTTGTAAGTCCTGAAAAGAATTATTAACTAATATAAAAAGATTAGACTATTTAAACTTAAACAATATCATTTATTAACAACATCAATTTATCAATAACATCAATTTTCATTAATATCAATTTTCATTTAATTATTTTAGTGAGGGGATATATGCGACCAGAATTATTAGATATGCAATAGTGTCTGGAACCTGTGATATTTGGAGCACATTCCTTCCAGTTTAGTCTTGGGCTCATCATCTCGCTTGCATCAGTCTTATACTGCCGTAACTCTGTGGTGTGTGGCTCCTCCTCGTACTACTAATGCACTCGCCATTTAATCTACCTCCATTAATTCGGAACATCTACGGAATCTTTACAAATCTGTTAGTTTTCCATTTTTCTCTACTCGTGCTCTAGTCAAAATCGTGATTATTTCTTTTCATGTCTGAATTCCATCCTGCTTCTCGTTGTCTACCACTCCAACTGATTTCGTTCGTCTCCATCAAGCTGTGGTTTCCTCGGCGGGGGGGGGGGGGGGGCGGTAGCTCCGCCCTTCTTCCCCTTGGCGCTCATTGGTTCTTCTTAACCCAATGACATCATTTCACTTATATAGCAAGCCCCCTCTCAGCCCCTTTGGTCTGGCACACCTAAATTTATAGTATTATGACCTTAAAGTCCAAGTCCTCATAAACCCCGGCGCCAGCCAGACTATAGCTTTGTTAGCTGTTCTGGGCACCATAAATAATACAAATAAAAATGTCTCATGCGAGAACATATTCTGGTCTCACAATACCTACTCTCAATCTAAATCATATTCCTTCAATAGATGCAATAATCTTAGGTGCAAAACTTGTCCTTATGCTGACCCATTGCAAATTAATAATAATTCCACTTCACAAAAATTCTGCAAAGTTTTTAATTGCATATACAAACTTAATTGTACTATTTGTAACGTATCCAATATTGGCAACCCTTTACATCTGAGAATGAATGTCCACAGGGATCATATTAAAAATTTTGACCATAAAGTCTTTAATGATCTCCCTACTAAAAATCAATTTGAAGATCAGCACTTTGCTACACACGGATTTAAAAATGTATCCCTTCATATTTTAGATATTAAAATTTCACTCACTGATGGATTATTATTTGAAAATTATTACATTAAAAAATATAAAACTCTCTTCCCCTATGGGTTAAATCAAATTTATAATTATAATAATGTTGTTAACAGTAGTTTTGAATACAATTCTAATAAATCTTCAGTATAAAAACATCTTTTTCAGTATTCAAAGTCATCAACTCCTAGTAAAAAGCGATATAAGCGTGGCAAAGGAAAAAGTAACTTAAGTAAAACTATTGATTACAATGCAGATATTTTGAAATTACAATATAATTATTCTCAAACTTTTAATTTTCTACCTGTTAGAACTTGGTTATATAAAGTCAGAAAATGCAAATTAAGTATTGTTTATACTATTTTTTTAAAATTAAAATTAACTCATGAGCATTTTAAACATTTGTTTTATGATTTGCTTCTTTCACTTACAAATTTCTTAAATTACCACCTACTCCATTCACCAAATCCACATACTAAAATAGCTTCCTGTGTAATTTCTTTTAACTACCCTATTCTTAATTCTCTTAACTTCAATAATTTATTTGCAAAACATCAGCACTTGTTACCAGTAAATGACATCAAAATACAAAAATCATTCAAATATAATTTACCAATTGGTAGAACTATTTACAATTACAATGAAGTTTCCAAGACATTAAACTCCGATAACCTTACATCATGTGTATGCAGCGATAATAATCTAACCCCTTATGTCAACTTCTCTCATGGACACATTATTACTGGGGATCTCAGTATAGTTCAGGATGATATACTTAGGGAAATTATGAATAAAGGGTCTAAATATCGCATTCCATTCTGCCATCACCCTAAATAACTTCTTCAGTCTATATCTTTTGATTTTGATAAATTCATATATCAATTTGCTTGTTCACATCCCATTCCTATTGAAGCATTCCATCTATGGAAGTATACTACCTTACATTTACTTAAAAATGTTATTATAACTATTAAATTAACGAAGCCTAGGTATCCTTATAAACAACTCCTAACTGCTATTAAGAACTACAACAACATTTTGTCATAACTTATGTAGATAAAGCTTCTAATAATTATGCCATCATTTGTAAAAAATATTATGTGTCTCTGTTACAGAATAACGTAAAAAATAATCAAATTTTTAAACTAATTAATAATCAGTCTATCAAAATCAAAACTAAACTGCTAAAATTATATACACAATTAAATATTAAGTGTAAGTTTTTTAAATTTCCTTATGTTACTTTGGTTCCTAAATTCCATAAATCACCTCTCAGTTTTAGAACGGTCACTTGTGGACATAATACCTTTACCACTACAGCTAGTAAGTACTTGCTTAACTGTTTAAATAGAATTACTGAATATCTTAAATTTAAGAATTCAGGATATTTCATTTTGAACAATAGTTTTGATTTAGTTAATCACCTTAGCAAGCTTCCACAAATTCTTGGTTTCCAAACCTTTGATTTTAAAGACCTATTTAATAATTTTGTCATTAAAGATTTATATAAAGTTATTACCTCTCTTTATCATGACTATATATCTTCCAATAATGTTGCATTTAATTTCAAAAACTTTCCTATGCTCTTGCACTCTGTGTTATACAACAATTATATTATCCAAAGTGATAACATTTATTTACAAAAATCTGGTGTACCACAAGGTGGCTGTAGTAGTAGTATTCTCGCTAACTTGTATCTTTATAATTATGAATGTCATTTTAACTCTAATTCATATATTATATATAGATATGTTGACGACTTAATTTGTATTATCATTGATGATTCCTATCCCATTAATATTGATTTTTACCCATCTAACCTAGAATTAATTCCTAATAAGCCTAGCGTTAGTCAAATTGTAAATTTTTAGACCTAAATTTAGATACCCTCAATAATCATGTAATCACCAATCTATATGATAAAAAATATTCTTACAACTTCACTATCATAAAGCTGCTATCATATCAATCTTGTAATTCTATTCAATTGTTTAGAAACATCATTTTAAACCAGCTATTTCGAATATATCAACTTTCTGATCCTCGGTTTCACTTTCTCCACATCAATAATCTTAAACGCTTTTGTCAAAATTACCAATATCCGGAAGTATTTCTAAATAATATCATTAATAATTTCAAATATACCACGTAATAATTTTAGACATGTATTATTTATCTTTGATTGGATAACTCATTTTTGAGAATTCACCTATTCCTATCACCTAACTTACCACTTGACCTGAGTCTAATACTGTTTACTATTTTCGAATGACTATTTTCCACTTGTCCTGAATCTTATACTGATTACTAATTTTGAAAGTCTCCATATATATTATGTATCGTTCAAATGTATTCATTCAGGTTCCCACTCGCATTGACGTAGTGAAGTGAAATGCTCAGTCGCTTGTTCAACCTACATGTGGTAGCAATGCTTGTGAGTTAATATTTCTGTTCGAGGAGGTATTATATTTCTGGTTTGTAATTCAATTGATTTATTTTTCTCCTTCCACTAGCCAGTAGACAGTTCCAATGGTGTGTACAGTTAAATACTATCGCCATTGTCAGAAACTGGCTATTCTATCAATTTTAATTCGAATTTTATGGCTGTCCTGATGAGAATGCAACTTCGAACTTACTGCCATTTTTTGTGTAGTTTCAATTGATTGTTCTCTATGTCTTAATATTTTATCTTGAGCTAATTGTTATTGCCTTTTCACATTTTTGCCGTGTTTTCTTTTTCATTTTTATTTATATTTATATATACTTTTTAATTGTGATTTTTGTATCCTAATATTCTTCTTATCCCCCTTTCCATTGTAGTGATATGTTACCTTCTATTTTTATCCTTAGTCTTGGTCTATAGTTACTCATTTGTAACAGAGATGGATGCTAGAAATGGGTTTTTCGTACATACAGTAGTTTATGCATAGTTTTCGATTAAAATCTTTCATTTTATATATATATATATATATATATATATATATATATATATATATGTATATATATATATATATATATATATATATATATCATAATATATATTATGATATAGAAATTATCTTTAATTGTGATTCTGCTTTGTGCAGCTGATTTAATCTAACTTTTACGATATTATTTGATACTCAGAATATATATTTCTCGAGTTTTCTATTTTTGAGTTGCGTTTCTCGCAAACTATGATAGAAAACTCAATTTTGATGCAAAATTAATGATTCTTCAAAGTTTTAATGTTCCACAAAGTGATTCTATAGCAAACAAACGATTCACGTATTTTTTTTATAAAGAAATATAGGTTCGCTCTGAACAGAAAATATTTCTCATTTGTTGAAAGAGTTTTCTTCAATCTAATACAATTATTTATACAACTAAGATATTTCGAGTGTTTATAAATACGTGGAAATTCGTAAGAAGACGTTCATTGTTAGAGAAGTATTACTATTTATGACAGAAATATTCTGCATTATTTATT
Organism: Amaurobius ferox; assembly: GCA_951213105.1. Taxonomy (NCBI): domain Eukaryota; kingdom Metazoa; phylum Arthropoda; class Arachnida; order Araneae; family Amaurobiidae; genus Amaurobius; species Amaurobius ferox. The sequence continues at coordinate 64,528,204 of OX578135.1, read as the reverse complement.
GAAATGGAATCTTTCTTTTGTATTGAGAAAGTGTTAAGGAAATTTTTGCATTGTACTTTTTAGTATTCCGCAATAACACAGAAAACGTTGTAGCAAACTAATTTTACCAGACTATATCTATGTGTTAAATCTGTGCCATTCATCTAGTGTGCGTTTCAATAATATCAATTTCATTAATCTTTTGTTTGCTTCATAAACAGCGTTAGTTGACTTTCCAAAATTAAAACTAAATGTTTGTTTGTTTTTCATAATTAAATATTTTATGTATGTTTTGAGTTTTGATTATATTATGTGTATAAATCATGTAGCATTTTGCAACTTTGATGATGTGGGTGATAGTCATGTCAAATGCACGCTATCCTCAAAGTTCTCTTGGACTTGAATAAAAAAATGTTTTATAAATCAGAAAAAACTTAGCTATGAGCATCAAAATATATTTTATTATCAAACTGTATAAGAAATAACAAATAATCAAGGTATTAAAGTGCATAAAATAAGTAAAAAATCATATGTAAAACAAGTTAACTGATACATAGCATCCTCGATTGTTGATCTCTATCTGATTGGACTCTGATTGCTAGAATTCAAAGGAAGATGCGTTTTTATGTTATGACATGTGTCATAACAGTGCTGAATGTGATAAAATCCTATAAAGTAACCAAAAACTACAGATATCAGAGTTATAATGTAAATTTCAATTTTGTGATTGTTGCACTTTCAAGTAAATAAATTCGTTCACTCGCAGAAAATATCTGCGGCAAGTGACTTTTTTAGAACCCTATAGGACGATAAACAATTGTTCAACAATGAAAACACAGTAAGCCTTCTTTTGAGATCCCAAATTTGGGGAAGGCCTTTTCTCCGTCAGCAACACAAAGCCAATGAATAGAGGAATCACTTTAAATGCAATTCCTTTATTCATTGGATATCTGAGGAGATTAATTTTCTGTGTAAGTAGAAGCTACTACATTTTCTTCCATTTTAGCCCAAATTGCAATTTCTGTAACTCCTCAATCCTTTAATTTTTATTTAGATTAACGTCTGATGTAACTGATCGAGAACTGGAATTTTTGCCATAAATTGCAGGGTTCTATGTAAATTCCATTTTCATTTCTATAAAAATATCAGTATTTATACAGTAATATTAGTATTAGGCTAACCGAATCGCATTAAGCAACCCTTGATGCGATTCGGAAATTTTAGAATAATTCGCGTTTTACATTTATTCAGAAAATCGAATATTTTGGTGTGTAGATCCTCCTAAAGAAGAAAATATTTTAAAACTTAAATTGCGCACTTCTTCCTTTCGAACTATTTACACTTACACCAAGTTTCTATCTCATACCAATACATACTACTTTATCATTTCCCCTTTCGAACGTTTTTCTATGTAGTACCCCTTAAATGAACATTTTTGAAAAACAGTATTCATCTTGGTTCTTTTTTAACAAATGATTAGCTCATATACTAAATTTCAAGTCTCCATCACATTGTAAAGGAGACGTATTTCATTAGTTCTACAAATCGAATATATTTAGTGATCGGCACACCCCCTACAATAGCAAATGTTGGAACACTGAAATTGCACACATTCTTCCTTTCCAACTATTTACCGTACACTAAATTGGAAGTCCTTATCTCATTGCGAAGCATGCTTTTTCCATTATTTTATCTTTCGAATGCTTTTGTGTGGAGTAACATCCCTTTAAATGAACATTTCAAAATTCTTCTTCTTAGGTTTTCTATCAGGCCAATAAACTAAATATCAAGCCTCTATCACGTTTAAAATGTGGCGTTTCCTTTATTTCGAAAATCGAACATTTTGGTGTGCCCCAACCTTTTAAAGTAGAAAATATTGTAAACCTGAAATTCTACACGTTCTTCCTTCCAAACTATTTACCCGTACACCAAATTTGAATTATTTATCTCATCCCGAAGCATGTTTTTCTTATCAATGCATCTTTCGCACGTTTTTCTCTGGAGCACCCCCATAAACGAGCATTTTTGAAAACATATATTCGTATTAGGTGTTTTCTTCAAATGATTAGCCAGCATTCCAAATTTCCAGCCTCTATTAAATTTAGGAGGAGGAGTTTCTCGTTTATTCGGAAAATCGAAAGTTTTGGTGTGCCACCCCCCCCCCCCCCTCGTAAGTAGAAAATGCTGGAACTCTGATATTGCACACATTCTTCCTTTCAAACGGTTTACCCATACACTAAATTTGATGTCTCTATATTATCGCAAAGCATGATTTTCTATCACTTCATTTTTAGAACATTTTGGTGTGGAGTACCCTCTCTTCAGAATATTTTCGGAAAATTCTATTTCTTCAGGAGGGTTCTCAGCAAAAGTGTACCAAACCAGTGTACCAAATTGCAAGTCTTTATCTATACGGGAAGTGCCTTAAAAAGCGTGACAGACAAACGGACGGGCAGACAGACGGACACTTGGCAATTAGTATATACTAGTTGAATACTCGTTGAACATCAACGGTCTCGCAATAAGCAACTTCTGAATAATGTAAATTTTTGAATAATTCGCTTTTTCCAGTGATCCTTTTCAAACACCTAAGCACCGCATTTCAAATTTCTGTATCACTTCAGACTAGGCATTTCACTTTTTTTCAGCCAATTAAACATTTAAGTTTGCGGCATTCCTAAATTAGCAAATATTAGAAACCTGAAATTATGTACACTATTCCTGTCTATATATCCTTGCACAATTTTAAAGTCTCTAACTCATTGCAAAGTCCGTTTTACTATCATTTCATATTACGAACGTTTTGGTGTTAAGCACCCATTAAATGAGCATTTTTGAAAAATACGATTTTTTCCTCAGGTTTCATGGATTGATTGACTCGTATAACAAATTTCTCGTCCTTATCCCCCAATTCACCATTCGAACGGTTTGGTGTGGAACATCCTCCTCTACAGAACATTTTTGAAATATTCGATTTTTTCAGAGGGTTTTATTACGCGATTGACTTTTGTATCAAATTGCAAAACTCTATCTCACGTAAAAAGACTTTCTTCATTTATTCGGCAAATCGAACGTTTTGGTGTGCAGAACCCCTAAAGAAGAAAATATTGAAAAACTTAAATTGCGCACTTCTTCCTTTCGAGCTATCCACACCTACACCAAGTTTATATCTGATACCGAAGCATACTACTTTGTCATTTCTCCTTTCGAACATTTTTCTATGGAGCACACCCATTAATAAACATTTTTGAAAATCTCTGTTCCTTTTTTGTCAGATGATTAGCCCATGTACCAAATAGCAAGCCTTTATTACTTTTGAAAGGAAGCGTGTCTCATTTATTAGGAAAATTAAACATATTGGTGTGCGGCACTCCCTAAAGTAGCAAATATTGGAAATCTGAAATTGCACACATTCTGTCTTTCAAACTATCTACCCTTACACTACATGTGAAGTTCCTATATTATAGCAAAGCATGTTTTTTCTATTACTTCACCTTTCGAACGTTTTTATGCGGAACACCCCCTTAAATAAACATTTTTGAAAAACCGTATTTATTATGATTTGTTTTATCAAATAATTAGCCCATATATTAAATTTCAAGCTTTTAGCTCTTGTAAAGGAGGCATTTTTCACTAGTTCGCTAAATTGAATATTTTAGTGAACGGCACCCCCCCCCCCCCTACATTAGCAAATTTTGGAAAAATGAAATTGCACAATTTCCTCCTTGCCAAATATTTATTTATTCGTACACCAAAATTGAAGTCTCCATCTCATCGAGGAGCATGTTTTTTTCTATTATTTCACTTTTCGAATGTTTTGTGTGAGGCACCCATCCCCTTAAATTAACATTTTTGAAAAACTCCATTCGTCCTGGGTTTCCTGTCAGAAGATTTGCTCATAAACCAAATATCAAGCCTCTACCACGCTTTAAAAGGGGCGTCTCACCGTTATTTGGAAAATCCAACATTTTGTTGTGGGTGTGAGATCAGGAATTGAGTTTACACCAGATTTAGTTGAGGCAGTTTTATGTTCTTTATTTATGGTTTTCTGCAATAGCAAACAAATCATCAGACTTGGACAGGCCAGTTTTATGGCACCCTGACCCGAAAGGTCAAAGTAGGCAATAAACCGTGGAGGCCAAGGTGAAACCACGAGAGGCCACAAGAATGGTCAAAAATGTAACCTACGCTAAATGTCTGGGCGCATTGCTGAAAGTCGGCCAATAAGAGCTAAAGACGCATGTTAGATCTCAGACGAAAAGACGCGGTAACCAAGAGATGATATTACACAGCATCTAGGAGAATATGACAGATTTCTACGAAAGTACAGAGGCAATATAGACGGGAAGTCACGACGACTTCTACGTGAGACAGAGGTAAATGAGAAACGACAATGTCCTGATTACGAGTGGGAGAATTACACTACGAGTTGATTCCAGTAAAGTGAGCGACATTAATTACGAGTTGGTGACAAAGTCCAAGACAGTCTTGAAGGTCTGTGGGAGTCAATTGCTATTGACGGTCATAAATATATTTTAGGCACTCTAAGTAACCAATGGTCTCACATTTTCTCTCTCCGCCGCAATTAATAGGAATAATTGTTGTAATTGAGTTATTAAGTAATCTATGTTGTTAATAAATGATTTCATTTTTAAAGTTAACAATGATGCAATTAATTGAGTAGTATTACGTTAATAAATATTATTTTACAGAACTCGCATTGAAGAGAAATAAGGTGGGTTAATGCGGTATTTCATGTCACAACGCAATGTGTAATAATGTTCCACGATGTACGAAAATTACGACCATGTGCTAAGATTAATTAAATATATGTTTCTTAAATGTAACTTTAAGTTTCGTCTTTATCCGGCACCACATTTGGTTTCCGTGCCGCTTTGGTGTGAGTTCAAATGTTAAAAGAAAAATTTAATAAATAACACTAAGGTTAATAAAAATACTTTTAATAAGGCGATGAATAATTTTAATGGAGGAGCATGTGACGACCCGTTTATAGCATTGTTTAATAATTAAATATGCGCATTCACTAAATGTCCTGAAATTATTTGAAGGTTTGGAAGTAAAATTGAAAATACTTTATTTGAAAAAGTGATAATAATAAGAGATTTGCATTTAGAAGTGTTTTCATGTGTATTATTGTGAAATATATGTTTTATGCTATTAGTTGGGATTTTGGAATGGATAAAATGCTATTTTAAATGCCTCTGAGAAATTCTAGACGACTGAAGTAGCCTCAGAGATCACAAACTGGGACTATTGAAAAACCGAGAGTAAAAATTTTTGATTAATAAATTTATTGCAAGTATTTAATGGACGTAAAAACAAGAATGTTGCATTTTTATCACGCAATTTGAAAGTGTTGCAAGGATGTCGGAATGGTCGAAGGAAAATAAAGCAGTAATTTTGAAAACCTGTTTAAAAGAAAAGGCGCAGGGAATTTAAAAAAAAAATGGAACGGCAAAAAGCAGATAATATTGAAGAAATAAAAATAATATTATTGAAATAACTGAAAACATCTATTACAGTGCTGCAAAAGCAGGCTGATTTAAATAAAATTAAAATGACGACAGGAATGAAAGTGTCGGAATTGGCGTTGTAAATTTCCAATTCAACCAATGAATTTTTAGGGAATTTTGCGAATAATGAAATGTGTGAAATATAGAACAATTTAATGTTTGTAAAATTTATGGTGTCTGTAAGAAAAGATCTTGCATTTGAAATTAATAAACTGAATATACAGGATTTTGAAAAGGCGGTGAAATACGCAAAACATTTAAAAAGAATCTTTGAGGATTGCGACAGTATAGAAGTGAATGCGATTTATCGCAATAAAGATAAATGTACAATTTTTAATAATAAACAAATGGAAAATCAAATGAAAAATTTAAAAATTGAACTTTAGCAATTAAAATGTGAAAAGCATGCGAAATTAGTAAATGAAATAAAATATTGTTTAGTGTGTGGAATGCGCAACCATGTTTGGGAAGAATGTGAGCACAACACTTGTAACCACAGTAGAAATAAAATATCACAAGAGAAATATTATTGCATAAGAGGCTGAGAGCAAGGACACTATTTCGATACCTGTTGGCACAGCCAAAACGCACAGAATTTTTTGGAGAAAATAAATATGGGAATAAAAGAAGTGAATTTAGAAATGTGCAAAGTAGCAGGTTTAGAAATGGGCAAAGTAGTGGATTTAGAAATGCGCAAAGTAAGTGATTTGGTAATATTCAAACTAACGGATTTAGAGAAAGAAGTACGCAAAGAAATGGGAGACACTTAAAAGCAAATACGGAAATATTTGCGAAAGAAAGGTTTAGGAGGCAAGGAAGAAACCACAGCGTCAGTCAAAATCGCGGGCATTTAAACTGACGAAGGGGCTTTGGCCGAGTAAAAATGTTAAAAATAGATTAAAATTTTAATCAAGAGGCGAAAAATCGCAAACTTAAAATAAAAGATCGGAAGTACAAAATTATGAAAGGGAGGTTCATAAGCGAAACTCAGATCCCAATTTGAAATTAAATCAAAACAAAATGCATGAAAATACAAATGACAGGCAAAATAAAAATAGAATGGAAAGCATGCAAAAAATATCTATGTACCCTGGCCGAAGGTTCAAGTTCTAAATGTTGCAGCTGTAGCCGGAATGGGCTTCTAAATGTTGCAGCTGTAGCCGGAATCTCTATTCGATGAGAGTTTTGTTCAAAAACTGATAAGTGAAGCAAATATTAATAAAAAGAAAATTGACTGAAATAAATGTGCAGAAAATAATATAAGTAAAATCATGACAAATAATGAAAATGCAGCAGTTGAAAAATTTATTAAAAATACAAATGATGCCCGCAATGCGGAATTCCATTTAAATGATGAGCTCATAAATAAAATAAACTCAAAATCGACTCAGATCGATAATAAAGATTATGATGAGACTAAAATTATGGAAACTAGTTGTAAAGTTTTGCAAATGGATAATAAACACATTTCTGAAGGTAGCCATATTAATGATAATACATGTGAAATTGGTAAAAATAATAAAAATTTTGATGATACACAAAATTATCTTAAAACTGTGACTAGTGCAACAAAGCCATTTGTCACACAAGATAATGGAAAAAGCATATTTGAGTTTAATGAAAATACTATTAAAAATGGTTATTTGTACAGTCCAAAAGCAGCACAGATCGATAATGGCAATTTTCCTAAAAAGGAAAAGATTAATGAGTTTGCTGAAAAAAATGAGTTAAGGAGTCAAATCTTGATGCTTAGAGATATGTTACACTTCTCGCATGCTTTCGTTGCAGCCAGGTCATTTGCTGTCGAAGAGGTAAATGTTGAACAAGAATTTCAGGATAAGGAGGCGATTTTCACACGTAAAAGTAATCTTTCCATTTGATGCAATTCGAACGGTAATAAATAATAACAAAATTAATATTGTAATAAGTATCCAAAAGAAGGCTACAATTACGTTAAGTAAAAATATGAAAGTAGTTATGAAAGTAGTCATGAAAGTAGTTAGGCAAGTATTTATGAAAGTAGTTATGAAAGTTGTTATGAGATTAGTTATGAAAATAAGTTATGAAAATAGTTCTAAAAATCAGTATTTTTGAAAGTAGTTATGAATGGTTATGAAAGTAGTTATGAAAGTAGTTTCGAAATAAATCATGAACTTAGTCGGTTAGTATGCCAGAGATTACGCAGTGATTCCGGAGAGAACAGCAAGAGATGAGAGAGAATTCCAGAGAGTGAAACGTCAACGAACAGAGCGACTGCCGTGATGATTCCATAAGAGTGTGTGCTACAGAGTAGTCCGGAGATAGTCCACAAATGTGTCCTAATATGCAATTCTACGAGAGTCAGAGTCCAAGGAGAATTCAACACAGTGAGCACAACCAGTACGAGTTGCAGTACCATACTTCGAGTTGGTACAAGTATGCAAGCGTTGTGGTCAGGCATGTGCTTATTAAACATTATAGCAGTCGTAGATTATGTTGTATAATAGTAAATGGTCTCACATTTTCTCTCTCCGTCGCAATTAATAGGAATGTTGTTGTTGTTACTTATCCCCCGTGGTGAAGGAGCGTTTTGTACCACTCCCACTAGATCCGTGGTCGCATGGCGAAGGGGAGAATATGCAGCTTCACTTTTATTGAGGCTCCCCAATGGCAGAAGACTGATATTGCCTCGACAACACAACATCCATGTCCGCTGGCGGGATTCGAACTCACAACCCGGCAATCGAGCGATCGGACGGAAATGCATGCCCCCGAGCGCTCTACCACGGCATCAGCATTAATAGGAGTAATTGTTGTAAATGAGTTAATAAGTAATCTATGTTGATAATAAAGGATTGTATTTGTAAAGTTAACAATGGTGCAATTAATTTAGTAGTAATATATTAATAAATATTCTTTTACAGAACTCGAAAGGTCGGTCAACGCGGTATTTCATGTATCTACGCAATGGTTTAAATAATTTAATAAGTAATCTATGTTCCTAAATCATGATGTTATTTCCAAGTTTTAAATGCTGCAGTAATTGTGGTAGTTGTATGGTGAATACCCCCGTGGTGAAGGAGCGTCTTGTACCACGCCCACTAGATCCGAGATCGCATGGCGAAGGGGAGAATATGCAGCTTCACTTTTATTGAGGCTCCCCAATGGCAGAAGACTGATATTGCCTCGACAACACAACATCCATGTCCGCTGGCGGGATTCGAACTCACAACCCGGCAATCGAGCGATCGGACGGAAATGCATGCCCCCGAGCGCTCTACCACGGCATCAGCATTAATAGGAGTAATTGTTGTAAATGAGTTAATAAGTAATCTATGTTGATAATAAAGGATTGTATTTGTAAAGTTAACAATGGTGCAATTAATTTAGTAGTAATATATTAATAAATATTCTTTTACAGAACTCGAAAGGTCGGTCAACGCGGTATTTCATGTATCTACGCAATGGTTTAAATAATTTAATAAGTAATCTATGTTCCTAAATCATGATGTTATTTCCAAGTTTTAAATGCTGCAGTAATTGTGGTAGTTGTATGGTGAATACCCCCGTGGTGAAGGAGCGTCTTGTACCACGCCCACTAGATCCGAGATCGCATGGCGAAGGGGAGAATATGCAGCTTCACTTTTATTGAAGCTCCCCAAGGGCAGAAGGCTGATATTGCCTCGACAACACAACATCCATGTCCGCTGGCGGGATGCGAACTCACAACCCGGCAATCGAGCGATCGGACGGAAATGCATGCCCCCGAGCGCTCTACCACGGCATCAGCATTAATAGGAGTAATTGTTGTAAATGAGTTAATAAGTAATCTATGTTGATAATAAAGGATTGTATTTGTAAAGTTAACAATGGTGCAATTAATTGAGTAGTAATATATTAATAAATATTCTTTTACAGAATTCGAAAGGTCGGTCAACGCGGTATTTCATGTATCTACGCAATGGTTTAAATAATTTAATAAGTAATCTATGTTCCTAAATCATGATGTTATTTCCAAGTTTTAAATGCTGCAGTAATTGTGGTAGTTGTATGGTGAATACATATTTCGATTTTCGTCTTTTTACTGCGCCACAGTGGGGACTCCCTAAAGTAGTAAATAATGGTAAACTGAAATTGTACACTTTCTTCGTTTCAAAATATCTACTCGTACATTAAATTTGAAATCATTATCTCATTCCGAAGCATGTTTTTATCAATTCACCTTTCGAACGTTTTTCTCTTTGGCACACCCTTAAACGAATATTTTTGAAAAACTATATTTGTCTTGGGTGTTTGAATCAAATGATTAGCCAACATTCCAAATTTCAAGCCTCTATTAAATTTCAGAGGAGGGGGTTTCTCGTTTATTTGGAAAATCGAAAGTTTTGGTGTGTCGCACCCCCCTCTTAAGTAGAAAATATTGGAAATCTCAAATTGCACATTTTCTTCCTTTCAAACGATCTACCCATACACCAAGTTTGAAGTTTCTATCTCATCGCAAAGCACAGTTTCCTATTATTTCACTTTTCGAACGTTTTGGTGTGGAGAACCCTCTCTATAGAATATTTTCGGAAAAACAATTTTTCCAGAGGGTTTTTCGTATGATTGACCTGTGTACAAAATTACATGTGTCTAACTATTCAGGAAGTACCTAAAAACGGGTGACAGACGGACAGATAAACAGACAGACGGTGGCATGTCAATTAGTATAAATACGTACTCACCAAAGGGAGCAAGAATGAATAAGATAATACAGGCAGTGGCATATTTATTAAATCAGTTTGCTCTGTGTTTCAGTCTGAAATCTTGACGATTAATGAAACGCGGAAATAAGCGCTAATCAAATATAAATAATAACATTTGTAACTTAAATAGCAGCAGAAGCTCAATTCAACATCTGATCCACTGGTGGAGTGCTATCGATAAAACAAGTGTAACTACCATTAAAATACTGAAGCAAACGCCAAATGTGCAGGAACAGTTCACACCAGATTTAACCAGATTTAGGTGAGCCAAATTTATGTGCAAGATTTATGAGCATCTTAATGTTGGACAATGGAAGCAGACGTAACGACGTCAGTTTTTACAACACTTTGACCCGAGAGATCAATTAAGCCATATATCTAAGATGATGAGGTGAAGCCCCGAGAGTGGTTAAATATGTTACCAATGGCATGATGTCTCGGCGCATTGGCCAAGGTCGGGCAAATCAGAGACAAAAAGGCGTGTCATATCTCAGGCGAAAAGAGTTGGCAACAGATGGAAATTTCTAGAGATACGAGAATACGAGGGAGAAGTGAGAGAGATTCAATTAAGAGATGCAGAGCCAAAGTGTCGTATAGCCTGAGTTCCAGTCAGAAACTAGAATTCCAGGATGATCTCTTAAGAATGTGTACCACAGGGTAATCCAGAAATAGTCCACAAAGCAGTACTGATATGCAAATGCTACGACAGCAGAGTCCGAATACAATACTTCATGTGTACTATTACAATATACAATGATGCAAGCGTTATGGTCAGTGGCCAAAGACCAAATTGAAAGGTATGTTCTCATTAACTTTTGTGACAGGTCATAGATCATTTCTATAATATTAATTACCTGGTTTCACACGGCAAATTTCTCACTTTTTGCTCGCTCCTCCCCAAATAAAATTTACTTATTGTTGTAAAGAATGTAATAATTAACAGCATGTTCTTAATAAAGGATTTTATTTTAAAGTTAGCAATGGTGCAATTAATTGAGTAACATTATGTTAATTAATAATGTATTACAGGAACTCGCACTGAAGGTAAATAATGGTGGGTTTTAAAAGCGGCAAACAACGCAATGTGTGTAAATGTTATAACGATAATGAGTTACGATGTTACGCCATGTTTAGATAATTCAATTTAATATTATGCTTTGCATAATTCTCATCTGATGGTTAAAGCGGTAATAGTAAATAACCAACGCAACTACGAATAAATAAACTTCAAAAATTTATTTCCAAATATATACTGTGTTATTAAGTAATCAACGCAGTAATCAAATCTAATAAAACAATAATCTTTAAGTTACCCTTTTTTTGCATCACAATCTCCAAATTGTTAAATACCTAATTAGTTGATCTGTTCCGTCACACATCTCAAAGAAAATGAAATTGTCAACAGACTGGCAAAAGAGAGTTACCTAAAGCCATTAAAATCCACTAAGTTAACTTTTAAAGATATATTTATGAAAGCAAGGGTTGTGGATATCGCGGTTTGGAGTAAGTTTCCTCCATACGACTGCTTTCTTGGATATCGACCCGGTGCAGTCCTCTTGTTCTGTGTATACAAATATGAACATACTGCCGTCAGAAGATTCAGAAGCAGATATTAGAAACCGATAATGTTTATATGGGTAGAAAATATATTCCCACGTTGCACCAAGTGCCCTACTGGTCTGGCCTTGCTTGACAATCTTCTTTCATGTACTATCATAAAGGTGAAAACTCCAATGCTGGTTCTAAAAGAACTCAAGAATAATGGTCTTTTGGACTTAGTCTAGCTCAATCTCGTCCAGGTAGGATGATTAAGAAGGAGAAGAAGATATCAGTAATTCGCTGAATCTAACTTGCAGGATAAAGTTTTCCTGCGGCAGTCTAAATTTCTTGTCTCAACAGGAAATTGAACAACTTATTTACATTTCTCAGGATTGCTGTTTATCATTGAGATACTGGAAGGAGTACTTTAACACCGACATCTGATGCTAAGGTACTCTTCAAAATTGCTGACAAATATTTTACATATTGCTTTCACAACTTAGGATATATTATTAGCAATGAAATGCGTTAGAATATTTAAGATTTAAATAACATCCAACTTAAAATGCTTCGTATTCTGCTACCCGACAATTTGCTCATTCTAATATATCTCCAATTATATTGTTAAAGTACTTCATTTATGAATGCAAATTACTTGAAAATGAATGTTTGAATATCCTTGGGTTTCTAATTAGATATTTCCATTGAATTGTGTATAACGTTTCTGTTGTTAATCGAAGGACTTATGTCCCGTTTGATGTAGTTGCAAAGAGTCGTACTCAGTTGCATTCTAATCACGAAATTTATTTTCGCATGGTATGGAGATAGTAGATATTACGTTTTAAAATTAAAATCTTCATTTTTATGTTATATGCTATTATATAATACTTCGTGCAAAACCTGCTTGACTGGGTGATACATTGTGTTAAAGATTCCACGAAATCCGTCTATCTGCAGTTCTTTCGATTCAGAAGTCCAAGTCAACATTTCTCTTAGTCAACATTATTAATTACTATATGTCTCTTAAAAAACAAAATTATTATATGACCTTTGCGAAAGATTCTTACTATTGGACCCCTTAATGTAACTGTGAGAACAGCAGGCACCATATGCAGTTTTTGATGTTTATGTCGAAATAAAACGCATAATTGGAGTCATCGTATTTCGTCTTGGATCGAAAGGTTATGTTTACAATAAATACATGTCACACAAGTCGCAGGTGTGGTTGGGGAAAACATCCTAGGGCCATTCCTTAAACAGAGCTTCGTTGGAAACTGAAGGAACCAATAATGGAAAGATAAGACATCGTACTGAGGAGTATCTAATGAGATCGAGGAGGTCGTATCTGATCTCCAGGCCAAAATGATGCAGCTGTAAGGTGGAAAGTCAACGAATATAACTTAGAATGATTATTCAAGAGCTGAAGAGAAACATTCGTGATTTCAAGTAGTGTTATCCAGAGAGTTGTTATTCATTTGAGTATTGAGGATAATATAGAAAAAGACGAAGTCTGACTCCAAACGTCAGAAAAATAATCGGAAAAGGTGACAGTCATGATGAGCTACAGATCCGAAATACAGAGGTAAGCGCCAGTCTTCGAGTATGTTAGGCCGATTTTTGATCTTTGGAATAAAATTCAAAATACCTGGTCTCACACGGTACTTTTCTCCTCCTTAAGCATTTGCTACAATTGATGTAATTTTTATTATAATAATAATAAACTCCTTATTATAACAATAATTCTCCAGTTTTTGCTCTAGTAAAGAAAAAAAAAATCACAAACAATTAAAAAATAAAGAAATGGATTCTAGTGAGAAGGTCGTATTACGTCAAACTCCAGTTAATTTATGAGTGAATTAATTATTTCTATAGTTTCTTATCATTACATAAAAACACTGAATTTTATACATACGGTGTTCCCAAGACACAGATTTAGAAGATAAAATTTACTTGTAGAACTCTTTTGACAATATTAAAATTCTGCATAATTTCTGAAAATATCATAGAAATACTGAAACGTCCCTTATAAATATTTTTTATTGCCCATAGGCATCATAAAGTCAATCGTTGAGTCAGAAAGATTCTTAATAATATTTGGCTCATAAATTCAGTTATGTATCTGAATCTAATTTCTTTATATGTATAGCCATGTGTAGATTAATGATCTAAAGGTATGAGGATATTATTATTATACATCAATTATAGTCGCATCTACCATTTTTATATCTAAACGACGATTAATACTATTTTCTCTGATACTCAAAGAGAAAAAAAAATCATGTATATCAATGTAGAAGTAAGATTAAAGTTCAAATATCTGATGTGGGCCGCACATGACTTTCTCAGAAGACTCATATTCAAGTTCTCTTCATTTATTCAATAATCCATTAAATTGAGTTTAATGCACAAAATAACAGCCATAATTATTTTAAATTACACCGAATCTGCACTTTTAATTCAATTTTCATTACTTTCCTTATATACATAATGTATAAGGAAAGTATTGTGACGGGGTCGAAAATTCGAATTCGAGTTTTCGACGGGAGAGCACGTTTCAAGCATCCCTGATCACGAATCAAACATTTTTGGAGTGATGTCTGTGTGTGTGTGTGTGTGTGTGTGTGTGTGAAAGTATGTGTGTATGTGTGTGTGTCAGTGAGTCTGTGGAGACGATAACAGACGAACGAATGGACCGATTCGAACCAAATTTGGTACAAAAATCACAATCCGTGAACACTGGAAGCCTATTGTTTTTATACGTAATCGAATGTTCAGAACCTCCCTAAATTTTCGAATGAAATTTTGAAAAAATCGTCAAAAAATCAAAACCGCTAATAAAGTTACGCAAATAGACATTTCTTATGTAATTTTTCATTAGAAAACGATTGGCATAAATTTTAGAAGGCTAACATGAACCGTTCTCGAGATATTGTACATTTTTCAAAAAAATTATGAAAAAGTCACATAAAAAAAATTCCTATTGAGAAACATGTTCACTTTTCATATGTAATACCATGCGATAAATTGAGTGACATCATTCTCGTGGATCTAGCTCGTTCCATTCATGAAAAAATATACTTTGAATAATACTTTTGTATTTGAACGCCAATACTCATTTATCTGCTGTAAGAATAACTTTTTTCTTAGTGCATAACTTTTGGCGAGATTTTGGCGACGAATTTGGCGAAATGTCGCCAACTTGGCGACTTTTTGAAATGTTGCCAAATTAACGTAAATCTCGTCAAATGGATAAAAATGACGCTAAATCAATGAAAATGACAACTAATTGTCGAAAATTCAATATCTTGGAAAGAATATTAGTATCTACTATAAGAAAAACCTATTTTTTTACTGTAAAAGTAGTAAATTCATTACATTATATAAGGAAAGTCATGTGTTGCCCACATCAGATTTTTTTCAGTTGGTAACTGGATATATTTGGAAAGATGGCGTTGTCAAAAATTACGTATAAAATAGGCATTTAATTGATATATTTTAGCTTACGTAGTCATTTATTTTTAGATTTAACGATTTTTACTGTCCAGTTTGCAAAAAAGGCAGGTTCTTTTAATTCGAATCGTACCAAAATCTAACCAACACGTAATGTATCTACCAAATTGTATGGAATTCGGTCAATTAGTTTTTGAGTTAGAGTAGATACAAAATTTGCATAGACAGACAGACTGACAGACACAGACACAAGTACACACACAGGCGTCACGTTAAAAACAATTTATTTTTTTCGTGCTCTAGAGGTCTCCAAACGTGTAGATACGTCGAAAACTCGATTTGCAATTTTAGTCACTTTCCCTGTACATTACCATGCATTGTAGGTAAAGTAAAAACATGTAAAAGAAAGTAAGTAAATAAATATTTTGAAGAATGTGGACATGCTCCCAATGATGAAACCAGCATTCAGGAAATGTTCCGCTGTCATTAGAACTCATGATCTAGGAATAGTCTTTACATTAGAGCTTCTAATACATATCAAGTGTACAATTATAACTATTTATACTCGGGGTTGCCCTCTATTTGAAACGGGCGGTCGAGGCACAGCCGTGTGTGCACTCATGCAGCAGTTCTTACGTTTCCAGCTGCATGATAACGTATATTACTTTCTCTGCAGTACATGGTAATGTATAGAGAGAGTGGCCAAATCGTGGCGAAAATCGCAGCTTGAGTTTTTGACGAATCTATACGAATTGAGACCTCTAGAACAAGAAAAATCTATTTTTAGCACGACGTCTGTGTGAATATGTCTGTCTGCGTCTATGTCTGTGCTGTAGTGTATGTATTCCCTCTAACTCAAAAACTAATTGTGCGAATTTTATAATGATTTATTGGTAAGTCACTTGTGGGTGACCCTGTTCCTGATTAGATTTTGGTACAATTTATGATAAATGAACCTGCGTTTTTTTAAAAAAATTAATCTAAAAAATTATCTGTAACCACTCTAACTAATTGATACAACAACTCTATACTCTAACAAAGTTCACAAAATTTTATAGATAAGTCGTCTGTGGGTTACCCTGGTGCCGATTAAATTTTGGTATTATTAATATTTGGTATGATTGGTATGATTGGTCAAAGTGCCTGGACATTTGAAAAAAAAAAATTGGTGTTATTAAAATAAGAACCTGCTTTTTTCTGCAAAATGACCCGCAAAAATCGTTAAAAGCTGAAATTAAAGACTACATATGATCAAATACATCAATTAAATACTTATTTTACATGTAATTTTTGACGATGGAATGCATAAGACCAACCCCACTATTCTCGGGAAAGAGGTTCTTGAGTTTTTTTGCATTTTTGATACGTCGGTTACCAGATGGAATCGAAAGCTAAATCAAACGTGTAAGTGCAGTGAAATTTTGATGAAAATCGTGTTATTTACTGAAATAAAACTCAATTTCTTTAATTATTAAAGAAATTAAGAGAACATGAATTTGCGTCCGCAGGGAAAGTCATGTGCTGCTTACATAGTTTTTATTTATATCATTTATATAATTTTTAATTTTCTATATGTTGATTGAGACTGTGTAAACGGGGACCCAGTGAGGCACCCGACAATGAAGAGAAATCGCATAGCTGGGGAAAAACACAGCATCTATTAAAAGCAATGTCATTTTATTTTTACTATTTTAAACAATTCCATAATCTATCCCTTTAGCATCACTGGAATGAAAGTGTGACATGATCGGATTAAATATGTGTTTTTAACACTTTTAAATATAGTTCAAAAGTGTTTATGATTTTGTTCATTGTGTCTGTCAGTCCGTAAAAATGACTTTATCAAAATGAAATTCTCGTATGTTGTTGAGACTGTCTGTGAGACTTATGGAAATGCAAATAAATAATATCACCTAATTACTTTTGGATTGAACCCGGATTGAAAAAGTGAAATACATTGAACTCTATGGAATATATTTTTTCAAACATTTTTTAAGCGAAGTTAAAATTCACAAATTGCTTCGAAAATATTAGGAATTAGACAAATTATCGTATAAAATATATAATAAAATTTCGGAAAAATATGTTTGGTAGTTTTAAAAATAAAAATGAAAATAATAATTCCGCTCATATAATATAAGGGTTCATGTGACCCACTTCAAATTTAAATATGGCATCCATATTTTTTCCTAATGTTAAAATCATGATTTTTAAAGTTATTTTACATGTATATATATAGTGTTGCATCCGTCTCAAAATGTAAAATTATTTAGCTCTGAAGTCTGAAATAAAAGTGATATGAATGAAATATTCATTGCTTTTACATAGGGAGCCAGACGATTTATATTTCGGTGACGTCATTTGAGTAAAGTTCATTTTTTTATGAAGTTATAAGTTTTTAAATATAATAAATTATTGTAGTACTGTGATAATTTAAAATATATCAGCGCTGAATGTATCACATTTAGAGATGCTTAAATATAATTGCATTTCAGTTATAAAATGTTTCATAATCAATGTTTTATGCATGATTGATCTTTATTGTTCTGTTTATTGATCGATATCTCATATTGAAATCCATCTATAATTTTTGTAATATAAATATTACCTTGATAACTAGAACAATGTATCCGACGTTATCCGGATCCTTAATGAGCGAACTCTACTTTTGAGTAATATAAATACAGATAAATCCTCTCAATTTGAATATAACCTGTTTTGAATTAAAATCATTCCCATTTTTACTTTTAATTAAATAAGCCCCCGCCATTTAAAACACAATTTTACAAACACAATTTAAAATGTGTACCGGTCCGGAAATTGCACGTTTTTCTCAAAAAAGAAAAAATAAATTATTAAATGAGAAAAGAATGCTTGAATTCCTAGGACATGTTCAATAAAATCTATCGGTAGAAGATCCAATCCATCTAACGTGTGACAACTTCGGGAAAAATGCATTGCAATGATTAAATGATTTAAAGAATTACAAAATTTAAAGAATAATTAATTAAAGAATAATTTAAAAATAATTTAAAGAATTACAAAATTTAAAGTATTACAAATCTGTAAATTCCGATGTTTTCCTTTTAATAAATGCGTAAGAGGGACTTGTCCCATGGAATTATTTCAAACATTGTTGAAAAGAACGTTTATCGGTAATGTCGATGGCTTTAAGATGGAAACTCCTTATAGTATTTTCGTTCGCTAAGGAATCGATATGTGTGAAAATGCTGTATCATAAAAAAACTAAAATACTAATTAGAAATTATAAAAAATCACTGAGGTTCATCCTCTCGGGTTCTGAAGTACCTGCGTACTAAATTTCATGGCTATACAACGTTTAGATTTACCGCTACAGACGGCGTAAAAAGACAGACAGACACACACACAAAAACTTCTTCCGGCAGACATTCATCTTCCTTTACAATGCAAGATATATAAGTATTATCTTTTTGAAATATAACTATTTTTAAATGATGGAACTGTAAGTCAGGATCACTATTTTTTCTGTTGATTATATTTTGGATTTTGAAACTGTTTAAAGTTATTATAATTATATTTCTTAATTACGTTGGATTTCCTGTTTAAATTAACCTTGGAATATATTTCTTATTAATTTCTTGTTTATAAGTAGTTTTCATAAAATTTATGTTTAGATATGATAATCCAATCTTTCACTGACAGTATTTGAATAATGGAAAAGTTATTGGTATGGAAGTTCTTTAAATATAAATTTATGTTATGAAATATTATGGCTAATTTTCTAATTTTTTACAGATAAATATGCACATTTACTGCAGTTTAAAACTATAGCATTAAACATCCGGAGCATGCAAAAATATTAGTTATCCACGGAGAAAATAAGGAACGAACATTAATATATTATGTAAATTTAGGACAATCAATATTTAAATAACATGTTTAATTATTTATTTTCAAGTTGAAGCTATAAAAGGTATGTATAAATACATCAGCTAAGAAAATATTATAATTACGTCATAAATCGTATTTTTTAATCTTTACATATTTTTGTAAGACAGCACTAATAATCTGTGATTTACGTAACCTATTAGCTACATCCAACAATTTAATTGAATCCCTTTATTTAATTTCCTTATATAAATGGTTAGCTGTCAATTGCAGACTAAATTTCAGCGTAAAAAGTTTCTTTCTAATAAATACTCAACAACATTTTTATTAAAAAATGCCAATAACATACGTAATATATTATGTGCAGTAAAATGAAATATTTTACGGATATTGCAATAAAAGCCTCTATTGGATGTATATTGATTTCAAATAGAAAATATTAAAATGGAGTTTGTAGAATAATTTGAAGGAACGTACATTTTATAACTGAATAGTATGTTTTTTTCTGTTTTCAAATGAGTGCGTATATTATGTATGAAATAATAATTAATCCTGTAAATATACGTATGATTGATTTTCCTACAGATGCTTTGTAGTATGTGGCATACTTTATATGTTTGTATAAAATCTAAAATATACATTTTGAGGCCTTGCCGTCTGGAATTTGTTCCATATTTTATATTTGCATAAATCCGACTCGATGGCTGAGCGGTCAAGGCAAGCGTTTATAAGTACTCGCTCGATGCCCTGGTTTTAGGTTCGAGTCCCACCTTCGAACATGGATGTTCTGTTGTTGGGCGCAATGTGTTCCAGCCCCACTGGTGCGCCGAGGCAACTTAATGCGACAGTTAAATGGTTCAAGGATATGGCAGACGTATAGACAAATAGTGATATATCAAGTGCCTGGCCATTGGTGAATATATATATATATATAATATGAAAATACCGTGAAATATAATATTATAATATCATCAGAAATCACACTTAAAAGGCGCAAAGCTGCACTAAAAAGAGGATTAAAAATATTTTCAAAAAGAAAAGAGGTATGGATGGAAACAATATACCAAAAGATGGCCGGGGGGAGTTGTGACCCCCTCACCCCGGTTAAGCATGCTTTCCGTCGCGACAACACTCCCGGAGAGCCGGTATATTGCAAAATAGAATACGAATGTATCAAATTTTAAGATGTAAACAGACATCATACACAAACAAATATAAGATATAATTGTCGAGATCCAGCCCTATCAAAATTCATCAACAGTAAATGTTTGAAATATGTCTGAAATATTGTTTGAAATATGTCTGAAATATTGTTTGAAATATGTTCACTAGTATAAATGAGCAAAATTACATAGCTTCTAATTAAAGAAGACTTTAAATATTGACACTTAATACAAACAACAACAATTATATTATTAGAACAATTATAACAAAGTCTATTTCCAAAACCATTTACCTGAATGACAATCAATAGTATCATACATGCAGATGTACATCCCCATACCGTATCTATATATATATATATATATATATATGTATATATATAATAATAATATAATAGAGAATAATTACATATAGAGAGAATATTACAGAGAGTAATTACATATCGCACTCTAGGTTACAGTTAATACTGCAAAGTCTTTCTGCGTTAGTTTCTGGTAACGAAAAGTATAATTCTAGCTATTGTAGGATAAAGAAATATTTATTAAATGAAATAATTTCAACTTTAGTCCCATACTTGCAACATAGATTGGATGGAAATTGCTGATGTTGCTTTATGTATACGACGATTACTTTTGCAGGACTTTAGAGTTTAAAAAGGACTGCGAACCACTGCGAGCATGTCTGCACACTCGAATTTCCCTCACCGGTTACCTGGATACAACACTGCTGTGCCCGAAGTTCAAACCATTAACTGTTCCGTGGAGGGTTATTTTCTATCTGAGGAAAAGTTTAAAATATGTAGAACTTCTACTTCTAAGAATCAGAAAAATGCTTTATTATCAGGGTTTTTTGCTTGGACATCCAAGATTCCGAACTAAAATAAAAAAATACATACTTATGACAAATGAAAGTGTCATCAAAACGGAAACCTTCTTTTGAAAACAAACAACTGCTAAAAATAGTTTTACAG
Organism: Amaurobius ferox; assembly: GCA_951213105.1. NCBI lineage: Eukaryota > Metazoa > Arthropoda > Arachnida > Araneae > Amaurobiidae > Amaurobius > Amaurobius ferox. The sequence goes on along the minus strand of OX578135.1, from coordinate 64,506,974 downwards.
CGTAGCTGAAAATCACCTCACTTTGATTCTTATTACAGTAATATTCATCTTTGGTAACCAGCCCAGTCGCTAATAAAATGGCTTAGTTTTATCTTCAGTAGGCAGCCTGCGCAGAGTCCTCCTTAGTCGCTAAGACCTTGGGTAGATGATATGGGCGAATCATTACATGAGCTACATGGGCAGATTGCAACATGGGTCATACGGGCAGATCACTACATGGGCAGACATCACTACATGGCTACACTGCAACAATATACATAAAGTTTGTTGAAATCGGACAATAGGACAAGTCACAGACGCCGGTGAGCTCCGCTTTGCCAATCCCAGTCGTGTACGTAGAAATAACTCGTTGTCCCTTATTAACTCAGGCAGTACTACCTAGTGTGAGGACTCCCACCTACGTCTTATCCAATATCTACGCGCGTAGCTTTGCCTACCAACTTCTATCATACATCTCCGTAAAATAGTGATCTGTATTTAAAATATTCTTACTAACTGATGAATAGAAAGACCGATAATGACGTCAGGTTCATGTAATTACTACCAGCATAAATCTCTACAGTCTTGATGAATTGTTTTCAAATATATAACTCATTGACTAAAAATTAATGTTAAATATCACAGTACGGATTTATTCTTAATATTTTTGTTAATAAATAATGTACTGAAAACTATTTTTATTTGAAATTTATTATTTGATTAAATAAACCCCATTTCTAAAATAATACTAGCTTATGTCGAACTAATTCCTAGAAACTACTTTATAAATAGTTTTCATTATTTCATAGATCCTACGTCATAGATAATTCTGCCAATTGTAGTTTGTTATGACACTGATGAATCACCAATATAGCGTGTATTTGAAATATTAGCATGACAAAATACATATTCACTTTTCGCAAGAATGATTCTATCGTACTATAGAATGCCATCGTACATCAATTATATAGTTAGAAGAGGGAAATAACTGATAGCATATTAGTGACAATCAGTTAAATAATTCTATTTGGCTAAATAAAGAAAAGTTACTTTTAATCTTAACTTTTCTGTGTCTTTAAATCATACTAATAATGCAGCATTTTCATTGAAAATATTTCTTGATATTTTTCGATTGCTATAAAAAGTTTTTCTCTTAAACGCCGTTCGCAAGAAGATGGTGCGCGATCGAGCCAGGGAAACTGGATCGGCCGATAGAAAGAATAGGATAAAGTTTTATCCTTATCTGCAAAAAGGATAGTAAATTTCAAACCTGAATGAAACATCCCCATCATAATGTCTTGTTGAGATCTTGATGTTTAAACCCGAATTCAAATTCTCAATTCCCTTTACAGAAGAGGACTTTGCTTTTATTGATTCGACAGCGATCCAAATTTTCGAAGCAAACTTGGTATTAAATAATCAAAGGCTTTTAGAAGTAAATAACTAAATATGTTTCATTGAGTTGCAAACATATACATTATACCTAAAGGGAATTTTTTGAGTTACATGTTCCATCTACAATCTAGTCGGGCATAATCTGCTGCCTGTCGGACGCACTTTGTGCCCAACTGGGCCCTCGCAGCCCCTGGGCTAAACTGTAATAAATTTAGCAGACGTTTAATCAAAGTAAAAATGTTATCAGAAGACGTTACTAGATGTCAGCGGATAAACACAAGAGCTCCGACCGATGAACGGGAAAACAGAATATCCACCAAGCCCTAATAAAGATTCGTCATCTCCTTACCTTAATAGAAAATCTGATGTGGGCAGCACATAACTTTCCTTATACAGTTAAACCTGTCTAAGTTGGACACTCATGGTTCCCCCTAAAAGCGTCCAACTTAGACAGGTGTCCAACGTAGACAGTGTGATGAAATTTCATTTTCCCTTTTCAATAAAGCACAAGTAAAGACTTCATTTTTAACATATAGAAAATACTAATAAGCCAATATTTTTAATTAAACATTGTAATTACTGTTACAAAATACTTATGATACAGATTCTGTTTCTTGTTCCAGTGCAGTTCAGTTCCCATGCATGTATGATATCAGATCTGTTTGTCTATTGTTTATATTGGAAACAGTAGATTTTAATATGCCAAACTCCTCTGCTAACTTTCTGCAGTTGTCACCTTTGTCTAGGCGATCAAGAATTATTTTCTTCTTTTCAATAGTTAGCTCAATTAGTTTACGTTTGCTCATTATTGAAAACTAATGTGCACGTCACTAAAATCACAGTCACCTTTCCAGAATGCACTGAGAAACAAATGTGACTTTTGGGGATAGAGAAACCTTTTTATTCAGAAGATGCAGAAATCTAATTGGACAATGCAAAAATGGGATAGGGAAGCTATAAATGTCCATTATTCAAGTGTGTTCTTGTGTGTGTGTCAACAAACTGATAACAAAAAGGTTGTGATATATAATTGAGGGCTGTGGATTGGTGGGGAGGGACGGCCCCTTTAGCAACAGTAAGAAGGAAATGTGAGCAGATAAGAGCTTCCTGGAAGTGATAACAACAACAAAGGAATACTTCTGGGGATCAACAACAAAAGATAATCTTGGGACAGATAAGGAAGATCAAAAGTGGTAGGTTGCTTCCTTTATGCAAATGCCAATTTTAAGGAACTTGTCCAACTTAGTAGTGTAAACTGCGTCCAACTTCCAAGATAGACAGGTGTCCAAGTTAGACAGTATTATATACATGTTAAAATATAGGAATTCGTTCAGTTCTACCAAATTGTGTCCAAGATAGACAGGTGTCCAACTTTACAGGTTTTACTATTAATGCAATTAATTTACTACTTTTACAGAAAACAAAATAGATTATTTGTATAGTTGTTATTTATATTCTTTACAAGATATTGAATTTTCGTCAATGAGACGTCATTTTCCATGTCTTCATCATCAATGAGTCATCATTGATTTAGCGTCATTTTTATCCATTTGGTGAGGTTTTCGGTAATTTAGCAACATTTAAAAAGGTCGGCAAGTTGGCGACATTCCTCCAAAATCTCGATATGCGTTATGGTCGAAGAAATAAGTTATTCTTACAGCAGATAAATGACTATTGGCGTTCAAATAAAAAAGTATTACTCAAAGTATGTTTTTTCATGAATGGAACAAGCTAGATCCACGAGAATAATGTCACCCAATTTATCGCATGGTATTACATATGAAAAGTGAAGATGTTTCTCAATAAGAAATATTCTTTTTATTTTATATGACATTTTGAGATTTTTTTAGAAAAATGTGCAATCTCTCGAGAGAGGTTCATGTTAGCGTTCTAAAATTTATGTCAGTCGTTTTTTAATGAAAAATTACATAAGAAATATCAATTAGCGTAATTTTATTAACGGTTTTGATTTTTTGACGATTTTTTCAAAATTTCACTCGAAAATTTTTGGGGTTCTGAACGTACGATTGCGTATAAAAACAATATACTTCCAGTGTTTAGGGATTGTGATTTTGGTACCAAATTTCGTTCGAATCGGTCCATTCGTTCGTCAATTATCGTCTCCAAAGACTCACTGACACACACGCACACACACACATACTTTCACACACAGACACACACACACACAGACATCACTTCAAAAATGTTCGAATCGTGATCAGGGCTGCTTGAAACGTGCTCTCCCGTCGAAAACTCGAATTCGAATTTTCGACCCCGTCACAATACTTTCCTTATACATTATTGTATACAAGGAAAGTAAAAAATCTCTTGTAGGCAACACATGACTTTCCTTATATAATGCAATGAATTTACTACGTTTGCAGTTAACAAAAATGTTATTCTTATAGCAGATACTTATATTCTTTCCAAGATATTGAATTTTCTTCAATTAGTCGTCATTTTCATTGATTTAGCGACATTTTTATCTATTTGGCGAGAATTTTGTTAATGTGGCAACAATTAAAAATGTCGCCAAGTTGGCGACATTCCGCCAAATTCGTAGCCAAAATCTCGACAAGCGTTATGGATTTAGAAATACGTTATTCTTACAGAAGATAAATGCTCTATTGGCGTTCAAATACAAAATTATTACACAAAGTATCTCTTTTCATGAATGGAACGAGCTAGATCCACGAGAATGATGTCACTCAATTTATCGCATGGTATTACATATGAATAGTGAACATGTTTCTCAATAGGAAATATTTTTTTTTTATTTTATATAACTTTTTGATAATTTTTTTTGAAAAATGAGTAATATCTCGAGAACGGTTCATGTTACCGTTATAAAATTTATGTCAATCGCTTTATAATGAAAAATTACATAAGAAATGTCTATTTACGTAACTTTATTTGCGGTTTTGATTTTTTGACTATTTTTTCAAAATTTCACTAGAAAATTTAGGGGGGTTCTGGACATTCGATTGCGTAAAGAACAATAGGCTTTTAGTGTTTACGGATTCTGATTTGTGTACCACATTTCGTTCGAATCGGTCCATTCGTTCGTCAGTTATCGTTTCCACAGGCTCACTGACACACACACACACACACACACACACAGACATTACTTCAAAATTGTTTGATTCCTGATCAGGGATGCCTGTAACGTGCTCTTCCGTCGAAAACTCGAATTCGAATTTTCGACCCCATCACAATACATTTCGTATACATTATTTATATGAGAAAAGTAATAAAACATCAAAATACAACGTCATCGCAATTGGCAAATAGCAGCAGTGTTGAAGACCCAGACCGTCCGACTCATTCTAGGACTTGAGCAACCATTTGGACGGCCGGAACAGCAGCATTGTAATTTATCAACTTGTATCAAATAGATAAATCAATCTAGTTACACACCTTCGCTTAAAATCACAAATAGACATAAAGTTAGCTGGAGTCTCACTCAACTCGACTGTCTCATGCCAAGATCCCTTTTAAAATAGCTTGCGGTGTTTTTTTTTTTTTTGTTTTTTTTTAAACAGCATGTGATTTATTTTCCTTTTTTCAATTTATACAGTCGTGCTAAGTAACATGCTATAATTCGGTTAATTTGGAACAACGATATTTTTCCGATACGGTTTTTTCTGATCAGTATTTTTTCAATTTGTCAACATTTAAAAAAACTCGCCAAGTTGGCGATATTCCGCCAAAAATTTTTGCCAAGCGTTATGGACAGATGGATGGAGAAATGGATTATTAAGATATTAAATTAATAATTGTCACAAAGCAACACGGATTATTAAGGAAATTGAACTTAATTTTGCAAAATATTGAATGTTCAACAATCGGGCATCATTTTCATCAATTTAGTGTCATTTTATCAAGTTGGAGATATTATCGTTTATTCGGCGAAATTTTGTTCCATTTGTGGATATTTAATAAAGTCGGCAAATTTGTCGCCAAATGGGACGATTGGATTGACAAATGCTACCGAAACGTCATTACAGTACTATCTCCTAACAAAATATATTTAAAACAATTGATTTAACGTATATGACGTTAAATCAATTATTACTTTCCTTATATACATAATGTATAAGGAAAGTACGGTGACGGGGTCGAAAATTTGAATTCGAATTTTCGACGGGAGAGCACGTTTCAGGCATCCCTGATCACGATTCAAACATTTTTAAAGTGATGTCTGTGTGTATGTTTGTGTGTGTGAAAGTATGTGTGTGTGTGTGTGTTTGTGTGTGTGTGTGTGTCAGTGAGTCTGTGGAGACGATAGCTGACGAACGAATGGACCGAAATTTGGTACAAAAATCACAATCCGTAAACACTGGAAGCTTATTGTTTTTATACGCAATCGCATGTTCAGAACCCCCTAAATTTTCGAGTGAAATTTTGAAAAAATCGTCAAAAAATCAAAACCGCTAATAAAGTTACGCAAATGGACATTTATTAAGTAATTTTTCATTAGAAAACGATTGACATAAATATTAGAACGCTACAGTGAACCGTTTTCGAAATATTGTACAATTTTTAAAAAAAATTATCAAAAAGTCATATAAAATAAAAAAAAAAATATTTCCTATTGAGAAACATATTCATTTCTCATATGTAATACCTTGCGACAAATTGGGTGACACCATTCTCGTGGATCTAGCTCGTTCCATTCATGAAAAAAGATACTTTGAGTAATACTTCTGTATTTGAACGCCAATAGTATTTTATCTGTTGCAAGAATAACTTATTTCTTCGTCCATAACGCTTGTCGAGATTTTGGCGACGAATTTGGTGGGATGTCCCCAACTTGGCGACTTTTTTAAATGTTGCTAAATTAACGAAAATCTCGCCAAATGAATAAAAATGACTCTAAATCAATGACGACTCATTGATGATGACGACATGGAAAATGAAGACTCATTGACGAAAATTCAATATCTTGGAAAAAATATAAATAACTACTATAAAAATAATCTATTTCTTTTACTGTTAAAGTAGTAAATTCATTGCATTATATAAGGAAAGTCATGTGCTGCCCACATCAGATTTTTTTAAATATGTACGGTTATAAATTAAATAAAGGGTTTAATATGGCTGGATATCGCCAATTTGGCGGACTCCGCAAGTTGGCGATACTCCGCCAAATTCGTTGCTGAATTTTTTGCTAAACGTTTCAGAGACGGACGGATGGAAAGCTGGCTTATTCTTATAATGAAGTTTAATTACCTTGAAATAATTTTTGCTAATTTTTAAGAATTTTTTTTAAAAATCTGTATAGTTGGTTCAAATGATCACAATTATAGCAAGTAACCCTTCAATTTAAAGGGTTTGAATAAAATTTGTCAATTGATGCCGTTATTGACTATGTACTCCCTAACTTGCCCTCCTCTCCAGGTTACTAATAATGTCATGAACACAAAAATTGTATAGCGGCTTTTTCTCATAATAATGACTGAAAGTATTAAGTATCATAATCATTGAGCGCTATATAATTCCTTGCACCATTATGTGAAATTTTGTCCTATTCTGCCATGTTAAAACAAATATAAGATGTCGAATAAACTTCGAACTTTTCACTCAAATTTTAAAAAATTCTATCTAGTTCTAGATTTACCGATAGCAAAGCCGGATATAAAGCTACGTGAAAATCCATCACTATTTGTGGCAGCTAATGTGTACACAAGAAATTGACTACGAACATATTTTTCGTTAATTTAGCAACATTTAAAAAGTAGCCGAGTTGGCGACATTCCCCCAAATTCGTCGCCAAAATCTCGCCAAGAATTATGGACGGAGAAATAAGTTATTCTTACAGCAGATAAATGACTATTGGCGTTGAAATACGAAAGTATTACACAAAGTATCATTTTTCGTGAATGAAACGAGCTAGATCGACGAGAATGATGTCAGGAAATTTATCGCATGGTATTACATATGAAAAGTGAACATGTTTCTCAATAAGAAATATTCTTTTTTATTTTATATGACTTTTGGATAATTTTTTTGAAAAATGTGCAATATATCGAGAACGGTTCATGTTAGCGTTCTAAAATTCATGTCAGTCGTTGTCTAATGAAAAATTGCACAAGAAATGTCTATTTGCGTAACTTTATTAGAAGTTTTGATTTTTTGACAATTTTTTCAAATTTTACTCGAAAATTTAGGGGGGGTTCTGAACATTCGATTGCGCATGAAAACAATAGGCTTTCAGTGTTTACGGATTGTAATTTTTGAACCAAATTTCGCTCGAATCGGTCTACTCGTCCGTCTGTTATCGTCCCCAAAGTCTCACTGACACACACACACACACACACACACACACACACACACACACACACACACATACACAGACATCACTTTTACAATGTTCGATTCGTGATCAGGGATGCTTGAAACGTGCTCTCCCGTCGAAAACTCGAATTCGAATTTTCGACCACGTCACAATACTTTCCTTATACATTATTTGTATAAGGAAAATTCAAATTCGAGTTTTCGACGGGAGAGCACGTTTCAAGCATCCCTGATCACGAATCAAACATTTTTGAAGTGATGTCTGTGTGTGTGTGTGTGTGTGTGTGTCTGAGCATGTGTGTGTGTCAGTGAGCCTTTGGAGACGATAACTAACGAACGAATGTACCCATTCGAACGGAATATGGTACAAAAATCACAATCCGTAAACACTGGAAGCCTTTTGTTTTTATACGCAATCGAATGTTCAGAACTCCCCTAAATTTTTCGAGTGAAATTCTGAAAAAATCGTCAAAAAATCAAAAACCTCTAATAACGTTACGCAAATAGACATTACTTATGTAATATTTCAGTAGAAAACGATTGACATAAATTTTAGAACGTTAACATGAACCGAAATAATATAAAAATATAAAAAAAAACCCAGATATTTCGTATTGAGAAACATGTTCACTTTTCATATGTAATAACATGCGATAAATTTGGTGATATCATTCTCGTGGATCTAGCTCGTTCCATTCATGAATAAAGATATTTCAAGTAATACTTTTGTATTTGAACGCCAATAGTCATTTATCTGCTGTAAGAATAACTTATTTCTTCGTCCATAACGCTTGGCGAGATTTTGGCGACGAATTTGGTGGAATGCCGCCAATTTTGCGCCTTTTTTCATATTGCCAAATTAACGAAAAACTCGCCTAATGGATAAAAATCACGCTAAATCAAAGAAAATGACGACTCATTGACGAAAATTCAATATCTTGTAAAGAATATAAATAGCTACTATAATAATAATCTATTTTTTTACTGTAAAAGTAGTAAATCATTGCATTATATACAGAAAGTCATGTGCTGATTTTTTTACTTTCCTTATATTCATAATGTATAAGGAAAGTATTGTGACGGGGTTGAAAATTCGAATTCGAGTTTTCGACGAGAGAGCACGTTTCAAGCATCCGTGATCTAGAATCAAACATTCTTGAAGTGTTGTCTGCGTGTGTGTGTGTGTGTGTGTGTGTGTGTGTGTGTGTGTGTGTATCAGTGAGACTCTGGAGACGATAACTGACGAACGAATGGACCGAGTCGAATGCAATTTGGTGCAAAAATCACAATGCATACCTTTGCATTTTTATGTATTGATACGGACTCATCTTCAGAATTTTTAGAGGCTTTCAGAATGTTATTCGGAAGTTAACGAAATCGGTATTGAGAATGTTATAAGACAACGAACGAAGTGGTATTGAGAATAATGTAAGCCTATGAACGACGTCGTTGTTAGAGTTGAAGTCTCAGAATGTCAGAGTTGATAAATGCGGTTTCTCGTAAAAAATCAGTCGGTAGGTGACGTTTAGTACCATTCAACGAAAAAGTCGAATGATGATTTGGGACCAACGTCAAGATGAGTCAGTATCAATACATAAAGATTCAAAAGTATGCACAATCTTAACAAATGTTAGGTTGAAATTATCTCTGTTAAATAAATTAGATAGCACTAACTCTGTTGAATAAATTAGATAGTCTCACACACGAGTGCTCTTCTCCTCCTTAAATAATTTCGCACTAAGCTTTAATAATATTTTAATAATTATCATAATTTATGTATTAATAAATGCTAATTTGTTTAAAGTTAAACATGTTGATTTTAATAAGTAATGTTTTGTATTTGTTGATTATGATAAGTGGGCCCGCACAAAGATGTAATGATTGGTTTTGCGGCTGTGAAAGTATGTACTAGTTTAAATTCACGACTACTTGCTTTAAAAGTAAAGAATTTAATTCACCACTTCTGAAATTTTTATTGTAATTTTAGCGACAGATTAATTTGATTCTGTTTCCTCTTCTGTACCAATTTTCGGTCTCAGATTAATAAAAAGAATAAATATAAATTCAATAGATGAAAATATGTCGTGAGTAAACTGTGTGCCAAATTTCAGACACATGCGTGCTCTGGGTGCGGAGAACGCGCTCGTAAAATTAGACGTACATGAATGACTTGCGATGAAAATTTTTGCCACTTTTCCGTTTGCTACGTCTCGATAACGAATTGAATACGAGTCGAATGTGAGCCTGATAAATATGTTGAGAACGTAAACATAGTCCATATGATGTTAATAAGATGTGCAGGAATAAATTAAAAGTAGTGTAAAATTTTAAAGTGACATTTGCAGAGTTCACTTCGGTAATGAAATTTTACAATTCCGTCCCAGGAGCTCAGCAGCATCGGCTGACCAGTACTAAGATACGTGGTTTGATTTCCGATTGAAGGTACCAATATCTTCACACTCCTTTGTGTCAACTTTCCAGAACATTAATCACTAAAGTTATGAAGTGGGACAGCGTGGAGTACGGGCACGTTAAATATGTGGGTTTGTAAGTCCTTCGTAAGTAAGGTTGGTGGTAGGGAAATGGTATTGTGTCTGTGTATGTGCCCCCACTGGGTTCCGGTCCAAATTGGGTGCCACTTCCCGGGTGGCGTCCAAACATATACCTTACACCTCCGAAGTAAGTCTGGTGATCTGGATTGAAGACGAAGAATCACTAAAGTTATTAATAATATAGTCATGGATTGAAGTCTTATTATTCAGGAAATTGCTTTTATATAGTGATGAGATGACGTAAATTATAGTTTGGTTAAACACATTTCTCTTAACAGTCTAGTTGTGATTGTAAAATATAAAACGAATACAAATTTTCCATTTTTTATCATGACACAGCAACTGAAACTAAAATCACCGATAATTGTTTACTAACATAACTATCTTCTTTCATGTGTATATGTTTCTTTCAAGCAACCTTCATTAAATTCAAATGTATGTAATTTCGGACAACGTGTAACAAAATAATTCTAAAGGATACCGTTCGTGAAAAGGTGGCATGCGTTTATTGTTTCATTGTTTGAGTCTTTTGTTTCTTTGATTATAATAAATGAGAGATCGGTTTACTAATAGAAAACGAAAATATTTTGCTTTAATCTCCACATACAAGTTTCATTATCTTCATTCTTCAGTAAAAAACAGTGGTTATAGAAACGAATAAAGCATGGCAGATAATGGTCCACTGTAATTTTTCATTAATACGAAATTGAATGATATGAAAAGTAAAAGGATATGCAATTATTCTTGATAGTACTTTTATCTTTGATGAGAATAATTAAAGTATTGAAACAGAATGTATATTGTATACAGAAACAAAAGAGATTTGTTTCAGAGGGAATGATATTGTATTTAGCAAAATCGTTGTACAAGTCGTTGTACTTGCAAAGAACCTTGCTATCCCAACCCGGAATCGCACTCTAGATCTCCGAACTGGCCAGCTGATGCTCTGCCAGTGAGATACTGGGGCGAAATTGCAAGCTCTTATTGTCGAAGTGGGCTCTGTATTCTCCACCGTCCAATGTCTTATTGGAGGGCAACTGACAATCTGACTGACCACCTCCTGTCATTTTTACCAAGGTTAATATCCTGCGTGGTCGTGATCCTCTCAATTTGAAATCGGCGCTCAATCTTCCAGAGTCCACTGATTCCGCACTAGTCGTACTAGGGTCACTTTTCAAACCTACAACATCCTGAACTAACCTACTGGGTTGATGTTTTCTTGCGGTGCCATTGTACAGGGTGGCCATAATTAAAGTAGAGGTGTTTACAGCCCGATAGTGACAAAACTGTTGTGCAAAACTCAACCAAATTTGCAGAAAATACTATTTAGACCATGGAGTTTGGATATTTAAAAGTAAAAAAATAGTTCGGATTTTTGTCACCGCGGGCGCAAAGTGGCGCTGTAAGGTTCATTTTTCAAGTGAATTTTCGTTTTCACTTTTCGGACGTTTTGGTGTGGAGCACCACCAATCTAGAGAACGTTTTCGAAAGATTCGATTTTTCCAAGGGGTTTTATCGAATGATCGACCCGTGTACCAAATTGTAAATATCTCTATCTATTCGGGAAGTGTCTAAAAAAGGTTGACAGATGGACAGACAGACGGACAGACAGACTGACAGATGGATTTGGCAATTAGTATATATAGATATTTGGAGAACAATCTAAAATTTATGTCATTACTTTGCGATTTTACATCATGGATTTTACATCATTTACTGACGTCATGTTTACTATACGTTTTTGCACTTATCATACATTTAACTTACGGATTATAGTTCGGTGTCTTCAGAAAAAGCATTCTCCTGGTTCTGTTGCTTTGCTCCATATATAATATTACATGTGTTTTAACTTAAATTACACCGAGAAATGGAAACTAATAAGTAAAAATATTAGGAGCATTTTCCCTCCCAATGAATTAGGAGCGAATACGTAGAAAATAATGTTTAATCACGCACGAACAATTACAATTATTTTCAGAGTTGAATCCACCCAGTCAGGTGATCAGGGAAAGAATGGGTAGTAATAAAATAAGAGTATATGGAAATAAGAAATATTGAATAGATATTGGAATTGGGTATAAAAGAAAAAGCATATCGAGATTAAGAGTAAAAATATTTAACTGCACTTTTTTTTTGTATTCACCAGAGAGAGTAACTATTTAGAAATTTCCAGTTTTCATTTTTAATTTTGTAAAAGAAGAAACGAAAACATGGAGAAAAATTCCAAAGATTGATAAATCTTCGTAATTAAAATATATTAAAATATTACATATGTACAATATTAAAATGTTAAATATATTCGAAAATAATGCAGTGAATATGTTAGGAATTGAATTTGACAAAACTTTATATTTTGAATATCGACTTAAAACTTAAAGTTAAGGTCTAAATAAAAAGTGTAAATGTTATAATTACAGATGTAGTAGAATTTAAATACTTAACCTAGCCTTTATGGACACCCCGAGTTACACGCTCTCTTTTAAAATTATTTCTGGTAGTTCAATCACTTACCATGGATTGACCAAACGAGTTCACTCATGGAACTTTCCTTTCAAAGTTACATGGATGTTTAATGACTTTATTAGAAACCCTGTATAAACACCCTGAGTGGCTCTGCAATATCCTAGGGCATTAGTATGCCACTAGTTGTGAATTATTATGTTAAACAATATTTTCCCTCAAAATTTTGAAGCAAAATCATAAAGTTTTATCTATATTCGAATTAATTTCAAAACCCTATTTGCTTCACCTTTATAAAGCTCCGTAATCCACTAAATATGCTACGAAACTAAGAAGTATTTTCAGATACCGGGATGGACATTAAACGGGTAAAAATATTCTGATAAGTAAGGTGTTTTGTTTACTTGACATAAAATATTGTATAAACACATTATGGAGAGGTGAATATTTTATAGGATAAATATTTTTATCACTGCATTTAAGGCATTTTTATGCATATTTAATGCAAAAGCAGTGCTCTTGATTGCCATTGAGAATATTATTAATATGTTTTAAATTTCGACATATATATCTTAACATCTTTTCGGCAAAAGAGTGTAGTAAAAATGGTGCTAAAAGAGGTAAAATACTTTTTTATAATCCCTGATTGATACTATGGACAGTTTTTTATTCGAACATTAGTTCTAATAATACATGGCAGTAGATAGAAGATAACGCTATAAAATTGTGGCTCATGATTTTTATGTTTCTTTTTTATATAAACGTTTTGTTAATAGATTTATTTTTAAGTACTATTGGTTTTAAATAAACGTTTGTTTAATATAATATTTTTAGGTATATTTTGAAAGACATGGTGCAATAATTGATTAATAAACATTTTACTATTACAGTATTGTTTCACTTATGTCTATACATTATAACCTGCATAAATCTCTAAAATATAAATTAGAAAACGAATTTGGTCATTTCCTCAGCAGAGAAAATTTAACGTTGGAAAAAATGTTGAATCATTTCTATTTTTAAACATTAATGTAAAAATAATGAAAAATATATTATAAACATTTCTTCAGCATTTTTATGGACAAATTTATTTTACCAAAAACTAGCCCTTATGATTATTATTGACAATTCACAATCCAATTTCAACAAGAGATTTTTTAGGATATATTGTCTGCTCAGAGGCTCCGTTATAAGAAAACATTATTCTAATAAAACTCAATTTATTTCCAGCATCATATAAACTGATTTTGTAAATAAATCATTTGTGTCTGTATATATTTTGACTTTTATAAGGAACCAGCAGATATACTCGGCGTCACACATGATTTACAATATGTGCAAATTCCAAACGTAATCACATATCTTTAAAAAAATTATTCGATATTATTATATGTAATTAAATATCCCTATAGAAATAAAAAGTATGAAAAATCTATTACTGCCATACAAAAATATTTGACAAGGCAATTTTGATGATTAAAACATCACGGTCCCGTTTGTTTGGGACACATACGTCACACTGAAGACTCTTAAACCGTGACAATAGTTATTCTCCTACCATTTTTATCCTCCAGTAACAAACATTTAAACACATTTGAAAATGTACAGATAGAAAATTCTAAAATATTACTCGAATTTATATTCCATGGCTGTAACTAATATAACTATACCCAAATTACAATACTTTTAATTATTAAATTTATTATTATATCAATTTGTCGGCCGAATAAACACATTTAATCGAATTTTGCTACTATACACGTGGTAAGACGAACGATATACATATATATATATATATATATATATATATGTATATAGGTATATATATATATATATATGTATATAGGTATATATATATATATATATGTATATAGGTATATATATATATATGTATATAGGTATATAAGGATAAGTATATAGGTATATAAGGTATATAGTGATAAAGGCATGCTGTATTGAGTGATTTCATATATAAAATGGCAGTACGATACAGCATGCCTTTATCATCTTTTAATGAATGGCGCGATCACACTATGGAGAATTTTTATTTTTATTATCATCATTCTTGTGGACAAGATGAACGTCACACAATGAATAGACGCATACTGGAAAATGTATGGAAAATATTCGCAATTACGTATACCGATAAGGTTACATCGAATTTTACCTTTACTTGTATGAAATATTACATCGATCAACTCCATATCAGTTATAATAACGAAGACATGTATGTTTTGTTGAAATCAAAACGAAGGGAAATCGAAAATAAAATAAGGGCTATACATAAACGCATAGGTATCAACATCAATCATATTCGATATCCGTACTTGGTATTGATACCAAAACTACACAAAACACCTGTAAAGTTTCGACCAGTAACGGTAGCCTATAAAGCTTATACTACTACAGCAAATACGAAACTTATTACACTTTTAAAACCTATTATGACTCAAATTATGCAAGGTGGTTCTGTAATGATTAAAAATAGTGGAGATATAATAAAATATTTGAACAAACATCCCACAAACCTGATTTACAAGTCTTATGACTTTAAAGATCTCTTTAATAGCATAGATCTGAAAGATCTATATGATATTATGATAGAAATCCATAGTCAATATCACCTACATAAATACATAGCTTTACACAAATTCAAGGCTATCTTGGATATTGTGCTTTTTGAAAACGTCTTATTCAATGGTTTGAATTATTATAGGCAAGTAAAAGGTATACCTATGGGGGGAGGCTGCTCCTCGATGATGGCAGATCTATACCTCCATCACTATGAAAAAGGCACACATATATTAAACGAATTGCCGTATTTCCGTTTTGTGGATGATATACTTGTGGCACATCAAAAAACCAATATTTAATTTAACTTCGACTTTTACCCTGCACAATTGGATTTAATTGAAACTCCTGCAGATTCTGCCGATGAAATTAATTACTTGGATATTATCATTCACTTCGCTGAAGATGAACCCTTGTATACGATACTTTATGATAAAAGACGACATTTCAAGATTAAAGTGAATTATATTATCAATTGGAGGTCTAATTTAAGTCAGAAAGTTTTTCGTAATATCGTAATGAATCACTTTATACGGAACGCCCGCTTGCATACTTATAAAAAGTGATGTTATATTTATCAAGTAGGCTATCAAACAAGACTATCCCCTTGGATTCCTCAGACATATTTATAATACCTATCATAATAAAACAGTCAACGCATTTGAAAATGATTTTGGCAAACGTTTAGTTTTGGGTTATAAATGGCAACGATGGTGTTAGTCCTATACACTCTACTCCCTTCTCTCTTTTGACTGAGGGATTTCAGTTGGCCGTTTTACTTTTCTTGTGTGTTGTCACTCTGAATTCTGACTTTGTATGTATACCCTTGCTTTTACAACTTCGTAATGGAGTCCATTTGTTCCTTGTTCGAACTGTTTTGTGCGTCTTTTGCTTTGACGTTTGTACGGAGATTGGTCTCATGTATTTTTCGGCTCCGGGAGTGTTTCCTATGGAATAAAAGTCGACTTTTAACCGGGGAACTAGGGGTCACCACCCCCCTAGGCCTTTTCAAATTTCCCTGTTGGCTTTTCTCCACCCCCCCCCTTTTTTGAGATTTCTTTGTAGAATTTTTCTCTTTTATATATATATATATATATATATATATATATATATATATATATATTTATATATATTAGAATGAGACTAAATAAGTAAATATGAATGTCCGAATAAGACTTTTTTTTCTTTTTCATATTATCACTCAAAATATATTTGTAACTATAACAGAGACAAATTAATAGTAATTGACAAAAATATGCATGAGGAAATTTATTTTTTAAATTTTCATTTGTTTTTTTAAAAAACTCTTAATAGTTTTTAAGTAATCGTTTTGTCAAGTTGAAGAAGTATAAAAATTGTACGTTTTTAAAGTTTTTATTGCTTATTTTTAAAACCAAAGTACATAGCTATAAACAATAAGCGAGAATTTGTAGCATTATGAATGTCATATAAGTGCATATAAACAGGTTTTGGATCGAGTTCTGCCATTTTTCGTTATTACAGAAGTTGAGTATTATTTTTGATAATGTTATTCACGCAAAAACATTTCGGCTTTCTCGGACTGGAGCCATTACCGAAATTTTTCCCTCTTATTCTTATCTATGACGTTCATACATATAATTTTCGAAAATCATTTGTTAGTTATGTAATTTCTGTTGAAATATGAGCATCCATTACAAAATTATAATGCTAATTGTTTTTATAAAAAATCTTCATTTAGGTAGTGGTTAAACATTTACGTCCAATGTATCAGACAGAGTGGAGCTCATTAAAATACCAGCGCAAATTCAGAGCTCCATTATGAAATAAAATTTCTGGAAATTAAAGCGGCGTTCTCGAGTATGGAAATAAAAAGTATCCAAGTTAAAATATTCCTATACCGCGAACGCCTTTGTTTACATGAAATAAAATATCAGCCAAGGAAATTCAGGAGGGAATAATCGCCTTTGGTGTAAAGCCTTTATCACTTCTATTAAGAGCCCTTTTTAGGCATGTGATACGAAAAAATACTTTCTTTACCAATCATTATCCCAGTGGGGATGAGAGCATTTACAGGATTTAAGTGTTAAAATCTGTTTAAATGGTATATTTTCTGAGCTAGGCGAATTGTATAAACGATGCCAACAGATGTAGAAGATATTATATTCTAGGTTCCACTTCAAATGCAGAGAGAAAAATAAATGTCTGAGAAACTTAAAGGATAGAGCTATTGGTCTGATTAGCAGTGATCGATTCCCATGTGCAACATAAGCCTTATAGAACAATTCTCGAATTACAGTTAATATATATACACTGGCTTCCAAAAGTTAAGCACGGACGGTTAAATCAACAAACAAGCCAAAGAAAACTTACATTAATATGATATGTGACCACCCCGGACCTTCACACAAACTTTACAACGATTTTCCTTGCTTTCAATGAGGTAATTAACCATCGCAGATGCAAGAAATGACCATTACTCCAATAGGACAGTGTCCAACTGGCTGGAGGAGATAAACGTGCAGAGACAGCAGACCTGAGGGTATCCCAAATGTTTTCAATGGGATTATTGTCAAGGGAATACGCTGGCCACTCCATACGAGAAATGACCTCACTTTCCAGGTATTCGTCAACGATGTTAGCTCGATTGGGGTTATTATCGTCCATAAGGAGGAAATCAGGGCTAATTGCTGCGGCGTAGAACCTTGCAATGGGGTCTAGAACGTCATGCCGATACCGTGTAGCCGTCATAGAACCACCTTTAAAGATGTGCAGCTCTGCTCGATTTATCATTGAAATTCCAGTGCACACCATGACGCTGCCACCTCAGAATGCGTGATATTCGATGATGTTCTTGGCCTGATTGCGTGTGCCTCGTTCTTTACAGATCCTTTTACGCTTTTCATCTGATTCCAGGGCAAATCTGGATTTGTCCGTGAACAGCATGTTACACCAATCTGAAACAGTCCAAATGACATGTGGACGACACAACTTTAATCATGCCCCTCTGGCTTGGACGGTTAGTGGAACACTAAAACGTGGTACTCGGACGTACAATCCCTTCACGTAGAGACTTCTGCGCGTGTGTGTGTATATATACCTATATATATATATATGTATATATATATATATACATATATATATGTATATATATACATATATATATGTATATATATATACATATATATATGTATATATATATATATATATATATATATATGCATATATATATATATGTATATATATATATATATATATATATATATATATATATATATATGTATATATATATATATATATATATGTATATATATATATATATATATATATATATATGTATGTATATAACTCTTCAAATAGAATATGTAAACAATTTAATGCGAACCATAAAAATATACCACAAATTGGCAGTGGATTGTGACCGCCACTCCCCGGTTAACGCATGTTTAGAGCCGCGGCAACACTCCCGGAGGTCGGTACTAATTTGAGAAGGTCAAGTACCAAAAATATGTATAAAACCACAAATGAAATACTAACAAGACAGGAATAAACGATCACATACTAACAAACGGAAAATGAATATTATAAGAAATGAATCTTTATACAGTACAATACAGTATTATTATGGAAATATGTGAAAGACATGAGTTGCAGACTATTTTGACAATAGGAAAATTTAGGATTTCAGTTAGATTGGTTCTCCGAAGATATTAATAATATAACTTCTCATATAAGGTATTGGGTAATTTTGTTTAGAAGCTTCCTTTATAAAAGCTTGATCGGTTTTCAGTCTGATGACGTCACTGTTAACAATACGTTTCGTTCTGGTTAATATTCCAATGAAAACATTTCTGAATATATTCCTGTGCAAATTAGAATTCCAGTGTATTATTCCTGTAATAGGTATTTTATAGGTTTTTCTTTTGTCATAAATGCTAATTAAAAGATTGTGATCGCTGAAATCTATACACAGATCCAAAAAGCATACCACATTTTTATTATTGCTTGGATTTTCTTCCAAGGTTAAATTAGCAGGATAGAAATTGAAATCCATTTGAAAATGTTCGTCTTCGTATCCAATGATCAAATCGTCGACGTAACGGAGATATAATATTTCGTTATTAATGTGTGACTGATTTTCGTAATGATTAAGATAAATATCTGCTAATATAGATGAGCATCCCCCTCCCATGGGGATGCCTTTGATTTGCTGATAGAATGACAAACCGTTAAAACGATAGTTTTCATTTGTAACAATCTTGATTAAAGATCTGTATTGGTTGATTTCGATAATGTTATTCATTGTAAATTCTTCATATAGTTTGTTCAAAATTTTGTATAGATCCTATAGATCAATGTTATTAAATAATACTTGAAAATCATAAGTCTTAAAATATAATCTTGCTGGGTGACTTCTTAAGATATTAATGACCTCATTACTGTTCTTAATGGTGTATGATCCTCTATTATTAATTTTCTTCATAATAGGTTTTAGGATGTTAAGGAGTATAGTACTTGCTTTGGTAAGGTACGTATTAAAACCCACTGCTACTGGTCTGAATCGTATAGGGGATTTACGTAGTTTTGGTATATTTATTAGATACGGGTACTTTACACTTCCTGTATACTTGATTCCAGCTTTTAGGTATAAGGCTTTAATCCTATTGGTATTCACAATGGTTGGCGATCTTACGATTCGATATAATACATCATTTTTATAATTGGTTCGCAGGGTTTTGATATATAGGTATTTACAGGTGAATGCATAATTTCCTGCAACTTTATCTGTATAAGTAATTATAAATTGTTTTTGTAATTTCCTGTTTTCTGCATGTTTAGTTTAACACCATCATTATAGGTATAAAAAGTTTTATAGTAAAATTTAATATCATACATAATCATAGATCGCCATTTGTTGAAGGTACCATCAGGAATGTTATATTTGATTGACATTCTATATATAAAATGCCTTGCCTGTCAGGCGAAATATATAGGACGGACGCAGAATTCCCTGAATATCCGTATAAATCTGCACCGAAGTCAAGTGGGCAAAATCCAACAGCTATCCACCAATAATAACTTAGAAGTACGACATTTTCAAGTACACCCCTTCAGCAATATTATGGTAACTATTATTGATATAGTACCAGACCTTTCTGAACGCTTGTGGTGGGAAAACACCCATATAAAGCAATATAATTCTGCATATCCATATGGTCTGAATACTTTATTATTCAAGGAAAATTGCAATAAAGAAAGATGCAGGAATAGTAAAGCATACCCTCTCTTAGAAAATTCAATACCTAAGAAAACTTATAGACACCAAAGAGGAAATAAAAAGCAACAATTTAATTATATCAAAACAGAAGAAAAAATCTCAGACTTCATAAAGACAGAAATAACGGTGAAATTCGGATGGATCAAGAATATAGCCAACAGTATCAAAATCAAATACTTACAACGTATATGGAATTTTATTATAAATTTCAATTTAAGTGAAAATAACTGCAATACAGAAGATACAAACACTAATATAGACATCATTCTGGATTTAATTAAACTCAGAGCCGCAAAATATAATGTAGCACTTGAACCAAAATATCAAATTAACAAATCAAAAGAATTTTTTATCACAACATTTAAGAATAAAATGTTCGAAAATATTCCATTCAATCAAATATTACATAATATAGAAGAACGTCTTCCTTTGCCTAATCTAAATATTAAGATATCCAACGCTTTGTAAGAACCAACGGAAGAAGATTATTCAACTACAATAAATTATGTAAAACCGTGTCTTCATTTAATATTGAATCCTGTCAATGTCATAAAAATATACATTGTGATCCCTACCACAAGCATATAATTACTGGAAACTTAGATTTTATAAAAGATAATAAACTCAAAAACTTATTACAACTTGGTACTAAGTACCGAATACAAGAATATAATGATATTTATAATGACTTTAATTACGATCTGGAAACCTTCATATACAAGATGGCTGTCAAACACAGTATACCTGTACAAACTTTTAACGCATGGAAATATGCCTTTTACAGTGCTTTTTGCCAATTCTACCCGAGAAGAAACAAGGATTCTGGGAGTTCTCAATTTCCGTTTTCAATCAAACATTTTAATGAAGAATTCGTATTGACATACACCGACAAAATCGTATCGAATTTTGCATTCACGTGTAAAAAATTCTATGTCGATACTTTAACACAATGCTATAAGGATTGTGCCATGTATAAATTAATTCCTAGCAACGAATCAATCATCACTAATAGAATAAAAGCACTGTATAAGAGAATTGGTATGGATATTAAATCAGTAAAATTTCCATACTTGATCCTCATTCCCAAGTTACACAAAAAGCCAGTCAAGTTCCGAACTGTAACAGTGGGATGCGGATCATACCTGGAACATGCAAATAAAAAACTTCTGAAATTACTCCAATATGTTATGACTGATATTAAGAAGCAAAACTCCATAATGTTAAAAAACGGACAAGAATTGATAGACCGACTGAAATTTTGCCATAAAGATTTAAACTTCAGAAGCTACGATTTCAGGCATCTGTTTAATAACATCGATTTAACAAACCTACAAATGATCTTGAAAGAATTACATGAAGAGTATAATTTAAAACCATATATAACTCTCAGAAGATATTTGGATTTGATTGAGTTGGTTTTAAATAAAAACATACTATATGACGGTATGCATTTCTACAAACAGGTCAAAGGCATACCCATGGGTGGTGCATGCTCATCAATATTGGCGGATATTTATCTATCCAAATATGAAAGAGGAACCCATCTATTATCGGAAATACCTTATTTCCGTTATGTTGACGACGTGATTTTAGGGGGTTATGCAAACACCCCTGACATAGATTTTGCATTCTACCCAAGGGAATTGGACTTAATTGAAAACCCGATCAATGAGGATGGATCGACAGACTTCCTGGATTTGTCAATAAGAAAGCACCAACAGTATGGAATTTATACAACCATACACGACAAGAGAAATTCATACAATATCAAAATTAATAATATTATTGATTGGAATTCAAACCTCACTAAAAATATATTCAGAAATATTATTATCGGGTACTTCAGAAGAAACAGAAACTACAGTACTTTTAAAAAAGACTGCATTCATGAATGTAATTAAATAATAAATGATGCATTAAAAAGAAATTACCCTAGATATTTTTTACAACATTATTACTATTCCTTTTTCAAAGAAAGAAATTGTACATTGTTTGATTCTAAATGAGAATTCTTAATCATATATATTTTCATATCTGCGATCCTATCATCTTGAAGTCTTTTCGCGCATGTGCGACTTTCCCTTATAAAATGTTGTGTTTTCATGCTGGATAGTAAGGTGTATCTCTTCCATGCTTGGTTCCATCTTTGCTCTTTTGTCCGTTCGGGTGCTTCTGTCTTTGCACATGTGGGAGATTGACCATTGAGTTACATTGGTGCCGTGAGCGTTGCCCGGGTCGTAAAAGCTGCTTTAAGCGGGAAAGGGGTGTCGCAATCCACCCCAGCCATTCTATGCAAATCATATGGTCACTCCTGTTCTCGCTTATTTTTTCTTCTTGTTTATATCCTTATATATATATATATATATATATATATTAAAATTTATTAAAAATACTATTTGTAGTATTAAATTGTGTAGATCTACATACAATATTGATAATATAAAACACTCCGTTCAGTATTTACAAGGATCTTTTTTTATTATTTATGCTGATAAAGCCTCTAATAATTATGCTATTATGTGTAAAAAGTTCCATATACAATTTCTGTTAGATTATTTAAAAAACAGTTGTCTATTTAAACAAGATTCACACTCCATTAATCAAACAGAAAATAATCAATATATATAGTGATTTAAATATTAATTATAATTTTTTTTAAATTTCCATATAGTGCTTATTCTTAAATTTCATAAAAACACATTTAAATATTAATTATATTATTTTTTAAATTTCCATGTATTGCTTATTCCTAAATTTCATAAAAACACTATTATATTTAAAACAGTAATTAGTGGTCATAACACTTACTGCTGCTAGTAAATTACTAAATTATTTAAATGTAATAAATTATAGTTTACTTTATTCTAGCAATAATTACCTTATTCTGAATAATAGTAAAGAATTAAAGAATCAATTAACATCACTAGGAAAAGTAATTGGATTTCGATCTTTTGATTGTAAAGACCTTTTTAATAATATTAAGATCTCTGATCTTTATGTAGTAATTTTAGCTATATACAATGCTTATATTACTAATCATTCTATTCATAGTATATTTACAAATTTTCCTAACCTTCATCACTTTGTTCGTTTTAATAATTATATATTTGAAGGTATTGAATTATACTTACAAGTCTTAGGGGTACCACAAGATGGCTGTAGCAGTATGTTAGCTAATTTATACCTTTATGTTTTCAAAAAATCTGTTTTACTTCAACAGATTATGAAATTTACAGATATGTTGATGATCTGAATTGTTTAGTATTTACTAACAACTGTGTCATAGATATAGATTTCTATCCGGATAATTTAAAATTAATTCCTAATGAAGCCTATTAGTAATAATATTAATTTTTGAAATTTAAATCTAATTATTGAACCTATTAATGGTATAGTTACTAATTTATATGATAAAAAATACTATTTTAATTTTAACATTAATAAAATATTATACTTAATCAACTTTTTAGAATTTATAGAATATCAGATAAACAATTTCATCCTATACATATTAATAATCTAAAAATTATATAAATGTCCAGCATATTTAGTAAATTGTATAATTAAAAAGTTTGGATTAGCTGAATATTCTTAATTCTCATTATTATCTTATATTATCCAGACATCAACATTCTCTTGAATAATCATTACAATGTGTTTATATCCCCTTATACTTTAACCTCAATGTTTTCTATTATATTATACGCCCCATTATTTTGTCGCTTTTACTGTAGAAAATCACTTATTATTGCCTTTTTCGAAATTACTGTTATTTATGTCTCACGATTGGCAACAGTAGTTCTCTACTTTTATCTTTTGCAATTGGCAATAATGGTTTCTTTATTCAAGACTCCAATGGATAGGACATGTACAGGAATTTTTCAGGTATTCTTATTTCCTATATAATTTTTCAATGTTTATGCATGTAGTCCATGTAGAAAGAAATCATATATATTATCTATCTCATTCTTTAGAAATATGCGTATTTTGTGTTCATTTTGATTAAATACTTGGATTTGACAAAGAGTTTTCTCGAAATAAACAATTGATTTAGGCCTAGTGCTTATCCATGTGTATAGTTTTAATGCTTGGATTTTATTTTATTTTCTGTTATTGAATCCACTCCATTGTTATTTGTTAATTATCTTCAGCTTGATGACTAGAATTTTGCATTTTATTTTTCACACGATTCATGATTCTTTAATGCTTCCCTTTCTTATGTTGGCATATTTTAAAATTAGAATTTTTGGAGTTATAACTTTTCTCTATTCTATTATTGGATTTTCAAATTATTTCTCTCTCTTTCTTTCTCTCTCTCTCTCTATATATATACGAGGGTCACACTGAACTTTTTGAGATACGGCTAAGTGGTACAAATTAAATTTACCAATTTTTAGGAGTGGTCAGAGTTCTCCCCTACAACGTCAATGTACTTTTGTAGGTGAACTTTTCAAAGAATAAATGCATCAAGCCATCCATTTCTTGGAATCCATGAAAAATATGCTTTTATAGACTCATCAATCTCATTTTTGGAATGAAAACGACGCCCACGAATTTTTTTTAGATTAAAAAATAGCCAAAAGTCAACACATAACAAGATCAGGAGAATAATGTGGATGTTCCATCACTTTGATGCATTATAGTTCAAGAAATTCGACTCTCATTCTTGCTGAATCAGAAGCTGCATTGTCAAGGAGAAGCATGTGTCCCCTAACATTCACTTCTTGAAGAATTTTTCGAAGGCACTTAGTGGTGTTCCGGTTAACTGTAAGTGCCTTCTGTCCCTCTGGCTTTATGGTTTTGACAGGACATCTGCTTCTGAAGAACACTGCATACATTACTTTTTTCATTCCTCGTTGTTTTTTCAGACTTGTTGGTTTGGGATCATATTCAAAGACCCATACTTCACTTTCTTGACTTGTTGGAACGTCAAAAAACTGTGTGTACGTTTCATCACCAGTTATGATGTTAAAAATAATGCGCTTTCCACCATCATTAAGTAATTTTAGGGTTCTTTAAGTGTTCTGTTAAATTATGGGGGACCCAACGGAAAACTAATCTTTTCATATGTAGTTCTTTATGAATAGTTTTATGTATAGCCGGGGATTCAATGTTAAGTTCCTCCTGTACCATTTAGTAGTTACAGTGATTATCATCGATTAACATTTTTTGAATGGCCGGCATATTTTCTGGTACTGCAACTGACAAAGGTCTTCCTGTGCGAAGAGAGAATTTCAATCTCTTGTAAACTCTGTAAACCATTTAAATACAGTGGCATGAAGTGGAGCATTATTTCTATATGCTAATTGCAGACATTGAATATATTCTTGATTTAGTCCCACTTTAAAATCATAGAAAATCATATCTCGATAATGCTCTCGCGTCAACTCCATTATCATTTCTTTAAAAATTTTTGCTATGATAGCTAAATTGTAATTGCTGCCACAAATTATCGTCTGCGGACATGAAAGAATTTATATTTAAATATCCGACCAATATTATTTTTCTAGCGCATATCGTCTGCCCCTGTCTCAAAAATTTCAGTCTGACTCTCGTAGATATATATATATATATATATATGTGTGTGTGTATATATATATATATATATATACGAGTACTACAAAAGAAATAGAAAATTGAAGAATGACAATGTATCAAAATTTCTCCGGGGGGATTGTGACCCCCACATTCCCGGTTTAGCCAGCTTCATGTCATGACGACACTCCCGGAAGCGGATATAATGTCGCAAACCTAGTACATAAACTAAAACTAAAAATGTATAAAAGTTGAAAGACCAATACTGACTTTACACCTAAACCTGAACAACGAGATTTACAACATCCAAACAGAAACTCAAAATACATTGTAAATATCAAATGTCTTACACCAATATCAAGATAAACAAGCCCCGCATACACTTCACCACTCGAACCTCCAAAAAGTAATAGACACATACTTTGTACAAATTGAACTCCATCAGACTGTTAAACAATGACATCCGCAATGCTGCGTTTGCCAACATTTTTACAATAAATAGCTTATAGCAAGTTACCTTGATAAAAATGCATATTTAAAATTAAATCAGTCTAAAACGGAAATAGAAAATCGTATCAAGGCGAAATATAAAATTTTGAGTTACAACATAAATTCCATCAAATTCCCATATATAACTCTTATACCTAAACTTCATAAAACCCCCGTAAAATTTAGACCTGTCACTAATGGTTATAAAACATATTTAACTTATGCCAATGCTAGACTTTTAAAACTTCTGAAGAACATATTGAAAGAAATAAAAGATTCTGGTGTTTATTTCATAAATAATAGTTGTGAAGTAATTGAGAAACTTAAAAATATTTCTGACGATTTACAGTACAGGAGTTGTGGTTTTAATGACCTTTTTTGCAATATCGATATAAATGATCTGTTTTGCATATTAATGGAGATGAATGAAAAGTATGAGATGCAAAACCTCATTAAAATACATATTTACAAGTGTCTGATCGAAATGGTATTGTTTGAAACTGTGCTTTATGATGGAACTGAATTTTATAAACAGCGTAATGGCATTCCAATGGGAGGGGCTTGCTCCTCTATTCTTGCTGATATATACTTGAACAAATACGAAGAGGGAACTCATATATTAAATGAGATTGTATGTATTCGTTATGTGGATGCCATATTATATGCATGCCACGATGACCGGGATCACTTGGATTTTACTTTTTTCCATCAAATTTGACATTGACAGAAACTTCCCGTAACATTGATAATAGTATTATTTTTTTAGATTTAACTATATATAAACAATCTAATGGTAAAGTAGGTTTTAAATTATATGATAAAAGAAATGATTTTAATTTTAAAATAAAGTACGTAATTAATTGGCATTCTTGTCTGCATCGTAAAGTTTTTAGAAACATTATTATAAATTTTTTAACAAGAAGCAAACTTTTAAATAGCAGTGCAGAAAATCGTTTTGTAAGTGATCTGGGCTATCTAAATGAAGCAATTGCAAAGAGTTACCCTCTACGTTTTCTTAGTAACATATTATGTAAATTTTTCAGCATAACCGCAACTGAAAGTTACAACTTATATTTAAATAGGAGTACACTTTCAGTCTGATCTGAAGATACGCAGCATTGCGGATGTCATTGTTTAATAGTCTGATGGAGTTCAATTTGTACAAAGTATGTGTCTATTACTTTTTGGAGGTTAGAGTGGTGAAGTGTATGCGGGGCTTGTTTATCTTGATATTGGTGTAAGATATTTTATATTTACAATGTATTTTGAGTTTCTGTTTGGATGTTGTAAATCTCGTTGTTTAGGTTTAGGTGTAAAGTCAGTATTGGTCTTTCAACTTTTATACATTTTTAGTTTTAGTATATGTAATAGGTTTGCGACATTGTATCCGCTTCCGGGAGTGTCGTCATGACATGAAGCTGGCTAAACCGGGAAGTGTGGGTCACAATCCCCCCCGGCGAAATTTTGATACATTGTCATTCTTCAATTTTCTATTTCTTTTGTAGTATATAAATGTACTTGTTTGAGCAGCTTGGCGCCTTTGGGTATATTTTCAGTAGATTGTTTTAGATGAGGTTAATAGTTATATATATATATATATATATATATATATATATATATATATACTTTTTTTCTTAGAATCTCACCCCTTTTTAATACACTTTCAAATATACACTTTAAATATACACTTTCAAGTATAATTACAGTTTTAAAACTGTTTTTTTCGATCACCGAACAGAAAGTGTTTCATTGATTTTTAAGTTCGTCCATCGACGAATTGAATAGTTATGCGATTCTAATATTTTACGTGAATACGGATGGATATAATGTTTATTTCGTATTTCAGTGACACGTACAATCACATGTCAGCCAGTGGACGCTCTTTATTTAGGAATTTTTATTTTTCGATCCCTAACGCTGTCGGGATATTACATTGCTACGGGAAAAAGTCTTGAAATACATGAGCGCAAATTGTATAAGAATAATCCAAATTTATTTTTCGGCTAACATATGTATTTGCTTTCATAGGTTTTCAGGCTTTATACCAGAAGGTTTGTGGCTAGAAATATTTAAAAATGTATACTCTCTGGGGTTCTATAATTTTAGTAGCAAATTTATTAAAATTAGGAGGATTTGGACTAATTCGTTTTATACCAATTTATATATTTAAAATCGTTAAAATACATAAAAATGAAAATTTGAAAATAATTTTCCAAAGCTTATTTAAGCCGCATTACTTTTGAGTATATAATTTTGATTTAAACGTATTTAGGACGTAGCGGCGTATTTAGGCCAATAGACTCGCTACATGGCTGGAAGTTTATTTAGGATTGTTACTGAGATTCTATACCGGATTTTAATAAGGAGTTGTATAGGGGGGGGGGGGTTAGCCCCCCCTATACAACTCCTGCCTAGAGGTATATGTGCCCATGTAGCGAGCGTGTATTTCTTGTTTATTTGCTTAAAAGTGGTAGCAAAATTGTGACAGCAATAAATAAATGACAGCTATCTGTGGGTAACTTAATGTGTTTATTGGAATTAGTGGTAGAGTTTTGCACGAACTGAAATTTCAGACTTTCACGCAGCTCGACCTGGCAGAACTAGTTCTTTAACCTGGGCCGAGCCCAAAGAAATAACACATATGGGACCTGACCCTGGTCCGGCACGAATACCAAGGAGTTTCGGCCCGGTTCGGGTCGAAAGCTTTTGTATTCAAAAGAGTTCAAAACACGAATTTGTGAATTTTTTTTCAAAGAACTAAGATAAACTTGATTTAATTTAAATGTTATCATTACATAACAGAAATCAATACAATAATTTTATATAATCTAATGAAATTAATTTAAAACATTTTCAAAATTGAATATTTTCGATCCTGCCTGACCCGACATTTTCGATATTTTGTAAACCTAAGCCCGGGTCAGGCTCGGCCTGAAACCATATTTAAAAATTCAAGCCCGTGCAGCTCTATGATTCGGGAAAGGCCGTGCAGAATTCTAATATGTGGTACTACGTATGTACATACGCCCACCGCTCATATAATACACTTACGAGCACAAATTTAAAATAAATTGTTTTAAGACTATTTTATTTTCTATCGTTCAAAATGTTAAATTTTAGCATCTCTTAAAATGGTACATAATTTGTAACTGCAGCAGTATAATGAAAGTTTGCTCAACTAAATACAGAATAATTAATCTTTGATATGCATATGGTCTTTAATTATGTATTTTCCAAGGACTTCATATACACCGAGAGAAAACCTTATTAAATAAAACATTTTCTCAAACTTCCTTTATTCAGTAAAAAATCTGCATCTAAAAGAACCCTTTCAAGTGTTAGATTAGACATAATCCGCGTTTAAATATTCTAATGAACTGTTACTCTGTTAACAAGGCATAAATATTGAAAAGGAAAGTTTAATTGGTATGGTTATTTAACATAAGATATTTTATAAATTAATTTTCGATCTTTTTATAAGCTTATCATGGGATTATGCTTAAAATAGTGGAAGGCGATAATTTATAGTTATAGTAACGTAATTATTTAGTAGAATAGTAACGTGATTACTTACGGGGATTGATTTTTTATATGCTATCAGTGAATTTATTTTAACAAATAAAATCTTAATATAATAATCTCAAAATTAATAATGGATATTCTCCCTATTTTATAAATGTATAATTACTTTTGATATCGCGTCCTTTGTAATTGATAATGAACTGAATAATTACATATTAAAATGAATATGGTTTTATACATGCAATAATCCAATTTAGAAAAATACTTGGATTTCACCTTTATTGCTACCAACAGTGTAATTTTAAGAGGAGTTAGTGGATAAATATCAGTCTAAATTGAAAGTAAATTCATTATTGTCTATCATATTTGTAAAGTACTTTTCTGTTCAGAGGGCCATTGTACAGGTTCTTTTTAACTACTTCAATATCTAAGCGAAACATATTTCCAATTTTACCTAACGATCATAATTCGAAGAAAGAATCACAACACTTAACATATTAACTATTTTATTCACAGCTATATCGCTGAAACTCAAACATATATGACATTACAAATAAATCTACTAAATACATAGCTAGCTACTATATACATAGCTACTATATACATAGCTACACACTATTTACATAGCTAACCATACAAGATTTACCCAGGACATTACTGATTTCATTCGAATCTGACACGTTACTGAATTTCACAGAATATAAAACTAATTCAGGCGATAACTTACTACATCACGACGATAAACATTCCTCATATCCACAGCACACGGTCATTCCATAGCATGGCTTTCGCCAAACTCTCTTGCAAAAAATCCTTCCAAATATTTTCTTTTACTCTCTTCCGAAACTCAAAGTCCGCCGTATAAATAGATCTGGCCAACCACGAGAGTGGGCTTCTTCAACATTGAACATCAAATATTTGCATAAAGAATCCTTACATACTGTAATATAGAATCCTCACATACTGTAATATAGAATCCTCACATACTGTAATATAGAATCCTCACATACTGTAATATAGAATCCTCACATACTGTAATATATATATATAATGTTCGATGAAGTTTTGATTTTCAACACATATTTCTTGTACACTTTGAGTATAACAGAGTTAAATACATTTTCCATCTTGTCCAGCGAATTGGTCAGAAAATATAATCTCTGTTTGAAAATATAAATAATTCTTCCCATGCAGTCCCACCCCAAAATTGCTTGTCGATTATTCCAGCATCCTTTTATGTGTGGTAATGAGTCCCAAATCATACAGATGGTGATCCCTGTGATAAATTTTAGGCAATGTATTTATTATTCAACTGTATATATATATATATACGCATTTACAGAGGCAGAAGCATTTCTTAAATAAAACTGCACACAATAAATTGCATTTGTGTATACTGTAGAATTTCGTCAATCCGCCCTCCACGAGAATGCACCCACCTCCCATTTTCGTGTGAATATGAAATTGTGAATATGTCCGTGTAACAGTCACTTTCCCCTAGGCATTTGAAAAAAATCATAAAATATATAAAAAAAAACTGTAATTGAATAAAATAAATTTATTGAAAAAAAATTTCTTTTTTTTTACGGGAAACTCTTGGTAACTCTCCTTCCAACTAAATATTCCGCCTTTTTTGAGGAGGTGGAACAAAGGAATTCTACTTGTTTATAGTAGCACACCAATATCCAAAAGTGCCCCGCCCTACATCTTCAGCAATGTTTCGCTGCATTTAAAGGGACCGATAGGTGGAATTCTACAGTAAACTCCTGGAGCAGCGATAAAAAATATCTGTACTTTTGCACCCATCAATTAGAAATCATCGTGTTACAAACTATATTACTCATCTACTTTTGGAGCGGAGACTCTAAATAAAAACTATACAATCTTTAAATAATTATATCCTATACATTCCATTAAACAAACTTCATTTGCAGAATTTTTACAAATCCCCATCATCCACTAACAATTACGCAACTTCAAGCGACGTTCCACAGTAGCGGAATAGTTAGAGCGAATTTGTTTGTTTGATATAAAATATTGCGTAAAGTAATTTAGTGAAGGTGAATATTTTATAGTACGAGACACATTTCACTTTATGTAGTTATTTTTTTATTGTGAAGAAATCTTTTTTTTTATTACCGTAGAGCAGATTCTTAACGGCTTTTAAATTCCAAAGTTTCTTTTGAATATTGCCATTTCTGAAGTACGTGTAAACCGTGTAGTTTAAAAAGTATGTAGTAAAAATTATTTAGTAAGATAAGAGTTGTAATTCCGGATTTCTTCCTTGCGAGAATTTTCAACCAAACACTGTTGTTGTTAATAATCCCCGTGGTGAAGGAGCGCCTATGCACCACTAGACCCTTGGCGAAGGGGAGAAAATGCAGCTTCACCTTTAATTGAGGCTCCCCAAGGGCAGAAGTCTGACTTCGCCTCGACAACACAGCATCCGTGCCCGCTGGCGGGATTCGAACCCACAGCCCGGCAGTCCAGCGATCAAACGGAAACGCATGCTCCTGACCGCTCGACCACCGGATCGGCATCAAACACTAGTTCTTGTTGTTGATTAAATGACCTCCTGTCTCGGCGGAGCAAATTCAGGACCGGTGACGCAGGAAAGAACGAAGAAAGGCACAAGACGAGAGAACAAAATTTATTACAATAAAGTATCACTGACAAAGGTCGGAGAGGGTGCAGCTTCACGTTTTGCTGAGGACCCAGAAGGCGGAAAACTGACTTTATCCTCAAGAAACAGCGATGCCATATTCGGGATTCGAACCCGAGCTCACAAGACAGCAGCCGAAGACGCTATCCACTTCACCGCCTGGGCGACAAATACTCGTTCTATTGTCTACTAGATATATTAGGCAGCACTTCAAATTTGAAACTTTTGGCTTTGGGTTTCTCTGCTAATGGGATTTTCCTGTTTTTTAAACTATTGTTTTAGATTTATGATAGTTTTATATTATGGTACAGTAATTGTATTGAATATTTTTCTGTTTTAATATAAATATGGTGTTGATTTCTTTATTACTATATTTAAAATAAAGTATTCAATTTTTAAGCAACAGAAAACTATTTAAACTATTTTCTCCACAGAATAAGGTTAATGTTATAAATATCAGTGAGTAGTCCTCCTGATTTAAATATAAATTCACAAAGATTGCAAAATCTATTAGACACGTTTTCCAGGTCATTTGTGACAGGATTCAATTTAATTGAAAATCAGTTTAGATGATAATTAGAAATTCCCAATCTAATTTCAATTAGCATTCAAATTTCGAACTAATTTTGATTTTTTAAAATTATATCGCCTACTCTCGGATAATGTTATTATAATTGCAGATTATTCTACAAATTAAAACTCTATATAATTATCTTATTAGATCAACTGATTTTGTCAATTAATTTTACGCATTTTGATACATTTTAGACTGAATAAATTTTTAATCTTCCATTCATACATCAATATATACATACCAAAAAAACTAATTTGTTCAATGGTAAAAAGTGTTTGGAATTAACTCTTAAACATTACAACATTTGGTTCAGAATAGAAACACTTGCTTGTCCTGATTTGACAAAACAACCTTTTATTTCCTCTTAAATGTATGGCATATATAAAGACAATGTAATGGGATTCAAAAATATGACTACAGAATATCATATAAAATGGTTTTGCCTATAAATATATAAAACAATAAATATATAATACTATAAATATTGTGTGACCAGGACACGCGTAGACATGTTTATATGTATATTTATGATATCTAGCAGGCCAGGTAAAGGATCCAGTCTGGTTGACGCCAGTGGTACAGAGGCCCTGACCCGAGAGGTCAAAGAAGCTATAAAAAGGAGGATAAAGATGAATTCACGAGATTGATTCAAAGTTAAACCAATATGGAAGAGGTGTTGTCGCATCGTCCTGAGGTCAACCAATGATAGCTGAAGAGGCTTGTCAAACCACAGGCAAAATAGGTGGCAACTGACAGAAGGTTCTAGAGATTCAGATATGTAAGGTAAGATATGCAAGAAGTTGGAAGAGCAATAGTTGCATCAGTTAGAGTCGAGATGCTGATATGCATAAAAGTCGGCACAGGTGCATAAAGACATGCATCATAGTTCTCACGCAGTGCAGTCAGAATAGACGAGATGCATTAAGTTCCACACAGTCTCAGACAGTTTTGTATCAAGTTACACATACAGTGCAGTGATGATGTTGTGGTTCATCAACCAATGAACCACAAACGTCTAACGGCAACAAGAAGGTATGTACTCGATCTTATATATGTAAAGAAGATATATATATATATATATATATATATATATACATGTATGTATAATCTAACATCACGGGAGAACGGCTGAACAGAATTTGATGAAATTTTGGTAGATAGTCTTAAAATAGCCCCACTTAAAGTTTAGTCCATGTTTCGAGTTTCTAAAATTAGGGGTTGTCGAGATATTAATAGAAAACGAAACATTTCCCTAGGAGTTCTACTCTCTAACTCTATGATTCCCAACGAAAAAGGTTGGAAATCGATGGTTTAAAATGTGAAAGTCAATTAAATCTTTGAGTTTGTGGGAGTTAATTGAATGTATTATTAGTCACTTTTGAAACTCGCAGGTTTGAAATATGAATTTAAAGGGAAACGCTGTCAACATGATTTATTTTTCACAGGTTTAGTCAACAACGAAAAGTATTAAGAAATCAAAATGGTTATTTAATTATCAGCATTTCATGAGGAAGATTCTGTCTTATATCATGACGAGTCGTTTGAATCTGTAGTGGACACCGATGATGCCTCTAATTACCCGCTGGAATTTCTGAACTACCTTGAGCCACCTAGAATGTATTCTCATATCTTGAAGTTAAAGAGAAGATCACTAATAATGCTTCTGAGGAATCTGGACCCACCAAAACTATGCAATGGAACACGGTTCTGTGTCAAAAATATTTTACCAAACGTCATCGAAACCACCGTATTAACGGGAACGGTAAAAGGAGAGGACATATTCATACATCACATACCGTTGATACCAACCGACCTATTATTCAGCTTCAAACGAGTCCAGTTCCCAGTTAGACTGGAATTTGCCATGCCCATCAACAAAGCTCAAGGATAAACTCTTAAGTTTGCAGGAGTGAATTTAGAAAGTCATTGTTTCTTCCGCGGCCAATTGTATGTGGCATGCTGAAGAGCAGGAACTTCACACAATTTGTATGTTTTAGCTCCGGGAAGAAAATAAAAAAATGTGGTTTATAAGCAAGCATTGCGGAAAAACCTAACAAATTAGGATAATGTCACTTAATTTGTTAGCATCTGCATTGCTGCTTAGCGTTTAAGAGTAATTTTAGTTTTCCTTTCAAACTGTACATATTTCAAACTGTACATATTAATTGTACTTCATTTGTGGACACCTAATAATCACATTCCGAGATGCTTCCCGCCAGGACCACTCGCCCGGAAGGCCCAGCTGCAAAGGGCCTGCCGTAGGCATGCAAGAAGCAGCTGTGACTTATATAATGCAATGATTTTTTTCTTACATAATGCAATGAATTTACTTTTTTCACAGTGAAAAAACAATAAGATTCACGGCCCTATATGTTCCGGTGTAATTTTTATCGGAGTTTTGTATCGTAAATCCCAAACAATGCCGGGTAATCGCTACTAGTAACATATATAAAGGTCATAGTCAATTTAGGAACTTGTGTATGCCTGGTCTCACATGTCCAGTCTCCTCCGTAAATATAAGTATAATTGTTGTTATCTAATTATGATTATAAGGTGCTTAATAAATATATAAAGTTAAAATGAGTAAAATTAATTGTGTGGTATTATGTTAATATATTTTATTCCAGGAACTCGTACTAAATATTTAATGGTTGGCTATTAGCGGAATTTTAAAGTTTCAATACAATGTGTTTAACTAACTTCAAATAACTATTTCTTTTTTTGAGCACCTCAAACATATAAATACATAATACTTTATATATATATAATACTATAAGTATATAAAGACATAAATATATAATACTATATATAATATATTATATATATAATATAAATATATAATATATTTTGTCTCTTCCTATTTTTATAAACTTCTGATTATAAGAAGTTATATTCATGTATCCATCGATATAATATATTCGCAAAATTTTAAATTTTAGGAAAATAGATTACAAGAGTAAAATATTCCCTAATGAGATTTTGATGGATTTCATGTTTTGATCATACTTGCAATAAGAATCAGCCAATTTCTCAAAGTTGTCTGTGCGTTTGTGGACTCGACATCTGTGGAACGAATCTAAAGAAATCTAGTACAATAATTTGCTTCAATAAATTTTGGAGGCCTATTGATTTTCAGAGAACTCGGTCTAAGCAAAGATATTTAATTTTTAGAGCAATTGTTTACACAAAATTTAAGGAAAATTAAAAAAAAAGTTATGTTGAAAATGTCTACAGAAATTTCTATTCTATATGTAATTTTTAACGGTTTCAGCACTTTTATATGTACAACTTACTTGATATTGAAAATATCATTAATATGATGAGGCTCACGATTATCAATTGAATAAGTGATTCCTATATTCTTTAAAAATGAAGTATACTGTTACAAACGTATCCTCAGGAATCGTGAGTGTATACTCAGGATACCAGAACGAGCCCAAGTTTTTGGATAACTTACCTTTATTCACAACTACAAAGTAAACAGGAACAATATACAATCAAATAGTACTTAAATGCTCCACTAATTTCATAGAATCAGCGATATTATTCTCAAAATACTGACGAAAATAATTTCACAAAACAGCCGCTACTATTCCTAAAACATTGACAAAAAAATCACAGTACAATGAAAAAGATTCAATTCGTCAACTCCCCTCGAACGGAGGGGTATAGACTCTCTATAGATATTTTTGGGAATCTCTAAACCTCAAAGAATAATCGTTATTTCGTAAGAGTTTCTGGAGCATTTCGGAAGTCGCGAAATGGCGATAAGTCGCTAAATATGTCAACCATTTTTGTAACTGGGAAATCCTGGCAATCTGGGCTCACGTCATCCTCACGTCATCCTTACGTCATGGAGTGTGTTTTCTTCGCCTGGCCTTCGAGACAGATGAAACAGGAGGTTCCAATATGTGAGTATTGCGCGTTCCCAACATTACGATTAATCGATTTCAGCAATTATCACGATTTTTAAGATTACAATGTACATTTCTCAACAGAAAGATTAACAGTCTAACTAATTTTTCAATTATTTCAAATTCCCTGACGGGCTGTAAAAGACCTGCTCTGTTAGTATCTATCATAAGCAATATTAAAATTAATGAAAAAGTTAATGGGCATTAATATCAAATTCCATGCATTTTTTCTAGAATCTGCCGTAGAGAACATAATTGTTTTGTGGTGACTTTCCACTTCTCAATCCACTTTGGCAGTCTCTAACAGTTGTTGCACCGACGAAAAGGAAATAATATAGCCATTTCCATGAAATTTGAAATACGCATTTTAATCAATTACAACAAAATGCTTATGTATATTTCATCGAGATCTCTTTATAAAACATAATTGATCTGTATCATTTCTTTCACGTAATATCAAAATTATTTAATGTCTGGTGTTGGAAACATACAAATTTCATATTTTATAATGTCATCATAGTTTAAGAAATTCATGGGTATGGTTTTCAAAAATAAGTAATTATGTAACTCATCTATGTTTCTCTTATAAAATTTTATTTGTGATTTTCTTTTATAAAAGTGTGAATAAAACATTTTGTGCAATAGTTTAATTTTTATATCACTTGCATTTCATAATGTAAAGCTCATTAAACTTGCAGCATCTCCACAAGCTTCATTATGCAGAGTTTTCAACAATCGAAAATGTCATATTCTCAAGTATCGGAATAGACATTATCCAAGTTAAAATATTCTGATAGGGCAAACGCCTTGGTTTGCACGGCATAAAATATTGCTCTAGGAAATTCAGTGGGGAATAATCTTCTATGGAATAAAGTATTATATAACTTCATTTTAGAGCCCTTTATAGGAGGAAACTGTGAAAAAATATATTTTGTTTATCAGCATGGAGAAGAGATTATGTGTAGACCAAAACTTCTGAAATCAGTTTAAATATTATATATTCTAAGCCAGGTGGTATAAATGAGGTCAACAGATGTGAAAGGAAACTCTTTCTAGTGTCAGTGGAATTAATATTTATAATGTTTCGAACTATTTTTATATGTAAGAAAACAAAATTAACCGCTCTCACTAAATGAAGTATCATGGTGCCAAAATATGAAAATGATATTAATTATAAGTGTGAAAATGCAATTAAATTCAATTTAGTATTTTTTAATTAATGTAGTTTTGAAACATGATAATTAAAAAGAAGGATAATAATTAAATTAATATTTTTAATTTAGAATAAGGCATTAATATTAGAAAATATAAGAATGTGGTTGTGATTGTGTTGCGTTTTATTCTGCGAGAAAACCATCCTAAATGAGGTTGTTGCATGCCGCATCTAAAATAAAGAAAACTGGAAGAGATAAACAAAATGGACTAAAGTAATCACAAGACAAATGGTTAGATTCGATTATTTATTCGTTTAATATGTTTTAAGCAATTGGCACTTATATATATTCAATAAATATAATTGTTACTAATCTTCATCCATATATAATACATTTTCATCCATATACTGCTTATTACTGAACATAAGCAATGGTGGTTTCAGTAATTTAAGATAATGACACTTGTCTAGAACTATTACTCCTGTACTAGTTACTATTAAATTGTTTTATTTTTTTCACGATTTTTCTCAGAAAGTACGAAACAGCACAAAAACCTCTGAAAATATTTGGGTGATATCAATATGAAAGTATCCAGTAAGTCGTAGTCTACAATATCTGTGAATGCGAATTGGCCCTCATCTGGATTCGTCCATTCATCGTTCAAAATTATATCATCTCAGTTAACTCAGTGTCATTTTAAATTGCGAGTGGATTCAATGTTTCTCAAGAGAAAATGTTATACAAAGTGAAACTGAAGTGATTGTGAAAGAGTTTCATTGCTTCTTAAAGATCGTGGTTTCGGTTAGAGTTCTTTAGAGTTCTTTGATCTTATTGACTATTTTTTCCTGAGTTAGCCATGAGGTTTTCTTGTGATTGTCTTGCTTTTTAATGAAGCCTTGCATCATCTTTTGTCTAAGTGATTTTGACTTTATGACTTGTTGTAAATATGTTTGTATTAATGTAGTCCAGACTTGGCGACATGGATTTTGTAAATATTGTTCTCTATCCCTTGGCTTTTATTTCCTGATGCTTTAAATTGTCGCTTTTATTTTTTATGGCGTCATCCATTTGTCCCACAATTTCTTGAGCGTCTGTTGCCCTATTAAAGTACTGTTTTTATTTGTTTAAAATACACTTTTTTTTTAGGTTTTGTTTTCAACCGATGTCATTATAGGGTCTTCGGCAAATACGGTAGTAATAGAAGTTGCTACCGCAGCTTAGATGGATAGATCTCTTTCTAGCTTGCTAAACGTCGGTGTATCAAGTATCTTGTGAGATACAATCTCATTATAATGGTGATGGAGATGGATAAATTTGCATATAATATCGAGTGGGTGACTGTGGTTCAATAATTCCAAAATTATTTTTTTTCAAGAGAATTTACGGTTTGTGATTGCAATTTCTACTCATAAACAGTTACGATCACGCAGAGTTACACTCACGGAGAGTAACGACTCATGGAGATTTACTACTCATGGAGGGTTACGTTTATTCAATTTTGTTGACAAAAAGGATATAATGTGAAAACTTTACCATTTGTCGTGATAGTTTGAACAAATATTATGAAAGTTTTTGAGCTCTTATAAAAGAAAAATACTAAAAATGAATCAAAACTTCCATAAATGCTGGGAAAAAATGATGTCGATAAAACAAATATTTTCTGTAATATTGTGTGTCATAAGGTAAACTTAATCTAATCAAAAGTATTATTCTAGAACTTACCTATGATGCCGTCGCTAGGGGTGGAGCATGTAGCCCCAGGTTCTCAAGCTGAAGAGACGAACACACAAAATATAAATAACTACACTTATCTAAATTTTATCAATTACTTTAATATTTATCTTCGTGTATATACATGTAGAGATCTTGATTATTAAATTTAATCCTAAATCCTTTGGGACACATATATCTTTAACAATATTTAATCAACACATACATTTACAACATATAATTTATAAGACACATACATTTGGAACATATTAATAGCTATTATCTACCGAAAATCTGAGTAGTTCATTTAGTTTAGTATACGAGCTCGTTATTGCTATAGGTTCGTACGACCTTATTCTTAATTACACGATAGGTACTATGGATTGTGTGCCTTCCTTAATCATTATAACATAAGAAGCATATTCATACCTTCTGTTTGCTTGTGCCTCTATAGTTGATGTAGCCAACACTATATTGGAAGCCTGCGTATAATATTTTAATACGCCATTGTGCTCATTTTTTGTTCCCACATCACAATTTTTGCTGATCCGCGTATCTTTGAGCGATCGCAGGAGATCATTTTTAAATACTATCGAAAAACATCAGGTGCGTCTAGGACGCTGTCGAAATTGAAACTCTTGGAAAGTTCTAGAACATTCTCGACAACACTTTTTCTTTTTTTTCTTGTAGTGTCATACCTCGTCTTTTTATTGGTTGTTGTGATGGAGGGGATGCGCGCTGCTTATTTATGAATGGTTTGCCATTGGTTCCATCTGCAGCATTTAAATAGGTCATTATTTTGGTTGACATTTGTAATTGGGGTGGAAACATGTAATACAAATATTGTGTTACATTGTGTAATAAGCTGTAGTATGCTGTATTATTTATTAGCCGTCCAAGTGCAGCAGTGGAACACTTATACTGCTTGAAAGCTGCTATCAGCCAGCGGCTCTGGTACGATGGCTGTACTAGTGATCCTCACTCCTTTTTTCTGGACAAAAGAACTCGCATCTCCACTCAATGAAATACTTTGCGCACACCTACTGTAAGAATTTTAATCCTTGCTTGGCATGGGTTTTAAAATGCGTAACGGATCACACACAATATACAAGTTGTTAATAGGTAGGGGTAAAATTTTCAGTTATTTTGTCTTTCTAAATTTGAAATTTTTGACTCTTTTAGTCGAAATGTAATAGCTAATTTGTGCTTAATTATGTTGTTTACTTTTTTCTTTACGCTGCAAGTTTGTTCAATCAAGACTCTATTGAAATCATAAAAGGACTGGGTCATTACATTTTAGCATTTACACAGTCTTTAAAAATATATTTCTCCCTGAATCTCATAAAGACGGAGTAAAGAATATTATTTTAAGTATCTTCACAAAATCTTTATTCTGCATTAAAAAATCTTAACCTTCTAAGTGTTGGATTATACATAATCCTCACTTAAATATTTTAATGAACATATCTGTTAAAAAGACATAAATTCTGGACAAGAAAATTTAGTAGAGATGAATTTTTAATGGGGTAGGTATTTTCTAACTTAATTATAGATTGTTACATAAGTTTATAAGCCAATAAAATGTATCAAACTCAGAACAGTTAAGGCGTTTACTTACGCTTTTTAATTCTTTTGAACATTATGAAATAATTTGTTTTCTAAGAAAAATACAGTTAAAATAAACTCAGAAAGTTTACAACACTTTTCAATCTATGCTTGAGCTGCACTCAAACGCCTCATTTGCCTCTACCCAACGTAAGCAAGGTAAGCTCGAACAGAGATTCAAAACTTTCAAAATCTAATTTGTACTTATTACATTTGTCGACATGAATGTAATTCTGTACATCTTTCTGAAAAATATATAGACGAAAGCGTTTCAGTCTAATTTTTCTTATCCTATCTATCTGATTCAGCCTGATGGGTCTTTTAAGAAAACAACCACACTCTGTGTAACATACATTTATCATACAAAAGCAATTTTTTTTCTAAATAATGTATGTAATAATTTAATGTATCTTTACGTGTGTTGTTTACAAATTCTGAGTGGGAAAGTTTATAAATTTGATACTGCAATATTATGCTTTCTCATGAATAATATTTTTTCAATGTCAAAATTTGCTAAATAATTATTTTTCTCTTAAAAGATATAATAATTACTTTTTCTCATATTTTTAAATTGATAGAAATGACCTTTCACTTGAAAATAATTAAATATTTAAAGAAATATTATGTTTAAAATATATAAAAAAGGTGCCTAAATCCCCAGTTACGTGGGAGAAATACAGTACAAAATGCCTATTCCTGAAAGTGATACTAGATAATTTTTACTTTCTACTACGAGGGCATGGGAATTCATTATCATATGCCTTTTTATTGAATTTTTTATTGAAAATGACGTTATTACTTAGTTTGAAAATGAAAATGGCTTTATATGCGGAATACCCAAATAACGACCGGGTATTGGTTAGCTGGTTACTTAGTAGAACAAAATAGAAAAAAACAGTAGAGCGGTTCTAGACAGCATTTCCTGCAAAACAAGTCTTCTGCGTATGATCATATAATTGCGATAACCTGAGGAAATTCTCGGTTATTCTGGTTATAACTGGATTGTGACCGAAACTGGTTTTCAAACGGCTCAGGTTATGATCAATCCGTTATGAATTAGTGGACCCACTAATGCCAGATTTGCGGGCAACTGACAATCTGGCTGACAACATCCTGCTATGTTTATCTCAGGTTAGACTCCTGTTACTACTTTTATCCAAGTTTGTATCCCGCGTGGTCGTTATCCTCTAAATTTTTTAATTCGACACTCAATCTTCAAGA
The DNA here is from genome assembly GCA_951213105.1 of Amaurobius ferox. Taxonomy (NCBI): domain Eukaryota; kingdom Metazoa; phylum Arthropoda; class Arachnida; order Araneae; family Amaurobiidae; genus Amaurobius; species Amaurobius ferox. The sequence continues at coordinate 64,464,077 of OX578135.1, read as the reverse complement.
CTCCACTAAATCCGCTCTAGTCGTACTAGGATCACATTCAGACCTCCGATATCTTTGCACTAACCTACAGGGTTGATTTGTTCGTGCAACATTGTAAAGAGCTTAGCTGCCCCATCCGGTAATCGAAACCTGCGTCACCGAACTGGCCACCCGACGTTCTACTGTTGAGCTACTGGGCCGAAATTGTAAGTTCTTGTCATCGAAGTTACTCCGCACGTTGACATCTACATAATATATGAAAGTTGCTATCAACATTTTTCTCTAAATCACTTCAAAGGTTTTACATACCTACACCCATAGAGCTACAAAAGTCATTTTTGTTATCAAGAGATCCTATTGGTGTAATTACGATTTAAAATGCGAATTGTTATTAAACCACGATCTGAAATTATCGGAAATACTTAGGAAAAAGTAGTTTGCATGTAAAGTAAAAAGTGGTACAAGTCACAAGGAAAAAGTGGATCAAGTCACTATTCTTTACTTATTTCTCCACGTGAGGGAAGTAATAATCTCATATATTTTTATAATAGTCTTTCAGAATAATATAATAATCTCAGAATAATATAATAATCTCATATAAATTTATTGATCAAAGTATATTTACTGGTTTTTAAAAATATTTACTTCTATAGTAGTTAATCATTTATTTTGCTTCACACTCAATAAAGTAAGCTTATTAAATTTTCAATGTCCTCACAAAGGGCTATTATCCGCTAAACAATCTCCAAATTCAACAGCTTTCTTATATATCGGGATAGACATTAACCGCTTTAAAGTATTGTGATATGCTGCGCGTCTTTGTTTACATGACGTGAAATATTACCCTGGGAGATTATGTGACGAGTATATTTAGTGTGACCATGTCTTTTATCACTTGGTTTAAGAAATTTTATTATGTCGGCAAAAGGGTGGAAATGATATCACGATTGAGGGAATTATTTACGATTCTTAAATACTTTAAATCTTATGGAATAATATATTAAATCGAATGAGAGTTGGATACGTTGTTAGGAATTGGAAATATCAATTTTACGTTTTACTTTCAACACATACCTAATAATGTAGGTGGGGATGTAAATGTGACGAAAAGTCTTTTTATGTATGTCTAAGTTTAATGTGTTTCTTGTGTGAATATTGTTTTTAAATACTTGGCCACGAGCCTTGCTGTAATTATCATGGTACTAATTTTGATTGCTGGTGCAATCAAAAAATTGCAATAGGAGTATTATGTTTTAGTAAGCTATAAGAACGTAGAAAAAATCTGACTTATCTTTTTTCTCCCACACTGTAGAGAAAATATTTCTTAGAATAGATGTCGAAAATTCGAATTTGTGTTTTCGACTGAAAAATCCGTTTTATGCATCCCTGAACTTAAATCGAACATTTTCTGAGGTGATGTCTGTGAGGATTTATGTGTGTGTATGTTAGTGTGTGTTTGCATTTATGTTAAGGTGTGTATCTGTGAGGCTTTGGACGCCTTATCTCACGAACGAACGAAGCGGTTCGAAAATAATTTGGCACGATTAGTACAATGGGTGAGTACTCGAACCCTAATGATTTTAATTTAAACGTAATAAAATGTTCGAAAGACCCTTTAAATATTTGAATGATTTTCTGAAAAATCCGTGAAAAGATGCGTAAAGAGCCTTGCTGGCCCACTGGGAATCGAACCCTGGATCTCCGAACTTGCCATCCAACGTCTACTGTTAAGCTAGCTACTGAGATGGAATCGCGAGATTTTATTGCCGAAGTGAACTCCGCTTCTCCACCCTCTAATGATAGTTTCGCGGACAACTGACAATCTGACTGACCACCTCCTGCTATTTTTACATCAGGTTAACCTCCTGTTACAACTATTTTTACTCAGGAAAGAATTATGCGTGATTGTTATCCTATCAATTTGTAATCGGCGCTCAATCTTCCAGAGTCCACTGAATCCGGATTAATCGTACTAGGGTCACTTTCAGACCTCCGACATCTTTACACTGACCTACAGGGTGACCCTGATGTGTTCGTTCATCATTGCAAAGAGCCTTGCTGCCTCAACCGGGAATCGAACCCTGGATCTCCGAGCTGGCCAGCTGACGCACTACCGTTGAGATACTGGGACGAAATTGCAAGCTCTTATTGCCAAAGTGCACTCTACAGATGAAATACCTTAATGATAAATGAATAACTCTTTCATACTCACCTTGTTTAGAAAACGAATGATGTTGAAATATATTTATGCCATACGTTATTTTTCATTTTGAAGCGAATGTTGTTAAAACATATTTATGTCACGTTATTTTTCAGTTATAGTTATGTCACACGTTATTTTTCATTTCAAAACGAATGATGTTAAAACATATTTATATCCTACGTTATTTTTATTTCAAAATGAATGATGTTAAAACATATTATGTTATACGTTATTTTTCATTTTAAAACGAATGATGTTAAAACATATTTATATCAAACGTTATTTTTCATTTCAAAACGAATGATGTTGAAACATATTTATGTCACATGTTATTTTTCAGTTCAAAACGAATGATGATACAAAATATTTATGTCATACGTTATTCCTCAATTCAAAACGAATGATGTTAAAGCTTATTTATGCCATACGTTATTTGTCATTTCTAAACGAATGATGTTAAAACATATTTATGTCATACTTTTTTTTTCAATTCAAAACAAATGGCACTTGCTTCAGAACGCTATCACGAACTGTTCTCGACTAATTATACGTTTTTCAAATAAATTCAATAAACAATGAAATGAAATTAAGAACAGTAACACGTATAATCCAATATGTTCACTTTTCATATTCAATATTGATCAACAGATCTGTTGGCATCATTAACGTGGATACAGTTCGTTCAAATCACGCGACTTTTCACGCGACTTCAAATCACGAAATTTTTTAATGTCAATAATATTCATGCTTCAGATAAATGTGGCGGAAATCGGAGAGTAATGAGGAAATGTAAACTCTTTGGATGGTTATAGTTCCGAACTTAATAGATAAACCTGTAAATAAATTTTCTTGTTTTAGCGAAAATATGTTACATATTATGAATATATAAAGATAATTTCAATAATGTTATATTTTGAACTATATTTTTTTTCGAAAATACTTCAAAACTTTTGGCCAAGGAAGTTTTGTTTATATTATTTACTTTTGCTAGAAATATTTTCGACATTATAAAAGAAATATAGCAAGCGATGAAAAAAAATAGTAAACGACAAAAATATGTATTACTAAATCTAGTTTCTAAATCTTTCTCTCTCTCTCTCTTTATATATATATATATATATATATAAAGTTCCTTATGGTTTTCGGTTTTTCTACGTTACCGTTTGTGGTAACAGCCGTATGTGGTGGTTCTGAAACTATTTAAAAATATTAGTACCATTATTAATATGTAATAGTATGCTTTGTAGGACTTTTTCAATACTTCGCTCTATTATTCTGTCTATCTCTTTATCTTTGGAGATACATTTGTCCTCTGACAGGGAGTTGCATAAAAGCAAAAAACTTATCAATTGATTATTCAATGCTATACATGCACTATTTAAACTATTATTTGATTATTTAAATACGCACGTCCACACAAATATATATATATATATATATATATATATATATATATATATAAATTTTTATGCCGATAACTAAAATATATTTGTTAATAACTTACCCAAACAACACAAAGACTAAAAAAACTTGAAGTCACACAAACTCTTATCGCTCTTGTAGCTTATAAAGCGACAGAGAATTTAATCATTCTCTTGAATTCTCCAAAAACCAATAAAACATTGGAACTGAATGTAGCCATATTGGGTATCAAAAATAACTTAACCACGTTCAAATTCCTAAAGAGCATAACTGCCTTTGTGTGGGTGACATAAAACATAAAAAAAAACTGTTTAAAACTCATATTTCGATTATAAATATTATAAAGAAAACCCCGTTAAATGATTTGTAAAGGACTTTTATGCTTATCAAAATAATAAGAAAAATAATATATCCCATCATGGCATTTACCATTTGGCAATTTTTACTTTTGATACTTAGTAATTGAAAAAAAAGAGGATAATTTTCTAGAGATATAGCAGTCTGAAATTTAGTTTATAATCGTTCAGAGATCTAGCGATTAAATAGTGTTATCTTTTAGGAAAATTATAATTATATTTGTGGACTTTAAAATTATCCTTTGGATTTATTCACTGCGAAGAAAAAGTTAGAAAAAATAAGTTCTTTCCTTTTGGGAACCAGAAAGTTTTTCAAACTCAGAAACCTTTTAATAAGATATTTCCTAGAGATGTAAATACTGAAATTCTGCCAATATTCTATAGAGCAGCTATCTGCATATCATTAATTTATTGATATTGAGATATTTTTCTCTTTATTTAGTATTTTTTAAATTGGTTTCAATAAAAGTAACTGCTGGATTTGAAAGCATTCATTTGTTTGAATATTTCTTTCTTCTGATGAATCCCTATCATGTGGATTTTGTAGCTGATCCATTGATTCTGATCAGATGCATTCCCGAGCTGTTGAAACAGGTTTCGCAATGAAAAAGAAAGTCAATGTGGTTTTCTGTATTAGACTCGGTAGTACCGTTTATTAAAATTTATTTTTCTTAATTTAAATTTAAACCAAATTTAGTCATTTTAAAGAATGGTAAAAATTAAATTTGGTCATTTTAATACTTTCCAACATAGTTGAAATGTGTTTATGACTTTGTTCATTTTGTCTGTCCATTTGCACGATAACTGCACGATAAATAGCTTTATAAAAAAGAAATGTTAGTATGCTCTTGACACTGTCTGTGGAACATATGGGAGCGTAAATGAATAATATCACCCAATTAGTTTTGGATTGAATTCGGGTTAAAAAAGTGAAATACATTGAAACCTATGGGGCCAAATTTTTAAAACATTTTTTTAAGCAAAGTAAAAATTTACAAATTGCTTTGAAAATTTTAGGTAATATTCAAATTATCCCATAAAGTATTTAAAAAAAATCAGTATATAATGTTTGGTATATTTTAAAATAAAAATTAAAATAATAATTACACCGATATTATATGAAGAGATCATGTGACAAGCTTCAAAATAAAATATGGAACTCCTCTCTTTTTCCCAGTGTAAAAATTGTCATTTTAAAAGTTATTTTAAATTCATATTTAGTGTTGCATGCGTCCTAAAACCGCTTTATGCTTGGGTATTCTCTATGCATCTTTCTTCTGTGCCGAAGCAATTAAAATATTCTGGAGTTTAAATGATCATCAAACTTTGATTATTTCTACAACGAAGCCGAATTTTAAAGAATGCAGAATGTAAACAAGTGATTGTACGATTAGTTGTATAAGAATTACTTCTTCTTTTTCTTCAACCCAAAACGTCCGACCTACCAGAAATGTATAAGTTATCTGTTTGGATGGCAGGGAAGTGCCACCCAATTTAGACCAAAACCCAGTGAGGAACGCATCCACAGAGACCGTACCCTCCATCTTCTACCACCAATCTCTCGGAAGGACAACACGGCGGTAATTCTGGCAGTGGCGGGAATCGAAGTTCAATTTGAGTGCAATTATCGCGCACTGAATTTTTAATTCGCAAATTTATTTAGCTCAGGCTAATTGACATATGGACTAAATGACATATGGATGAAATACTTATTGATTTTACATAGACAGCTATACGGTTTTTATTTCGATGAGGTCAGTTGAATAAAGTTCATTTTTATTAAGTTTTGAGTTTTCAAGTAAAAGAAATTATTGTAGTTCTGTGATAATTAAAAAAATAACACCTCTAAATGTATCGCACTTTAGAGATGTTAAATTAATTTGTATTTCAGTCAGAGAGTGTTTCGTAATTAATTTTTCCCTACAGCTTTCTAGTTTTCCTGTGAATTTAAAGAGGTATGAAAATTTTACGCTTTTCATGTTTACAATGCTTATATATCAAAAACTATAAAAGAAATAGCTATAAACAATAAACAATAATTTTCAGCTCTTTAAAAACAACATAAGTGAAAACAATCAGATTCTGGATCGAGTTCTTCTTTTCGTATACTGCAAAAGTAAGTTGATCTTTATTTTTACAAAATGATTTAGAGATGTTATTTACGCAAAATCATTTCGGCTCCATTGGACTGGAGCCACCGCCAATTTCTTAACAAGAAAACTGTAAAAATGTATTTTAGAATAATTTACTGAAAGTGAAATTTTAATTTTTTTCCTTTTAAAATACATAAAGATTTTCAAAGCTAAAAATTGCTTAACAAGATATTCCATAGAAAAGCAAACTCAGATATTTCACTCATCAGGGAATTTCTGTGACTTAGAATGATCATTTAGAGTAGAATCCAGGGTTTTCAGATCCATATGATAAGAATTTCTGGTTTTCATAATTCAGATATTTATAATTTCCAATTTTCAGAAAGTATTGTTGACACTTAAAGTAATACTTTCTTTTAAAAACCAAATTAAATCAAATGTCATCGCAACAGACTGGATGCGATAAAGTTGCGCCCAGTTACAAATTACTAAACAGTAGTTGAAATGTATAGTATAAAGTAAAATACATACGCATATCATGTATTAAAAACTTAAATACTGAAACTAACGTGCCTGCAATAATTTAATATCTAAAAATATATACAGCTATGCTGCGTACGTTTCATTTTCTACTCTGTGAACAAATTTGAATATTCTACCCGTGATATAATACTACTTAATATTAATTAGTTTGGGTACACTTCGCAAATTAGTTGGTGCAAAATTTATATATCAAGTTTTGTGTCACAATTACTTTCTTCTTCCAAAGTTTACCGACAATTTCTATCATCACTTCTCCCCAGAAATAGGAAGATAGCTTCACTCCTGAATATTTAATATGTAAATTGATAAGGAAAGTAAAACTGCATGAATAGGGATAAATACTTTGTCTCTGCTGAAAATATAATTATCGTAATTGAAATATTTTTGAAAATATACGATATGTAATTAAAGTGTGTGGTGAAATTTAAGAGAACCAAGTATTAAAACATATTTCAGTTAGTTAAATGGATTGCATTCAATTTTTAACACTTTACAACAAAGTTGAAAAGTGTTTATGACTTTGTTCATTCTGTCTGTCTGTCTGTCTGTCTGTTAGCACGATAACTGCCGTAAAAATGACTTAATCAAAATGAAATTTTAGTATGTTGTTCAGACGGTCTATAGGACCTATGGGAAGATAAATGAATAATATCACACAATTAGTTTTGGATTGAACCCGGGTTGAAAAAATGGAGTACATTGAGCCCTATGGGACCTAATTTTTCAAGCATTTTTTAAGCGGATTTAAAATTCACAAATTGCTTCGAAAATTTTAGGCAATATTCAAATTGTTCCATAAAATATATAAAAAAAATTCAGCGAAATATATTCAGTAGTTTTTTAAATAAAAATTAAAATAATAATAACACCTCTTATATGAAGCGACCACGTGTCCATGATATGAAACGATCACATGACCCACCTCAAAATGATATATGGCATCCATCTTGTGTCAAAATCGTGATTTTTAAAGTTCTTTTTAATTCATATTGAGTGTTGTATCCGTCTTAAAACTACTTTATTTTTGCCTAAATTCTGTGCATCTACATACTAAAACAACGCAATGACAATATATTTCAGTTTAAATGCTCATCCAAATATGATTATTTCTACTATTAAGCCTATTTTTCACCTATGTAAAATGTAAACAGCAAAATATATAGAATGATTTGTATTAGAATCGCTGTAATTCTTTAACACAAAATAATTTAGTCCATGGAGTCTGCTTAGCTGATATGAATGAAATATTTATTGATTTTAGAAAGAGAAGGACGATATTTTTCGATGAAGTTTTACGCATACAGATTACTTACTTGTAGCTCAATGGTCTTAATTTTTAAATAAAATAAATTATTATAGTATTGTGATGAATGACATGAATGGGGGAATTATTTATGAATGAAATGTTGCTTTTATAGAGAGAGCCAGGCGTGTTATTTTTTTATGACGTCATTTGAATGAATTTCAATTGTTTTCGATGAAGTTTTCAAATATAATAAATTATCGTAATATTATGATAATTCTAAAATTATTACCGAGGAATGTATCACATTTTAGTGATATTTAAACCAGGCAATTTATACCTTAATGCCGTCATTTGAATGAAGTTAATTTTTTTCGATGAAGGTTTAAGGTTTCAAATATAATAAATTAATGTAGTATTGTGATAAGTTTTAAAATATTATCGAGGACTGTATTGCATTTTAGACATGTTTAAATCAAATTGCACTGAAGTTGGAAAGTGTTTCATAATCAATGCTTTAAGCATGATTGATCTTTCTTGTTTTATAATTTTCCGACACCAAGATTTAATAAGATTCTCTGGAATTTTCTTGCCGAAAGTTTTAAATAAAACGTTATTTTCTTTATTGTTGCAGTTGTATATGCAATTATTTTAATGACACTGAAATAAATGTATTTAATCTTCGTACTTGAGCCAAATAGAATATCTCCCTCCCCCCTACTAAAATCTCATGTTGGGTATTAATTCTAATTTTAAGGATAATGCGGAAACTATTTTACAGATGTTTTTCCCAAACTGTATGCATATTTCTGGGGTAAATGGACACATTTTGGGATTTTATTTATTTTAGTAACAGACACAATTCTTAAAGTATCGATATAAAGGAAAATCAGCTGATTGAAATATGTCCTTTTAACTAAGATTTGCAATTATTATGATATCTTTTATAAAAATAAAAAATCTGATGTGGGCAACACATGACTTTCCTTATATAATGTAATGAATTTATTACTTTTAGAGTAAAAAAAACAAGTTTTTCTTATAGTAGATAGTAATATTCTTTCCAAGATATTGAATTTTCGACAATTAGTCGTCATTTTCATTGATATAGCGTCATTTTTATCCATTTGGCGAGATTTTCGTTAATTTGGCAACATTTCAAAAAGTCGCCAAGTTGGCGACATTCCGCCAAATTCGTCGCCAAAATCTCGCCAAGCGTTATGGACGAAGTTATTCTTATAGCAGATAAATGACTATTGGCGTTCAAATACAAAAGTTTTACTTAAAGTATATTTTTTCATGAATGGAACGAGCTAGATCCACGAGAATGATGTCACCCAAATTATCGCGTGGTATTACATATAAAAAGTGAACATGTTTCTCAATAGGAAATATATTTTTTTTTATTTTATATAACTTTTTGATATTTTTTTTTAAAAATGTGTAATATCTCGAGAATGGTTCATGTCAGCGTTCTAAAATTTATGTCAATCGTTTTTTAATGAAAAATTACATAAGAAATGTCTATTTGCGTAACTTTATTAGCGGTTTTCATTTTTTGACAATTTTTTCAAAATTTCATTCGAAAATTTAGGGGGGTTCTGAGCATTCGATTGCGTATAAAAACAATAGGCTTCCAGTGTTTACGGATTGCGATTTTTGTACCAAATTTTGTTCAAATCGGTCCATTCGTTCGTCAGTTATCATCTCCACAGTCTCACTGACACACACACACACATACTTTCACACACACACACACAGACATCACTTCAAAAATGTTTGATTCGTGATCAGGGATGCTTGAAACGTGCTCTTGTGCGTGCCGAATTGAATGACAGTTGACGCAGCGTCGTTCGTCTGTTAACACGGACGTTTCTAAGTCTGGATCATTCAATAGACGTGATCGGCCACTGCCCAGTCTCTTGTTGAGGGAATGGCGTCCATGAGGTTCTTGCAATAAACCCTGACACTGTCTTGTGAAAAATCTGTGAAGTCTCAACAACTTCTGAAATGCTATGTCCCATGCGTGGAGCTCCAACTATCATTTCATATTCAAAGCCGTTAATTCCCATTGTGTAACCATTATCACGTTATTTAACATTTCACAAGATATTTAAGCGTCCAACAAACAACACTGAGAGCCATTTGACTCTTTAATCCATTTAAAGCGATGCAAGGTCCAATCGTGATTTTGCATACTGATATCCCAAGAATTTGGGTACTTGAGCGTATATGCAAAATAAAATTCTTCAAAAATGAAACTATTTGTACAACCAGAAATATATCAAAATCCCGCAACAATGTTATTTATAAAAGTTAGTAAGATCAGTTCTATATGTTTATTGAACCCGATATGTTCGAAACTGAATCAGTCAAAGAAATTTTAAATTATAACTATTAAAGATTAGAGCAACAGATAAACATAGGAGAACAAAACGATATATAGAAGACAAATGATTCTAGAGAGTGTTTCCTTAGCAGACTGGCTCAATCGCTACAATACAGTCAAATATGCTACCCTCAAGTAAAAGGTCTGAGTACTTGAGTAAATAGCCCTGTTCTCAACGGAACCCGGTTGGGAGGTATTAATGTGCCAACGGATGCAACCGGGCGTGTCGGCATGCGGGCTGCTTCTGGTGTGATATTTGTGACCTTATACATGTCACAAAAGAAGTTATCCTTCATGTTTGACGGAGTCAGGAAGTTAAGTAGATATCTTTCATCCAGTCAGCGTCTTCTGGTGCAATTGAAATCACTTTCTTGCCCAAGGATAGCGCTGTGTCTTAAAAATACAGATCGGTGCCTCATATGGATTAGGTGCGGTTAATCATATTAAAAACTCGAATTCGAATTTTCGGCCCCGTCACAATACTTTCCTTATACATTATGTATATAAGGAAAGTAATAAATAATCCTTGTTGTTGCGATTTAACTCAAGCTAGAAAAAATAAAAAAAAAATCTCTGTCTGCATGTAATCTATCAAGGATGGTGAAACATTTGGCGTCTTTGTGATTTTGAGGACATTTCGTTAAGCTAACACTAATTAAATATGTGTGGGAATTCAATGTTTAATTACTTTGTTATATCCTGTCTCTTTTTGTGAGTTATGGACTATTTTTATTGATTAAATTATAATGGATTGTGTTGTTTGGGAGACTACTATGTTTCGTTAAGAAATTTAGGATTATTACAATAACTTACAAATCGTAAAGTGAGTTTGTTTTATTAGAGGATCGTATAGTAATTAATATCATTGGTTTGGAGGGGTGCGTGGTTCGTGTGTTTCAAAATACGGTCACACAAGATGAACCTATAGCTTATATTATTAATCCAATATTAATCAATGAGACTCATTTTGTGATACCTTCATGTTAACATAGGAAGATAAATTTGACGCAGAATTTCAAAAATTAAAATACAAAGACATGAGTAAATGTTCACGGCAGTAAAGAAAAATTTGCCATGCTTGCTATATCATTGCCACTCAGGCATGTTAATAAATTTGTCTACAAAAGCGTGAGAAGAGAAGCTTATCTTTGGAGTTTATAATTATGAAATTACCCAGAATTAACATGGTCGTAAATCGAAAAGCCGTAGATTGCATTGTTGCCGCATTATAACCCACCATAAATGCCTTTGTGTGAGTTCCTAAAATAAAGTTATTATTTATACACCACAATGAATTTCACCCATTTTAACTTTAAAATAAACATTATTTAATAAACGCATTACAATTATGATTAAATTACAATAATTATACACATATGTTTAAGGAGGAGACTAGATGTGAGACCAGTCCCATAGTGGCAAAACATCATCAGGATATAATCTAAATAATTAAAATGATAAAAATGGAATTTTTATTTGCTCCGGTTCTTGAGTTATTCCAGAATAAATCGAGTATCTGTCTATAGTTGGCGATGTACGATATATAAAGTTGGCGATGTACAATTCAAAATCCAAAGAATTAAAATACGTAACAAAGGCCTACGTTATAGTAAATTGGGACATTTTAGCCGCCAGATTCTCGACTTATTCCCCAAGAATGGGTATATACCTATGGAGGGCCCAGCAAGTACTTGCCCTCTAAGGGTCAAGATCCAAAGAACTAATATGTACTAAGAAGGATAACGACATTCCAAATGTCAATTTATCACGATTAATGGAATATGATTAGTTAGGGTCTCAAAGATTTCAATCACACTGGCAAACAAGGATCAGATCAAGTTAAACAAGAAAGATCAATCATGCTTAAAGCATTGATTATGAAACACTTTCCAACTTCAATGTAATTTAATTTAAACAAGTCTAAAATGCAATACATTCCTCGGTAATATTTTGAAACTTATCACAATACTGCATTAATTTATTATATTTGAAAACTTAAACCTTCATCGAAAAAAATGAACTTCTTTCAAATGACGGCATTGAAATATAAATTGCCTGGTTTAACCATCTCTAAAATGTCATACCGTAATAGTTTTAGAATTATCATAATACTACGATAATTTATTATATTTGAAAACTTCATCGAAAACAACTGAAATTAATTCAAATGACGTCATAGAAAAAATAACACGCCTGGATCTCTCTATAAAAACAGGATTTCATTCATAACTTTCTCCCATTCATTTCATTCATCACAATACTATAATAATTTATTCTATTTAATACCATGGAGCTACAAATAATTAAACTCTATGCTTAAAACTTCATCGAAAAAAATCGTCCTTCTCTTTATAAAATCAATTAATATTTCATTCATATCAGCCATTCAGACTCCATGGACTAAATTATTTTGTGTTAAAAAAATACAGGAATTCTAATACAACCCATTCTACATATTTTGCTGTTTACATTTTACATAGGTGAAAAATAGGCTTAGTTGTAGAAATACTGAAATTAATTCTAATGACGTCATAGAAAAAATAACACTGGATCTCTCTATAAAAACAGGATTTCATTCATAACTTTCTCCCATTCATTTCATTCATCACAATACTATAATAAATTATTTTATTTAAGACCATGGAGATACAAATAATTAAACTTTATGCTTAAAACTTCATCGAAAAAAATCGTCCTTCTCTTTATAAAATCAATTAATATTTCATTCATATCAGCCATGTAGACTCCATGGACTAAATTATTTTGTGTTAAAAAAATACAGGAATTCTAATACAACTCATTCTACATATTTTGCTGTTTACATTTTACATAGGTGAAAAATAGGCTTAGTTGTAGAACAACTGAAATTAATTCAAATGACGTCATAGAAAAAATAACACGTCTGGATCTCTCTATAAAAACAGGATTTCATTCATAACTTTCTCCCATTCATTTCATTCATCACAATACTATAATAATTTATTTTATTTAAGACCATGGAGCTACAAATAACTAAACTCTATGCTTAAAACTTCATCGAAAAAAATCGTCCTTCTCTTTATAAAATCAATTAATATTTCATTCATATCAGCCATGCAGACTCCATGGACTAAATTATTTTGTGTTAAAAAAATACAGGAATTCTAATACAACTCATTCTACATATTTTGCTGTTTACATTTTACATAGGTGAAAAATAGGCTTAGTTGTAGAAATAATCAAATTTAGATGAGCATTTAAACTCAAATATATTGTCATTGCGTTGTTTCAGTATGTAGATGCACAGAATTTAAGCAAAAATAAAGTAGTTTTAGGACGGATACAACACTCAATATGAATTAAAAAGAACTTAAAAAAATCACGATTTCGAAACAAGATGGATGCCATATATCATTTTGAAGTGGGTCATGTGATCGTTTCATATCATGGTCACGTGATCGCTTCATATAAGAGGTGTAATTATTATTTTAATTTTTATTTAAAAAACTTCTGAATATATTTCGCTGAATTTTTTTTATATATTTTATGGAACAATTTGAATATTACCTAAAATTTTCGAAGCAATTTGTGAATTTTAAATCCGCTTAAAGAGTGTTTGAAAAATTTGTTCCCATAGGGCTCAATATATTTCATTGTTTCAATCCGGGTTCAATCCAAAACTATATGGGTGATATCATTTATTTATATTCCCATAGGTCCTACAGACCGTCTGAACAACATACTAAAATTTCATTTTGATTAAGTCATTTTTACGGCAGTTATCGTGCTAACGGTCAGACAGACAGACAGACAGAATGAACAAAGTCATAAACACTTTTCAATTTTGTTGTAAAGTGTTAATGAAAGACTGTAGTAACGTCAGACCTCATGTTTGAATATTTGTTTCATATCAAAAATACGGTATGTTAAAGTGTACGTTACCTTAAAGCTTAAATATTTTTAAACTTGAGACAGCAAACACTATAATAAATCTTTATCTTTGATCTGTTTTTAAATTCATACAGTTCCATTTAGATATTAAGATGTAAATGTGATAAAATTCAGAACATTAAAATTTGGCCACATTAATTTTATCTCACTACCAAGAACTTGTGGACGATATGTAGCTCCATTTTTCATGTACACAGCAGACGATTTCACTCATGAATATTTAGCATGTAAATTGATAAAATGAGAGAAAAGCTATAACGAGGTAAAAAAGTTTCACGGCAGGTGTTTCTAGAGTAAATAGGATTACTGAGACTGAAACAGTTTGGAAAATATACATTATGTAATTGAGGTAAGTATGTGATAGGACGAAAGCAAATTATGGGTTTTAGAAACAAAAATTAAAAGCAATACTTTGCATGTATACTGAATTGCGAAATGGGGAATATTTATTGTTCTAAAGAGGAATAAAAATCTGGCATGGGCAGAAAATTACATTCTTTCGAGACTCATATTCATAATCTCTTAAATTAAGTTTGATTGCTCATATTAGCATGAATACTTATTTGATATTATATCCAGCTTGCAGTTCTAATACGTTTTCGCTTTTCAGGCTTCACTTCAATAGTGTCGAATGTATAACTGCGTCCAAGTAGCCCAGTGATAAAGCATCTGGTGGCTATCACGAAAATTCGTAGTTCGAGTCCCCGTTGGTGGAGCAAAGTTCCCTACATTGACGCTTGAAGAAACCTGTAGATTAGTGGAAAGTTACGAATGTCTGAAAGTGACGCTAGTATGACTAGCACGGATTTAATGGACTCTCGGATATTGAGTGCCAATTTCAAATCAGGAGGATAATGACTACGCAAGAAGATAACCTGGAAGATAAAAGTACATCAGGTTTCTAATCTGAGTTTAAAATGGCAGAAAATAATCAGTCATATTGGCAGTAGCATGCCAATTTAGCATCAGGGGGTGGATAATGCGGAATTCATATTGACAATGAGAGCTTGTAATTCCTCTAGAGTAGTTCAGAGGTAGAGCATTAGCTCGCCAGGACTAAGATTCACTGTTCGATTCCCGGGTGAGGCATCAAGGTTCTTTACATCTTTCATTAGGGAACTTTATACATTTTAAAATTTCGATATTTCATTAAAATTTCAGAAAATTTAAATAAATTGAAAGCGGTTCATCCTAGAATAGTGTTGTTGGTCTTATTCGGTCTATCGTTCAAAGTCCTTCCGAGAGGTTGGTGGTAGGGGAAGGAGGGTACGGTCCTTGTGGATGGCTTCCCACTGGGTTTCAGTCTAAATTGGGTGGCACTTCCCGGCCGTCCAAACACTTACCTTACACCTTTCTGGTACGGCCACACAGATAGCTACCATAAGCTTCAGGGTCGGTCGTGTGGTCTGGGTTTTCGACACCTTTCTGGTATGTCGGACGGTCTGGGTCTCAACAGCAACACCCAGAAGTCCAGAGGTAAGAATACCACCAAATGATAAACGCTTATTTAATGCATAGGATCGATTAAACTGTTGCCAAATTGAATTTTCTTAAAGAATGGTATTTATATTTTGGAGAAGAGCTGAAGCAATCGCCAAAAAACATACATTTTTTTCACTTTGATATTGACTTATACAAGTGTACTTAAAATTGATATTTCAAGCAAATGGAAAAATTTCTGAACTCAGTGTACCTTCATTTACAACCTTAAATGTTAATACAGATATCAAATGTTTTTTACCTTATTTATTTGGTCTTTAAGTTCTTAATTACACAAGCATTTCTGTTTATTGTAAATGCGACTTGAGAAGGCTTATGACCACATAAAAACAGGTCTTACCATTTTAAATTTTCGTATATAAAATGAAAGTGAATATGAAGTCGGTTTATGCTGGGACATTTACACTAAGTATGGCATTTCTGATAATTTTCGGATATATTTTCTTATGCATTGTCATTTTTACGGTGTTTACATCTTTGTTGATCCTTTCAGTGAAAATTACAACACTACCAGTTAAAAACCGATAAAAATTCAGTCATGCAAGATTTTGATACGCTAAATAATTTACAGCGTTTCAGCTTTAAATTATACATACAGGGTTCTCTCATAAGCCCATATGGATACCTTTCATTTTCGATTGAAAAATTCCACAGATGGAAAAGCAAGGTCAACTAACAGGAAAACAATTATACGCAATTGATTGAGAAAGTCTGCAGCGCCGCTAGCGGTGAAGTAAAGAAGTTGGAACTCCCATCTCTAAAACAAAATAAGGTAGTCGAAAATTTTTCATTACATAGTTGCTAATTAGTATTTAAAACATGTGATAGTTTCATAACATGCATAATGACGATATAGAATGATGTCAAGTAAAAGCGATAATTATGCAAAATTATTGTTATACTGGAGTACTTTTGAAAGAAATAAGCAAATTATAATTTATTTAGAATTATCCTTTTTGCAGTAAAAAATAAGTGTTGTATAAAATAGCAGATAAATGATGCAATACGATAATAATTCCTTTTCGTTTACATCATTTTTTATCATCTGTGTACATGTTATACACAAGCAGTACGTCTTCCCATACTAAACAGAGAATGTTTTTCCGATATGTATTTGAAAATGACATGATTTGTCTTGCTTCATTTTCGAGGTAGGAATTCTAACTTCTTCAATTTGTCGCTAGAGGCGTTGCAAACTTTCTCAATCGATAGTGTATAGTCCGTTTCCTATTATCAATTCTACTTTTACATCTCTAGAATACTTCGAAAGTTAATGGAATGCATAAGGGATGCATAGGGGATGCATGTGAGGTATGTGGAAACACCCCACATGCATCCCCACATGGGATGCATGTGAGAATCTTGTAGATTTTCATTGAGTCTTCTGATAGACTTGGCTATATTGAGTAATTTATCTTTCATTATCGACTCTATCCATGAACAGTAGTTCTAAAGAGTTGATATTAAATGTAAATTATGTTAACGAAATTCCCGGAGTTATGTTTAGAACTCATTTATGAATTCGGCATGAGATAATTTTGAAAAAACGCAGATATATATATATATATATATATATATATATATAAAAATAAGTATATCACGAACGGAACTCCTATTTAAATAAAGGAGAAAACAGAAACCTTACAGAGGATGTGGCGCATAGCAGCTCTGCATCCAGAGTGGAATACAAGGATATAAACAAGAAGAAAAAATAAGCGAGAACAGGAGTGACCATATGATTTGCATAGAATGGCTGGGGTGGATTGCGACACCCCTTTCCCGCTTAAAGCAGCTTTTACGACCCGGGCAACGCTCACGGCACCAATGTAACTCAATGGTCAATCTCCCACATGTGCAAAGACAGAAGCACCCGAACGGACAAAAGAGCAAAGATGGAACCAAGCATGGAAGAGATACACCTTACTATCCAGCATGAAAACACAACATTTTATAAGGGAAAGTCGCACATGCGCGAAAAGACTTCAAGATGATAGGATCGCAGATATGAAAATATATATGATTAAGAATTCTCATTTAGAATCAAACAATGTACAATTTCTTTCTTTGAAAAAGGAATAGTAATAATGTTGTAAAAAATATCTAGGGTAATTTCTTTTTAATGCATCATTTATTATTTTATTACATTCATGAATGCAGTCTTTTTTAAAAGTACTGTAGTTTCTGTTTCTTCTGAAGTACCCGATAATAATATTTCTGAATTTTTTTTTTTTTTTTTTTTTTTTTTTTTTTTTTTTTTTTTTCTCTTTTTTTGAATATATTTTTTTTTTTTTTTTTTTTTTAATTAATAATATTATTGATTGGAATTCAAACCTCACTAAAAATATATTCAGAAATATTATTATCGGGTACTTCAGAAGAAACAGAAACTACAGTACTTTTAAAAAAGACTGCATTCATGAATGTAATAAAATAATAAATGATGCATTAAAAAGAAATTACCCTAGATATTTTTTACAACATTATTACTATTCCTTTTTCAAAGAAAGAAATTGTACATTGTTTGATTCTAAATGAGAATTCTTAATCATATATATTTTCATATCTGCGATCCTATCATCTTGAAGTCTTTTCGCGCATGTGCGACTTTCCCTTATAAAATGTTGTGTTTTCATGCTGGATAGTAAGGTGTATCTCTTCCATGCTTGGTTCCATCTTTGCTCTTTTGTCCGTTCGGGTGCTTCTGTCTTTGCACATGTGGGAGATTGACCATTGAGTTACATTGGTGCCGTGAGCGTTGCCCGGGTCGTAAAAGCTGCTTTAAGCGGGAAAGGGGTGTCGCAATCCACCCCAGCCATTCTATGCAAATCATATGGTCACTCCTGTTCTCGCTTATTTTTTCTTCTTGTTTATATCCTTATATATATATATATATATATATATATATATATATATATAAGGCGACATGAAGATTTCGCAATTATTCGTTTAAATGTTTCATTTTACTCGGGTAATACTCCAACAATTTTAATTACACAGATGCAGAAACGATGCTTAAGCATGATGTAATCTATACAATGTTGAATAGTATAGAAAGTGATGTCTTAATGCATAATGTGCTGAAATAACATAGATCTCTTCAGATGGAATTTATAAATTGTATTAAGAACTAAGACGTAGTATTTAGTGACAATATAGGTCGTTCGGCAGAAGATAACAGTTGATTAAATTAGTTTGCGCACAGGGTTTCTAAGAAAGTCTTTAAGCACCATGACAACTTTGTAAAGAAAAGTTCATGTATGTACATAATAGGTTAATCTATAGCAAATTGAACATAAGTAAACGATTAAAATGGACTGTAGCGCTCCCAGTGGATATGTTAAAATGCCAAGTATAACGAAACCCAGGTGAATAGAAAAATCGAAAATTTAAAAAAAAATCGAGGAATGGTTAATGATACAAAGGGGTTTATCAAACAAATTACAACACTACCTTTCAAAAGTAATAAATGCACAATTTGACATAATTCCGTTGCCATCAATTAAATCACTAGAAAAAAAAGAAATAACTTTATTTAAATATAATGTAATATAAATTTTCTGACTGTTAAAATCGGTTTACAAAAATTTAATTTTGTTTTTGCGTGAAAATGATAATCAAGATATTCACAAACCATAAGTAATAATTGCATATATTTTTGCTGGCAATGAAAAATGAAGCAATTAAACCATTTTGTCGATAGGGTTAATAAGAGTCAATATATTTTACCACTTAACATGCTAGCAGAATTATAAAATGAGCGACATTTTTATGCTTAAGTCAGAAATGGTTTATTGACATCCAGAAAAGTTATCAAGAACTTTTCTTAAGGGCCTATGTGATAAACACTACCCACCAATAATCACTATACATTAATAATCACTATATTAATGGCTAATGATAATTATCACAGTATTAACAATCACTAACCATTTCAAATTCGAATTCGCTAAGTGTGGGTGAAATGGCTAGTTAATTAATTGATTCGGTAATGAAAAAAATTAGTTAGTTAGTGATATATATTTCTGTTGAATAAATCTCTTTGAAGTCAACACTGACGAATATTGCCCAAAAAAGCTTTTATTCACAACAAACATATCGATAGTTTCACAACAGTTGTTCCCTACATTTCGTAATTGAGCCTCTTTTTATGTCTCAAACAACATCTAGTTCGATTTCAATCAAGTCGTTTCGTAATTGCAATCATTATTTCACAAGAATATTTTTCTTCAAAATTTCTACTGTTTATTTATGACTTGGGAAACAGATTTCGTTAGTTTACCCGAGGCTGTTAAATGATTTTGTCACATATGCTTTTTATTTTCAGAAGGTCTTCGATTCATTAAATATGTCGCATGCCAATTAGTTTAAGGGTGACTAAATTAGATGTTATATGTCCAAAGTAAAATTGATATTTGCATTATTAAACAAAATTTATTGTTTATATAGTTAATGAATGCATGTTCATAATTATCACACATGTTTAAAAAATTAAATAGATTTATTTATTGAGTAATTCAATTATTAAGTTGTGAAGTAATTTAAAGAACAATAGATCCTAATAAGAATGTTTGTGATGGTCCTTGAAAATAATGTCTGGCACATCCGCCATAACCATGAAATTTATAACATAAACAATTATATATTATTATAGTCATTAAAGTAGACCGCATTAGACGGATTGGACATTTATTCAGATCCAAAGATTCTAATTCTGGAGAGGCCCTCCTCTCCAGGTGGCTTAGCAATGTGGAAAATGATCTCAAACGTTTGGGAATTTACAACTGAGGAAGTGTGGCGTTTGATAGATCCCAATGGTGGAAACTGATTGGGACGGTCAAGGCGTTCTCTAGGCTGTAGTGTCCAAGAAGAAGAAGAAGAAGAAGAAGAAAATATTGTAAGATGAAAAAGGAATATCTTTTATCAAGCTGAAACTTTTAAATGCCACTTTAAAGAGGAATTTTAAATATGAAGGAAAAAATACCATGTGATTATATAAATAGATAGTGTGAGTGTCTTTTCACCCGCCTAAAGTTCGGTGAATTTATTTAGCGCCGAAACAAGAATTCTTTGCGGTCGTCAACAAGCAATTTTCTATTACAGATTAGACGTAGTTGTCTGATAGTGGTTTGAATAACACCGGAATTAAAATCCCCCCAGAAAACGACGATTTATGACCACAGATTCAATTCATGGAATCTTCTAAAGAAGAAGCTGATATTATATGGGGAAAATAAACAATGCAAAGTTAAAAATACCTGATTCTGTTTATCATTTTCAAAGGTGTGTCCATAAGGTTTTTGACCTGGAACACTTAAATTTTTAATTCGGTATGACCCACGAAATGTCGTTGTTTTTAATACTTTTAAGTTACACACAAATAAAGATGTACTTTAACAAACTACTTCCAACGGCTGATGCAGTCAATTTCTTAAGGATTCAAAATCCATAATTCGTTTAAGGTTAGTAAGTTCTACATGTTTCAGAATTTTATAAATTTTAGTGGGCCTTTATACATTCTTCAGAATAATTTTATTTAGCTCTAATATCAACAGATCCATATCCCGAAAGATAAAACTTCCCAAATTTGTAATTTTAAGCTGAAAAGCAAATATATGATGAATGACGTTTATTATATTTCTTATTGTGAAGAGTAATGCAGTCAATTCCGTAAGTTGCCAAAATTCATGATGCTGATAGAATTTAGTAAGTTTAACATGTTTCGTTATTAACACTTTACAACAAAGTTGAAAATGTTTATGACGTTGTTCATTCTGTCTGTCTGTCTGTCTGTCTGCCGTTAGCACGATAACTGCCGTAAAAATAACTTAATCATAATAAAATTTTAGTATGTTGCTCAGACGGTCTGTGGGACCTATGGGAATATAAATGAATGATATCACCCAATTACTTTTGGACTGAACCCGAGTTGAATAAATGAAATGCATTGAACCCCATGGGACCTAATTTTCAAACATTTTTCAGTGGTTTTAAAATTCACAAATTGCTTTGAAAAATTTTGGGTAATATTAAAATTATCCCATAAAATAAATAAGGAAAATTTCAGCAAAATATATTCAACAGTTTTTTAAATAAAAATTAAAATAATAATTACACCTCTTATATGAAGCGATCACGTGACCATGATATGAAAAGATCACGTGACCAACTTCAAAATGAAATATGGCATCCGTCTTGTGTCAAAATCGTGATTTTTAAAGTTCTTCTTAATTCATATTGAGTGTTGTATCTGTCCTAAAACCACTTTAATTTTGCTAAAATACTGTGCATCTACATACTGAAACAACGCAATTACAATATATTTGAGTTTAAATGATCATCCAAATTTGATTATTTCTGCAGCGAAGCCTATTTTTCACTTATGGAAAATGTAAACAACACAGTATGTAGAAACGACACAGTATGTATGTTTTTTCGATGAAGTTTTAAGCATAGACTTTAAATACTTGTACTTCCATGGTCTTAAGTTTTTAAATAAAATAAATTATTATAGTATTGTAATGAATGGGAAAATGTTTATGAATAAAATGCTGCTTTTATAGAGAGAGCCAGGCGTTTCATATTTCGATGGCTTCATTTGAATAAATTTCAGTTGTTTTTTATTAAGTTTTCAAATATAATAAATTATTGTATTATTATGATGATATTAAAAACATTACCGAAGAGTCAGGAGATTTATATTTAATTGACGTCATTTGAACGAAGTTCATTTTTTTCGATGAACTTTTAAGTTTTCAAATATAATAAATTGATGTAATACTGTGATAATTTTTTAAATATTACCGAGGAATATATCGTATTTTAGAGATGTTTAAATGAAATTGCATTGAAGTTGGAAAGTGTTTCATAATCTATGCTTTATGCGTGATTGATCTTTCTTGTTTTAAAAATTCTACTGGGGCATTAAAAATTCTGTAAGGATATTTAATTTAACTCTATTAAAAATAAATTCTTCTCATGAAAGATGCAACTTCTCATATTTATAACTTTAAGCCGAACTACAATTAAATAATGAATGACTTTTCTTTTACACGTTTTATTTTTAAGGACTAGTCCAGTCAATTCCGTAAGTTATCAAAATTCATGAAGCCGATGAGAGATAATAAGTTCTACAAGTTTCGTAATTTTATAAATTTTACTGAGCTTCAAGATTGTTTAGGAATATTTATTTTAACTAACAAATTCCTGTCGTGAAAGATAAAACTTCTCAAATTTATAATTTTAAGCTGGACTGCAATTAAATGATAAATGAGTTCTTATTAAGATTTTTTTCTCTACTTTCTTGAAACGCAAAGTAAATGAATATTTACTGCGAAAAATTTTAATAATCTAAAAATTACTGAAGAAAACTTGTATGTACAGTAAACTTTCTGACATTTATCATCATTGTTTATGCGTTTACAAACTATTTTGCCAACCTAAAAAAAATCGTGCAATTATTGAAGCAGTATGAGCGAGTGAAACTTGAAAAGGATATGCCTGGGGAGAATTCATCGTAAATTTGATTTCGCACTCGCGCGGGTATTTGTCTTAAATAATTTATTTCGGGAGTAATTTAGTCACGTATGTTCGGGGTTTTTTGTGTTTCCTGATATAGACGAAGAGGATAATTTAGTACATATGTTATGACTAATATTTAAGTCTGTATTATTTAAGTCTATATGTTATGACTAATATTTAAGAGGAGGAAACTAACCTCATTAAAAGATAAATGCACTACATCAAACAAGAAAGATCATTCATGCATAAAGCATTGATTATGAAACACTTTCCAACTTCAATGCAATTTCATTCAGACATCTCTAAAATGCGATACATGTTTCGATATTATTTTAAAAATCATAATAATACTATATTAATTTATTATATTTGAAAGCTTAAAACGTCATTGAAAAAAAATGAACTTCATTCAAATGACGTCAATCAAATATAAATCGCCTGGACCCTCGGTAATGTTTTTAAAAGTATCATAACACTACAATAATTTATTATATTTGAAAACTTCATCGAAAACAACTGAAATTTATTCAAATGACGCCATCCAAATATAACACGCCTGGCTCTCGCTATAAAAGCAGCATTTCATTCATAACCATTTTCCCATTCATTACAATACTATAATAATTTATTTTATTTAAAAACTTAAGACCATGGAAGTACAAGTATTTAAAGTCTATGCTTAAAACTTCATCGAAAAAAACACACATACTGTGTCGTTTCTACATAAGTGAAAAATAGGCTTCGTTGTAGAAATAATCAAATTTGGATGATCATTTAAACTCAAATGTATTGTAATTGCGTTGGTTCAGTATGTAGATGCACAGAATTTAAGCAAACATAAAGCAGTTTTAGGACGGATACATCACTAAATAAGAATTAAAAAGAACTTTAAAAATCACGATTTTGACACAGGACGGATGGCATATTTTATTTTGAAGTGGGCCACGTAATCTCTTCGTATGATGGTCACGTGATCGCTTCATATAAGAGGTGTAAATATTTTTTTTATTTTTATTTAAAGCGCTACTGATTATATTTTGCTGAAATTATTTTTATATATTTTATGAAATAATTTGAATATTTTCTAAAATTTTCGAAGCAATTTGTGAATTTTAAATTTGCTTAAAAAATATTTGCAAAATTAGGTCCAACAAGGTTTAATGTATGCCATTTTTTCAACCCGGGTTCAACACAAATCTAATTGGGTGATATTATTCATTTATATTCCCATAGGTCCCACAGACCGTCTGAACAACATACTGAAATTTCATTTTGGTTAAGTCATTTTTACGGCAGTTATCGTGCTAACGGACAGACAGACAGACACACAGAATGAACAAAGTCATAAGCACTTTTCAACTTTGTTGTAAAGTGTTCAAAATGTAGCAAGTAAACTCAGTTACTTATTATGATTTGACCGACAGATTTCAGAAAGATATGGAAATACTTTTTCAAAATAGCTCCATTTTCTAAACACCCCAGGGGACAATATGAAAAATTTGGGTCAGTAATGATCTTACTCGCATTCGAGAGTGCTAACATTCAGCCTTCTGTTTCACAGTGGGTGCATATGGAGGGTTTGGAAACACGTTTGAATCCCTCTCCCTAATTTTTACGGTCCA
This sequence comes from Amaurobius ferox, assembly GCA_951213105.1. Classification (NCBI taxonomy): domain Eukaryota; kingdom Metazoa; phylum Arthropoda; class Arachnida; order Araneae; family Amaurobiidae; genus Amaurobius; species Amaurobius ferox. The sequence continues at coordinate 64,439,279 of OX578135.1, read as the reverse complement.
TGAGAAAAAAATAAAATTCCGGCCTTGTTAGGTTTTTTGAGTATTCGATGCCATAAATTTGAAAATTTTCAGACTTCTAAGTATCAAAGAAACTTTTGTTAAGCAAGGACTCATAAAAAAATCTCATGAAAAATTCCTCTTTACCACCAAACGTCACCTCATTATATCTCCGATACTGTGAGAGTAACCACATGAGAAGCAAACAGGAAAAATTAAATGCCAAGAAAACCGCTAATAAATTCATCTTTGGTAGATAAACAGCAACTTTTGCGTTTTGGCATATATCTCCGATTCTTTATTTTCTCGTCTGTCCGGTGTAAAATTGGCTTCAAACTTAATATGTTTAGGCATTTTCGATTTATAATATTCCTAACTTTGAGACACATTTTAAATTATAAAAAATATTGGCAATATACATCGTATGGGCAGCTCAAGTACCTCTGTAGAAAAGATTGCTCGCTGCCTTACGCTTTAATTTTCTGCTATAGATGACATACACACAGACCGACAGACATAAGATCTTCATTTTTATGTAATTAGAAAGAATGCTGCAACCAATCAAAAACTTTTTAATCTTCATATACTATTTATATGTATAAAGGGCAAAATGCCACGTAGTATTTCCAACCGTTGTTGAATATATTTTAATTTAATTAGAAACCGTGTTTATATTTGTATACACTAATTAAAGATGCTTTTCTTTATGACTTTTGGAGAGATGTTTATTTCAATTTATATAGGTTCATTAGCGCAATACATTTTGATACTTCCATTGCATTTCTAAAAGTTTATCGTAAGAGCAGATTAAATTATATGAATTTAAGGAGAAATAGTTAAAATTCTTAAATGATGCTAGGATTTAAGATAACGTGATATGCATGTTTGGGAAATTTCTTTGGAAATTTAGCTTTATGTGAGGATTTAATGAAGCTTATTTATATTTAAAATATTATAACCAAGCATAATATGTGCATGCATATTATGCCGCGTTAGGAACAAATTATATTATAGAATTATTTGATAAACATTCTTTGCCATTTGTTTGGAAATATACTTATTGAAAAAGTTAAAAATAGTAAATTTATATTTATTAGATGCTTGTTTCCATTATTTTATATCGAAGCGTTAGTTAGTACATTTTGCTAACAGATTATATATCCATAACAATTCAAATAATATACTTTTTTAATGAAGAAATACACTGTAAAAAATTTTCTTTATTATTTTGACAGAATATAAATGTAAACAAAAATTTTGACACCTGCTTTGTCGAAGTGGTAAAAGTTGCTGCTTAGTACCAGAGGTTTTCGATGAAAGTGGATGATAATATTTTTTTAAATATAAAGCAGAAAATTATTTTTTTATTTTCCATTCTATATACTTGAATAAAGTAATGAAATAATAAGCTATTTAGGAAGATAATTCACAAAAATCAGGGAGTTACAAGTGCTTTTGGGATGATTAAGTCATTCTGCAGGCCTGGATCCAATGCATGCGGATCCCCTGAATCAAAATTTCCAAAATGTCAGTAATACCAACAAAATTATGTCTTATATGTAAATACGAAGTCGAGATTTTACATGTATTTTAGTGCCACGTATTTGCATTAACTTTTTAATAAAAAAAAATATGTTGCGGGCAGCACATGACTTTTCATATAGACAAAAATTCATTGTTTTTTCATTAATAACTCATTAAAATACATCTAATCGCACAAAATAACACAAATTATTTGAAAATACACAGAATTTGCAATTTTAATTCATTTTTCGTTTTCATTTGGCTACTGGACGTATTTTTAAAGTCGTCGCAGCAAAAATGGGGAAAAACTAATGGTTAGTCCTAGAAGTATGGGATTGATCTTATTCTTTTTATTGGCAAAAATTACGATTAAACAAGAACTTAATTGATACATTTGGGTATATGTAGATTTCAACGATTTTTGCGGGCCATTTTAAAGAAAAAAGCAAGTTTTTTCGAATTTGACCAAATTCGAATTTGCACCAGCGTTACCCCGATTAACTAATCTGCCAAATTTGGCCAACTAGTTTTCAGCTAGATTGGATACATACATTGTCAGACACATATACGTCACGCTGAAAATATACCTTACGGCTTCTGGAGTGCTCGAAACATGTGCTCGAAACATGTACTCGAAACACCTATCGAAAACTCGTGTTTCGATTTTCGTGACAATTCCAATATTTTCCTTACACATTACCATGTATTGGAGGCAAGTAAAATTTGAACATAAATTACAAATCTGGCACCAAGTCAAGTTTCGTTCTAAATTTAGTTTTTACAAGTACATTATTGAAGAAAATCCTTCTTCACATAAGTATATTGTACAAAATGGTATTAAAATGTAATTTCTCTTTCTGAAAATATTTTAATGTCTTTCTTTCATTTAATGAATTTGACTAAAATGCTGTTTCGAAAATCTTCCCTAAAAGATTTTCTGTGACATGAAATATTATTGTTTGCAGGTAACAATGGAAGGGGACGGACACAGATATACGTTTCTCCACTTCATCTTAATTACTCTGAGTTAATGCAACCGCGAATGCTAACATTGAAAATCAATATTATTTAAAAATAACAGTTTCTGGATGATAAAATTTTGCACATAATATTGTGCAAATTATCCACGCACAATTAGGAATTTTTTCGCTCAACAACGGTGTTACGCGTTCCACTGGTTGAGACCCGCTGTTGTAAGCCATTATCTGCTATTGAGTACGATCAGAAGAGAAAATATCTTTGAATAGGATGAAAAGATACCCAAAGTTGCTATAGTGGATAGTTTGATATGAGGAGCACTTGGATTTTCTTACAGACTCTTGTTTATTTTATTTCATAATTTTCCGAATGCATTTATATGATATTTATCACGCGAAATAACATACAAGATTCCAAACATAGGGATTAAATCAAGTGTTTAGAACACTGTTCATTTCGCGAAAACAGACTCATTTTTAATAGTGAATAGCTTGCTTTATGACGAAAAATTATTTCTGAACATTCAAAATGTATCTTCATGAAAAGTGATCTAATTGTTGCTCAATTACTTCACCGCTCAAAAAATTATGGTCAGTTGTATATTCTATAGAGTATTTACTAGTATTTTACTTGTTTTTACTCTCCCTGGTATATCTGGTAATGCATAGTGAAAGTATTGGAATCGTTTCGAAAATCACAACTCAAGTTTTCGACGGATCTACACGTTTTGGGACTTTTAGAACACGAAAATACTATTTTAGCACGGCCATCTTCGTGCTCTTCGGCATGTGTTGGGATCTAATGTTTATCCCCTTTACCCGAAGTGCAATGTGGCTGAGGCCTCGACATGCCTTGACATGTATTGGATGCCAGAGGAGTCAGCTGTACTGCAGTCCTGGAGTAGTTCGTCATCTTTTGAAGACTCACGGATTCATGGACTTGATCTGATGTTGCTGTCGGTCAAGTGAGATAAGAAACAACAACACTATTTTAGCGTGACATTTATGTGTGTGTCTATGCGTGTGTCTATGTGTGTGTGTCTGTCTGTCTGTCTGTGCAATGTAAGATGTAAGTGTGTCTGTCCACTCTAACTCATAAACTAATGGACAGAATTTCATAAAATTTTATGTTTTCATTTGCTTTTGACCCTGCTGCTAATTAGATATGGGTGTCAAATACGATTAGATAACGAAACCTTTAGCGAAATGCCCTGTAAAAATCTTATGTATCGACTTTAGATAAAAAATATTTGACTAAATTTTACAAAATTTGATAAATACGTCACTTGGAAAATACTCTGGTGCTGATTAGATTTTGTTAATATTTGGAAAAGAACCTGCTTTTTTTTTACGAATTGGCACGCAATAATCGCCAAAATCTAAAATAAATGACTACGTGTACTCAAATGCATCAATTATATGTTTGTTTCATACTCAATTTTCGACGAGGGAAAGAATAAGACCAACCCCATTACAATAGGGCTTACGGTTCTCGATATATTTTAGTTTATTCGCATTTTTGTTACTTCGCCTTTGCAAAAATGTCTAGTAAACAAATAGACATAAAAATTGAATTAAAATTGCAGATTCGGTATTATTTTGTGCGATTAAACTGACGTTAATGAATTATTAAAGAAATGAAAAGAAAATGAATTTAAGTCTTCGGAGAATGTCATGTGCTGCTCACATCAGATTTTGACATACAATATAAAATATTAATAAAATTTTACAGTAAAATTTATATCGATTTATTTATGACTAAAATAAATACCAATTTTAATATATGATATGTAGAAAGATATTGTATTTAAAGAAACGAATTATTTTCGCAAATTCGATATAATTCAAATTTAAAATAATATGTATTCAAAATATTTCTTTAATAACAGCATGAAAAATTGATTAAATCCATGAATTGTTTTCGAAATTATAAAAGAGCCTCCTTTGTCAAAATAGATATTTATATAATTGTGTATAATGATATTAATTGTACGCACATAATTATATAAATAATGTAAGAATTATAAATAACATCATTCATATAAATAAAGTATAATTTCTATATATAAGATAATGTGAGACCAGAAATAGATCTCATACTTTGGTGAGACAGTTTTAAGTACAATATTTATTGTGTCTGAAACGGTAAACAATACTTCCAGTCTGAATGACGCCAGGTTTTACAGCATGTGAACCCAGAGGTCAGATAAAACTATAAACCAGGAGTGTCAAGACAGAGGGGGGGGGGGGGGGGGAGCGGGCCCTTACGAAAATGGAAATAACGAATTTGGATAAAAGGTTAACCAATGGTGAAGGTGCTTGTTGTGTCAGCTGAATGCTGCAAATCAGAGAAAAAAGGGAGTAACATCCAAGAGGAAAAAAAGCATAACGTGTGACTGAAGAACGACACTTGTTCTTAGATATAGATACTGGTGCGACATTATGACAGAATGACGATACTAAAGAATACGAGTTCGACATTATGACTAGAACAATATGACTAGCTGAATAGAGAGAATGATATAAGTAGCGTGTTTGAGTCAGCAATACAATATGATCGACGACGTTACGGGACGGTGCATTACACTACGAGTTAATGCGAGTAATAAGGACAACATCAAGTACGTGCTGCTAACAAAGTCCAAGACAGACTTGAAGGTATGTGTTCCTCAAAAAGATATCTAGGTCTTAACATAGTTTAGGCAATTTAAGTGGTCTCACATATTCCCGCCGCCGAAATTATATAATTAATTGCGTAATGAATTTAATAAGTATTTTATGTTGTTAATAAATGTTTCATTATTAAAGTTAAAGTGGTGTAATCCATTTAGTACTATATTAATTAATAATTCTTTTACAGAACTCGCGCAAAAGTTAAATAATTGGAGGGTTAATAGCGGCACAGCAAAGCAATGTACAATAATAATGAGTGCACGAATACGAGCAATTTACGACCAAGCCCATTTAGCAGTAATATATAAAATAAATAGATATTTTACTAATTTCGTTTCCCACAGATAATATGTTCTATCTGCTATTGATATTAAAAAAATATTTTCTCTAACAATAACATAAAAATTAATTCAATTTAATGCATAATGAAATAAAAAATGATAAAATGAATTTGAACGTACAGAGAAAGTTATGTGCTGCCCACAACAGATTTAATATTTTGGTTTACTCTATAGAGTTATTAATATATAGATTTAAATTTTGCAAATATTGAGTTTTAAGTACCGTACTTGAAACTCAATATTTCAAAATTTTTAATCCATACATTAATAACTCTAAGGAGGTAACCAAAGTCATAAATCTGTCCAAAATAATAAATCCAAAATAATATCGCATGACTTTCTCTGTAGATTCAAATTCATTTTATCATTTTTTATTTCATTATACATTAAATTGAGTTTAATTGCAGAAAATAACATGGAGACTTTGCTGGTATTATATGCAATTTGCCATTTTATTGCACCTTCGTTTCAATTGGCAATTTAATTCACTTTAAATTCTACCGGTCCTCAAAATTCCAAAAAACTGAAATATTTCGAGAACGGTTCATCATACAGTTATGGGGCGAGATTTATTCGCTTAGTTGGACCATTTCGTAGGAAAAGACAGATTATTTTTTCCGGACTGTACTAAAATCCAACCAGCACCAAAGTATCGCACAAGCGACTTATCTACCAAATTTTGTGTAATTTGAACAATTAAATTGTAAACTAAAGCGGATGCATACAAATTTTGCGGGCTATGTCGCAGAAAAGGCGGATTTCTTTCTCCCAAATCGTACCAAAATCGAATCAGCATCAGGTTGACTCACAAGTGACTTATCAAACAAATTTTGGGGAAGTTGGTCGATAAGTTTCTGAGTTAGAGTGGATACATACATTGCACATATACACACCGGCCGCCGGTCGTCCAATTTGATGCTCTAAGTCCTCTGGACGAGCCGGACGGCCTGGGGCTTTCACACACACCGGCCGTCTAAATTGTTGCTCAAGTCTTCGTATGAGTCGGACGGTCTGGGTCTTCAACACACACACACACACACACACACACACACGCGCGCACACACACACGCACACACACACACACACACACACACACACACACACACACACACACACACACACACACACATACAGATACCTCAAGCTAAAAATAGATTTTTCGTGTTCTGGAAATTTCAAAACCTGTATATCTGTCGAAAACTTGTGCTGCGATTTTCGACACTATTCCAATACTTTCCCTATACATTACCATGTATTACAGGGAAACTAAAAACAATAGTTTAAACCAAATGATTTAAATTATGTATTAGGGCGATAAATTATTGACTGGTTCTTGAGAAGGGTATATTGAGTCAAATCAGAAGTTCTGATATATCAAAAACTGATCATACTTGCTTTAAGAAACGATTTTGTGCAACTAACCAGTGAAAAACTACCTAAAGACATACGTACTTCCATTGAAATGCATTTTATTTATTTATTTATTCATGAACCCAATCTCGAATTTTGAGAGCAGTTCATCTTAATATTCCTTATACATTTCTATAAGTCATTCTTTAAACATATATTTCCAAATATGAGCATTTTAAAAAGAATTATCCGCTTAAAATATTTTGCAGTGTTACATTTTTGAGATTTTATTGGGCTGTTTTTAATATTATCCACAATCTTCTATTAGAATATAAATCAACCATGGTTTGAATTTATCCATTATAATAATAAAATTAAATTTCATATAAATTACTCCAATACTTTCGAAAATTTTTATCAACCGACTAATACAAATGTAAGCACACGTTCTAAGTTTATTCCAAGTTTATTTGTGATTCATTATGTCTACAATATTAAAATCATTTTTATTATAATAGCATAAAATTGTTACGGCATTCAAAGCATTTTATGATACTTTCAGATATGTAGATGGCAGCATAAATGGGCGTAAATCATACTATATTTTAGACGAAAATTAATCAAATGCTCCATAAATTATTTGCTTAAATAGTTTGAGGTATGTGGTAACAATTTGCTTTTTCTGCGATGCATGGTAATGTACAGGGAAAGTATTGGAATCATATAAAAAATCGCAACCCGAGTTTTCGACGGATGTATACGTTTTGGGACCTCCAGAATACGAAAAAACTATATTTAGCGTGACGTCGGTGTGTCTGTCTGCTTCTGCCTGTGCAATGTATGTATCCAATCAAACTAAAAAACTAATGGACTGAATTTCATAAAATTTAGTAGATAAGTCCCTTTTGGGTGACCCTGGTGCTGATTAGATTTTGGTAGGATCCAAAAAAAATAATTTACTTTTCTTTACAAATGGTCCGAAAATATCTTCAAAATTGAAAATAAAAACTATGTATTCACAAATGCATTAACTGAATGCTATTTAAGGAATTATTAATGAATGCAATTTAATGAATTATTAAGGAATGCTATTTAAGGAATTATTAATGAAATAGGGACAAAACGAATTTGAGTTCGCAGGAAAAGTCATATGTTGCTCACATCAGATTTTTTTTATCTGTTAATATTTCGAAGTAGAGTAATTCAAAGGATTTCTAACATAGTCCGAGTGGTGAAGCTGGTAGTGTAACTGGACTCAATCCAGGTAGGTGACCGATTTCGAGTCTCGATTCCATCCAATTGAGTTTTGAAGACAGAATTCAGTCAACATCTACACCAAAAATTCTTCTTTTTTATCCAATAAGTGAAAATGTTTGAAAATCATGGATACGATAGCATATTTAAGAAAATATTAATTAAACAAGAAATATCAATCACGAATAAAACATTGATTATGAAACACATTCAAACTGAAATGAAATATTATTTAAACATCTCTAAAATGCGATACATTCGGCTCTCATTATATTTTTTAAAGTATCACAGTATTACAGTAATTTATTATACTTGGAAACTTAAACCTTCATAAAAAAATCAACATTATAAACCGGTCGGTTTCGCTATGTAAAATCAATGAATATTTCATTCATATCATTTATCTTCCAAACTCCAAAGCGAAGTAATTTTGTGTGAAAAAGATTCAGAAATTCTTATACAACTGATCTTACAATGATTGTTTACATTCTGCATGCTGTAAAAATTAGGCTTCTATGTAGGAATAATCAAGTTTAGAGATAATTTAAAATAAAAAATAATGTAATTGAGATTGCCACAGAATTTATATACACACATAATATGTAAAAACAAAGCGGTTTTAGAACGGATGCAACACAAAATATAAATTTAAACGACCCTTAAAATCACGATTTTAACACAGACGAAAAAAATGGATGCCATACATTACTTTGGAATGAGTCTCTTCATATAATATAGGTATAATTATTATTTCAATTTTTATTTAAAAAACTACCTAGCATAGTTTGCTGAATTTTTTTACACATTGCGTGTGATAAAAGTATTTCCTAAAATTTTCGAAGCAATATGCGAATTTTAACTCCGCTTAAAAATGCTTGAAAAATTATGCCCTGTGGAGATCAATGTATTTCATACATTCAACCCGTATTAAATCCCAAACTAATTGAATTATGTTATTCACTCTCATTCCCATATGTTTCACAGACCGTCTCAACAACATACAAAAATTTCATTTTGATCAAGTCATTTTTACGGAAGACAGACAGACGGAATGACCAGAGCCCAAAACAATTTACAACTATGTTGGAAAGTGTTAAATATGAAGTACTTCTATGATTGTCACAAACATTTGATTTGCAATAAAACGCCATTAAACGAGATTTAATACATTCAGTGTACCTATATTTGCAAACCTACTAAATAAGCTAGTTCGAACGCATTTAACTAATTACGTTGTTAAACAAGATTGGACAAGTTCTTGAACATTATTAAATGCTAATTAGATTGTGTCTAATGTATTGCATTAATTGAGGATTTGTTTAGTTGACTTTGAATAGAGTACCATTGAGGAGTGAAGTGACATCAATGTCTACATATCTAATTCTTTAAGTGGCTGATTAACGAATAATTGCTTATTCTTCCATTAAAATCTAATTACGTGAGATTTTAAGAGACATTCTAGAGCCTTAATGGTCTGAAATGAATTAGATGGATGTTCAATTTGCTCCAAATACAGTTTTAAGAAATCGGTGTTATAATATAAAGTATAAAGCATTGCACTATTTTATGAATAATGCTTTATAAAATATGGTCTTCAATTTTAAAAATATTGCATAGTGTACTCATATGAAGGAAATGGGTATGCACGTTTTGAAAATTTAAACTTATAGGTGATTTTTCACGAATTATATGAAAATTACGTGCATATTTAATACGTAGATACTAAAGCTGTCGTATAATGGTGTGCATAATGTTACGTAAAATTATTCCTCTCATTCGCATGTCTGCAGAGCTTGGACTTCTAAAATCTCCGGATACCCCACGGACTACGAATCACTCCACATTAATATTATTAATAACTATATGATCTTAAATTATAATTACAGTACGATCCTAAAATGCAATTACTATATGACACCATAATAAAAAGCAATAATTTTGCAAACACATAGATTGCATAAAAAAACTCAATAATTTTTCAACCACTTAAATCCCTCCTCAAAGCGCAGATTATACATTCCCCAAACAGGTTACAGATTCCCCATATAGGTGCATGTAATAGTGTTATCAATGTCGGCTATCACGTTGCTAAATTTAACATATAAAATACATATATTGAATTTTCTTACGTATATATAAAATAGTCGAATACCCGTTAATAAAATCAATAAATTGTTTGCAATATTAAAAAACAGATGTGAGCAGCACATGACTTTCCCTGCAGACACAAATTCGTTTTTTCTTTATTTCATTAATAATACATTAAATCGAGTTTAATTGCACTAAATATCAGGCATAATTAATTGAAATGACATCAAATTTACACTTTTAATTCAGCTTTTGTTTTCATTTGGTAACTGGACTCTCCGACTCGTTATTGCAAAAATGGGAAAAAAAAACTAAAATATCTTGAGAACGGCTAGTTCTGGAGTAATGGTGTTCTTTTTTATTTATTTCATCGTCAAAATTTACATGTAAAACAATCATTTAATTGTTATATTTGAGCATGCGTAGTCTTTTATTTCAGATTTTGACGGTTTTTGCGGCCATTTCGCAAAAAAAACGGCTAGTTCTTTCTCTCTGAATCGTACCAAAGTCTAATCAGCACGAGCATAATCTAGAAGTAATTTATCTACCAAATTTTGTGAAATTTGATATATTGGCTTTTCAGCCAGAGTGGATGCTAGAGTTTACGGTCCACTTCACAAAAAAGGCAGGTTCTTTTATTCCGAATCGTAATAAAATTTACTCTGCTCCAGGGTTATACATAAGTGACTTACTTACCTACCAAATTTTATCAAATTCGGTCCATTAGTTTTTGAGTTAGAGTGGTTACATACATTGCACAGATAGACAGACACACATACAGGACGCTAAAAATAATTTTTTCGTGTTCTAGAGGTCCCAAAACGTGTAGATCCCCCGAAAACTAACTCCAGTTGAGATTTTCGGCATGATTCCGGTGCTTTCCCGATGCATCACCCCGTATTGCAGGGAAAGTACAAAAACTCTGATGTGGGCAGCGCATGACTTTCCCTGCAGACTCAAATTCATTTGTTCTTTATTTATTTAATAATTCAGTAAATTGAGTTTAATTGCACAAAATAACACTAAATTGTCGCTTTTAATTCACTTTTACTTTTTATTTGGTAATCGGCCATTTTTCCAAACGCAGCGTAACAAAAATGCGAAAAAACTCAAATATTTCGAAAACGATTAGTCCTAGAGTAATGGAGTTTGCCTTATTCTTTTCCTCGTCAAAAATTATGTATAAAACTGGCGATTTTTGTTTGTGACTTGTGATTTAGGCGATTTTTTTTGTCCCTTTCGCAAAAAAAGGCAGGTTGTTTTTTATATGACTCATACCAAAATCTAATCAGCACCAGAGTGTCCCACAAGTGACTGATCTACCAAATTTTGTGAAATTTGGTTTATTCGTATTTCAGCTAGAGGGAACACATGATATTTTTTCGGGTCATTTCGCCAAAAAAGGCTGGTTCTTTTTACCAAATTGTTCCAAAAACTAATCAGCACCAGGGTCACACCCAAGAGTCTTACCTACAAAATTTTATGAAATTCGCTCCATTAATTTTTGAGTTAGAGTGGATACATACATTGCACAGAAACACAGACACACAAACAGACAGACTCACACAGACGCTGGATGCATGCGAATTTTGGGACCCATTTAGTAAAAAAGGTGGGTTATTTTTTCCTGCATCGTGCCAAAATCTAATTAGCATCAGGATAATACATAAGTAACTTACCAATTTTTATGAAATGTGATCCATTAGTTTTTGAGTTAGAGTGGATACACACATTGCACAGATACACAGACAGGCAGGCACACCGACACACAGACACACAGACAGACAGACAGACACACCGACACACACACAGACCCACATACAGAAGTCACGCTAAAAATAGGCCGTTTTTTTTTATTCTAGAGGTCCCAAAACGTGTGGATCCGTCGAAAACAGGATTTGCTATTTTTGGTATGATCCCCATTACTTTCCCTATACATTAACACGTATTGCATTATTACTTTCAGTTACCAAATGAAGATTATTACTTTCCCTGCAATACATTAACATGTATTGCAGGGAAAGTAATAATCTTCGTTTGGTAACTGAAGCTTCTTTAAATGCAAGCATAAATCTAAATTAATGAAAATATTTTTGAAAGCGTTTTCCGTACGCTAAATATTTATGGAAATATCCAAGGAACTGCCTTTATTTAATCATTTTACTCCTAGATTATTGCTCCTCTCAAGAGTGGATACTACTTTTACAAATGCTGTGGTAATTTTCTTGATTGGCATTATGTTGTTACAGAAATGTGATTTTATTACCTTCCTCATATATTTATATATTCTGATATAGAAATTATCTTTAACTGTACTTCTGCTTTGTACAGTTGATTTAATCTATCTTTTAGAATATTATTTGGCACTCAGAATATATTTCTTGAGTAAGTTATTTCGACGTTTTTCACAAACTATGAGAAAAGACTCAATTTTGATGTAAAATTAATGATTCTTCGAAATTTCAGTGTTTCACAAAATGATTCTATTGCAAACATACTTTGCACGTATTTCTTTATAAAGCATTATAGGTTCGCTCTCAACAGAAAATATTTCTCGTTTGTTGAAAATGTTTTCTTCAATCTAATGCAATTCTTTATACTAAGATATTTAGAGTGTTTCTAAATACGTGGAAATTCGTTAGAAGACATTCATTGTTAGAGAAACATTACTATTTATGACAGAAATATTCTGCATTATTTTTTAAAACGAAATCTTTCCTTTGTGTTGAGAAAATGTTTAGGAAATTTTTACATTGTACTTTTTAGTATTCCGCAATAACACAGGAACCGTAGTAACGAACTAATTTTCCCAGTCTAGATCTATGTTTTAAATCTGTGCCATTCATCTAGTGTACGTTTCAATAATATCAATTTCATGAATCTTTTGCTTGCTTTATAAACAGCTGTAGTTTACTTCTCAAAATTGTAAATAAATGTTTGTTTATTTTTCATAATTAAATATTTTATATATGTTTTGAGTTTTGATTATGTTATGTGTATAAATCATGTGGCAGTTTGCAACTTTGATGATGTGTATGATAGTTATGTCAAAAACCCGATCGATCTTCGAGGTTCTCTTGGACTTGAATAAAAATATGTTTTATAAATCAGAAAATCTGAGTTATAAATATCAAAATATGTTTTATTATAAAAATGTTTAAGAACTAACAAATAATCAAGATTTTAAAGTGCATAAAATAAGTAAAAAAACATATGTAAAACAAATTAGGTGATACATAGCATCCTCGATTGTTGATTTCTCAGTAATTGGACTCTGCATTGCTAGAATTCAAAAGAAGATGCGTTTCCATGTTATGACACTTGTCATAACAGTGCTAAGAATGTGATAAAATCCAATAAGTAACCCAAAATTACAGATATCAGAGTTATAATATAAATTTCAATTTTGTGATTGTTGCACGTTCAAGTAAATAAATTCGTGCACTCGCAGAAAACACCTTGGCAAGTGGCTTTGTTAGAACCCCATAGGGCCCATAAACAACTGTTCAACAAAGGAAACACATTAAGCTTTCTGCAGAGATCACAAATTTGGGGCACACCTTTTCTCCATCAGACAACACAAAGCCAACGAATAGAGAAATCACTTTAAATGAAATTCCTCTATTCATTTGCCATTTGAGGAGATTAATTTTTCCCATTTTATTCCATTTTAGCCTAAATTTCAATTTCTGTAACAAATACTCATTCCTTTAATTTTTCTATAGAGTAACATCTGATGTAACTGGCCGAGAACTGTAATTTTTTCCATAAGTTGTAGGGTTCTAGGTGAATTTCATTTCATTTCTATAACGATATCAGCAGTTATACAGTAATACTAGCATTAGATACTTACCGACGGGAGCAAGAATGAATAAGAAAACACAGGCAGTGGTACCTTAATTAAATCAGTTTTCTCCGTGTTTCAGTCTGAAATCCTAGTTATTAATGAAGCGCTGAAGTAAGCGTTAATCAAATATAAATAATAACATTTGTACCTTAACTGACAGCAGAAACTCAATTCAGCATCTGAGCCACTGGTGGAGTGTTATCGATAAAATCAGTGTAACTATCATTAAAACACTGAAACAAACGCCGTCTTAAAATCGTTAAATACCTATTTAGTGGATCTCTTCCATCACTGATCTCAAAGAAAATGAAATTGCCCACAGATTGGTAAAAGAGGTGCCTAAAGCTATTAAAATTGACTTGTAAGTTAACTTTAAAAATATATTTGTAAAAGCAAGGGTTTTGGGCAACACCGTTTGGTGCAAGCATCATCCATACGACTGTTTCCTTGGACCTGGATCTATGAAGTTCATATGGGTAGAAAATATATTCCCACTTTGGATGAGTGCCCTCTTACCCCGGCCTGTCCTGAGCATCCTATCTCCTGTACTATCATGAAGGCAAAAAATCTAATGCTAGTTCTAAAAATATTCAAGGATAATGGTCTTTTGGACTTGGTCTAGCTCAAACTAGGCCGAGTGGGATAATTAAGGAGGAGAAGAAGATATCAGTAATTCGCTGAATCTAACTTGCAGGATAAAGTTTTCCTGCTGAGGTCTCAATTTCTTGTTTCAACAGGGAATCGAACAACTTATTTACGTTTGTCAGGATTACCGTCTATCATTGAGCTACTTTAACAGGAGTACTTTACTAAGGAGTACTTTAACATTGATATCTGATGTTAAGGTACTCTTCAGAAGGTAATCTTGCTGATAAACATCTGATGTTAAGGTACCCTTCAGAAGGTACTCTTACTGATAAACAACTAATGTTAAGGAACTCTTCAGAATGTACTCTTGCTGATAAACATCTGATGTTAAGGTACTCTTCAGAAGGTACTCTTGCTGATAAACATCTGATGTTAAGCAACTTCCAAAATTTAGGAATTATTTAAATTATCCAATAACATATATAAAAAATTTCAGCAAAATATCTTTGGTAGTTTTTAAAACAAAAATGAAAATAATAATTCCACCAATATTATATGAAGTGATCACGTGACCCACTTTAAAATAAAATGTGGCATCCACATTTTTCCAAATATTAAAATCATGATTTTTAAAGTTCTTTTACATGTATATTTAGTGTTGCATCCGTCTTAAAATGTAAAACAATTTAGCTCTGGAGTCTGGAGTAAAAGTGATATGAATTAAATATTCATTACTTTTATATAGAGTAGACCAAACGATTAGTCGTCTGGTAGTTATAACCAGACGATTTATGTTTCGGTGAAGTCAATTTAATAACTTTTGTTTTTTTCGATGAAGTCATAAGTTTTCAAATATAATAAATTATTGTAGAACTGTGATAATTGAAAATATATCAGAGCTGAATATATTGCGTTTAGAGATGTTTAAATAAAATTGTATTTCAGTTATAAATTGTTGCATAATCAATGCTTTATGCATGATTGATCCTTATTGTTTTGTTTATTAATCGATACCTCTTATTGCTTATTGAAACTCATCTATAATTCTTGTAATATAAATGTTATCTTAATAACAAGAACAATGCATGCGACGTTGCCCGGATTCTAAATAAGCGAAAACCACTTTTGAGTAACATAAATGCATAATACCTCTCAATTTCAATATAGCCCAATTAAGCGCCAGCCATTTAAAACAAGTAACAAACGCAATTTAAAATGTGTATCAGTCCAGAAATTGCACGTTTTTCTCAAAAATAAAAAAAAGAAAGAATTAAATGAGAAAAGAAGGCTTTAACTCCTAGGACATATTCATTAAAATCGACTAGTGGAATGGCCAGTCCGTCAAACGTGCCATTGCAAATTGAAAATGCATTGCAATGAATGAATGCTGTGATTAAAAAAATTATAAAATTAAAATTACAAATGAAATTGAAAAACAAAGCTTTGTTAATATAGTAAAATGTATGAGGCACTTTTTTCCTAATTATAGAATTGTTTTAAATTTGTTTTCAGATGCGATGATATAGAGCCTCTAAATTACGATGTTTTCTTTCTAATAAATATACAGGGTGAGTCAGAACTCTTGGGCCAAACTTTAAAAGATGATAAATCACATCTAAACAAGTAATTTTTGTCATACAAAGCAGGGTCGTAACGGAAGAGGTGAACCGCTAGATGTCGCTAATATTGAACGCAGTGACGACTGCGTCAGAACTAACCAGGGTGTAAGCTGCGTTTAAAATTTCTTTAGAAAAAAAGCTAAAACCTCTTGTTTCACTTTCGTATTTTGGTTAGTCTATTAGCATTTTTCGAAAAATGCGATCGTAGCGGAAACATTGGAACTAGCGAACGAACCTCAACTTGCAGTGCCACTGTTATTCTCTTGTAAAATAATCGGCACGATGGCCTGATCTCTCCTGTCTCGACTTTTTCTTATGGGGTCATATAAAAGTCTCATCTACGATAACCCCTTCGACTCCGACGAGGACCTTGTTGCTAGGATGGCTGTTGTTGCCGCCGTTGTCCAAGATATGCCGGGTGTTTTTGCTAACGTGCGCCGCTCGCTACGTCGCAGGTGTGAAGCTTGCATTACTGCTGATGGTCGCACTTTTGAGCAGATTCTGTAACTTTATCCATGCATCCTGAAATTTCTGTCAGTAAAACGTACTTTGTGACTACTCTGTCATTTTTGTGTTTCCTCTTATCAGGAGAGTCATCATTTCTCCATTTCATGAGCTACCACCTAGCGGTTCACTTCTTGTCACGTATGGCAAAAATTGCTTATTTAGATGTGATTTATCACCCTTTAAAGTTTGGCCTAAGAGTTATGACTCACCCTGTATGTGAAGGAGTTGTCCCGTGCATTTGGTTCAGACATTGTTAAAACGAACGTTTTTCGGTAATTTCGATGGCTTTAAAATGGAAACTATGTGATAATAGTTTAGGTCCCTAAGGAGTCGATTTGCGTGAAAATGCAATAATATAAAATAACTAAAATACTACTTAATTTAAAAATAAAAAGAAAATATCTCTGCGGTGCAACTTCTCGGGTCTTGGAGTACCTGTGTACTAAATTTCATGACCATACAACGCTTACATTTACCGCTACACACCACATAAAAAGACAGATAGACACACATACAGAGACACACAGACATCTTCTTTTACCATCTAAGATATATAAGCATTGCGTTTTTGAAATATAAATATTTTTAACTGATGGAACTAAAAGTTAGGATCATTATTTTTGCTGTGAATTATATTTTGGATTTTGAATCTCTTTTAAGTTATTGTAATTATACTTCTTCATTACGTTGGATTTCTTGTTTAAATTATCCTTGGGATATATTTCTTATTAATTTCTTGCTTATAAATAATTTTCATAAAATTTATGTCTAGATATAATAATCCAATCTTTCACTGACTGTATTTGAATAATGGAAAAGTTATTGGTATGAAATTTCTTAAACAATAGATTTACGTTATGCAATATTATTGCTATTTTTCTAGTATTCTTATACAGTCAAACCTCGTTATGTCGAATTTGAAGGGAGTAGAAAAAAAAATCTGGATATCAAAAATTCGAGATATCGAAAATTTGGAAAATTTTAAGGAATTCATAAAAGAATATATACATACTAGTCCTATATATATATACTTTACACATTTTAAAAAAAATCACGTACTTTATCTTGCAGATAGACAATTAAGTATTACCCAAGAAAATGCTGACAACAAATAAAGCGAAGCTTGAAATGATTGGATACACATTTAATTTAATACTATGTACGTACATACATTATTAAATTTAATCTTGCATTTCTTTACGTTGCAAAATAGTCATCTATGACAGTTTGGTTACAGGTAATGAATCCTTCAATATCTATCCCATTTTCCAAATGAGCTTAATTTTGTGGCGATAGTTTATTTTTAAACTCTGAATAATACCTTGGTCCAAAGGTTATAACTTAGAAGTTGTGTTTGGTGGCATGAAATGAATTTTCGCGGATATTAATTTCGGCACGTTATTATGCGCTGTACAGTTGTCCAAGAAGAGAACAATATTGCGTTTCTCTCTAGTTCCTTCAACCAATGAATGAAAATTTCGGCAGTCATTCAAGCCTTTTAGTTCGCAAAACAAGTCTTTGGAAAATATTTCATTCCTGAAAAACAACGGGGTTTAGCAGATTCACCTATAAGAGGTTTGAGCCTTTCTGAACCATCCATATGAGTGCAAAACAGCACAGTTAATCTTTCTTTGCTCCTTGTCCGGACATGACACCTTTAATGGCCATACATACACATGGCCTGTATAGATTTAAAATATAGTCCTGTTTCATCTGCATTTAACACATTTTTTGGATCGTATTTTTTCCAAATGAAAAGATGAAAATGGTAAGATGATCCAAATGGTAAAATGAAAAAATTCGAGATATCGAGAGTTTGAGTAGAAAAATTTCGAGTTAAAGAGGTTGTTTTACATTAGTTTTATACCGTGCATGAAGGGAGATGAACATATTTTGAGATATCGAAAATTTCAAGATACCCAGTTTCGACATATCGAGGTTCACCTGTAGATAAATATACATATTTACTGTAGTTTTTAAAACTGCATCCTTAAACATCCGCAGCATAAAAAAATATTTGTTATCCGCAGAAAAAATAAGGAACGAACATTAAAACATTATGTAAATTTAAGACAGTCAATATTTAAACACGTTCTATATTTTTATCACGTTGAAGCTATAAAAAATATGTATCAATACATCAGCTAAGAAAATACTATAATTGCGCCATAAATCGTATTTTTTTAAACTTTACATATTTTTGAAGGAAAACACTAATAATCTGTGATTTACGTAACCTATTAGCTACAACCAACAATTTAATTGAATCCCTTTATTTAATTTCCTTATATAAATGATTAGCTGTCAATTGCAGACAAAATTTCAGCGTAAAAAGTTTCTTCATAATAAATACTCAAGAACATTTTTATTAAAAAATGCCAATAACATACGTAATATATTATGTGTGGTACCATTAAATATTTTAAGGATATTGCAATAAAAGCCTCTATTGGAAGCATATTGATTTCAAAGAGAAAATCATAAAATGGAGTTTGAAGAATAGTTTGAAGGAATGTACATTTAATAACTGATTATTATGTTTTTCTGTTTTCAAATGAGTGGATATTTTATGTATAAAATGATCATTAATCCTGTAAATATACATGTTATTGATTTTCCTACAGGTGCTTTTTAGTATGTGGAATATTTTATACACTGGTAGCCAATTGCTAAGGACGGATGGCATTATCACCCATAGCAACCACAAAATAAAAGGAAGCAAAAGGTGGAAAATTACAATAAGTGCGGGATGCAGTAAGAAGAGGTGCGCGTATGCAAATTTTGGGTTAAATGGTTCACGAGTCTGACCTATGTCTGACCTAGTTAATAAATACACATTGTAATCTAGGTAACACTTAATATTGCAAAACCTTCTATAGCAAGTTTCTTGCAATGTAAAGTATAATTATAGCTATAGTAATATAAAGAAATATTTATTAAATGAAATAATTTCACATTTAGTTTCATATTTCCAACATAGATTAGATGTAAAATGTTTAGTTCAGTATGTTGTTTTATGTATATGACGGTTACTTTTAAGAGAATTTATAGTTTAAAAAGAACTCCGAACCACTGCGAACATGTCTGCATACTCAAAGTCCCTTCACCGGTTACCTGAATACAACACTAGTGTGTCCGATGTTTAAAACATTAACTGTTCGCTGGAGGTTTATTTTCCATCTGAAGAAATGTTTAAAATAAGTAGAACTTCTACGCTTAAGACTCAACAAGAATGCTTTGTTATCAAGGTTTTTTGCTTGGACATCCAAGATTCCGAACTGAAGTACAAAAAATGTACCTATTACAAATAAAATGTTATCAAAACGGAAACCTTCTTTAGAAAATAAACAACTGTTAATTAAATTTTTGCAGCGTAGCAGAAAATCGCTTCGCTTTGACTCTTATTACAGTACTTTTATACCTTGGTACCTTTGTACCTTTGTATCTTTGTACCTTTGTACTTTGTACTTTTGTACCTTGGTAACTTTGGACTTTGGTAACCAGCCCAGTCCCTATTAAAATGGCTCAGTTTTATCTTCAACAGACAGTCTGCGTAGACTCCCCCGTAATCGCTAAGCTTCTGGGTAGCTGGTATTAGCAGATCACTACAAGGGTTGTATGGGCAGTTCACTGCAACAATATACATCAAGTTTGTTGAAATCGGATAATAGGACTAAAACAAGTCGCAGAGGCTGCTGAGCATCGCGTTGCCAATCCCAGTAGTGAACGCAAAAATAACCCGTTGTCCCTTAATAACCCGCATAGTTCTGCCTGGGTGAGAACTCTCTCCCACGTCTTAGCCAATGTGTGTGGTAAGGAGGAATTTACATACATACAATACTACTATTTACCCATAGTGTCCCCCAGTTGACCCTGAAAATAGCATATTGGGATCTGAAAAGATCAAAGTACAATGCGCATACACTAAAAGAGTCAGTCTATTTGTGGTCACTAACACATTTATTTAAACACATAAATTATTAAAACATTGACAATAATAATAATACGAATACTACACTTAAAATTACCAAGCTTGACCTCTGGGTGTATGGGATAAAATGATAATTGCTAGTTCAATTCATTAATTAAAATTCAACTTGGTGCAGTAAGGCAAATTTCACAGAAAATTTAAATTTACACTGACACTTAGCTTCAGATTAACATATAAATGCACATTACCTCACAACTGAAACTTAAAGTTACAATACCTCCGTTACAGGCAAAGTGGCTGTAATCCTAGCCAAGCCATAGGTCCATCACAGTTCATTGTGAAGGGGGCTTGGGTAGTCGCGAATTACACAGTTTATTGGATACACGGTTCTTATGAGATATCGCTACAATCTGGATTCCATCGCGGATTATCGCGGAGTTGGATATCACACTACACAATCTTCTCCATTCCCCAATTGCCGTTTGGTACAGCGATTCCTGGAGGTCCTGGAACTACGTAGAGGTCGATGCCGGTTGGGTCGCATCCCGAATAAACTTTGCGGTATCTTGCCTCAGACATGCCACACCGATGACGGTTGACGTTCTTAACTGACATCTGTTGTACACTGCATAGGGTCTAGGATTGACGCCCCGCAAACACTCTGTCCATGTGTACTCGCTCTTGAGGTGAGCTAGACACTGAGCTGTCAAAAACCTCCTTTGCAGTACACACAGTTGTCACGGCTTAAATAAAATTTAATGGATCTAAAGGGGTAGCCCATAGTACGCCGTCAATTTCCAGAGCGGTGTTGTACTGTGTATCAAAAGGTCAACATCCTTACTGCGCCGGTGATCGCTACTGCCCGATGCAAAACTCGGACTGGTTCAGCCCTAGATAGACTTGCCTTAGAACTGTCATAACACATAATTTTCTGAATGGTCGCAGCTGGCTATGAGTCACACGTAAGTTTATGTACGCGCAGCAAGGTAGAGAATCGACTCGTTATTATCTTATTAATCGACTGTCTCTAAAAAGTGGCAGCGAATGCCTGTGCCTAAAATTCTTCAAAATGCATTCGAATCGGGCTTTAAAGCAAGTGCACATACACTTGGAGACCTTTTCTACCGAGATCAGAATGGAGTATAATCTTACATTTTTAAAGTCGAGTCCCTACAGATTTTGAAGACGGAGGCACAAAATTGGGGTGAAAGTCACTTCGTCCTCTCATTCACCCCTTTCTTCACTGGTGCGTGAGGAAAGGGTGGTTCTAATTCCGATCATATTATTTGATTGCGTAGTGAAGCTCATTTCATATGCGTCCCAATAGAAAGTGATGACCGGAGGGATTCTCACAGCCGGAAGATCCCAATCAGGACACGGTGTGCGCTAACACTTGACAGGGGCTATAAATTTCGAGAGATTTGTAGTTTTCAATTTGACATTTGCTACGGCATCTCTTTTCTGTTATTTACAACTTCTGTCGTGTGCGATTCAAACCATGCTGCTGAACTGCTCCATCTCGTCTGTGAGGAGCATCGTAGCAATAATTTACCATACATATAGCTTGCATTGAGTAATTACTACCTCCCCCCCTCTTTCATTTCTGGTGCTAACCCGGGGCAATGAACAGTCATTGCATTATGTGCAAATATGTTATGCTTCATAACAATGTCTATGCACTTAGTACGCCTATCCGCGTCTATCATACATTTGCGCGAAAAAGTGATCTGTATTTATAATATTCTTCCTAATTGATGAATGAAGAGACTGATAGTGAGGTCACGTTCGTGTAATTACTACCAGCATAAATCCCTACAGCCTTGATTATTTTTTTTTCAAACTTATTTTTTCTTTCATTACTCATTAACTCAAAAATAATATTAACTGTCACAGTAATGATTTATTCTTAATCTTTGTGTTAATAAATAATGTACTAAAAACTATTTCGCTCGATAATTTATTATTGGATTAAATAAACCCTATTTCTAAAATAATACTATCATATGTGGAACTAATTCCTAGAAAGTATTCTATAAATAATTTTATATTCTATAAATAATCTATAAATAATTATTTCATAGATCCTACTTCATAGATAATTCTGTCAATTGCAGTTCATTATGACACTGATGAATCACCAATATAGGCTGTATTTGAAATATTCGCATGACAAAATACATCTTCACTTTTCGGAAGAGTGATTCTATCATACGATTACAATGCCATCAGATATCATTTATATAGTTAGAAGAGGGAAATAGCTGATAGTATATTAGTGACAGTCAGTTACACAATTTTATTTGGCTAAATAAAGAAGTTTTTTTTTAAATATTATATTTTCTATGTCTTTAAATCATACTCACAATGCCGCATTCCCTTTAAATAACTTTCTTGATATTTTTCGACTGCTATAAAAAAAATTTCTGTTAAACGACTTTCGCAAGAATTTGGTGTCCAATTGAGCCGGAGAAACTAGATCGGCCTATGGAAATAATAGAATTGAGTTTTATCCTCATCTGCAAATGGGATAGTACATTTTAATCCTGGACGAAACATCCCTATCGTGATGTCTAGTTCAGATGTTGATGTTTAAACTAGCGTTCAAATTCTCGATCCGCTTTACAGAAGAGGATTTAAAAAGAGGCTGTTCTTTCCTACGAATTCATCAGCAGATTTGGTTTTGTTGATTCGACAGGGCACCAAATGTTTGGAGCAAAGTTGGTATAGAACAATCAAAAGTCTTTAGAACCAAATATGATTTCCGGAGTTGCACATAAATAGATTATACCTAAAGGGAACTTTTGTGAATTAGACTTTCAATCTGTAACCAAGTCGTGCATAACCTTTTGCCCGTGAGACCCACCTTAAGCCCGAAGGGTCCTGCGCGGACCGCGGGATAAAATGTAATAAACTTAACATACGTTTAATCACATGGAAAATGTTATCAGAAAACATTACTAGATGTTCAAAACCCAGACCGTCCGACTCATCCAGTGGACATGAGCAACTAATTGGACGGCCGGCACGTTACTAGGTGTGAAAAAATGAACACAAGTGCTCGGACCGATGAACGGGAAAACGGAATTTCCTCCAAACCGCAAAAAATATTCGTCTTCTCTTTACCTAAAAAAAAGCAAGGCCTAGGCCTTTTAAATTTCCTGCCAAGGCTGGCACTGGTCCTATGGCATTAAATAATTATCAATTTTGTACGATGGTTTGTGATCAGGCAAAATTCATAAGTCATATCTGAAAAGACGGAGTACATTGTGTTTGTTTCACAAAACCAGACGATTTTGTGGCGACTAACACTTTTATAACACATTCAGATTATGAAACGCTTTAATAATACATAAACATTACACATTTAAAGCATCCCTAACTTAACCTCGGTGACTGAGTTACACGGCAATGGTTTATCATAATGATAATAGATTCAATTCACTTAACTTAAGCTGATTTTTAAGGGGATTTTCCCAAGCTCAGTGCTTATATTAGTATAATTATAGGTAGATTAATATATGTATATATATATATATATATATATATATATATATATATATATATATATATATATATATATATATATATATATATATATATATATGTGTGTGTGTGTGTATATATATATATATATAAATACATGGTGTCCCAAAAACATTAACCTCCGCTTTTATTCCTTAAATATTGATGTTAGACATAGATATCAAATTACAAAGTTGAGTAAAAAGTGGTACAGGATTTTATGAAATCGATTAAAGTTTTCAAACATATTCAATGTTAAGAAATACTAAATTTAAATTTTTATACTGCCCCCGTACAAAAACATTTCCAACGAGTAAAATCTGCCCCATACACTACCTAGGGCTACCTAGGGCTTATAAGCAAGTATTGTTCTGATAAAATGCAATTTATGTCTAGTATCATATAAACAGATTTTGTAAATAAATTATTTGTGTTTTTATATATTTTGAATTTTATAAGAAACCAACCAGCAGGTATACCCGACGCCGCTGTGATTTACCATATGTGCAAATTCTAAATGGAATCACATCTCTTAAAAAAATATTCTATTATAATATATAATTTATTTCCCCTATCAATATAAAAATTATGAGAGAATCCATTATCGCCATACAAAAATAACTGAGCAGTAAATTTTGAAGAATAACACATCATGGTCCTGTTTGCTTGGACCATATACCTCAAACTGCAGACGTTTAAACGATAACAATAGTTATTTAGTTATTTTCTACCATTTTTATCCTCCTGCAATTAGCGGCTTTTATTCCTTAAATATTGATCTTAGACATATATAATCAATTACAAAGTTGCATAAAAAAAAGGTACAGAATTTTATGAAATCGATTAAAATTTGCAAGGGAATTAAATTTTAAGAAATACAAAATTTAAATTTTTATACGGCCCTTGTACAAAAACATTTCCAATAAGTAAAATGTGCCCTATACACTAATAAGGTGATGTACAAAATTTCAGCATTTTAACATAAAAGTCCCAGAGATATGAAAAGACAAAAATGCTGACTTAAACCACATTTTGATGCATCTACATGAGTTTTCAGAGGGGAAAAATCATGTCGGCATATCGCGTTTCAGGGGTTATACACAAATTACGAAATAAAACAAGTATTACATAAATAAATAATAATTTTGCTATTTATTGGTACAAAAGTACCTACTCAGGGTAGAACTTTACATAGAGATCCCAAAGCTTGTTCAAAATGTTTTCCATCCATGCGAAAGATCCTTTTAAAATAAGAGGCAGATATTATTTACATATGATGCATTTCTGCGTTGTGTCATTTGCACTCTTGCTTGAAACATTCACATTTTAAGTTGTGATTGATTCCCCTGCAACTTTGTTTAAACACATCTCTGGGACTTTGGAAAGCAAAATGCTGAAATTTTGTACATCTTCTTATTAGTGCATGCGGCATACTTTACTCATTGGAAATGTTTTTATACGGGGGCCGTATAAAAATTTAAATTTTGTATTTCTTCAAATTTAACCCCTGAAATATTTTATCGATTTCATAAAATTCTGTGCCTTTTTTAACCCAACCTTGTAATTTATTATATATGTCTAAGATCAATATTTAAGGAATAAAAGCTGAGGTCAATATATTTGGGACACCCTGTATAGGGTGATCCAAAAGTCCTTGACACATTTTAAAATAGAATGAAAACTCTAATTGCCGTGCTGTAGTGAGGTTTGGACTAAAATGCTTTCGACGTTGAAAAGTTTTGGTCAAGCAAATAAAAAATTTAGTTCCAAACTTTGCCCATAGATGACGTTGCTTATTCAAATATTCAAATGTTTGTATATCTGCGTTGGAAAATGCTTTTTTGGTATTTGTAAAGTACAGCGCTATCTATGGGCAAAGTTTGGAACAAAATTTATTTATTTCCTGAACCAAAACTTTTCAGCATGGAAAATATTTTTGTCCAAACATCAGTATCGTACGGCAATTACCTGAGTTTATATTCAATTTTAAAATATGTCAAGGACTTTTGGATCACCCTGTATATTAGCATTACAATTGAATTCAATACCTCCCACTGATTATATCCATATCGACACAATATCTCCAACACTGATGGAATGACTTCCAACAAACTGAACAGGGGCTATAATTTTCAATAGATTTGTCATTACACTTTTGAGATTTTCTTCAAGATCTCATAGTTGAAAATTTACAACCTCTCTCATGTTTTACACCCTGGCGCCAAACTGTCCCATCGTGAGAAGGCATCGAACTAGCAGTTAAAGTTACCGAACACTTTACTTACTTTGCGCAATTACTCCCCTCCCTCTTTATTTATGAGTCTAGCCCGGTGAGCATAAATAGTGTTTGCACATCTGGAAACATTATGTTATGCTTCATAGCATGGTTTAGAATATTGCAGTATATGTCGTTTCCTTTTTTGGTTGCAATCGGTATACAATTTTTATTTTTTATCAATGTTGAAGTAAAAATTTCATATTTTTTGTTATAGCGAACCATCTAATCATCCTAAATATTCAGTATTTGCTGTATCAGGTTGCCTACTTAATTTTAGTTTCAACACAAGGTATTTGGTATCTATAAATTAATTTAATTTTTACATGCCTGTAAATTAATTTTAAGTGAATGCGCGGTATAAGAGAAATGAAAAATTATATATTAAGCGATATATTTTAATATTCATAATATTTTTCATTTTAAAAAATTCTCTAAATACCATAATCTTTGCAGATGTTGATGATATTTTTTGTGGTTGTATGTATAATGGGGTTTGGAAACTAAATAATAAAATTTTATCCGCCATTTCATTTCTAATTTGCTCAAATTTGAAGAACCCAATAAAAAGCAACTATTCATTTGTCACGTGATATGGGACGGTATCTAAGCTCTGAAGCATATCACGTGTCTAATCGACAGCTTCAGTGTTTCCCCTGGAGTAACGTCAGGTTGCTATGATAACTAAATTTTGTGAAAAATTGATTTAATTTATTTATTTCAAGAAACTTTTTTTCGCAGTTCAAGGCAGCTCGGAACTTCATGTTTCAGAGTAGTGGAATGCAAATTTTGAATCATATAGATGCAGTTAGATAGCATAACGATTGCTTAAAATTATCTTTTTACTAGAATAATGTCTTATATATTCTAAAAGTTCAAGAACAAACTTATTTTTGCTACAAATATAGTAAAGTACAGTACGCTGTATTGTATTTTGAAAGTGACATTTTTGGAGCAAGATTCCTAATATTAAGAATGCACAATGAAGCCGACACTCTGAGTTATTCTGACATTTATGTATTGAAATTTTCTAGGATGATACATATGTTACAATAATAATCGAAATGTTTTGTATTTCAATTCGGGATAGCTTTATGTCATTTATTGGCGGGTACGTGATATTATGCGATCAAACAGATGCACTAAACAGAGTTGTAGGTAAGTAATCTCTGGCTATGCCTAGTTCTCCAGAAAAGAAGGTAGACCTTGGGTGCTATACTAAACATATGTATCACAAGAAATAGAATTGTGTGAAGTAATTGAGTTTGGAAAAACCCCACTCTCATCTTAGCAGGATCTTCGTATCGGCTTGTATATATTAATAGTCCTCAAATTGGATTATTTGGGTATTCAACAGTTCTTTTAAGCTGTAACACACCAGAGCTACTTTCATCGGGATCTGCTATTTTACTGAGATTTCAAACTAATGCGAGCAGTCATGTTTACCCAGGAAATGCCACATGTACCCCCGATCCAAATCCGGTTTTTATGGATCAAAAGTGAAGAGAGTGAATCGTTAGTATATTGTAGGTATGCCCCACAACTTTACCTGTTTACTAAATGCCGGCGTTTGCGAATTTGGGAAGTCTCTGGTTTTGATATATTTTGATTTGCAATGCTTTGAGATTAAAAAAAAGAAAACAGCGCAGAAAAGACAATTCAACAAAATACTTTACACAGAACAAATGGATTAAGGCAATTTAAATTTAAAAATTGAAGCAGGAAAAGTTTAGAAATAAGACTAGGTACTAAGCGCTTGATAGAAAATTTGAAATTTAATCAATTGCTGTTGGGCCAATTGAACTGTATCCACTTGCGAAATCTGATTTTGGAATTCAAATGTGGACAGTAAATACATAAACGAGAAAGATCAAATATACATAAAGCATTGTATATGAAACACTTTCCAACTGAAATGCAATTTTATTTAAACATTTCTAAAATGTCACACATTCAGCGCTGGTATTTTTTAAATTATCACAACAGTACAGTAATTTATTATATTTGAAAATTTCAAGTATCATGGAAAAATAGTTTGCTAGTTACGCAGAATGAACTTTATTCAAATGACATCCTCGAAATATAAATTATCTGCCTCTCTATGTAAAATAAATGACTATGTTATTCATATCATTTATGTTCTAGACTCCAGAGCTAATAAATTTTGCTTAAAACGTCAGCAATTCTTATACAACTCACCTTAAAATTGCTTAATTTATGTACATTCTGCATGCGTTAAAATTAGCCTTCGTTGTAGAAATAATTAATTTTTAGTGATCATTTAGAATAAAATGTATTGTAATTGCGTGAACAGGAAACTTAGATACACTCATAATACGCAAGAATAAAGCGGTTCTAAGACGGATAATAGCACTAAATATAATATTGACGTATTTTAAACATCACGAACTTTACACAGCGGAGAAAAATGGATACCATATAATAATTTTCAATGATTCACGTGATTTCTTCATATATCATAAGTGTAATTATAATTTCAATTTTTATTTAGAACAAACTCCAACATAATTCCTTTACGCATTTTATGTGATAATTTAAATATTTTCTAAACTTTCGAAGCAATTTGTGAATTTCAACCATTCCTTCAAAAACGAATTTCTTTTGTTTATGCATATGCCTCGTTTCATTATTTTTAAATATTCGCATCTAAGATAAAAGTACTATTCAGAATAATTGCATATCTTCTTACTTTTCAAGTCATTCAATTTCGTATTAATGACAAATTACAGTGGACATTTATCTGACATGCTTTCTTCGTTTCTATAACCACTGTTTTCTACTAAAGAATAGAAGATAATGGGATTTGTATGTGGAGTTTAAAGCAAAATGTTTTCGTTTACCATTAGTAAACCGATCTCTTATTTATTATAATCAAAGAAACAAAAGACTCAGACAATGAAACAATAAACACATGCTACCTTTCACGAATGGCATCATTTAAAATTCTTTTGTTACGCGTTATCCCAAATTACAAACATTTGAGATTAATGAAGCTTGCTTGAAAGAAATATATGCACAAGGAAGAATATAGTTCTGTTAGTAAAGAAATCTAATTTATTTATCAATCAATGTCATGTTTTGAATTTGTTTATCAGTAATTTTTATTTTATTTGCTGTTTCATGGTAAGAAATGGAAAATTTGAATTTGCTTTATGTTTTGTAATCCCAGCTTGGCTGTGATTTAACATACTATAATATATGTCATCTCATCACAATATAAAAGTAATTTCCCGAATAATGAGACTTTACATATCTTTTTTCCGAGTGTACACGGAGACAGTCGGGTTGAACCGGAAATTGAAATCGGGTCGTTCGAGGGAAATTCCCACTCGCTAACCACCAGGTTTTTCCACACCATAACTTTAGTGATTAATCTTCTGGAAATTTGATACAGAAATGGGTAAATGACCCTGCTACCTAAACCGGAAATCGAACCACATATCTTAGTACCGGTCAGCCAACGCTCTATTTTTGAGCTGCTGAGACGGGATTCTAAATATTTATCATCGAAGTGAACTCTGCAAATGTCACTTTAAAATTTTAAACTACTTTTACTTTATTCCTGCACTTCTTAATAACTTTATATGGACTATGTACACTTTCTCAACATATTTATCAAGCTCGCATTCGACTCCTAGAGACATAGCCAACTGAAAAGTGGCAGAAATTTTCATTGCAAGTCATTCATGTAGGTCAAATTTTACAGTCGTGTTCACGGTACCCAGAGCAGGTATAAATCTGAAACTTGGTACACCGTTTGCATAAAAAATATTTTCATCATCGAATTATTATTTATTTCCTTTATGAAGCTGAGGCTAGAATTTGATACGGAACAGGTAATAAAACCTAATTAACCTGTCGCTAAAATTGTAATAAAAATTCCAGAAGTGGTGAATTAAATTAGCCAGGAGACATTTATGTTGTGTAATATACAAAGGTTTATGATATCTACCAAACTGGATAAAGGCTCAGACATATAGGCACCAGATTACAACAGCCCTGACCCGAGAGGTTATGAAAACTATAAATAAGGGGCTTCAATTACAGTAGGTGTGGTAGAGGTAGAAAAGTTACTGCAGGCCAAAGTTGAAACCATGCGAATTGGTTAAAGGATTAACCAATGAGGAAGTGTTGCCGCATTGTTCTGGGGACAACCAATGAGAACGATGGGCGTATCTGGACCGCAGTTATAAAAGATGTGGCAACAGCAGAAGATTCAAGAGTGAAGAGTCCACTTAAGAGTGAGCTACATTCAGTCATGGGTCTCCTTTGAGAGATAGTCATTATTGTGATAATTCAGTCATGAGACTTTGTATTAGTTGTATGCTTCATAGAATTGAGACATCGATCGCCGAAGAGGCGTTCGTGGACGAATAGAGTCTTGAATGTACAAAATAGCGAGTTTTTGTTTGAGTGCAATGACAAAAGTTAACAATAAAAATCCAACATGAAGTTCAGCGTCTAAAGACAATAACAGAGGTATGTACAAATCTGCTGTTTAGATCATAGTAATTTAGGCTAATAAGTGTCTGGTCTCTCACATCCAATCTCCTAATTTAATATATGTGAATAATTATTGTAATGTAATAATAATTGTAATAAGGGTGGTAATAAAGTTATAATATGTGTAATAAACAATATTTATATTAAAGTTAAAATAGGTGAAGGTAATTGTGTAGTAAAATTAATAATTTTATTTTAAGAACACGAACAAATAATTTATGGTGGGTAATTTGCGGCAGAAGTGTATATGTTTAACAAACAATGTTATGCAGTATTTCATTTTATGTACCACAGTTACTCTTAATTCAAATGTTCGTGAATTTAAACTTGTACTTGCTTTCATGGTTGCAAAACCGGTCCTTACCTCTTTGTGTGAGCCCACTTACCATAATAAAAAATTTCAAAACATTACTCACTGAAAACAACATGTTTAACTTTAAACAAATTAGCATTTATTGATACATAAATTACGATTATAATTAAAATATTAAAGTTTAGTACGAAATTGTTTAAGGAGGAGAAGAGCACTTATGTGTGAGACCAGTCCTATCTAATTTATTTAACAGTTATAACATCAACCTAACATTTGTTAAGACTGTTCACACTTTGCATCTTTATGTATTTATTGATGCTGACTCATCTCAACGTTGGTTTCAAATCATCATCAAGTTTTTCGTTGAATGGCACTGGATGTGACCTGCCTACTGAATTTTTGCGAGGATCCGCCTTTATAAACTCTGACACCCTAAGACTTCAACTCTAACAAAAACTTCGTTCACTGTCTTACATTATTCCCAATACCACTTCGTTCATTGTCTTATAACATTCTCAATACCGATTTCGTTAACTTCCGAATAACATTCTGAATGCCTCTAAAAAACTGAAGATGAGTCGGTATCAATACATAAAGATGTAAAGGTATATACGATCTTTACAAATGATAGGTTGAAGTTATTTCTGTTAAATAAATTAGATAGGACCGGTGTCTCACAGTTCTCTTCTCCTCCTGAATTAATTTTGTACTAAGCTTTAAATATATTTAATTACAATCATAATTTATGTATCATTATATGCTAATTTGTTTAAAGTTAAACATGTTTTTTTAATAAGGAATGTTTTGTATTTATTGATTTTGTTAAGTGGGCTCGCACAAAAAAGTATTGGAGAATTTTGCGCCATGATAGCATGTGCTAGTTAAAATTCCTGATTATTGTACAATTACGGCTGATCTTGAAATTAATTTAATTCACCACCACAGTTAGTAGAAAAATGATGTGAAACCACCAAAAGTAAGAGAATTCACCAAGAATCAAATTCAGATAAGACATACACTCAGATTTAGAATTTACATAAGACATGAAAAAGATATCAAAGTCTTAAAAACAGTTATTAAAAAGTTTACAAAATTTGTGGGCAGCAAAATTGCATGTAGAATCTAGTCTACAGAACTTTTCACTAAAAACTGGAGCTCTTATACTTACATTAATAAGGATATTAGTATTTGGGGAACAATCTAATTTTGAATCATTGCTTTGAGAATTTATATCATTTACGAACGTCAAGCCTATTCGTTTTTTCACTTATCATGCATTTAACTTACGAATTAAAGTTCAACGTCTTCAGAAAAAATATTATCCTGGTTCTGTTACTTTCATCCATGTAATCTTACATATCTTATGTACACCGAGAAATATAAACTAATATTAAAAAAATGAATTAGGAGTGGTAAACGTAGCGAAAACGCAGAAAATAATGAGTTAAGAGCAAATTAGTAGAAAATAACGAGTTAGGAACGTTTTCGCTCCTCATGAATTAGGAGCGAAAACGTAGGAAATAATGTTTAATCATCCACGAATAATTGAATTTATTTCCACAGTTACATTCACCCAGTCAGGTGATCAGCTAAACTAGCAGGTAATAATAAAACGATAGTATATGAAAAAACACTATACAATAGATATTGGAATTGGGTATAAAATGAAAAGCGGGTCGAGATTAAGAGAAAAAATATTAAATTTCACTTTTTGTTTTGCATTCACTAGAGAGTGTAACTATTTAGAAATTACTAGTTTTTTTTTCAGTTTTGTAAAAGTACGAAACGAATAATTCTAAAGATAGTTAAATCTTCATAAAAAAAATTATATTAAAATGTTAAATGTATATAATATTAAAGTGTTAAATACGCAATATAAATATACAATATTGTATTCGAAAATTAGATAGTAAAATGTTACATTTTGAATATTAAATAAAACTTAAAGTTAAAGACTAAATAAAAAGTGTAAATATTATAATTACAGATGTAGTAGAATTTAAATAATTGACCTAGTCTTTATGAACACCCAAAGTTACACGCTTTCTTTTAAAATTATTTCTGGTAGTACAGCTACTTATTATTTTTCTCATTTTCAGCTTCGCTCCTTGAAGACTAATAATTACTATGGAATATAAACGGAATCAATATGTACAGTATTAATGTACGGTATTGATTTTGCACTCATTTTGAGTATAACAGGGTCAAGAACATTTTTCGCCTTTATCTTACACATTATAAAAATGAATATTTTTCTTGTAGTAGCCAAATTTTTGTTGTTTGCCACTTATAAAACATTTCTCGCTCGAAAGAGTCTACGAGAATACAGTTAATAAACACTGTGATATATGTTAGACAAATTATTAATTATGTTCTACTCGTGTAAATTTTCAGAGCATCATCACATTTAAAAACAGCAAACAATAAAGACTATTTTTATATAAGGTTTTTAGGAAAATTCTTAAGCGACTTAATAGCTTTGTAAGAAAACCTCTATGAGTATACACGATGTGTCGTCTATCAATAGTAAAGTGCCCTTGCCTCCAATAAGTAAAATGCAATTTGTGCTAAAGATAAGGAAAACTTAAGCAACATATATACTCACAAATAACACAATATTGTAGAATGCACATACTTCGAGGATAAGCGGGATTCCCTTCATCAGTGCCAAAGAACCAAAAGAGGAACGACCATTCTTCTTTTAGACTCCCTGTTTATTGATTCTCAGATATGACAAAGTGGATACATCTCATCCCTGAAATAGCTGCTTGCTGCATTATTGTGTTATTGTGCTTATATACATTGCTCAAGTTTTTTTTATGACCTTGCCTTATTGAATTAGAATAATTTCAATGCTCCTTAGGATGAATTTAAAAAGTTAGAATGACGAATTCTTAATGAAAACAAGATAGACGAAGTAAGCTATGTATAAAGTAGTAGACCATTGTCTAATTAGTAGAAATCGACATCAGGAATGAAAGAAATGAAAGACCATATATGCCCGTTAAAATTAATCGACTGACAGTGTACTCTGAAATGATAGTCAAAGTACTCGGTGGTATTCTTTCTCGAAATCTAATGTGTATTGTCGCTGCTTGATAACATTATGAACTATCAATACATTATATTCCTATGCATGTAAATGTTATTCATTGTATCATTGCTGATTATGACTGTAATTCGCCACTAATTATACTGTGTTAAATAAATGTCTTCTGCAGTTAGTTTTACTGTGTCGACTCACTGATTGAACAATGCTCTACAACTTTATAAGGATTTTTTCTGTCTATTTCATTTTGTGCTGACTTTGTTATTCTAACTTATCGAATTTTTTGCTAGAGACACAGCAATTCTTCTTTTGCTCAGTTTCTATTTAATTTTTTGCCGAGTTTCCATACAATTTTTGGCCGACTTTATATTTCGTTATTTGCTGAGTTTACTATGCCATTATTTGCTTAGTTTGTTATCTTAACTTATTGAATTGTTTAATAGGGACACATCAATCAGTTTTATTCTATCATGTATGGTCACTTTACCACGGATTGATCAAACGTGCACACTTATAGAATTGTCCTTTCAAAGTTACTTAGGTGTTTAACGATTTTGCTAGAAACCCTTTATATACAGACGCCTTGAGTGGCTCTGAACTATCGAGGGGCATTAGTATACCACTAGTTGTGAATCATTATGTTAAACAACTTTTCCCTCAAAATTTTGAAGCAAAATCATAAAGTTTTATTTCTATTTGAATTCTTTGAAAAACTATATTTGCTTTATAAAGAACCTTATAAAGAACCGAAATGCACTAAATATGCTGCAAAACTAAGAAGCAGTTTCAGATATCAGAATGGATATTAAACGGGTTAAAATGTTCTGCTACAGTAAGCTTTTTCGTTTACTTGACATAAATATTGCACAAATACATTTTGGTGAGGTGAATATTTTTTAGAACAAATATTTTTATCACTGAGTTTAAGGCATTTTTACGCATCTTTAATTTAAAAGAAATCCTATTGATTGCTGTTGAGAAGATTATTAACGTGTTTTAAATTTAGAAATATTTTTCTTAATATAATCCTTTTGGCGAAAGAAAGTACTAAAAATGGTGCTAAAAAGTGTAATATAGTTCTTGATTGATACCATGTACAATTTTTTATTCGAACATTAGTTTTAATAATGCGTGCCAGTAGATAGCATATCACGCTATAAAATTTTGGCTTAAAGTTTTAATGTTTCGTTTTTATATAAACGCCTGGTTAATGGATTTATATCTAAGTACTATTGGTTTTAAATAAACGTTTGTGCCTTATAATAGTTTTAGGGGTAGTTTGAAAGGCATTAACTACTTAATAAACATTTTGATTCCACAGTATTGATTCAATTGTTTCTATATCTTAGAACCTGCATAAATCTCTAAATAGAAATTAGAAAACAAATTATGTTATTTTCTCAGCAGAGAAAATTCAACTTTTGAAAAATATGGTGTATCGTTCTACTTTTAAACCTTAATATAAAAATGTTGGAAAATCTACTATAAACATTTTTTCAGTATTTTTACGGCGTAATTAATTTTTATCAAAAACTGGCCTAGATTTTATTAACAAGTGACAATCTAATTTTAACAAGTGATTTTTTATTACATATTGTCTACCTAGGGGCTTTGTTATAAGCATATATTGTTCTGATAAAATGCAATTTATTTCTAGTATCATATAAATTGATTTTGTAAATAAATTGTTTGTGTGTTCATATATTTTAAATTTTATAAGGAACCAGCAGATATACCCGACGCCTCTATGATTTACAATATGTGTAAATTCTAAATGCAATCACATTTATTTAAAAAATATTCTATTATAATATATAATTTATTTCCCCTATTGATATAACAAGAAAGATCAATCATGCATAAGCATTGATTATGAAACACTTTCCAACTGAAATGTAATTTCATTTAAAAATTTCTAAAATGTGATTCATTCAGTGGTAATATCTTTTACATTATCACAGTACTACAGTAATTTATTATACTTAAATATTTAAAACTGTATCGAAATATAAATCATCTGATTCTTTATGCAAAATCAATGAATATTTCATTCATATAACTTGTATTCCAGACTCCAGAGCTAAATAATTTTGTGTGAAAAAAATTCAGCAATTCTTATGTAATTCATCTTACAATCGCTTGAGATATTTGCATTCTGCATATGTTAAAATTAGGCTTCCTTGAAGAAATAATAAAAGTTTAGGGATCATTTAAAATCACAACTATTGTAATTGCATAGGCACGGAATTTAGATACACAGATAATACACAGATAATATATATGTGTATGTGTATGTACTCAAAGTATTGGAATCGTGCCGAAGATCGGAACTCGAATTTTCAAAGTATCTACACGTTTTGGGACTTCTAGAACACGAAAAAACTACTTTTAGGAAGACGTCTGTGTGTGTAAGGGTGTATCTGTGTATGTTTCTGTGTGTCTGTGTGGATATTACATCCACTCTAATTGAAAAACTAATGGACCGAATTTCATACAATTTGGTAGGTATGTTTTTTGTGGGAAATCCTGATGTTCATTAGATTATAGTACGATTCGTAATAAAAGAATCTGCCTTCTTTGCGAAATGGCCGCAGAAATTGCCTTTATCCACTCTAGCTAAAAACTAATGAACCAAATTTAACAAAATTTGGAGTATAATATTTCAATAACCTACAAGTGATTTATATACCAAATTTAACAAAATTTTGTATATAAATCATTTGTAGGTTATTCTACTACGATTCGGGAAAAAGGAACGGGCTATTTTTGCGAAATGGCCAGCAAAAATCGTTATATATAAAAATAAAAGACTACGTGTGCTCAATTATATCAATTAAATTCCTATTTTATATGTGATTTTTGACAACAAAAAGAATAAGACTAACCCCATTACTCTAGGACTAGCCGTTCTTGAGATATTCTAGTTTTTTCGCGTTTTCGCTACGCCACCTTTGACAATAAATCCAGCTATCAAATGAGAACCAAATTTAAGTTTAACGTGTAAATTCAATGTCATTTAAAATACTTATGTTGTGCAGATAAACTCAAATTATCATTGAATAAATAAAGAGAACGAATATGAGTCTGCAGAGAAAGACATGTGCTGTCCACATCAGAATTTTTAACAATATTACACCAATGATTTATAGAAGTGAACGGGGATTATTTTCAGGCCATTTCAAAAAAAATGTATAATCTATATTTAAAGATCCATCAAATTTTTGTCGAATAAAATGTTCAACAAATTTAAGCTGTGTACCAAATTTTAACTCTCTAGGACGTAGGAAAGTGCATTTAAAATGCTATCAATTAAATTTATCATGAAGAGTTATATAAAATTTAAAAAAAATGAAAAATTGTTATCTACCAAATTTATCTTAAAATATGAAGCCACTCCCATATGCAAAACGCTTAAACAAATGGAGAGATATTTATTATATAATATCTCTCTCTTTTCTTTCTGGAAGATATCCCAAAGTCAGAATTTAATTGAATTTGTTTTTTTCCCTATATTAAATAATTTTTTTAATTAAAAAACTACTTAACATATTTTACTGAATTTTTTTTTATATATTCTATGGGATAATGTGAATATTTCCTAAAAATTTCGAAGCAATTCGTGAATTTTAAATTTACTTAAAAAATGTTTGAAAAATTAGGTCCCATAGGGTTCAATGTATTTCATTTTTTCAACCCGGGTTCAATAAAAAACTAATTGGGTGATATTATTTATTTATATTCCCATAGGTCCTACAGACCGTCTGAACAACATACTAAAATTTCATTTTGATAAACTCATTTTTACGGCAGTTATCGTGCTAACGGACAGACAGACAGACAGACAGACAGACAGAATGAACAAAGTCATAAACACTTTTCAACTTTGTTGTAAAGTGTTAAAAATTATGACAGTATCCATTATCGCCATGCAAAAATAACTGAGCAGGAAATTTTGAAAAATAACACATCATGGTACCTTTTTTCTGCACCATATACCTCAAACTGCAGACGCTTAAACGATAACAATAGTTATTTAGATATTTTCTACCATTTTTACCCTCCTGCAATAACTATTTAAGCACACACATTAGAAATATTCAAATTAAAAAACCTTTTTTCCGAAATATTACTGAAATCTTATATTCCATGACATCTCTTTCTCTCTCCCCCCCCCTTTCTCTCTCTCTGTCTCTACCCCCTTTCTCTCTATCTCCCTCTCTCTCTCTCTATGTATATATATAGAGGGAGAGAGAGAGAGAGAGAGGGGGGGGAGAGAGACAGAGGGTTGTAAAAGCTGTTTTACATGGGAAAGTGGTCGCAATTCACCCCTACCATTTTAATACCCATAAAGATGTTAAAAGAGTATAAATACTCTTTTAATATATTTATGGGTATATAGGTACTTGTCCTTTTTAGGAGTTTATTTAGTTATATACATGTATAAAATCAGCATTGCGCTTTACCGCTGTATATATAATGATCTTTTAATATCTAGGAAGGAATTTGGCTTTTTAAAGTCATTTAATGTATTATATATATATATATATATATATATATATATATATATATATATGTATATATATATATATATATATATATATATATATATTGGATGTGTCCCAAAAACATTGACCTCCGCATTTATTCCTTAAATATTGATCTTAGATATATATCATAAATAACAAAGTTGCGCAAAAAAGGTACATAATTTTATGGAATCGATACATAATTTAACTCATGTATGAGTAAACAGGTATTCAAAAAATATTTTAATAAATCAATTTCATAGAATTTTTATGTTATGTAAAAATACACAATACAGTAACCATCTAGCTGATTAACTTCAATACTGTAAGGCTGAATCATATCCTGTTAGTTTTGTTAAATATCACTTTAGAAATTTTGAATACTTTTTATAATATATTATTTATTGTTTTAGTTAAATATGAAATTGCTATTGTATACTTTAAACATTAAAATATTCTTTGAGATTTTATTGTCTTAGTAATAAGTTTTGGATACATATTATATAATTGTTAATTATTACTTAGTATATATCGTAAACATATTTTTCTTTATATCTCTAATTTTTGGGATTGAAACATATAATTTGTATGGTCCATTGGTTGAATATTCAGGAGTATTTCCTATAATTCACAACAGATGGCGCTCTCTGGTACTCTTTCCTAATACTTTGTTTAGAGCAACAAATATGTGTCCGGTATAATGGTGATGGAAGGTATGACTTTAATTCTATCTGAATCTTTGTGGATAGTTGGTTAGATTACTTATTTGTCTGCTTTATGCACTTTCATCATATTCTTTCCAATTTCCTTTTATTATTTTTGTTATTTTCATTTATGTTACTGTCTGGAAGTGTGTCGGATCTTTTGACGATGTTTCGGCCATGTGGTTGTATCGTTGAGCGAAACATATTTGGAACCTCTGTGGATGCAAATATCCTTGAAAAGCTGGATCGACAGAGGTTCTATCCAATTTCATATTTTCGGATTATATCTTTTCTCTTATTTTTTGTTATTTTTGTCATTTTAATATATTGAGCCTCCAGATTTTGATAATCCTTTGATGTTTGAACTTGATTTTTATGCATCGCTCTTGAAT
Organism: Amaurobius ferox; assembly: GCA_951213105.1. NCBI lineage: Eukaryota > Metazoa > Arthropoda > Arachnida > Araneae > Amaurobiidae > Amaurobius > Amaurobius ferox. Next base: position 64,399,278 of record OX578135.1, on the reverse strand, counting down.
ATTGATAAATTCATGTGTATTACTGAAATTTAAAATTAAGATCATTTTGTCTTATATGGTAGCATTGTTTCCCTTTAGTCTGATACTTCCTTTCATATCCTCTTTCCTTAATTTTTCTTCCGTATTGTTTTTGAACCAGGGTATGACACTGAACGTGTTTTAAATTAGTCTTATATTTTATTTTATTTTTATTTTTAATTTTATCTTTTTTTATTATTGACACATTGTAAAATATCCGTGGTAGATCTAAATTGAATCTGTAGTACTACAAATATTAACTGATATTTATATATAATATATATATATATATATATATATTTATATATATACGAGTATATATATATATTATATATTAATTATTATTATATATAATATTATATATATATATATATATATACCCAATATATAAAATACAGGTATCCATTGTAAATTTTTAATGCTAATTGTTTTTACAAAAGATCTTTATTTAAGTGTGTTTCAACATTTATGTCCTTTGTATCGTATAGAGTGAAGCTCATTAAAATAGCAGCGAAACTTCAGAAGTCCATTATGCACTAAAATTTCTGAAACTAAAAGCGGTGTTCTCGAGAATGGAAATAAAAATTATCCAAGTTAAAATATTCTGATACGGTGCACGTCTTTGTTTACATGACATAAAATATTGCCCACGGAAATTCGGTGGGAAATAATCTCCTATGGAATAAAGCCTTTATCACTTCATTTAAGAGCTCTTTATAGCCGTGTGATAGGAAAAGAAATGTTGCCTAACATTATCACCGTGGAGAAGAGAATATTTACAGGCCTTAAATATTAAAATGTGTTTAAATGATATATTTTCTAAGCTATGCGAATTGTATAAAAGGTGATACCAGATGTAGAAGATATCATTTTCTAGGTTCCACTTCAAATGCAGAGGGAGAATGAATGTCTGAAAATGTTAAAGGATAGAACATAGTCTGATTAGCAGTGAGTGATTCCCATTTGCAACATAAACATCATAGAACTGCGCTCGAGATGCAGTTAGCTCGAGATACAGTTATTTAGTAGTTTATGTTCTAGTAGTTTAATAAATGTTTAATGCCAAAGACAAAATATGATTTGAGTTGCGAGTTTGCGTCCTGGATAGACTAATAATTGCAAGTGAACGGATTTTTGCAGGCTACATGGGGGAATTTTTGCAGGACGGAGCGCCTTCTTTTTAATTTCGATATAACTTTGGGGATATTTTACTGTTTAAGCACTTCTGAAGTAAAATGTTTTTTTTTCGTATCGGCACTCCTACGGATTTCTATGTCTCGTACCGCTAAAACTATAGCATATAGAAGTATGAAATTTGGTACAATTATAGAGAAGTAATTGGGTAACACACAATGAAATAAACCTTTTATCTATTTAAACTTTAGTTTGGCATGAAATAGCTCATGACGCGAGCTCAGGATCAAGGAATTAAGTTTTGGGATTTCCTGGGCTAAGAAAAATCCCTGCTTTAAGAGATTTTGAAAGTAGAATTTTTAGGAGGGGATAGATATGGAGTGAGGTCTGAGAGCGCATCGAGCGTATTCTCCCAGCGTATCGAGCGGGGGGGGGGGCAGTCCGAATTGCAAAAACTGGCGAAGCGATCTCTAGGGCTGTTAAATGTAAGTTAACATTGGACGATACCCAACGATGCATTACGTCAGCATAGCAGGTGGTACGAAAATGCTCGCGAAGCAAACTTAGAGAACGTCAAGGAGAAGGACGCGAAGCCTCCGGACTCGCGAATCCACTTGAACGAGCGGCATTGGTTAGGAACCCCGGGGATCTGCCAGCGTCAGTGAGCGTCTGCAATTTGGAGCCGAAGCCTTCCGGCTTGTGAATCGAGATACGGGCTTAATGAGCAACAGCCAATGGAGGGCTGAGCCCCGAGATTCTGCGAGCGTCAACGAATTTGGAACACGTAGATGGTCGCACGCGCCGTCCAGATCGGAAGAGCTAGCGAAGCAAGTTCTAGGACTGATGAATGTCAGTTAACAAGGACGGTACCTAATTGCGTATTACGGCTGCGTCGCTGGCGGTACGAAAGTGCTCACAAAGCGAGCTCAGCGAGTGCCTTTAACCTCCAACTTGTACCTTTATTTAGTTGAAATGTTGTTCTTCCAATCAGTTGAAAATTCTTAATTCACAAAAACAGCTATTTGCAGCTGTAATTATTTTTTTTATTTCTAAACTAAAATTAGTTCTACATTTTATATAAAACCCCATGTAGTTAAGGCGTATGACAGATTAAAATTTGTGAATACCGACCACAAGTACAAAGGAGGTAGACCCACTTGGTTAATTTCCATCTGCACTCTCCAAGGCAAGAAATACCTCATTTACATCCGTAGTGGCTCTGGCTATGATACCGATGTCTCGAGAGTATGCAAGAACTTGATCATATTTTGTGGTAGATGTTTCCTTATGCGTTGATATCAGAATCTATTTGCTTACTTCAAGACTACGTTGAAAAATAGACAAGCAACTGCATTTCCTTGTCCAACACCATTTTAAATATCAAAAGGTTTGAGACTTCTCCTCGGATTTGAATAATCTAACGAGTTCCTATCAACGTAAAATCAACGAGTCTAACTAATTTTTCAATTATTTCAAATCCTCTCACGGCCTGTAAAAGACCAGTTCTGTTAGTATCTATCATAGGCAATATTAAAATCAATGGAACAATTAATGAGCTTTAATATTAAAAATCTGTACATTTTTTTTGGAATCTGACGTAGATAACATAATTGTTTTGTGATGATTTTCCACTTTTGATTTCACTTTGGCCGTCTCCAATTGTTGCCTCGACGAAAAGGAAATAATCAAGCTATTTCCATGAAATTTGAAATACTCATTTTAGTCAATTACAAAAAAAATGCCTCTTTATATTTATCGAGATCGCTTTGTAAAACATAATTGATCTGTATAATTTCTTTCACGTAATTTATAAATTCATTTCTGTCAGGTGTTGGAAACACAAAAACTTCTGATTTTTTATTGCCGTCATAGTCTATGAAATTTATGGGTATGGTTTTTAAAAATAAGTAATTGAGTAATTTCTCTATTTTTCTTTTATAAAATTTTATTAGTGATTTTTTTTATAAAAGTAGAAAACTCTGCATAATGAAGCTCTGTGGAGATGCTGCAGTTTAATGAGCTTTACACTATGAAATGCAAGTGATATAAATAGTAGTTAAATATTTATATCACTTGCATTTCATAGTGTAAAGCTCATTAAACTGCAGCATCTCCACAGAGCTTCATTATACAGAGTTTTCTACAATCGAAAATGGCATTATCAAGTATCGGAATAGACATTATCCAAGTTAAACTATTCTGATAGGACAGGCGTCTTTGTTTACACGATATACAATATTAATCTAGGAAATTCAGTGGGGAATTATTTTCTATGAAAGAAAGTCTTTATAACTTCATTTTAGAGCCCTTTGTAGGAGTATGCTGTGAAAAAAATATATTTTGCTTATCATCAGCTTTGAGAAGAGATTATGTATTAGCCAAAATTTTTGAAATCTCTTTAACTAATATATTGTCTAAGCCAGGACAAGTGGTATAAATAAGGCCAACCATATGTGAAAGGAACAATTTTTATGGTCTGTGGAATTAATATTTATAATGTGTGAAAATATTTTTATATGTATGAAAACAAAATTAACCGTCCTCACTACATGAAGTACCATAGTGCCAAAATACGAAAATTATATTAATTATAAATGTGAAAAATGAATTAAATGCAATTTAGTATTTTTAATTAATGTAGTTTTGAAGAAACATAATAATTAAATTAAGTTCATATTTTTAATTTAGAATAAGGCATTAATATTAGAAAATATATTAATATAATTGTGATTGTGTTGCGTTTTATTCCGCAAGGGAATATGCCTAAATGAAGTTGTTGTCTGCTGCATCTGAAATAAAGAAAACTGAAAAAGATATATATGAAAGTGGACTAAAATACTCAAAAGACAAATAGTTAGACTTAAAATACGCATTTATTCATTTTATATATTATAAGCAATTGACACTTATATACATTCAAAAACCATAATTGTCACTAATCTTCATCCATATGGAATATATTTTCATCCATATACTGCTTATTACTGAACATAGGCAATGGTAGTTTCAGTAATTTATTGTAATGACACTTGTCTAGAAATATTACCCCTGTACCAGTTAGTATTATATTGCTATTTTTTTCATGATTTTTCTCAGAAAGTACGAAACTCACAAATACCTCTGAAAATATTTGGGTTGGTCTCTAGTCTCTGGGAAAATGAGGCTATGCATCATATAAAAGTATTGACTAAGGCGTGGTCTATAATATCAGTGAATGCGAATTGGTCCTAATCAGGACTCGCACATTCATCCTTCAAGACTATATAATCCCAGTTTTCTCACCAAAGCGTCATTTCAGATTGCGAGTGAATTCAATGCTTCTCAAAAGTCAATTTCATGCGAAGTGAAATTGAAGTGATTGTATGTGATTTTTCTAGCTTTTCAAAAATCTAGTTTCGGCTACAGTTCTCTGATCTGCTCTTATTGACTATCTCTTTTCATGAGTTAGCCATGGGGTTTTCTTGCGAATGATTTGTTAACGAAATCTTGAGTCATCTTTTGACTAAGTGATTTTGACTTTGTGACTTGTGGTAAATATGATTGCATTAAGGTTGTCAAAACTTGGCGACATGGATTTTGGAGATATTGTTCACTATCCGTTGGCTTTTATTTCCTGATGCTTGAATTTGTCACTTTTATTTCTTTTATGTCGTCATACCCTTGTTATATAATTCCTTGAGCGTGTGGTGCCCTATGAAAATACTGTTGCTATTTGTTTAAAATAGACTTTTTATTTGACTGTAAAACACACTTTTTATTTTGGTTTTGTTTTCAATTGATGTCATTATAGGGTCTCCTTCAAATACAGTAGGAATGGAAGTTGCTACCGCAGCTTAGATCGATAGATCGCTTTCTAGCTTGCTAAACGTCGGTGTATCAATTATCTTCTGAGACACAATCTCATCATAATATTGATAGAGAAGAATAAATTTGCATATAAGATGGAGTGTGCGGCTGCCGTTCCATAACTCCAAATTGAAATTATTTTCAAGAACTTACGGTTTGAGATTTCAATTTCGACTCACAAACAGTTACGATCACGGAAAGTTAGGACTCACACAGCTTTGCAATCACGGAGAGTTACGCTCATGGAGAGTTACGACTCACAGAGAGTAGAAATAAAGGTGAGTTACGACTCACTGAGGGATTAATTTTGTTTAATCCGGTTCACTGAAAAAAGATATAATGCGAAAACTTTACCATTTGTTCGCGATAGTTTGAACACAAAATATGAAAGTTTTTGAGCCCTTATAAAAAAAATACTAAAAATAAATCAAAACTTTCATAAATGTTGGGGAAAATGTCTCTCTCGACAAAACAACAATTTTCAGTAATATTGTGTAACAAAATATATGCTGTATTGTTTTTTAACTTTCTAACAACAGCGGTAGAACACATGTACTGCTTGAAAGTTATTATCAGCCAGCGGCTCTGGTACGATGTCCGTACAAGTGATCCTCACCCGTTTTTCTGGATAAAAAATATTGCACCTCCCGTCCATCATAGAAATGCTTTGGGAACGCCTATTGTAAGAATTTTAATTCTTGCTTGGCATGGGTTTTAAAAGACGGAACGGATTACACGCAATACACAAGATGCTTATATGTAGAAGCAACATTTTTAGTTATTTTGTCTTTCTAAAGTTGAAATTGTTGACTCTTTGAGTCGAAATGTAATAGCTAATATGTGCTTAATTATGTTGTTTACGTTTTTTTACGCTACACGTTTGTTTAATCAAGACCTTAAGGCGATCATGAAAGGCCTGTCATTTCTTTTTAATATTTGCACAGTCTTTAAACATATATTTATCCCTGCATCTCTTAAAGAGAGAGTAAACAATATGATTTTAAGCATTTCATAAAATATTTTATATGCATTAAAAATATACATATGAATATAACCTTCTAAGTGTTGGATTACACATAATCCTCTTTTAAATATTTTAATGAGCAAGTCTTTTAAAATTATATAAATTCTGCCTAAGAAAATTTAGTAAAGATGAATTTTTAATGAGATAGATATTTTATAACTCAATTTTATATCATTTTATAAGCCCAATAAACATTATCATATTCAGAACAGTTAAGATGCTTACTTACGCTTTTTTTAATTTTTCGAATATTATGAAATGATCGGATTTCCAAGAAAATGATAATAAAAATGTACGGGGAAAGTAAATAACAATTTTCGACCTATGCTTGAGCTGGAATAAAGCGCCGCATTTTCATTTACCCAACGTGCGCAAGGCTAGCTCGAGCTTACAACATATAATTTCTCCTTATTACATTCGTCGACATCAAAGTCATTTTGTACAACTTTCTAAAAAATATATAGATGAAAACGTTTCAGTCCAATTTTTCTTATCATATCTATCTGATTCAGCCTGATGGATCTTATAAGAAGACAGTCACACCCTGGGTAGCATAAATTTATCATACCAAAGCAATTGTTTTCTAAATTATATATGTAATAATTTTATGTATATATATGTGTGCTGTCAATAAATTCTAAGGGGGAAAGTTTTTTAATTTGATAGTGCAATGTGATGTTTTCTCATGAATAACATTTTTTCAATGTCAGAACTTGCTAATTTATTATTTTCTAATAAAAGTCGTAATAATTATATTTTTGCATATTTTTAAATTGAAAGAAATGACCTTAAAATAAAATATATTCAAATATTTTAAGACAACTTATGTTTAAAAATATTGAAAAGATGCCTGAAACCCAGTGATGTGGGAGGAATACAGTACAAAATGCCTATCCTTAAAGTGATACTAGATAATTTTTACTTTCTTCTACGAGGGCATGGAAATTCATTATCATATGCCATCATTTTTTATTGAAAATGACGTTATTAAATATGTCACATAGGTTTACGTGACGGTGTCAACTTTCACACCGACAATACTGTGTGCCAAAAAGCTGTGCGTCCAAGGACAAGAGGGCGGAGAAGAGGTGACGAATTTAATATCAAGTTAAAGCCCCCTTCCAAGGATACACACAAACAACAAGAAATAATATTATACCAAGCGTAACTTACTTGAGCATTGTGAAACCCATAAAAATCCCAGAAATTCGTAAGCTCCGGCTTGCAATATGCAAACTGGACTCAGACAACATAAATAAGTAAAAGGTGTCAAGTTGGGAAAATATGACAAAATAAATTATAAAATCTCTCTATTTAATATGTAAGTAGTTACGAAAGTGAAGAATGCAATCAATAGGCCCTTTTATCATATTTATATATCATACATTAAGAATACGGCCTTTTCAAATAGATCCATCATTATTATAATAATCAGATAATACCACACTTTGCACTAGATTAAAAATATGCCTCCTTATATATATATTCAAATTACTTCACCTGAGGTTATTCTGTAGAGAAGTAAAATATTTAGTCGATGTAATCTTAGGTATAAATACACTTTATATGTCAAAAATTTTAATCAAATTATTTCGATGAATTCTCTCCAAGATCTAGATTTGTTCTCACTAGAGGCCATATGATAATTTCTGAAAATACCTGGGGGCTCCGCTGTGTCAAGCCGACCTTAGCATAATCTCACAAGGAGATCACGATGAAACAACTATCACACTTTCCAGCAGATATCACTCATCGCACTGTAGAAACATCCGAATGTTCGAGATCTAGATAGGCTGGTCTAGGGCACAAGGGTCCCAACGTAACAGAATATAAATCCGAGTAATTCCAAGTTGTCACGCACTCGAAAACACAGCACGATAAGGCAGCGCTACCGAATTCAGGGATCTCAGGACTTCCTGCTCCTAAATCCATATTCCGTACATTCCTATTCGGTTGGCTAATTGAAAGGGGTCTCCAATATTGTTATCTAAAATATAATAAAAATAATTTAGAATTTAGTAGTAAAAGAAATTGTCTTGGCCAACGTCAGATTATATTCATAATGAATTAAATTATAATCTGACCCATTAAGGAACAGTTAGGCAAATTTCTTTTGTGTTCCAATATGAGAGAGAGAGACGTGAGGACTTTTCCCCTCGAAGTCTCAGGGCCAAGAGGAAGCGTCTACCCTAATTTTCGATAATATAAGCCACTCGAATTCAGAGCCATTGGCCAGATTCAAGCGCGAACTTTGTCCGCGCGAATATTCCATACGGAACCTCCGACGTCACAGCGCGTAGAGGCGAAACTTCAGGCCGGGCATAAAAATAAAGAAGCAAAAGAGGTTGCAGTTCGGCATATAATCGGCTAAACTTAACACGGTTTTGCTGAAAACTGCTAGCGTACTCGGAATTATAGACTGGGAATTAAAATGGCGTCTCAAAGAGAACAAATTCATGAAGGAATACAAAATGTCCTAATTGAACCATGACACTTAGTTTGAAAATGAAAATGGTTTTATATGTGTAATACACAAATAACAACACAGTTGTGTATCGGTTAGCTGGGCACTCAGCAGAAGTAAAAAAAACCGTAGCGTGGTTAATCACGCTTATACTGCGCGATTCTAGACAACATTTCCTGCAAAAGAAGTCTTCTGTTCAAGTCGCCTGCGCATGATCATATAACTGCGATAATATGAGGAAATTCTCGGTCATTCTGGTTATAACCGGAACGCAACCGAAACGGGTTTTCAAACGGCTGAATTTATGACGAAACCGTTATGAACTAGTTTCCAAATGGTCTGGTCATAGCCGGCGGTCACCGGTCATAACCGTCCTACATACATTTACCGGATTTATTTTTCTGTGGTCATATCTAGACACTAAACGCAGTAGCTTATACTTTCCAGTAAGTCGGACGGTCTGGGTCGAAGAAGAAGAAGAAGAATAGACGCTGTATGCTATCCAAATTTGGTCAAAGGCGCTTTAGCTGTTTTTGAGATTATGAATGGCTAACAAATTTGGAAAAAGTTTATATACATTTGTCGGATTTTTTTTTCTACCTTCACATCTATCTGCATAATATATGAAACTTGTAGTTAAAATATTTTTCCAAATGTGTTTAATAGTTATACATACTCACACCCACAGAGATACAAAAGTAATTTTTGGTGTCCAGAGACCCTATCGATGTAATTACTGTGAAAACTCGAATTGTTATTGTGGTTTAAAACTTTAAATTATATTTACTTTCTTTAAATGAATTTTGTGGATTAAATTACTCATCTTAAAGTGGTCGTAAATCGTAACATTTGTATATTGCTATCATGGCCGCAAAACCCACCTTTACTTCTTTAGACAAGTTTCTTAACATAATCATTAAATCAAAACACTTCAAATTAAAATCCATATTTTAACCTTTAAAATAAATTATCATTTATTCACGCTTCCATTATTTTGATTAGAATTACATGAGTTTATTAACAAACACATAAGGAGGAGAAAGGCACCGTGTGAGACAAGGTCTTTGAATCTTACTCCAAAGATCAAAAATTGACCTAACGTACATGAAGACTGGCATATACCGCTGTATTACGTGTCTGTAGCTCAGCATGACTGTCACCTTTTCCTAATCGTTTTCTGACATTTGGAGTCAGACTTCGTCTTTTTCTATAACATGCTCAATACTTAAATGAATAACGACTCTCTCTGAATAACTGTGCTTGAAATCACGACACTCTCTCTTCAACTCTTGAATAGTCATTTTATTCTATTCGTTAACTTTTCTCCTTGCAGCTGTATAATTTTACCTGGGGTTCAGATACGCCCTCCTTGCTCTCATTAGATGCTCCTCAGTGCAGTGTCGTATCTTTGCATTATTGGCTCTTACAGTTTCCAATAAATCAAAATATTCCATGTTTTGCCCTAATATATTTTGCCCCAGCTACAACTGCAATTTATGTGACGTGTATTTATTGGGATTATAACTTTCCGGGCCGATACTGCCATAACACGGTGACTAAAAGTGTGCGCTTTGTTTCGTTGTAAACATCAAAATCTGCATAAGGTACCTTCTGGTCTTACAGTTATTAAATCACGATCAACATACTTAGACAAATGTAGTTTGCATATAAAGTAAAAAGCTGTACAAGTCACAGGGACTATCACTATTCTTTATTTACTTCTCCACGCGAGGAAAGTAATAGGCGAATCTCATATAATTTTATTGATCAAAGTATATTTACTGGTTTTTAAATATCTTTACTTCTATAGTAGTTAAACATTTATTTTCCTTTACGCTCCATAAAGTAAACTTATTAAATTTTCAGTGTCCTCACAAAGGGTCATTATCCACCAAACAATCTCCAACTTCAACAGCTTTCTTAAATATCGGGATAGACATTAACCGCGTTAAAGTATTGTGATACGCTGAGCGTCTTTGTTTACATGACGTGAAATATTACCCTGGGAGATTATGTGACGTGTATATTTAGTGGCACCATGTCTTTTATCACTTGGTTTAAGAAAGTTTATTATGTCGGCAAAAGGGTGGAAATGATACCACGATTGAGGGAATTATTTACGATTCTTAAATACTTTAAATCTTTTGGAATAATATATTAAATCGAATGAGAGCTGGATACGTTGTCAGGAATTCGAAATATAAATTTTCCGTTTTTACTTTCCCTACACATCTAATAATGTAGGTGGAGATGTAAATGTGAGGAAAAGTCTTTTTATGTATGTCTAAGTTTAATGTGTTCCTTGCGTGAATATTGTTTTAAAATACTTGACCACGAGTATTGCTGTACAAACATGGTACTAAATTTGATTGCTGGTGCAATCAAAAAATTACAATATAACTATTATGTTTTGAGTAAGGTATAAGAACGTAGAAGAAATCTGACTTACTTTTCTTTCTCTCTCAGTGTAGAAAAAATATTTCTTTGGGGGATAGAAATCGAAAATTCGAGTTCGAGCTTAAAACTGAAAAGCCAGTTTTATGCATCCCTGAACTTGAATCGAACGTTTTTGAGGTGATGTCTGTGAGGTTGTATGTGTGTGTATATGTATGTTACTGTGTGTGTAGACCTGTGAGGTTCTGAACGCGATATCCCACGAACGAATGAAGAGCTATGATATTAATTTGATTCGAAGATTACAAACGGTGAGTACTTAAACCCTACTGACTTTATTTTAAACGTATTAAAAAGTTCGACAGACCCTTTCAATATTTGAATGAATTTTTGAAAAAGTCATTGAACGATTAAGAACTTTAATGATAAATAAAGCATCATCTCATACGTACATTTTTTTAGAAAACGAATGATGTTAAAATATATTTATGTGATACGTTATTTTTCATTTCAAAACGAATGACACTTGCTTTAGAACGCTATCACGAACTTTCTCGACTAATTGTGCTGTTTTCAAACAAATTTTATTAACAATAAAATAAAATTAAGAAAAGTAACACATATAATCCAATACGTTCACTTTTCATATTCAATATTAAGCAACAGATCAGTTGACATTATTATCGTGGATACAGTTCGTTCAATTTACGCGATACGAAACTTTTTGATGTGAATAACATTTATGTTTGGTGTAAATGTTACGGAAATAGGAGTGTTACGACAAATTGTAACTCTTTAGACGGTTATAGTACCGAACTTAATAGATATACATGTAAATAAGTTTTCTTGTTTTGGCGGAAATATGTTACAGATTATGAATATATAAAGATAAATTAAATAATTTTATATTTTGATCAATTTTTTTTCAAAAATACTACAAAAATATTTGTCAAAGGAAGTTTTGTTAACAAACATATTATTACAGGAAACTTAAATTTTATTGAAGACCAACAACTAAAAAATATTTTTTAATTGGGAACTAAGTTTCGAGAACAAGAATTTGAGAGTGTATATGATGATTTACATAACGATCTGAATCAATTCATTTGCCGTTTAGCTGTGAAATACAGTGTTCCTGTTCAGACATTTGATGAATGGAGATATCATGTAACTAATGGTTTCAAATTGTACTATCAAAAGAGATGCCAAAATACCAAAGTATTCTCCATACCTAGATCAATCAAAAACATCAGAGATAGATTTGTAATCACTTATACAGATAAAATCGTGGCTAATTATGCATTTACCTGTAAAAAATATTATGTGGAAAATTTACAAAGATGTTACCTTGATCAGGATATATATACATCGGTATCACATAATAGTAAAACATTGACCAATCGGATCAAAGCCTTATACAAAAGAATTGATATTGATCTTAAAAATGTTAAGTTCCCTTATTTAGTGCTTATACCAAAGTTGCATAAGGAACCCGTTAAATTCCGCACTGTCACTGTAGGATGCGGAACTTATTTGACCATTGCTAACTTAAAATTTTTAAATATCCTGAAGCAAGTTATGATTCACCTTCAAAAGCAGAGAACTGTTATTATCAAGAACAGCCATGATGTCATTAAAAGACTTAAATTCTGTGACAAGGAATTGCGATTCCGAAGTTATGATTTTCGCGATCTTTTCAATATTGATATTGCACAACTTTACCTTATATTGAAGGAATTACATGAGTTACATGATTTGAAAGAGTACATTACATATCGCAAATATATGGACCTTATCAATCTGGTTTTGAGGGAAAATATACTTTTTGACGGAAAATGATATTATAAACAGATTAAAGGAATTCCAATGGGAGGAGGTTGCTCATCAATATTGGCTGACATATATCTCACTAAATATGAGCATGGAACATACCTATTGTATGAGATACCGTATTTCCGTTATGTTGATGATGTGCTTTATGGATATTATGAAAATGCACCAGTATTGGAATTCGATTTTTACCCCAATGGCTTGGAATTGGTTGAAAATAAACGTGCAGAGGATGGATCGGTGAATTTCTTAGATATCACCATTAAGTACAATACAAGGAATGGAATTTATACGAGTCTACACGACAAAAGAACAAGTTATGGAATAAAAATTAACCATATCATCAATTGAAAAACGAACCTTTCAAGATTTATTTTTAGAAATATACTTTTGGAACATTAAAAAAAAAAACAAATTTGCAACACTTTAGCAAAGGATTGCATATCCAGTAACAAGGGGATAATATTAGAAGCATTAAGAAAGAATTACCCAGTTAATTTCCTGAAGAAATATTAGAATTTATTTTTCAACAATAAAAATGAAGCAAATTCATTCAAAAGGGATTTTACTGAATTGGGATAGTTTCTGCATATCACTTGAAGACTTGCACATGCGCATAGTTACTTATATAATAGGAGATTTTGTGTTTCTTCATTTGTGCGTTTCTTGACTTCCATTCTCGGTGGTCTGTTTCTCCATGTTTGGATGCTCCTCACTAGGCACGTATGGGGGATCAACCTTTGCAATGCATTAGTTCCGTAAGCGTTTGCCCGGGCTGGAAAAGCAGCTTTAAACGAGATTGAGGAGTCGCAATCCTCCTCTGCCATTGTATGCATTGTATTTGGTTTCCCCTCCATTGAACTTTATCCTCTTTTTTTATTTCAATTGTATATATATATATATATACCACGTGACAACCAATTCCACAATTCCAAATAATCGTGAATTAATAAAATCACCAAGGCAGTCAAACCACGGCCACAATGCCGATAAAAGAAATGAACAGCACCGATCCAATTTCGGAGATTAACCAGTATTAAATTCCTCTTCAGATCTGAGCATTAAATTATAATTAACTCAAATAAATGACTGTTTCTGATTTGGCAATAGTAACTTTCTATAAATGCCAAAACTCAGACTACATACAACAAAAGAAGAAGAATTGAAGAATAAAAACAATAGGAAATCAAGCATTACCATGTTCCATGAAGCATGAACCTTCGTACACGTGTGAGTGCGAGACGCTGCAACAGAATGAAAAAAGTGGTGAAACATCGAGAAGAAGTATGACGAAATATATCATGTGAGGTAGAGTATACGGTTACAGTGACCTTCCCTAGTATCCGTCCAGTGAGTTTGAGTACGAGATAGAAGAATTACCTATATAAGGAGAACAGAATATGAACATGAATCATAGATGAAAAATTTTACTATACAAGTGATTCATAGATGAAATAAATAAACGAGAATGCCACTAACACCATTATAAGGGGCTCGAATCGTAGTATCAAACTGGCTAAGGTTACATATCTTTAGCAAAAGTAAAATTCAAAACATTGAATGTTACTGTATCTTATTTTCATATTTTATTAGTTTTCATATTTTTTAGTTTATTCTATTATTATTCATTTTTATTTAATTATATAATTAATAAATAATTATAATATATATATATATATATATATATATATATATATATATATATATATATATATATATATATATATATATATATATATATATATAAATATTTTTGTTCTATATTATTAGTGCCATAATTGGGAAAATTGTCTTGGATGTTATCGATTGGTAGTTGATACACTGAGTTGATAATTTTAATTATGAAATTAGGAGGATATGCAGTATTAGTTGCTGCATTTAATAATTCTATAAAATGTAACAATTTTAAATTGTCATCCCAAATTTTATTGATTTTAAGAACCTGGTTTGATATAATATTTCTAAACTCTCAAATATGCACAGAAGAGTCAAAGCGTTGAATTTTAGATGTATTAAAATTAAAATTTTGTCTTCAATCATATACGTTTATTGCCAGATTACAGTTTTGTAAATCTAAATTTAAATCTAAAAATATTGCTAGATTAGAGTTATTATTACTTGCATTTCATTGCAAATTATTAGAATAAAAGTTAAATATTATAGGATTATTATTATGGGATACACATAATATATTTTTTAAATATCTATACATGTGCATATTATGCAACCCTGTATTAAAGTACCTTTCATAGAACAATAAATACTTCAAGTGTGTACTTATATACTGCTAGGTAAGATTACAGATTAACCTGAATCTAAAATATCGTAAGATGTATTGTACAAATGTAATTTATACACTGCCAAGCAAGTTAGTAAAGTACATTCATATTTTGACTTGATGGTTGGCACTGTATGGTTGTTGTATCCAGATAAAATCAGGGGGAAAACTAAAAGTACTAGCTAGCTATATATCTATAGCGAGCAATGTACAGCCGGTGCCTGAAATGAGTCTGAAAAATTCGAAAAGAATCTTTGAACGTAATTGAGTTTTATTTTATAAAATGTTGTTCACGCCCATTTCGCCTCCATCGAACTGGATCAACAATCGATATTTCTAAAATAAAATATCGTGCTGGTTCAATTAAAATTAGCACTGGGTTTGCGTAATACTAACATCATTAGGTTTATTTTTAAACTATGATGGTCTTAGTGATAACAATATAAATTCTATATGCAGGTGTTTCATATATTTTGTCGTTATTGGGGTGGTCTTATTAAATAATTGATTATTTCATACCAGTTTACTGGAAAATGGAATTCATTTTCAATGATAATATAAATTGATTAATTGTTTGTGGCTGTTCTTGTAGTTGTGGAATTTTAATTTCTAATACGGTAGTTCTACGACTGTTCTATGTCATCGTTTATGGTAAAAAACATCTGTGGTAGTTCTGAAACTATTTAAAATATTTGGAGTGATTAGGACGATTATTTATATGTAATAGCGTGCTATTTAGTATTTTTTAAAATCTCCACTTCATTAACCAACCTATCACTCCATCTCTGTCTCTATTTATCTGGAAATATACTTCTGTCCTATGACAGAGCGCTGCATAGAAGCAAGAAAATTAGAAAATTGTAAATTGATTATCCAACACTGTGCATGCACTATTTGGACTATTATTTTACTATTAAATACACATACACGCACACACGTACACGCACGCACACACACACACACACGCACATATATATATATATATATATATATAAATATATATACATCTTTTGGACATGAGTGTATATATATATATATATATATATACACTCATGTCCAAAAGCTAAGCATAGTTGCTGTTCATGTGAAAATTTCCTGAAATCTACATTGGAATGGAAGGAAACCCGATATGCGGGAGTAATAGGGCAATAGAAGAAGAAAACAATGCAACACAAGGATAATAACGAATTTCATTATCCAAAGAAAAGAGTTGAAAGGAAAATGGTCACAATACGAGTGTCAACCACAGTGAAACAGAATGATTAAAACAATGTGATGCTGCAGTTTAATACGATGTGTGGAACTTCGGGTAGCCACGCATGCTGCACAAAGATTTCTCATACTTTCGATGAGGGTTTGGTTGAGCTGTGTGCCTAAAGAGTTCCAAGGCACACGGAGAGCAGTTTTCAATCCCGGACCGGAGCTTGGTGGGTAGTGGAGGGCTGTAAGATGTCTCCTGAGCATATCTCATACATGTTCTATTGGATTCAGATCAGGAGATTTGGCAGGCCACTGAATGTGCTGGATGCCTTCAGTTTGAAGGAAGTCGTCGACCAAGGCCCCACGGTGAAGAGTCGCGTTAACATTCATGAATATGTAATCAGGTCCAACAGCACCTCGAACCTATTGATCGGTAGACTCAAGGACTTCGCCTCTGTATTTTAACAGGTAATTGACCCCGTTTTAAAGATGTGGATGTCTGTAAGGCTGTCCATCCTGATGCCTGCCCAGCCCCTGACCATCTAAACGGAAAACGGTGTCTTTCCGTGATGTTTCCTGGGTAAAACGCGTTACACGTTCTCTCCAGATTGTAGTACGACGAGAATCGGTTTGCAGACTAAACTTGGAATCGTCACTGAACATGACATTTCCCCACTGTTGTCCACTCTACTGCCGATGTTCCAAACTCCACTGTAACCGAGCGCGTTTCTGTGCAGACGCCAGGGGGATGCAAACTGCTGGTTGTCTGGTATAGAGACCAACGTGTCTGAGTCTCCTGTAAACAGCTTGTCTCGAAATAATGACTCCTGTGGCGGTTGTCAGGACTGTACCCAGTTGTCTGACAGAATGGTTCCTCTGACGTCGGGCAGATATCACAATATCGGTCTTGGCGAGCTGTTCTAACCCTTGGCTGACCTGGTACTGGTCGTCGGGTTACATCTCCAGTTGTTTGGAACCTCTGACACAGTCTAGAGATCACACACTGAGGCTTATATAGGATACGAGACGCTTCGGTTTGGGATCGACCGGATTCCAGCATTCCAATAATTCGTCCCTTCAAAAATATATCCAGTGGGCATCTTTCTGACATCTTTCGTCTTTTTTGATTGTTAACAACACTCCGTACCGCAGCAATCGCGAAATTCTGCCTCAACTGGTCACTCGTTCCGACATGCCCTCGACTTGCTTTGCGGATGTCGACGACCACTAATCTGTTTTGCATATGCATAACCATGGTATCCATATTAACACTAAACTTTTCGCATTTTACGAATTTTTACGAATTATGCTCAACTTTGGGACATGAGTTTATATATATATATATATATATATATATATATATACAAGGAAGGATTAACAAATTCGGAGATTGACTTACTTGACGGATATGATTTATTGATATCATGTATTACCCACAAGCCCCTTCAAAGTACTTCCTCTCTGGAGCTATACATTTTTGCCAGTGCGAGTACAGTTGCTGAAAACACATTCCTGGAAGTCTTTGGACGAGGTGGTCTTCAGTGCGGCAGTCACAGCTTCCTCAACCTCAGATGCACTTTTGAAACTGTGTCATTTGAGTTCGTTTTTGAGACGGGGGAACAAGTAAAAATCGCATTGGTGAGATCGGGTGAGTAGAGAGGATGTGAAAGTGCTGCCGTTCCATGTTTTGCCACAGTGGACTGCATCATGAAAGACCGGTGAGCGAGAGCATTGTCATGTTGCAACAGCCAATACTTGCTTTTCCAGAATTCTGGGCATTTCCGGCGGGTAGCATCATGGAAACGAGCTAGGAACTGTGTGTACCTCTCCTTGTTCAGTGTTACCCCTTCCGGTATGAACTCGTAATGCACAAAGAACTTCTGGTCAAAAAACACCTCCAGCATTACCGTCCCCTTTGAACGGTCCAAACAGAATATTTTTTACTTCGGCGTTGATGGTGACGCCACTGTGAGAACTGCCGTTTAGGCTCTGGTTCGTAGAAGAAACAGCACGTCTCATCACTGGTGATATTTTCTGAAAGGATTGTCGGATCTTTGTCAGCAACGTCAATCAGTTCTCAACAGATCCCGCATGCGGTCATCACACTGATCTTCGGTTAGCATTTTTGGTACAATGTGTTAACAAACAAGATGCATCTTTAGTTTGTTCGGCAGGATAACTTGGCAGCTCTCACACAGAAATCTTGCTTTTTCATCAATGACGTTGATGGTTTGATGTCGGTCGTCATGCACAATTTCTGCTAACTTTTTAATGTTGTCATCCGTGTTTGATGTTGATGTTGGAAAATAATTTTCCTTCAACTAACTGTGACTTAACCTTAAGGTGAAGTTGTAACTGTGGACCGTAACTGGAGAAAGTCTGAGTATATATGAGTGTGAAATGAATGGTTACGGGCGACTGAGACACAGCAAGAGAGTAAAGCATTATGGTAGTGGATATATGCTATGTATTGTCGCAGGATGTGAATTCTAATCTATTATGTAACCTAAGATAGGTATTTAAGTTTGTTAATAAATTGTTATGTTATCGAAGATGTTTCTGCATATCACTCAAGAAACGCTACAAAAGGTTATGGGACCAGTCTCTACACTCAATTAAAAGTGCGTAGTAAGCCCTACTGTGCAAAAATGGCGGAGCAAGCAATTCCAAGATTGGACGGAAAAAACTTCAATAGTTGGAAGTACCGTATTAAAAGTATACTTGAGAAAAAAGGATTAGTCTTGTATCTAACTGATAATCCGCCAGAAAAGGAAGCAGAACTAACTGAGTGGAAGAAATATGATTCTCAAGCAAGAGGAATTATTACATGCGCGTTAAGTGATATGCAAGTTTGCTTGATTCTTACTTGTAATACTGCCAAGGAAATTTGGACTTCCCTAAGCAACAGGTATGAAGGTGATTTGAAAAGAAGAAGAATAGAAGAGAGAACCAATGTGTCACGATTACAGATGGAAATGAACGAAAACTGGAACAACTATCTGTTGAGAGCCGAGAAATTGCTGGAAAGTGCACGTATACTGGGTGCAAATATAGATGATGAAGAATTTATAAGCACTTTGATCAAGGGACTCCCGCCAAAGTATGATTTAATCGCAATGCGATTTGACAACTTTCAGGAAGCTACCATTTCTGATGTTCGTCGAATATTCAAGTTGCACGAGAAAAGATCTAACGAAGCTGAAAAAGCAATCTCGTCTGTTTTTAAAGTTCAGAATAGCAGAAGATATAGAAGTCCTAAATCACACGACGATCCAAAGCGATTTGAACAAATTTATAGCAGAAAAATTGTATGCTATATTTGTAATAAAGCAGGTCATAAAACAGTGCATTGTTGGCATAATCCAGCTAATTAACGAAAATCAAGTTTCTTGAAGGACAGTTCTAAACAAGCAAACCGGCGAGAATATTCAGAGTCAAGAATTATGTGCGACAGAAATGGATCAAAAAGAACTTTAAAAGCTACAGAAGGTGTATTGCAAGCCAGATGGATCTTAGCCAGTGGAGTGACTAGTCATATTACTGAAAATCTTGACTTCTTAAATGAAGTACAGGAAGATAAAAGAAATAGAATTTGTTAGCTGACGATAGCAGGATATCTTCTCAAGCAAAAGGATCCGTGACATTACGAGAAGTAAGTGGAAAATTTAACTCAGAATTAGTGCTAAAGGATGTACTTTATGTACCTAAACTAAAAAGTAATCTGATATTTGTTCGAAAATTGACAGATGATAATATGAATGCTTTATTTGATGAATCTGGAGGGCATATTTTAGATAGGAAAGGCAATACAATATTAAGTACAAAACCATCGGAATTTTACATTGCTGATTTGAAAGCGATCAAGGATAAGAATTTTATTTACAAAGCGGGCAAAAGTACTTCTTGGGAAATGTGGCATAAAAGATTAGACCATATTAATGAAAAATATATGAAACTTATGTTAAAAAATTCAATGGTATATAACTTTGAGTGTAAACAAGAGTCAAATTCGAGTGATTGTATTATTTGCATTCAAGCGAAATACGCTAGAAAACCATTTAAGGAAGTTATCTGTGAGCAATCAAAAATGCCGTTGGAACTTCTTCATATGGACTTAATCGGTCCAATACAAGAAACGTCTTTAGGAGGAGCTAAATATGTTTTAACATTAGTGGATGATTTTTCAAGGAAAGTATTTACAACATTTTTAAAGTCAAAAGCGGATGTTTTCGAAACATTCAAGTATTTGATATTTAAACTTGAAAGCAGTACTAGAGAAAATGTTCAGAAAATCAGGAGTGATAATGGAACGGAATTTTTAAATGCAGAAATGGACAGTCTTTGTGAAAGTAAAGGTATTGATCATCAGAAAACAACATAATTCTCACCAAGACAAATGGTCGAAGTGAAAAAGCAAATATAACTTTAATTGAAGATACGCGAGCTTTATTAATAGAAGCTAATTTACTTATCAAATTTTGAGCAGAGGCCATGAATACATTTACTTATATAAAAAACAGAACTCCTTCAAAATCACGAAATAAGAAAACACCAGAGGAACGTTTTACTGGAAGGACACCAAGTGTTTCATACTTTCGAGTATTTGGCTGTCAGGTTCATTATTGGAAACCAAAACATAAAAGAAGCAAGTTTGATAAAATTACAGATGTTGGAATATTCGTGGGATATTCAGAATCAAGAAAAGCATATAGAATCTGGAATCCTAAAAAACAAGACAGAGTGGAATCTCGAGATGTTAGATTCCTTGAAGAAACTAAGGGAAATGAACTGTTAGAACAAAATCGAGTATATTCAGATTCCCCGGCAAAAATCTAAGAGTTTGGTAAAAATCTGTTTGAAGAAGAAAATTTTGATGCAGACGAAGAAGAATCGACTAATGTTGAAACCGATCAACCGAGAAATGATCAAGATCCTGATGATGTTTGTACAACTCGCAGTTAAGACCTCGAACTAAAATTATAAATTACAACGAATCATTTGAAAGTGATGATGAAGCTGTAGATCCAGATTATTATCCAGATCAAACCATACTAATGGCGAAAGATCGACGAAATATACCGTCAAGTTATGACGAAGCTGTATGTTCTGATCTAAAGGAAAATTGGATGGAAGCAATGGATAAAGAAATGGAATCGCTAAAATTTCATAATGTTTGGACTTATGAAAAGATTCCAGAAGGAATCAAACCAATAAACTGTAAATGGGTATACAGCATTAAAAACACCCCAGAAGCATCTAACATGATATACAAAGCCCGATTAGTAGCAATCGGTTGTTCTCAGAGGTTTGGAGTAGATTATACTGAAACTTTTTCACGAGTTATTAAAACTGATAGCTTAAGAACACTTTAACATTTGCATTAATGAAAAATTGGAAAATTAATTTTTATGATGTTGAAACTGCTTATTTGTATGGAAAGTTAACTGAGACTATTTACATGGAAGAAACCAAATGATATGAACATTGAAAGAATAAAAATATGACGTGTAAATTAAACCAAGCTATTTACGGGTCAAAACAGTCTGGTAAAGTGTGAAATGAAACTTTATCTGATTACTTACTAAAGTGTGGATTCAAAGTATTTAAATCTAACAAGTGTGTTTTCAACTGCGAGAAGGGACATTCTCGATTAATCATTGGAATTTACGTAGATGACCTGATAATTAGAAATTCTGATGGTGAAATTTTAGATTGTATAAATAGAAAATTGAAAGAAAATTTTAAGCTAAAGAAAACATTAATATGAAAAATTTCCTAGGATTAGAAATTTCAGTAGAAGAAAATCAAATGATCATCAAACAACAAGCCTATTTAGATGAAATGTTAAAGAGATTTAAAGTGAAAGATAGTAACAACATTGCAACACCAATGGACATAAATGTGGATTTTGACAATTACGAAACTTCAGAAAAATGTGATCCCCACAAATATCAAGAAATTATTGGTTCATTATTGTACCTCGGAATGAAATCGAGGCCGGACATCGCTTATGCTTTAGCAACCTTGTCAAAGTACAATAAGGATCCAAGAGTTATACATATGACTGCTGTTAAGAGAATTCTTAGATATGTGAAAGGAACTAAAGACCAAGGATTGGAATATAGGCGATTTTACACTTTCAGGATATACAGACGCTAATTGGAGATGTAAGAAACCAAATCAGAAGTCAACAACAGGTTTTCTTTACAAACTTGGCCCAAATCTAATTAGTTGGACTTCTAAATCGCAGGACACTGTATCTCTATCTACTTGTGATGCCGAAGTATCTGCAGTGGTAAGCTGTAAGAAAAAAGGGATTTCTGTATGATTATTTTTTGACGAACTTTTACTTAAGACTCAAGTGAATGTAAAACTTTATTGTGATAACAAATCATCGATTTTCATTTGTGAAAGCGGAGTAACTTCAAGAAGATCAGACCACATTATTCGTAAAGTAAGTTTTGTAAATGAGAACTTAAAATCTCAAAATTTTGAATTTATTTATGTATTGAATAATGATAATCTAGCAGATATATTAACTAAAGCTGCAAGTAAAGATAAACTTTTAAGATTTAAACAAACATTGATTGTTATGTAATGTAATGGTTCTACTTGTATATCCCTATATATTCTATGTACGGGGGGCCTTGTTGGGAAATAATTTTCCTTCAACTAACTGTGACTTAACCTTAAGGTGAAGTTGTAACTGTGGACCGTAACTGGAGAAAGTGTGAGTATAAATGAGTGTGAAATGAATGGTTACGGGCGACTGAGATTGATTGAGACCCAGAAAGAAAGTAAAGCATTATGGTAGTGGATATATGCTATGTATTGTCGCAAGATGTGAATTCTAATTTATTATGTAACCTAAGATAGGTATTTAAGTTTGTAAATAAATTGTTATGTTATCGAAGATGTTTCTGCATATCACTCAAGAAACGCTACAGTTGACGGCCGTCCAATCCGCGGATTGTCTTCTACGGATTCACTGCCGTCAGTGAATCGGGAGTGCAATGAAAATACCTTCATACGACACATTGCTATCTCCCGTACACCTGCAGCAATATGTGCAATGTTTTTATCGGCGATTTCCGCAAATGCTGGCAGAATTTGATATTCGCACGCTTTTCCTCAAACTCCATTTCCGTTTTTGACGAACGCTTGCAGTTTACTGACACGCATTGTCTTTAAAAACAATGCACTGCGGGCCCGCTTCTTCCTTTTCACACCTTGCGTCACATGTACTTCTACTACACAGTAAAATAGTTCCCTCTCCTCCAATTAGTGTTGGAGATACCACCACAGTCTCCGAATTTTTTGATCCTAACGTGCACATATATATATATATATATATATATATATATATATATAAATTATTAAGCCGATAACAAAAATGTATTTGTATTCGATTTAATAACTTAACTACACAATAACACAAAAAACTTGAAATCAACTGAACTCTTATCTCTCTTGAAGCTTATAAAGTGACAGAAAATTTAATTATTCTCTTGAACTCTCCAAAAACCTATAACGCGTTGGAACTGAAAGTAGCCCTATCGGGTATCGGATCATAATGTAATGACGTTGAAATTTCCTAAAGAGCATAACCGTCTTTGTGCAAGTGACATAAAATATTGAAAAAAGACGGTTTAAAATTCATAGTACGGAGATAAATGTTTTAAAGAAAAAACCCTTTAAAAAGTTTGTAAAGGACTTTTATGCTTAGCAAAATAATATGAAAAATAATCTATCCCATCATGGTATTTACCAGTGTGCAATTTTTACTTTTGATACCTCATAATTGGTAAAGAAAATGGATAATTTAGCTAGAGATATACCAGCCTGAAATTTAATTTATAATCGTTTAGAACTCTAGTGAATAAATAGTGTTATTTTTGAGGAAAATTATAATTGTTTTGTGCACTTTAAATATATCCTTGAGATTCACACTGCTCACAACTGAAATCACAACACCATGACGAAATTCATGTATCCTTATCAAATTTACAGAATATAATTGTAACATAGAGATATACAAAAAATCATACCTGGATAATGGCAGCATGGAACTTTATTGACAATAGATCAATATGGAATAGGCCCACCGCGAGCGGCTATGCATGATTGAATACGACGAGGCATCCCGTTAATGAGATGGTCAGTAATGTGCTGAAGGATGGCATTCCACACAGCATGTCATTGGACTTGTAACTTAACATGGTTTGCTGGAATTGGGAATTCTCTTAATCGACGACCCATGATGTCCCAGATATGCTCAATTGGCGACAAATCCGGAGAATATGCTGGCCTAGGCAGTGTGTCAAAACCTTGTATCATAGTTACCCGTGTAGTATGCGACCTAACATTACCCTGCTGAAAAAGCAGTCAAGGCCTGGTTGACAGTTATCGCTGTACCACAAGTCTCACAATGTCAGAGAAAGATACATGTCAGAGAATGTTGTGCCGTGATACTGCCAGACACGTGGACCAAATATGTTCGTTCCACCAAATGTTATACTACCCCAAACCGTTGGACCACTCAGGGGGTCTATGCGGCGACTGAGAGAAAAAGCATTTTGGTGGCATTGTTGAAAGCGCTGCCGTACGCGAGTACGGCCATCTGGAATGCCAAAACAGAATCGTGATTCATCCAGGAACAGAATTTTCGCCATTCTCTCGACCAATTGCCTCTCATTTGACACCACTAGCGGCGACGTAACCGGTGAAGACGTTGAAACGGTAGATGTAGAAAAAGTCGTCTACCTCGGAGTCCCGTGTCATGCAAATGGTTTCGAATTGTTTGCATCAAAACCACGTTGCTTGCGGCGTGGGATAAATGTCGTTGTAACACGGTTGCTGTGGTAAACGGCTCCCGACCAACGCTTCTCAGAAGCATACGATCTTCAAGTGGTATGTTACACCTCGAAGCTTCGCTACCTGATCTTCGTGTCGGTTCGTTGTCTGTTACGAGCCGTAAAACACACCGTTGAACTATGCTCACATCACGATACAATAGTTCAGCGATCCTTCGAAGGCTCATTCCTCACGTAAAACAAAGATTTGTTGTCGTTTCGTTGACTACAATTGAACGTATGCGGTACGTCGACGTACTCTTGGCATACTGTGATGATTTTTACAACCTGAAAGTAAGGACGCTACAATTTAGATGTGATATCGCTCCCCCTTGACCTGACGCTTTTATGTTGCTCGACATGGTGTTACGTCACTAGGCTTAACGAAACTGTGATCATCTGCATATCTTTCCGTTGCCTGATTTACATAAAGTTACGCCTAAAATGGTATGCCTAAAATGCAATTTCAGTTGTGAGCAGTGCATTTACTGCGAAGAAAAGGTTAGGAAAAATAAGTTGTTTCCTCTTTTTCACTCAGAAACTTTTTCAAACTAAGAAACCTTTTAATAAGATATTTCCTATAGATGCAAATATTGAATTTCTGCCAACATTTTATACAAAAGCTATCTGCATATCAATTATTTATTGATATTGAGATATTTTGCTCTTTATTTGTATTTTTTAAATTAGTTTCAATAAAAGTAACTGCTGAATTTGAACGCAATCATTTGTTTCAATATTTCTTTCACCTGATGTGGCTGCCATGCTGACGTTGTGATCAGAGGCATTCCCGGGCTGTTGAAACAGGTTTCGAATTAAAATAGAAAGTCAATGTCGGTTTTCTCTTTTATAAGTATATAAAACAGAATGTACTACCGATCACAAAGCAGTAAAAGTTGGTTTTCTGTTTTATAAACGGAAGTACCTTTTATTAAAACATATTTTTTTAATTTTAATTTATATTTAAAAGCAATTTAGTTTTTTTAAAAATTAAATTCGGTCATTTTAACATTTTCCAACACAGTTGAACAGTGTTTATGACTTTGGTCATTCTGACTGTCTGTATGTCCGTTCGCACGATAACTGCCATAAAAATGACTTTATCAAAACGAAATTTTAGTATGTGGATTAGATGGTCTGTGGGATACATGGGAAAATAAATAAACAGTATCACCCAATTAGTTTTGGCTTAAGACCGGGTTGAAAACGTCAAATACATTTTACACTGTAGCACATAGTTTTCAAACATTTTTAAGCGGAATTAAAATTCACACATTGCTTTGAAAATTTTAGGAAATATGCAAATTAGCACGTAAAACATATAAAAAAAATCAGTAAAATATTTTGATTAGTTTTTAAAATAAAAATTTAAATAATAATCACACCTAAATTATATGAAGATATCACGTTACTCAGTTCAAAATAAAATATGGCATCTATATTTTTTCACAGTGTATAAAGCGTGATACGTTCCTTCAAACTTATATTTAGTGTTGCATCCGTTGTTATATTTAGTGTTGCATCCGTTGTTATATTTAGTGTTGCATCGGCCGGTCTGGGTCTCAACAACAACAACAGTACAATGCTCGGCCACACACAGCAAGGGTGTCACAGGAATGCCTCCGCCACATTACCATTATTCCTTGGTCTGCCTGATCCCCAGATATGTTACCGATTGAGCATGTCTGGGATAACTTTGGACGACAAGGTGGACAACTTACGAGTTTGGTCGAACTAGAGGCGCGCCTACAACAACTGTTGAATGAGATGACGCAGGATACCATACGGGATCTGTATGTCTCAATGTCCGTTCGTATCACATCGTATATTGATGTTAGACGTGGCCCAATAGGGTTCTAGAACTTCCATTCTTTTGCTTTGATTTTGTAATCACTCACTTATACCAACGTTGCACTCACATCTATAAAATTCCTTTCGATTCTGACAACTCTTTCTTGGTGAGCAAATTTTAAGGCCAATGAGTGTATTTAGCTCTGGAGTCAGGAATAAAAGTGATATGGATGAAATGTTCATTGCTGTTACATAGAGAGCAAAACGATTTATATTTCGATAACGTTATTTGAATAAATTTCATTTCTTTTTCATTGAAGTTTTAAATTTTCAAATATAATAAATTATTGTAGTACTGTGATAATTTAAAATATATGAGATCTGTATCTCATTTTAGAGATGTTTAAATACATTTGCATATCAGTTGGATAGTGTTTCATAACCAAAGCTTCATGAGTGATTGATCTTTATTGTTTTAGATATTACTGCACTAAGTGACATATCTATCTTATATAAAGGAGACGTGATTATAGGATGAGGAAAAGGAAGTGAAGATTTTCTAGCCATTCGCCTCCTAGTTATACACTTGCTCTTATTCTTATAGATAATTTTCCATTAAATGTTTATAATAATTTCAAATTTAATGATTGTTACTGTGACAATAGTTTAGTGGAGTTTAAAAAATAAGATGGGAGCTTTATGGCAACAATGGAAAGAAACGATATTTCGTACAGCGAAACAGATAATTACAACGGCATTTCTGATGATACTTACTCTTAAGGGAGTATTGAAGTACTGCAGATACTTTTAAGTTTAAATATTTAAAAACAGTCTTTGTGCGACTTTAAATAGCATTGGAGTCTTAATTTGTGATAAACTTACTCTACGTAAACAATAATGATGCGTTTAAATTCAACTGCAAAAATACTGCATATTAGTTTCTTTTTTTCTGATTACTCATCTTAATAGAATGTATAAAATGCAAATTTGTTTTTATAATTTCTTTTAATTTTGATGCTTATTGTCTGTATTACTTTAACGTCATTTCATATATTTCTCTAATCATATGTAGTTTTGATAGTTGAAAAATGTTTTCAGATAATGGATTCATTTAAATAACATGGCATCTCTGCCAGTTTGTCCGAGAAAGAAACATTAGACAAACATTTTTATCACCTTTATAATATCCTGCTTTATTATAAAGTTTCTTAAACAGATATTTGCATAAATACAGCCTATAATTGTTTTTATTGTGTTTTCCCTGCATTGAGTTAATGTCTGACATGTCAGCCTATCCAAAAATATGTGTGTTTCAGTGAAATGTTTCGAACATAAATTAAAAATATCCGAAAGTGGAAATTATTAGTTAATCCCCTTATTTCCTCCGATATTTAATGCTAAAATCATATGACTCATTATCTAAGCTATATCTATAGGCAATCTAGAGAAATTGAAAATTTAATAATTTTTTGAACAGAAAATGGCAAAACTACTGGAAGTGAAAATCCTTAAGGAACCGCACTCCTCCTTAGGAAGTTGATATCGAAGAAAGTAGACATAGGGAAATTAGGTGATTGCAGTTGTTTAAAGCTGCGTTTGAAGTACGTATAAAGGAAATTACGGCTTACTACTAGGAATATATTCCACTTTTTAGAATATCTGTCGGTCAAATGTCGGTTGTGACAACTCATCAGAAACACCATCATAAGTGTCTACAAAAATATTATGTATTCAAACGCATATAAAGCGCATCTAGAATTTTACTTGTATATAGTTTTCTAAACTACTCAACTTTAAATAATTTAATATGAACACGCTTCAAATAATGTTACAAACTTTAGGTCTAACGAACACTTATCGATATCGTGATATATAAAGTCAAAATAAATTTTGCAGTTTCTACTTCCCTATCCAACATGCTCTAAAACCGTGTCTCGTTAGTAACTATCAGAGCACGAGTTAACTACGTTAAAAATACCTAAAGGTAGAACGTATTCACTTCTGCGACATAAAATATGGCTAAAAGATGAGAGTCCAATGTTTATCTTACGAAAGTGAATATTTTATGGAATAAAACATTTAGGAACACCACACAAATGCTTTATATATTGATACTCAGAGAAGCCAGTGCGATATTTAGTGGTTTTATTTTATACTATGCTATCACATAAATTTATTTTGCATATCTGAAGAGTGAAGCTCGACTCGACCTTCTCAAACATGTATGTACATAATTGTGTAGATCCACTTATATCATTATTTTTATCAAAATGGTAAAAATGTATTCTTTTATTCATATCTGTTTGAAAATTATTATTTTAAAATGTTTAGTAAAATGATTTTTAAAGTTTATAACAGGTTTACCAGTCTAATCAATTTAATATATTTGTCTGATTCGCGTTAATATTTTCAACTTCATTACGATGCCGGACTTGTTTGGGTGATTGATGTCAAGCTTGTTGTTTGTTCTGAAAAACATACTGCATAGATTACAAGAAAACATGCTATATGGCGTATTTTTATAAACTGCTGCGCACAGAAGCTAAGTGATGGAGAACATCGTGATGAAGAACATCAACGTGATGAAGAGCATCGTCGTGATGGAGAGCATCGCTGTTATGGAGAACATCAACGTGATGGAGAGCATCAAAGTTAATCATTTGACAAGTCAGCTTCCAAATTTTATATGATTGAATTCAAGCTACACGAAGCTGTAATGTTCAAGTTTATAGTTAACACGCGTATAGGAATTTAAGCTCTGCAAAATGTTGACTCATTGCAATTTTTGTTGCTATCAATGCAGTTATTCGCTTTCTGGTGCTCTAGAGTGCTAATGAGAGCAAATTCTAGGTTGAGCTATCCGAAGCTGCTTAAATAGTGTGATTACAAGTTTCAGAAGCTTCCGCTATCACTGAACCCTATGACCATGAACTTGGGCACTGCAGCCTTAGTTCAAGTTTCTAGTAGACGTTTGGAACTGGATGCATAGCAACTTTCATTGTAGGTCAACACAAATATTGGCTAACCTGAAGCACATACGTAGAACGTTATCATGTTAGAGATCAGTTATCCATTTAGTGCCGTGACGCACTCATAAGACAAAAATGTTGGTCGACTGAAGCTGAGCATTGCACTAGGAAAGTTGTTACAAAAGTTTAGGACATTATATGTAACATTAAAAAGTCAACATGGCAATATTTGAAACATTGTATGCCAATATTAATGTCTTGTATGGAAAATTTCGATATTAAAAAAGTATTTGATACTTTTGTCTTACTGTTTACAGCAACTTCAAGAGCACCAGAAAAATAGTTTAATACAATTAAACACTTCATTGGCTTTACATTATTTTATATTTCATGGTAATATTTAAAAAACATAGACTCAAAGAATTTAATAGAAACATGCTATCAAAGCTTGAAATACTTTGCAAAAAAGTCTAGAGACCACATATTGCTTTCACAGTTTATGGAACGAATAAACAAATGTAGCAGTTTGTCTCGAATTCGTCAATAGACGCAAAAAATGTTGATGCTGAAAGCGGCTCTGTCATATATATACCTTTATAATTATATTGCTTTTATAATAAGGCACATAATGAACAATATATTCCTTTTATAATAAGATAAATATCCTTTAGCATATTAGGCACATCTGTGTACAGAAGAGAAAATATTATTAAGCTCCACTTTTAACTTTCCATAAAAATGTAATGACTTTTTATGAAATAAAGCGCTTTATAGGTATTTGATGAATATTTATCGGAGAAACTAAAATTTTCCTAAAGTCTTAAAACCACAACGTTTTAAAGATAAAAACTTTATGGCAAAATCAATTTCCGATCAGATGCAGCCAAATTTTATGTCAACGTGTCGCACGTTTATGAGCTCTTTCTTACTTCTAGAAGGTATTGTTTAAAATTTTCAATCTAGATACAGCTTTTACTGTTTCGTGCAACTTTTAGTACAAAAGACGAGAGAATGAAAATGACACTAATGTTTGGTTAATACAGATGATCTTGGTAGCTGCATGACAATTGTATCAATTTATTTCCTTATATAAGTCTCATCCAACTACGAAGTACCAAATATAGTGATTGTTTATGGAACCATATACAATTATTTTTTAATATTATTCAAAAAAAGTTATCTCCAGTGATTAGTTACTTCCGGTATATAGCATGTGAAGCGAAGCGTCAATCACTGACAATATACTTTCCGGTCAGGCCGCATCAGTCACCAGTGACTGACGATATAAAATTTTATACTTTTGAAAATTATTGTATTATACTAAAAATTAAGTAGATGAAGATTTAAAAATGTATCTAAATATTGCTTTTTACCAGAAAAATTTTAATGGGTGTTGTTGAAACAGTGGATACACACAAATGGTCGTCCAGTGCAGATTTTACAGAATGTTGTTACTTGTGTTGTCAACTTTCTGGAATATCTCTCTGAATCGTGCCGCATTATCTTCGTAGCATTTTTTACGATATCGTCAAACTTTCGATGTTCTTCGAGTTTTATGTTATAATTCGTGACGAGATATTTCATGTTATAATATTGCTCCTTGGAATTTCAATATCCCGGCAGTGTGAAAGATAGATGTCTAAATTGTTTCGAAATTCTGTGATACTCATATTCTTTTAGGTTATATTTCAGAATAAAATATGAGCATTTAGAACTGAGGTATTTAGTAGGAGCTGAAAGTTTTTACGACATATTGCGGCGTGAATGGAAGGGAAAACAAAATAATCTCGAAGCTTAACGCGTTAATACATATTTTAGTAATCATTGATGTTCATTTGCATAATCCGATTCCTTCAAGATATATGGTATTGTTGAGTGTGTGCTACAGTGTTCCAAAGAAGTTCTTATGAATCTTTTAACTTTCAATTAAAGTGTTTTAGATCTGAAAAATCTGCAACTACTAATTGGAAAATGAATATGCTGCCCTATCGGTTGAAAAGATTGCGCCTCTGGTGCGAATTGCAGAAGTTAGAATTTCTAGCTTTGAAACAAAGCAAGATAGATGAAGATATTATACAAAGTAATAGAATAATTTAAATATTATACGAAATGTGAATGAGGCAATGGAAATGGACCTTCATTTATCTGCGTCTTCCATAATTTGGAGAAATACGGCTCTGGCTATATAGCCTGTCAAATGCCAGGGGAAAATAAAAATAAAGTTCAGAAAATAAACGTAGCAAATAAAATTGGTATTTCTTATGCCAGTTTTATGATTTGAAGCTAATTATTGCATTTACTAGTAAGTTAAAAATCTGGTGTTGGCAGCACATGACTTTGCGTATATGCAATGACGTACTTCTTTCACAGTGAAGACAATATATATATGATCCACGACACAGTGCTTTTAAAATTGAATTGTACATTTGCGCTCTTTGGGATGTTAACATGTCACCGTCTTTAAGTACCTAATTAACTTATATTTTACGCAACTCTAAATTGACAATTAACAATATTAACAACATCCTCAATAAGTTATATAGTCCGTATATAAAATTATTTTAATAATTAATTTATCACTTTGGGTCCATTTTTGTTAACTTGGCGTTATTTTCGCAATCTTGACGAAATTTTTGGCAATCTGGGGCGAAATATTGCTAACTTGGTGATATATCGCTAGATTATACGCGAAGTTCGAAAAATGTATCGCCAACGGTTATAGGTAGAGAGAAATCTTATATACTAGAAGGTATCCCTGTTGTATGACAAAATTAAAAATTTGCAGAACATTACCTCCCATTGCGTCGTTTTTATCAGTTTGGCGATTCTTTTCAATTATTTTGAGACATTTTTGTCAATTTGGCAGCATTTAAAAAAATCGCCAAGTTTTAGACATTCCCCAAGTTCGTCACTAGATTTTTCGCCAAGAGTTATGGACGGACGGATGGAAAAATGAGTTATTCTTGTAGTTGATTTTTTATTCGTTTCAAGATATTGAATTTTCATCAAATGGTCGTCATTTTCATTAATTCACCGTCATTTTTTTTCAATTTACCGATTTTTGTCAATTTGATAATATTAAAAAACCGCAAAGTTGTCGATATTCGGCTAAATCAGTCACCAAAATTTCGAAAAGCGTTACGGACGGAGAAATACGGTTTTCTTATAGCGGTTAAATGACAATTGGTATAAATTGTTAGGCGTCAAGATACAAAACTATTACCTAAAGTATCTTCTCTCTTAAATGGAACGGACTAGATCCACGAGAATGAGGCTAACACATTTATTGCATAATATTACACTTGTAAAATAAACACATTTTGCTTGAGTTTTTTTAATTTATGTGATTCTTTTAAAAAATTACTTGAAAAATATGCAATATCTCGAGAATGGTTCATGCTAGCGTTCTAAAGTTTATGTCAATCGCTTTCAAATGCAAAATTATATAAGAAATGGTTATTTATGTAAAAATACTGAAGTTTTCGATTTTATTCAAAGTTTTATTATTTGAAAATGTGGGGGGGTGTTCTGAACAATCGATTACGTTTAAAAATAACTGACTTCCAGAATTCACTAATTCTGATTCTTATACCATATTTCGTTTGAATCGCTTTATTCGTACTTGAGATATCGTGTTCACAGGCTCAGGGACACGACAAATATACCCATACACATACTTGTACGCACACACATACATTACCTCAAAAACGTTCGATTCATCCTCAGGGATGCTTGAAGCGTGCACTTTCGTCGAAACTCGAATTCAAATTTTAGATCCTATTACAATACTTTTCTGTTACATTATACTATATACACTCAGACAAAGAAATCGACGCATCCCGCATAATAATCCGATAGAAATGAAATTGCAAACACCTGTCGATCGATTATGCAAATGATCAAATATTAGGAATCAGAGAATGAATAGTTGGAAATACAGCGCATTGAAACTGAGCACCATGGTGGTGCATATAAGGAGCGAACCTCGCTCTCAGGAACAAAGCGTAAAGTGGATTTCGATTGCGTTTACGCAACTTGATTGTAACAATGCCTCGCCGGCGAATTCACGGCCACAACGAGCACATGACGGAGTTTGAAAGATGGCGTGCGGTCGGACAGCAGATGGCGTGCGGTCGGACTGCATGAGGCTGGATGGGCACACTGACGAATCGCTCGGCATTTGAGTAGGTACGATGCAGAAATTAAACGATGTTGACGGGAATGGGTCCGGAATGGCATATTTCAGCGGCAAGAGAGCAGTGGATGGCCTAGAACAATGACAGAACAGGAAGATAAAGCGATTACAGGAAGATAAAGCAGCTGTGGCAGCACGAGATTCGTCGTTATCAACTATCCAATGTGTAACAAACACGGAAGTGACCACCCGGACCAATAGTAGAAGACTATGGGAGCGAAATCCATACTCGCGGAGCCTATTACGATTCCACCACTGACCAGTATGCACCGTCAACAGCAATGGCAATGGTGCAGGGCCCGATCAAAGTGGAATTGTTCGGATTGGGAACGAATTGTCTTCAGTGATGAGTCCCCTTTCAAACTGAGTCCCGACGACCAGAGCAGACGTGTCTGGAAACAGCCCGGACATCGTCAGAATTCTGCTCCTACTATCACATGCCACACGGCCCGACAACAGGGAGTTATGGTCTGGGGCGCCATTTCGTTTGATAGTCGGACACCTTTGATAGTCCTCCGTGGCACCATCACAGCACAGAGGTACGTTGTTAATATTCTACGACTCGTTGTATTGCCTTTCCTTTTGCGACACCCCGGGCTAATTTTTCTGCAAGATAATGCCAGGTCACACACTGCAGGTTCCTCTATTGATTGTCTGCGTGCTTACGACACACTTCCTTGGCCAGCCAGATCCCTAGATCTCTTGTCTATTGAGTACATTTGGGCTGAGATGGGGCATCGCTTGCGACCATCTCTGAATGTAGACGAATTATCGCGTCAATTGGAGACCATTTGGAACGATAAACCTCAGAACACCATACGGCAAATTTATGCATCAATGTCACGTCGGGTAACAGCTTGTATCAAGGTCAGAGGTGACCAACGCCACATTGACGTGCTCATTTTGTGCAGATCTTTCAGTTCAATAAATCATCCAATTGTTCTGAAATACTAATATTTTCTTTTTCTGTGCATCCACATTACACGTAACAAATGCTGTCCCATTTGGATAATTATTTTTAGTACGTCAATGTTTTTGTCTTGGAGTGTGTATGAGGATAGTAATAAATTCTGACTTCTTAGCATTTAAAATTTACGTAGGTCTTGCAGCATTTGGAGAAATTTCAAGAAAATGTACAGTATCACTGTTTCCTTTACGAAAGCCAAGCCATGATGAAAATCAGAAAAAAATTATTTTTTGTTAAATGGCTCAGAAATAAACTAAGCCTGTTGATTAGAAAAATATAGAATTTATGTTCAATTTATCTCATTAAAAGTAAATATTTTAAGATACAGATCTAAATAACCAGCGCCAATTCAATTATAGGGACCTTTTAAAGAACGTGTTTTCAAAATGTGTTTTCACCTGTTTTCGTATAGTAAATTCTTAGCGATGAAAAACAGACTTATAAAAGCACAGTTTTTTGGCTTTACAAAAAGGATTAGCGATGAAAAAGGATTAAGATGAAGAGCTAATTCAAAGTTCATCACATTTCTCAAGTGAAAATTATAAAGATGGAAAGTTATTGGAAGTATTTCGTAATAAACTTAGAACGATATATAGGGATATATTATATACGCGGTTTAAATTTTATCACCCCAACTCTTTTCAATTCATCTAAGTTCATTGCAGAAAAATAACTGCTTTGGATCGAAGAGGTAAATTTGCTACATTTATTGCGAAATTCATCAAATACATTTTCTTCTATACATACTCATGAAGTCTCATAAACTTGGTATCACGTCTTCGTCTCAAACCTTTGTTTACAAGTTTGTTATTTGTCGGATATTAGTCCTTTTGGAGCATTTTGAATATAACAGTCATTAAGGTTCCTTAAAATTTGCAGTGCATACCAATTTTAAAGTGTTTCCTAAAAAGATTGTTACGGGACTTCCAACATACAGAATTCGAGCTTGTATCTGAAAAATAATTTTCGTAGAATTTTGACTGAATTCACACTATTTGAGGGAAAAATTAAGTAATACGATATTTGTAAGTTTTCGATTAGTCATTAAGGTTACTCAAAATGTGAAAATTTTGAATATTATAACGTTGTCTTCATAGATCGCAACGAGGTGCTTATTATACCAAATTTGAATCAAATAGATATTCTATAGAATATTGACTTAAGTCAGCCTATTTCAAAGAGAAAAACTGAATTAAATTTTTAAATATGGCATATGAGAGATTTGGAATAGCCATGACGGTTATTTAAAATGTCACACCCGCAAAATGTTTATATATTTTTTTAAGAGTAGCAATTACTCAATATGATAAATATCAATCTCTTAAATTTATTAATCGGATTTAGAGTTTAAGTGCAAAAGTGGAAATTTCAAAGTAAATATATATATATAATAAATATACTATATTTGACACATTGATACAAACATTTGGCTTGAGAAAATTAAACCAAATTATCAACATATTGTCGTATCACTTGTCTTATTTGTTAAAAGAATAAAAAAGTCTGATGTTGGCAGCACATGACTTTCCCTGCAGACTTAAATCCATATTTTATTTATTTCTTTCATTATTCATTCGATTGAGTTTAATTGCACCAAATAACACTATATTTGCATTTTTAATTCAATTTTTGCTTTAATTTGGTAACTAGACATTTTTCGATAGCGGCGTAACAAAAATGCAAGAAATCTTAAATATCTTGAGAACGGATAGTCCTAAAGTATAATGAAGTGCATTATATTCTTTTCCTCGTCAAAAATTGCGTATCAAACAAGAATTTAATTGATAATTTCAGCATATGTAGTCTTTCTTTTTTTTAGATTTTGGCGATTTTTGCGGGCCATTTTGTAAAAAAGGTAGGTTGTTATTTTCCGAATCGTACTAAAATCGAATCAGCACCAGAGTGTCTCACAAGTAACTTATCTACCAAATATTGTGAAATTATGTAAATTAGTAATTTAGCTAGAGCGGATAAATGAAATTCTTAAGGCCATTTCGCAAAAAAAGGCAGGTTCTGTTTTTACGAATCGTACCAAAAACTAATCAGCACCAGGGTCACATCCAAGTGACTTATCTACCAAATGTTATGAAATTCGGTCCATTAGTTTTGGAGTTAGAGTGGATACACACATTGGACAGACACACAGACAGACTCACACACAGACGTCACGCTAAAAATTGTTTTTTCGTATTCTAGAGGTCTCGAAACGTGTAGATCCGTCGAGTTAAAGTCTAAGTATCCGTCTAAATTTTGTAGTAGGCAGAATTCTTAGCTACTAAACGAAAAATCGATTTTTCAATATGTTTATCTCATTTTGGGCCCCTTAATATTTATCGTTTACCAAAAACTATTAATTTGGTGTAATGATGCCTAGCATGTTTAACCGCTGAGCAAGTTTTCTTTTTCTAATCAGTTTTGTATGAAATAAATAATGCTTTTTTCTTAGAGATATTAAATTTTGCGAAGCAAGGCAGAATTACAAAACACACTAATACAAGGCGTGAGTTCCTAGAGCAGAGATGCTAATCTAGGCTCATCAGTACTAGGTTTTAACTGAGACCAGCACATGATTTAGCTCTGTCATATCGGTGGGTTCAACTACTCGGTTATTGCAGTCTAGGGCAGTATTTTAAATACTTACTTTGACTGCGAGGTACAACTGCTTTATCTATTACCCTATTGGTTCACATCAACCTTTTTTTTACAGTTATCATTTAATTTGTTTAAAATAGCTTTAAGAAAGGTAAAATTGAAAACCGTGCTCTAGAGATGGTTTCTGATCTAGGACCACAGTTCCAATGAATGTGTATTTTCTCAATTTCAAATTAGAAGAATAATGTAACGAAATGGTAAAATGTGTACTTTTTGTTTCACATCATGTTTATCATAAAACTTTTATCGATGTATTTGAAAATCGCTTTATTCAAAAATGTTGCATGGAGTGTATTTATTTCTGTTTTATTACTACTCTAAAAGTTGCGATGAAGTAGTTTTACTGTCTTGAAGGTCTCGTTGTTGATTGGTTTATTTTCTTTTCTTTGACAGACTTTTTTTCCAGAGTACCAGTTAAAGAAAATATTTTTAAATGCATAATTGGTTTCCTCTTGCTGTACTCTACTTAAATTCATTTAATTAATTTTCTTCCGTAAAATAAGCTCGAAACTCGTATAGTTTGTGTTTTCCCTACAGAACAGGACTCATTATTCCGGTAATAAAACCAAATCTAATGCATATATATGAATATACCGGGTGGTCAGAATTAAAACACCCCTACTCTGAGCTCTCTGTACATCGAACTACTCAGTGTAAAGGCTCCAAAATTGTCGAACCTACTATTCAAGACATGGGGAAAGGGATTACGCGAAAAAAAATTAGTTTCAGAAACACCGATAGGTGGCGCTGTACAACAGAAAATATGCTGAAAAGACACAAAATACACATTTGTAACACATTTAATCCAACGTCCTAAACATTCATAAAACATCGACCTTATCGATGCAGGGAATGCTGCTCAATATGGTTCCCTTCTTCAAGATGTAAAATCTGCAGTCTGTGGACGGCTTGTTCAACTGCGGATCGTAATTGGTCGATTGAGATGCTTCTCACATGCAGAGTGATACTGTCTTTCAAATCTGCCAAGGTTACCAGACGTCCTTGATAAACAAGACTTTTTAAGTATCCCCACAGCCAAAAATCACAGGGATTAAGATATGGAGAACGAGATAGCCAGGTTGTCGGAAACGCACGACTAATTACTCTACCATTAGTAAAATGTTGCCGAAAAAACTGCTGTACACAGAGTCCAATGTGTGGAGGCGCTCCATCTTGCATAAAGGTAATTAAGACATTGGTGCTATTGCAGTTGGGGTACAACATTTTCGAGCATGTTTTTGTACCTCCTGGCCGTCACGGTGCATGTCGCAGGGCCATTGGGAGTAGCCTCTTCCAAAAAGAGAGGTCCAAGAATGAATGTGGCTGTGAATCCACACCAGACTGTAACTTTGGGTGAGTGAAGTGGAATCTCTTGGAAGGTACGAGAGTCTTCCGTGTCCCAAATGCGACAGTTATAGGTGTTGACTGTTCCACTTAGATGGAAATGCATTTCATCGCTCCTTAGATGGAAATGCATTTTATCGCTCTGGTTTTCCTACACAAGCAGCCCGTGTCCTCAAGCTGCTTCACCACCGTTCGATGTTATGAAGATGGGGTGGTTTGTTACCAAATTTCGTGCGAACATGTCTTTGAACAACGATAAACGATGATGTTTTGGCATATTCCAAAACACAGTACGCTTTCTCCTGCATAGATGGCGCCATTTTGGTTAACAATGCCCTTAGCGGCGATTTCGTAACCGGGAGATTTTTCGCTGTAGCCGCTCTATTCAATATCATACACCATGCGTATATATAATTAAAGAATTTTTATTTTACTTGTATTATATATATCTGAGATTGATTATTAATAGAAAATGTTCTACATAGCAAAAGTGAAGGGAAAATGGACTGAATTGCAAATGTGACATCAAATAAACTATACCACAAGCTGTTGAATATTTTAAAAAGGCATGATAAGCAAATATTATAAATTACACAGGTACTAAATTGGTATAAAATTAAAATACACCTTTTTCCCCGTTCCACATATAAGTTAGGGAATGGAATTAGAATTACATGTGGTAAAGATGGTTGACAACATTTTTTTAATTACACATTAAGATGAAAATATTTTTATATAAATCATATATGTAATGCAGGTACTTAAGGTACTAATCCTCTTTATCCCTTCATAAACATACATTGTGTAAATGCAAGAAATGTGTTTGAGATTAAATGTTGCAAAAGAAACATTGTACGATATATATATTATTCACACACACACACACACACACACACACACACATATATATATATATATATATATATATATATAGAGGGAAAATATACTTTTTGACGGAAAGTGCTATTATAAACAGATTAAAGGAATTCCAATGGGGGGAAGTTGTTCATCAATATTGGCTGACATATATCTCACTAAATATGAGCATGGAACACACCTATTATATGAGATACCGTACTTTCGTTATGTTGATGACGTGCTGTATGGATATTATGAAAATGCAGCAGGATTGGAATTCAATTTTTACCCCAGTGGCTTGGAATTGGTTGAAAATAAACGTGCAGAGGATGGATCGGTGAATTTCTTGGATATCACCATTAAGTACAATACAAGGAATGGAATTTATACGAGTCTACACGACAAAAGAAAAAGTTATGGCATAAAAATTAACAATATCATCACTTGGAAAACGAACCTCTCAAGATTCATTTTTAGAAATATACTTTTGGGACATTTCAAGAGAAACCAAATATGCAACACTTTAGCAAAGGATTGCATATCAAGTAACAAGGGGATAATATTAGAGGCATTAAAAAAGAATTACCCTGTTAAATTCCTGAAGAAATATTATAATTCTTTTTTCAACAATAAAAATGAAGCAAATTCTTTCAAAAGGGATTTTGCGGAATTGGGATAGTTTCTGCATATCACTTGAAGACTTGCACATGCGCATAGTTATTTATATAATAGGAGGTTTTGTGTTTCCTTAGTTGTGCGTTTCTTGACTTCCATTCTCAGTGGTCTGTTTCTCCATGTTTGGGTGCTTCTGACTGGGCACGTATGGGGGATCAACCTTTGCAATGCATTGGTTCCGTGAGCGTTTGCCCGGGCTGGAAAAGCAGCTTTAAACGGGAATGAGGAGTCGCCATCCTCCTCTGCCATTGCATGCATTGTATTTGGTTTTCCCTTCCATTGAGCTTAATCCTCGTTTTTGATTTCAATAGTATATATATATATATATATATATATATATATATATATATATATATATAATATTAAAAATAGTTTGAAAATCCAATGATAGAATAGACAGAAGTTGCAACTCCAAAAAACCCAACATTTAAAAAATGCCTAACTAATAAAAGGTACCAAACAGTGAATCAGCAATTATGTGGAATATAAAATGCAAACCTCTAGACATCAAGCTGAAGACAAACAACAAATATCAATGGAAAGGAATCGATAAAAGAAAATCAAGTAAAATACAAGCATTAAAGCTTTACACGTGGACAAACCCTAGGCCTAAACAAATGAATTGTTCATTACGATAAAACCCTTCGTCAAGTCCATGTATTTCATCAAAATGAACATGAACACAAAATGCATGTTTCTGATATCAGTGATATATATATATATATATATATAAAGGGATAATACGTAAAAATTAAAATGAAGAAGGAAGGCAACGTAACGTGCTTACATAATGGCGGCAAGGGGGTAGTGACTTTACTCTCTAGTTATCTACATGCATGTCCCTAAAGCCGCGGTATTCCACTCCTGGACACCAGCTCTGACAGAAGCCAACCTCCGGAGTGATAGTCATAATTATCACAAGACCTTTTATAGTGGAAAGTGATATTAAAAAGTATTAGGTCCAAGCATCAGAGATAGTTAAGTCCATGCCTCTGCATCCCTTTTATAACATCAAAATAAACATGTTCAGCAGTTTAGATGTTTATGATGTCATTATCCTCAAAGACGCATAATTAATATTCATAATGACCTCAAATATTCACACAAATTTAACCCATATTTTTCATTTTTTCCGTAGTAATTCTTGATGTAATGTATCATAAATTGCATTGGATATCTTTGTCTGAATGCCTGTTGTAGGACTTTTCTGTCACTCTCCAATCTTGTGACGACACTGCTTACAATTCTTTTTGTCCTCGCTAGACCACCAATAAATACATTCCTAAATATATTCAAGTGCGAATTAGATGTCCAATGTATGATTCCTTTTGTAGGAATATTATAATTTATTCTTTTATCATATATATATAGAATGATTATATTGGCTATATAGAATTGTATATAGAATGTTTATTTTGGCTAAAATCAATATTGAGATCTAGAAAATTTATGACATTATTTTGTGTTGGACGATTTTTCTGCCAATATTAAATTAAAGTGATAAAATTCAAAATTCACTTGAATGCTTTCGTTTTTGGTTCGTCAAACTTTCGTTAATTGGTTACGAAAACGAAAGTCTTGCAAAATTTGAAAAAAAAAATACAAAATATGGATTCTGGTATAAGTCACACTCCAGTTAATTACAGATGTTACAAAATTAGTCTCGCAAAATTTAAAAAAAAATATATTACAGAATATGGATTCAAGTATAAGTCACACTCCGGTTAATTACAGATGTTACAAAATTTGTCTTGCAAAATTTGAAAAAAAATACTGCATAATATGGATTCAGGTATGAGTCACACTCCGGTTAATTACAGATGTTACAAAATTTGTCTTGCAAAATTTGAAAAAAAAAATGCAGAATATGGATTCTGGTATGAGTCACACTCGAGTTAATTACAGATGTTACAAAATTTGTCTTGCAAAATATGAAAAAAATACTACAGAATATGGATTCAGGTATGAGTCACACTCCGGTTAATTACAGATGTTACAAAATTTGTCTTGCAAAATTTGAAAAATAAATTACAGAATATGGATTCTGGTATGAGTCACACTCCAGTTAATTACAGATGTTACAAAATTAGTCTTGCAAAATTTGAAAAAAGTTACCCAATATGGATTTTGGTATGAGTCATACTCGAGTATGGATTTGGTATGAGTCATACAGATATTACAAAAATTGTCTTGCAAAATTTGAAAAAAATTACAGAATATATATTCTGGTATGAGTCACACTCCGGTTAATTACAGATGTTACAAAATATGTCTTGCAAAATTTGAAAAAAATTACAGAATATGGATTCAGGTATGAGTCACATTCCGGTTAATTACGTATGTTACAAAATTTTTCTTGCAAAATTTGAAAAAAGTTACACAATATGGATTTTGGTATGAGTCATACTCGAGTTAATTACAGATGTTACAAAATTTGTCATGCAAAATTTGAAGAAATATTACAGATTATGGATTCTGGTATGAGTCACACTCCAGTTAATTGTAGATGTTACAAAATTTGTCTTGCAAAATTTGAAGAAAATATTACAGAATGTGGATTCAGGTATGAGTCACAGTCCGGTTATTTACATATGTTACAAAATGTGTCTTGCAAAATTTGAAAAGAATATTACAGAATATGGATTCTGGTATGAGTCACAATTTACTTAATTACAGATGTTACACAATTTGTCTTGCAAAATTTGAAAATAGTATTACAGAATATGGATTCAGGTATGAGTCACATTCCGGTTAATTACATATGTTACAAAATTTGTCTTGTAAAATTTGAAAAAAATTACATAATTTGGATTTTGGTATGAATCATACTCGAGTTAATTACAGATGTTACAAAATTTGTCTTTCAAAATTTGAAAAAAAATATTACAGATTATGGATTCTGGTATGAGTCACACTCCAGTTAATTGTAGATGTTGCAAAATTTGTCTTGCAAAATTTGAACAAAATATTACAGAATGTGGATTCAGGTAGTCACACTCCGGTTAATTACAAATGTTACAAAATGTGTCTTGCAAAATTAAAAAAATATTGCAGAATATTGATTCAGGTATGAGTCCCACTCCGGTTAATTACAGATGTTACAAAATTTGTCTTGCAAAATTTGAAAAAAAAATTACAATATATGGATTCTGGTATGATAAAGGCGAGTTGAGTTACACTGTTGTTACTTATGCTTATATTTGAAAAGGACTTTCTTTTTTATATTCAAAAATTTTATCAAGTGTATAGGTGTCTGCGGGAATGGCTAGTTTTTTTATGTCCTTAAAATATAAATCTGTTGATTTGTGTGGGAGGTCATATGCCCCCCATATGGGATTTCACGAATGCAGCGAAATTAAAAATTTAACTGTGAAACTGCAAATCTTAGAACTAATAAAACTAGCTTTAAACTCAATTTTCAAAAAAGTTATTTCAAACATAAGTGGGAATTATTTACGAAATAAATTTCTCCTTTTAGTTCTTTCG
This sequence comes from Amaurobius ferox, assembly GCA_951213105.1. Taxonomy (NCBI): domain Eukaryota; kingdom Metazoa; phylum Arthropoda; class Arachnida; order Araneae; family Amaurobiidae; genus Amaurobius; species Amaurobius ferox. Next base: position 64,355,301 of record OX578135.1, on the reverse strand, counting down.
CTCTATTCAGTTTCAAATTAATCACTGGATATTCCACGGATCCTTCTCCTCTATTTAACTTTTGATCAACGAGAGTATGCTAAACATAATTCAGAGAGGCATATTTTATTCATTACATTCAAAGCTATAATTCAAGTATGTGGCTGCATCTCATATAAAAGGAAAATATTATCAAAATCAGCCAAATGAAATGAAAATATTTCCTTATCGCGAGACGAGAAATTAATGTTATGTTTACATAAGATTCCTTTTAATTAAATCCAGTCGGGGACGGAGTAAAAATTAAAGGCTATGTTATATCCCGTTGAAGAATTAATTGGAATGTGGCTCAACCCGACATTTTCATACCAGAATCCATTATTAAACAACTTGTATTTTTTGTTTTGTTTTATTTTTCAAATGTAACATGAAACATTTTTAAAAATCGGTATCTTGGCCCAAATGACTGTAATTAAAGCGCGTTACCCTTCATTTTAAAGGGCTTGAAAAATCTCTCGATTCATAACACACTTGATAATATGCACCCTGGAAGGATCACGATCAAAAAAATTATAAAGCTGTTACAACAATGATGTTGCAACAATGATTGAAACTATTAAGTCTAGTGATCACTGGGCCATGACAAAACCCCTTTTATACATGATTATGTCAAATTTTGTTCTATGTTGCCATGTAAAAATATATATCAAATTTTGAATAAATTTCAAAGTTTTCGCTCGAATTAAAAAAAAAACTATACAGTTCTAGCTTATCGATCGAAAGCTGAATATAAAATTTCGTGAAAATAGAATAATATTGTATGTGGTTGCTACCATGTACACAAGAAATCGACCAATGCAGGCTGGCAGAAGGACGCCGCTCCTGAATTAGTCAAAACGTGTTCAGGAAGTTTTAAAATATATATTTACATCAAAAACTGGAATTCGAAAATTTTCGTGAAAACAATACTTTTTCTATATTACAAAGTATCATAAAGTAAACATAACTTCTGTTGTTTTTGAGAAATTAATACAGTTACGTTATTAATGATACAGCAATAAGCTAATCGAGGTAATTAAATATAATTAAAAATGTTGCTTATTACTTTCTTTACATACGCAGTATTAATGTACGGGGACAGTATCGTGGCGAGGTCGAGAATTCGAATTCGAGTTTTATATGAAAACAAATATGTTGATCAAATGGAACTTTATACTATGCATATAAATGCAAAGCATAACATTTCATTTGAATCTCACAGTTTATCGAACTGTTAAACACCATGAAAGCCTGTTAAATATCAACAACAGAATTTGGCCTCCTGTATTTTAAACATTTGTTTAAATAACTAAGAAAAATCATGAAAATTTGAATATAACAAAAAAATATGTATTGAACAGTTATGAGAATTTATGAAGCAATCTATAACATGTTGAAATTTTCTAAAGTTTTTATTAATTCAGTACGATAAAAGTCGTAAAGAATAAAATATGGATACAATGATAAAATGAATCTATATTTAAGGCGCAATTTTATTTAAAAATTAATAGACATAATATTTCAAGCTTTATCAAAGGTAGTTAGTTTTCGCTATGTGTATACATTAAAAATTTAAAATTCTACACAATGGGTAAAATGTCTAGAATTGTGTCATTTTTTATTCAATATGGCTCTTTTATTACAGGGGGGGGGAGGGTCTTCCCCTGGTTCGCTGATGTTGGACAACCCCGAACTTCACTGCATGGGCTTTTTCGCTGCTGTGCCGAATTAAATTAATTCACCAAATGAAACCGTAATTAAATCTCCCCCCGAAATGGAATTGGGGCTTGGAAATTCCAGACCGGGCACACCTGTGACCCTTTGAATGTGAGATATGGCAGAGGTCACCAGAACAATGGACGTCGCGAATCCCGCGCCACCAAGTCTAGAAAATTAAAAAAAAAAAGAAAGGCTAAGATGGCTTGAACCGCCTTGAGTGATCGCGTGGACGTGAGCTTCCAGACGTGAGGAGAGGATCCCCTAGACTTACTGGCACGAGTCTCCGGACAAATGAGACTAAAGAAAACTGACATCACGTATATTAAGATCCAATAAAAAAAATAGAGAGAAAATTGTCCCCTGGTGGCTCTTTTTCTGAGGGCGACCGGAGCAGAGTTTTCGAGAGCAGATAAGATCTGATCTTCGACAAGAGAGCTCGTCTATTTGGAAAGAGAGTGCTTTTTGGGCATAGGCCCTGTACTATTGTTTTTTGAGCAGAAGCCTTCTGCGACAGTTCCTGACCTAAGTACGGGAACGGAAGAAAGATCGAGTGCCCTGTAGGACTCGATCCATATAGACTACCACTAGTCTAAAATTTAGACCACCTGGGTCTAACATTTGCAGTGACAGGATGTCACCGCAACGCGGACTTACGTCAGCTTCATCTCGAAGATTCGCGAAAGAATTCATCTTGAAACCTCGCCAGAGAATCACCTCTCATAGACTTTCCACGGGAAATTGATTTGGACATTTTCTTGAACACGTCAGAGTGACCTCAACGGACTATTCACCTAACTTCAGATTTGGGTACCTTTGTAACCTAATGCGTATATTACCGAATTGCTGTAAACAAATAAAGAATTGAAGTCACTCCAGAGTTATTTGGCTGTGACTATAAACCCACGCTACCACTACGCCACACTGCTACGTAGGAGAAACACTCTCGTTGGATCTCCTCCTCATGCTCGCTAACACTCACCAGCCATAAGAGTTTCAAGAGCTTTTTCATTCCGTTCGATCCCTGTCCTTAAAACAGACGGCTTATCGGAATGTCTAGAACAGTGATCCCGTTAAGGAACTTCTACGAAAAACATCCTTTTGTATAAAAATTATTTTATTATATCATAACTACATTTAACTTTTAGAAAAAATAATATTTTCCCATTTCTCTTAAAGCACTTTTATATACTTTAAGAGAAGGGGAGTAACAGAAATATTCAAAGTACACGTTACAAATTACTGGTACATCATCAGATGGAATTTTCTAAATTTCCGGATTTCTCCAACGTCACATGGCTATATGCAGAAAATATTGCAGTTAAACAATAACAATAAAGACTGTCGAAGGCTAGTAATACATAGGCTGTAGTATCCGTTCTCTGAATAAGCAAACGTCCTATTTTGGCTAGATTTGTTCTTTCATTATCCTCTACTGCAAAAAAAAATGAAAATTACTATTGAAAGTTATTACAAGAATATGCAAACCGATCGGCAAACAAAAAAACTCGCTTTTAGTGGGAGTTTTCACGTTTTTCTTTTGAAAAAAAATCAAATTAAATATATTGCAGAAGCAATGGTAATTACCGAATCTCTCAAGGATTTGTTAATAATTAAATAATATATTGATTTCTTAAACCTTTGACAGAAAAATAAAAACAAACTTTAGTAGGAGTTTGATGTCGATTTTTTCAAAATAAATAATATGTGGTTTAAAAATGTTAACCGCGTCGTCTACAAAATTATAATAAGATTTACATTTTTAGGAAAAAAGTAAATCTACTAATATTTCAGAAATTTTGTCGTACAAATGAAAATGAACTTTTAAGGAAAGAAGTTCGCTTTCTATTATTCTAAAATATTATAAAGTGTGGTTTCAGGATATTAAACACATCCACTAAATTTCAGTACTATTTGCATTTTTAGGGAAACAAATAGTCTGTTGAATTTTTTTTAATCTTCAGACTTGAAAAATGACTTGCATAGGTGATATGTGAGATTTGTAATCTCCTAAAATATACTAAATGTGAGATTTGTAGTCTTCTAAAATATACTTCTATATAGTGATTTTAGCATATGAACCTCGCCTTTAACATTTCTACAAGATTTGCACTTACAAATTTTTAAATAAAAATATTTATTTTTTTTTAATTTGCAAGAACATGAAAAGCGAACTTCAACAGGTGTGATTTAGATTTGCATTACCGGAAAAAAGTATTTGAATAAAAGTATAATTTTTGTCCATTATGCATCTTGAAATATAGCAAGAAAGATCAATCATGTATAAAGCATTGATTATGAAACATTTTCCAACTTCAATGCAATTTTATTTACACATCTATAAAATGCGATACATTCCTCGGTAATATTTCAAAAATTATCACAATACTACATTAATTTATTATATTTCAAAACTTAAAACTTCATCGAAAAAAATGAACTTCATTCAAATAACGGCATTGACATATAAATTGCCTAGTTTAATCATCTCTAAAATGCGATACATTCCTCGGTAATAATTTTAAAATTATCATAATACTACAATAATTTATTATATTTGAAAACTTCATCGAAAACAAACGAACTTTATTCAAATGACGTCATCGAAATATAAATCGCCTTTATATAACAGCAGCATTTCATTCATAAACTTTTGCCATTTCCTTCATTCATCACAATACTAAAATAATTTATTTTATTTAAAAACTTAAAACAATGGAGGTACAAGTAATTTAACTCTATGCTTAAAACTTAATCAAAAAATTGTCTTCTTCTCTGTGTAAAATCAATGAATGTTTCATTCATATCAACTATACTGCTCCATGAGCATCATATCAGCTATATTGCTCCATGAGCTTAACTCCATGAGCTAAACAATTTTGTGATAAAGAAATGCAGCAATTCTTATAAAACTCATTCTACATCTTTTGGTGTATACATTCTCCATAAGTGAAAATTATGTTTCGTTGTAGAAATAATCAAAGTTTGATGATCATTTAAACTCAAATATATTGTAATTGCGTTGTTTCAGTATGTAGATGCACAGAATTTAAGCAAAAATAAAACGATTTCAGGACGGATGTAACACTAAATATGAATTAAAAAGAACTTTTAAAATCACGATTTTGGTACAAGATGGATGGCATATTTTATTTTGAAGTGGGTCACGTGATTTCTTCATATAATTGTCACGTGATCTCTTCATATAAAGGGTGCAATTATTATTTTAATTCTTATTTTAAAAACTACTGAATATATTTTGCTGATTTTTTTTTACATATTTTATGGGATTATTTGTATATTTTCTAATACTTTCGAAGCAACTTGGGAATTTTAAACTCGCTTAAAACATGTTTGAAAAATTAGGTCCCATAGGGTTCAATGTATTTCTTTTTTTTTCAATCCGGGTTCAATCCAAATCTAATTGGGTGATATTATTCATATATTTTTCCATAGGTTTCACAAACCGTCTAAACAATGCACTAAAATTTCGTTTTGATACAGTTTTACGGCAGTTGTGCTTACGGACAGACAGGCAGAATGAACAAAGTCATAAACTCTTTCCAACTATGCTGTAAAATGTTAAAAAAAGAGAGTGTGAACTTCCTCATTGGTGATTTTAAATTTACATTTTCAGAAAGTTATTTATAAATGTGTTTTAAAAATAAAAAATTGTTGTAATAAGGATACTACAGTTAGTATGAACAACCTTCTTCGTAAATCATTACTCTGGAACAGCACATATTATTAATGCGTAAAGATTATGTTCTTTGAATATATGATACTTTAGATTATGATACTTTGGATTTGGAACCAAGTGTTTTGATTTTCATTACAGTCTGCAGCAAATTAACCATTTTAATTTCTTTAATTCTAAGCCGGCTTTATTCAGATCAGCTTGCTAGTTTGAGATAAATCCTGGTATTTTCTTATAAATATGATTAAATGAAATTTTATATTTTTAAAATATTCTAAATAATTATTGGATGAAAATGTCATTTTAACAGTTATATAGAAACTCTGGGTCTGGTTATTGGGCACTCTCCGATTTGTTAAAGACCTGTATATACAGAGTGTCAACACCTAATTCAGAAAACATTCAGTAGATAGCAGGTAAATAAGTTGATCTAGTTTTCTTTACTGTACACTGTATGGAAATTAATATTTTCGTCAGCTTCCGTATATTAGCCTTTTCATTCCGCATTATTTGAAGAAATCCGTAAATCATTGGTGGTGAATGGAATTATAAAGGGCACTGCTTTTTAAGTAATGGAATTATAAAGGGGATCGCATAAAAATGTTTATTAATTGTGCTGCATTAACCCACCAATTTTCCCAAGCGCGAATCTGCTTACCATATCTAAAAATAAATACATTAATAATATCATAACGAATCTTAAAAAATATTATTAAGCGCACAATTTATAATCAGAAGAAAAATATATAAATAGTTTCCAAAATAATAGCTATTTAACAAAGTGCTCAAGGTTTCCGTGTGAGACCAAGGTTTCCGTGTGAGTTGAAATTTATTCTCAACCTGGGTTGAATAAAATCCGCACATACCTCCGTATTGTTGCACTAGCATAATTCAATTCTCTTGTATCATCACCACGCTTCTTTTTCGTCACTGCATTTTATAAAAATTCTTAAGTTCTTCCGCACGGTTTAATCTTGTCTTATTTTAGTCTCAGCAAGATTACAACAGGACCGCATTTCATCTTGGTAAGACTCTTTATTTCTCGTCCTAAAACTGCACCACACCAAAGTTTCACCTCAACACTCAACTCAACCCTGATATACTGATCTCATCTGGATATACTGATCTGATTTCTAGGTCTCATCTGTATCTGGTCTGATGCAATTGTGATCTGGGTTTCCTTTTAAGCGCACTCATTTCGTCTTGCTAGGCAAAAGCATATTTTTGCTTCGGGCCAAAACGTCCTCCCTTCCTTCCATTGGCTTATTCTTTTTGCGTTAAGTTGTAGTGCCTCTTGAATGGCTCTTTTGGAACTAATGAAAATGTGAAAGTCTTGGGCGGAAGCATTGTTTAAGCCCAAGTCGCCCTCATAACTTGGATGGCTTGAATTTATGGGTCATAAACTTTTCGGAGCCCAAGACTGTCAAGCGTGGCGTCGCTTGTTTGAGTTCTTCATCGTTCAAGAAAGTACCAAATTATACAAAATGGTGCTTAATGGTCTCACATCATACTTGCTATTTTCATAAAAAAAAGCTTATAGGAGATTATTGCCCAATTCATATTTGTAGAGCTAAAGTTTGATTGCAGTGATTCTGCTTGAGTAACTATCTGCGTATGAGTCTGTGTAGCGTATGCGGTATATGCATGTGAGTATTTGTATGTGCGTTCCGCCTGCCTCTAACTGGCTCAAATGCAGCCCCAGGATCATAAAAGGTTGACGACCACTGCACCTAAACTTTTTCAATTTACATTCTTATAGCTGTAAGAACATTTTTGCTTTAGTGGAATTTTGCGATAATTTGAGGTCCCGAATCTGAGCTGTATTAACAATTATGGAAATATTTAATTCGATATTTAACTGATTGTATCACACTGTTTAAAATGTAAACTTATTAAATGATTTCAATTGAACAGACAGACAGCATGATAAATGTTCTAAAAATAGTGATCATGAAAAATATGTTTTTGCCATTGCATTGTTTATAAAAATCAGCAATAATGTATATAATTGTTAACTGCAATAATACTGTTTAATTGTAATGACAACAATAGTTGCGAAACGCTTTGCTTATAAAAATAAGCAATAGTGCATAATCGTTGCCAATAGCCATTTATGTAATGTTTCTTTAGTATAGAAACGTTGGAAATCGACTTTACTCTATATATTTGCCCGTTCTGGCAATGTAAAAGTTTAATTAGCACTTAATTTTCCACCAGCTATGTAGTTGCTCGAAACGCCCACTGGTGAGCTGACTGATGTGGTTTATGAAAGCCAGTCTTTTATATCTATGGATTCATATTTTTATATATGTAAATTTTCCCAATTGTACGTTTCGCCGTCTGTTTCCAATGCAGTGTCAAGAATTGCAGACATTTTTATTTTTCTTGTATATATATTGTTATAATGTACAAGGAAAGTGTTATGACAGGATCGGAAATTTGAATTTGAGTTTTCGACGGGAGAGCACGTTTTAAACATTCCTGGACTCAAATCGAATGTTTTTGAAGTGATGTCTACATGTGTGAGTAAATACGTTTGTATGTGTGTCCATGAGACTGTGGAGACGATATCTCATAAAAGAATGGAGCAATTGAAACTAAATTTGATACAAAACATAAAATCTGTGAATGCTCGAAGCCTATTGATTTTTAACGTAGTCGAATGTTCAGAAATCCCTAAAATTTTCAATTAATATTTTGAAAAAATCAGAATTTTCAATTACGTAAGAAAGCATTTCTTATGTAATTTTTCATTAGAAAACGATTGACGTAAACTTTAGAACACTAGAATGAACCGTTTTCGAGATATTGAACATTCTTAAACTAAATTTATCAAAAATTACATAAAATTGAAAAATATTACCAATATTAATTAAGTTTTTTTCATATGTAATATTATGCGTTAAAATGAGTAATATCATTCTCGTGGGACTAGTACTCTCCATTTAAGTGAGAAGATACTTTGTGTAATAGTTTTGTGACGCCTTAGCCAATTATCTACAACAGCAATAACCTATTTTTCCATCCGTATCGTATGCTGAAATGTTTGCGACGTATTTGCGGAATATCGCCAACTTGGCGACTGTTTATCAAATGTTACAAACGATAAAAATTAAAAATGATGAAAGTAATGTCTTATCAAATGATAAAAATTGTTGTCACAGATTCTAACATTTACAACGTATTTAAATTTATAAAACAAAATCACGATGCTATTTAATTACTACATGAACAATCAGATCGAAATCGAACAGTCGTAGTTCGCCGCTATCTGAAAACAGAACCCTGATTTCATTGTAACTGTTATATGGCACTCATCCAATGAATAGTTTTTGAAATTACTTATAGGGAAGAATGCCCTTCGGGTGTCACTAGTTGTTTGTTATTTCTTATGCAAATTTTCTCCCTAATAAAGTTAAAAAATAATATATTTTTTTGCATTGTTGTTATACTAGGTAGAACATAATAATAAAAAATACAAATATCCATCGGCTTCGTAAGGTGACAACGCAGTAGAATAAAATACTGCATAGCATTTTTTAAAATCTCCATTCACTCCTAAAATATGTCACTAGCACAAGAGAAATCTCCATCAAACTATGCATTAACTATCACACAATATTCCATTTCAAAGAATGTTTACTTGGAGTCAAATATTGCTTGACTATATTTTATAAAAAAGATCTCAAGATGTTCTTGCGAAACAAAAATTTAACAGCTTCTTTGCAAAATTGACATTGATGTTTATAATAATCGCAAGGATTTCTTTTATCCTTTGAAAAATATGACTATTAACTGCATTCCTTAATGCCGAGAGATTAATGGACTAATATTATCTATAAACGTAATGAAAGTGGCATAAAATGACATTATCTGTCAACAGGTGTAGAATAAATATTTTAGTTTTTAAAATAGAAGGTTATTCATTATTGTCTTGACTGATTGCAATATTTATGTTTAGTTTAAAATTGACTGAAATCTACATAGTACTATCTCTATATATTCTATATATTTAATGATTTAAAATATTTATTATAATTGATATATTTTATTTATTTTGTTACCAAAATCTGCATAAATGTACAGATAAAAATAGTGTATATAAAAACAGTGAGAAATAAAAAATAGATAAAATAGTAAAATATAGTAACATAATAGATTAAGTAGATTTAGTAAAATATAGTAGCATAATAGAAACAAATAGTGGTATAGATAAAAATTGCAGAATCTAGAAAGAAATGAGCTAAAATTTAGATGTAAAGATATTACAATAAATAAAATCTTTATTAAATACAGTATATATACAACAATACATTGATCATCCGGTTTTAAACAGTCTTGTTCTTCTGAACCGACTAGAAGATCTCAAGGATCCAATTTATTGAGAAAGTAACAGCGGATAGCACATGTGGATTGAAGGTAGGGAAAAGGTCATACTATTGCCGTGGAAAGAAATAGAAGAGGAAAAATCCTAAACGACTGAAAGAAATCTACAAACACACAAAACTTCAGAAGTAAAAATGTAAAAAGAACGCAATAAGAAAACGGATAGCAGAACTAATAAAAGAACTAAACAGTGAGGAATTTACTAAAATAGTAAAACAAGGACCTTGAAATGTTTAAACCAGCTGTGTTCCTGTTTCTTATCCCACTTGACAGACAGCAACATGAGATCAAGTCCATGAACCCGTGAGTCTTCAAAAGATGAAGAACTACTCCAGGACTGGAGTACAGCTGACTCCTCTTGTATCCAATACATGTCAAGGCGTGAGCAGGACAGGTCTGAGCCAAATTGCACTTCGGGTAAAGGGGATAAGCCTTAGAACCCAATACATGCCGAAAAGCACGAAGATGGCCGCTGCGGAGTCTGGCCAGAGCCGTCTGTTCGCCCCTACTGCTTGCCCCAATCAAAGCAGCACCAGGACGGCAACAATCATACCACTCATGCACGAGGGCCTTTCTCCAAGTGGAGTTGATTTCAAGTTTGACTCGTGAGGCAAATTCCGATAAAGAAAAACAACCACCTTTAATAGAACTCCTAAGGCTGTCCTCCGTGGCCAGACCTTCCGCAACCTCTTTACCGTAAATGTCAACATGAGATGGCACCCATTGGAAAACTATCCTATTATGGGCACGCAAGTAACCCAAATGCTGAATAATATTCACGGTCGTTCCGTCACCAATCTCAGCTAAAGCACTGCAGGCAGAGGCAAAGTCAGACTTCATCCTTTGGTGCCTCGCGGTCCTCGGACATTCTGAAGCTGCATTTTCTACCCTTTATCATGACTCATGAAACCAGCTGTAAAAATAAGTATAAACTATTGTAATCAAGCAGAAAACAAGGAGGAAAAATTTAAATTCAAATGTGAAGGAATCATATAGTTTCGGATGTTATATGAGCCAAGTCTGTAAAATACAATGGCGAAAAACATTAAAATTAGGAAAAAATTAGATAAATAATGTGGAAAAAAAGAGAAAGACTGGAATGAGAAAAATCATTCCGGAGATTTCTAAGCGGAAGGGTACAAGATACAATTGTTTTCAACAAGGATTTTTTATTGAGAAACAGTAGAGAAACTTTCAGGAATATCCAATTAAAAAATCGAAATAGGAAAAAAAAATGATTTGGTTTCCGAAAAATTGAAAATATGGTCAGAGTCACAAGAATGTTGAACAATTGAAATCTTGGAAAAATTTGTTTGGAAACATAACTCATGTGTACTTTATTAAGTAATAATAAAAATCAACTGATAGCGCTCGAGTACATTTCCAAATGGATAGTTGATGGATAATTTAAGAAATTATAAATTCGGACAAAATTGTTTTTTTGAATGCGCTATTGATGAAAAAAACCTATTCTTAGAGTTATCACACTCTAATAAAAGAAATCAATCCGATAAAAGAATGAACTGATTATATTAATATAGAATTGCTATTTTGATACTAAATGGTTAATCTGATTACGGTGTTTACCATAAATGAAGATCGTGTACTGATCTTTGCGTACCTACACTGTGAGTAATTAAAATAAAATTTATTTAGGAGTTAAATAAATAAATAAATTTAAATTACCTTTTTTTTTACTTGTTTCTTAGAAGTAGTATTGTGTTTTTTAAAATTTGTCTTTTAAATAAAATAACTTTTTATGACTGTGCTCAACCTTCGTCTACATTTATTTTAATAAATTTTATCGAAATCTCTAAATCGACGTTACATACAGATATATCTTCCACGATTGTTATGAACAATGTACAAATTTATAAAGTGTTATGCCAAAAATTGTTCAATTCCCAAATATGCATATGCATCGCAAAGTGTGATGTGTTATTTGCCCCATACAGTTGCAGAGGCCACTTGAACGATAAGAGCTTGAAATTTCGTCCCAGTAGCTCAAACATAGAGCGTCGGCTGGCAAGTTCTGAGATCCAGTGTTCGATTCCCGGTTGGGGCAGCAAGGTTCTTTAGAATGACGCCCGACCAAATCAACCCTGTAGGTTAGTGTAAAGATGTCGGAGGTCCGAAAATGACCCTAGTACGATTAGTACGGATTCAAAGTACTCTGGAAGATTGAGCACCGATTTCAAATTGAGAGGATAACGACCACACAGGATACAAACCTGGGTAAAATAGTAGTAGCAGGAGTCTAACCTGGGGTAAAAATTACAGGAGGTGGTCAGTCAGATTGTCAGTTGCCCTAAAATTTGATATTAGAGGGTGGAGAATGCAGAGTTTACTTTGACAATAAGAGTTTGCAATTTCGTCCCAGTGGATCAGCGGCAGAGCGTCGCCAGGCCAGATCTTAGATTGAGGGTTTGATTCCCGGTTGGGACAGCAAGGATTTTTAAACAGTGGTGCCGCAAATCAGAAAGTGACTTTATGAAATGATGTATTGATGATTTAGTGTCGGTCAAGTGGAATAACTGTACAGATAGAAACTTCCACAAGCAGGTACCACATCACAGTACGTAAAGTGGTTACATCGCAACCAGAGATGGGTAGGCGGGTTATCCATGGTCTTCACATGGTTGCCACGTTCTGTACAACAAAGTTTGCGGAACAGATATATCTGGTGAAGATATGCAAAGGGGGTGAACTAATGAGAAAGTGTTCAGAAATGGAGAAGATATGAGGAAAGACCAAATAAGTACAAAAGCCTAATACTGTTAAAGTAGTATAGCAAATATTGGTTCTATGAGTATAACAACCATGGATTCTATAACAACGTGCAGAGAATGAACTAGAATAGAAACAATTATGTGGGGTGATGTACTAGTTTATCAATAATTTCGTGCTAAGACCATTATGAATTTAACAAAGTTTAATAATTATGGTTTGGCATCTTATATTTCAATCCCTTAAAGTCCAAGTTGCATAATTATAATAGTATTAGGTAACTATAAATACTATATATGTTACATTTAATTATGAGATATTATCAACTTCCGCGACTAACGCTATCTTCTTACAGTGGAGAGTTAAGTTTTCATACTATTTTGTATGCAGCAGCACGAAAACAGGTGGGATTGACTAGAAACACAACGCAATGGGTGGTGAATATTTACAGGATATTTCGGCAATTAATTTCACAATTAATAAATTGCTTAAGAATAGGTTTTGATTCAAATAATTAATTGATAATTTCAAATCATTTGTTTAACAATAAAATATAAACGTTTGACACATGTGTTTTTATAAGTTGTAGACAAAGTACAACTTCATTTAATCAGAATATAGCAGAAAATGAAGAATTCCTTGAACCTAAAGATTCATTATTTCTCATCTCTAAAAACTTTGGGATCCCAACCTACAATCAATCATTTGAGAGAAAATGTGAGTTCCAAAACTACTTTTTAACTACTCGCTGAGAATAAAGGAAGGAAGTTCTGCAGAAGCAATAGTTTGCATGTTATATATGCGAATATTTATGGAGAGGAACCCTTTCTTCTTCATTACTTCTAAAACTGTCAAGTTTAAATTAAGTTCGAAGTTGAGGAAAAAGTTTCGGTAGAACACTTAAATTCTCATCAAAGAACTATTAAGCTCTAATTGTGTCATTTATGTCCAGTTTTGAGTTTCACATAATTGCAACGTTTAAAGAAGTTTGAAAATATAGTTTATACATAATAAGTTGGATCACTGAGATAGGTAAATTGCTATATACTAAAAGATATAATTAGTTCAGTAAATGATTTAAAAATAATGAAATATTTACGCATGAACAATAATCTATACTATTAATCTATATTAAAATCAAAACAATCATTAAGACGATAAAAAAGATTGATATTTTCTCTAACATTTAAGACTCCGAATATTCAGAAGAACACGTATAAAAGCATATTTGCTACAGATATAGTACAGGAAAAAATGCCTACATTTGTAGAGATCATACGTAGTGGGATATGTTACAATATTTAATTCTGGTTGTCCAAACAAGACCAAAGCTAAAATGATCTGCCTAAAATATTCACATCCAAATATATTTTAGTGTAAAATACATCCACTAGCATAGAACCACTGCATATTTGGTTTTTGGTTTTGACTACCCTATTTAAATGCTATACCTGATCAAATTACGCATGACCGTTACAACTAAGAGCATTTTCCCAGCATTATATCTGCAGAAAATATGTTTTCTATCTGTGTTCCATTGGACATTTCGAAATCGTACATGTTCGACCAAATGTTTTTTGTTCTTCTTTTTTTATCAAAAGGACAGGTACTTGACTTTTATCATTCGCCTATATGGGCCAGAAACGTGAACCATTTAGCCGTCCTGGGACGCTTCCCCTGGCGCACCAGAGGGGGGCGTAACACACTGCGACCAACAACACAACATTCATGCCATACGTGGGACTCGAACCCACAACGCGGCGACCGAACGATCGCTTGGAAACTCTCGGCTTGACCGCTCGACCACAGCGCCAGCTTCGACCAAATGTCAACCATTTTCATCGTCTTAATGATGATCTTGTATTTTAAAAGTGTTCCCTTACATGAGCATTTTGTTTAATCTATATATACTAATTGCCAAGTAACCGTCTGTACGTCCGTCTGTCTGTCACACTTTTTTAAGGCACTTCCTGAGTAGATAAAGATTTGCAATTTGGTACACGGCTCGGTCGTTCGATAAACCCCCCTGGAAAAATCGAAGTTTTTGAAAATTTCTCTAGAGGAGGTGCTCCACACCAAAACGTTCGAAAAGTGAAATGATAGGAAAGCATGATTTGCGATGAGATAGAGATTTCAAATTTGGTGTATGGGTAAATCGTTCGAAACGAAGAAAGTATGCAATTTCAGATTTCCAATATTTTCTACTTAAGGGGGGGCTGCACACCAAAATGTTCGATTTACCGAATAAATGAGAAAAGGCTCCTTTAAAATTTGATAGAGGCAAAAATGTTCGTTTAAAGGGGTGCTACAGAGTAAAACGTTCGAAAAGTGAATTGATAAAAAACTATGCTTCGGAATGAGATAGAGATATCAAATTTGGTGTAAGGGCAGATAGTTTGGAAGGAAGAAAGTGACAATTTCAGTTTACCAAAAATGCAATTTCAGTTTACCAAAAATACAATTTCAGTTTACCAATATTTTGTACTTTAGAGGGTGCCGCACACCAAAATGTTCGATTTTCAGAATAAAGGAGAAACGCCCCATTTAAAACGTAATAGGGGCTTGATATTTGGCATATGGGCAAATCTTCTGATAGAAATTACAAAAAGAATAGAGTTTTTCAAAAATGTATATATATGGGGGTGGGTACTCCACACAAAAGCATTCGAAAGGTGAAATACTAGAAAAGCATGCTTCGCGATGAGATAGAGACTCCAACTTTGGTGTATGGGTTAAAAGTTGAAAAGGAAGAATGTGTACAATTTCAGTTTCCTAACATTTGCTATTGTAGGGAGTGCCGATCACTAAAATGTTCGATTTGCCGAACAAATGAAAAACGCCTCCTCTACAATGTGATAGACGCTTAAAATTTGGTATATGGGCTAACCATTTGACAAAAAATTCAAAGATGAATACGGTTTGACAAAAATATTCATTAACGGGATGCTACACAGAAAAACGTTCGAAAGGTACAGTGATAAAAAAACATGCTTCTCGATAGGATAGAGACTTCAAATTTGGTGTACGGGTAGATAATTTGAAAGGAAGAAAGTGTCAAATTTCAGATTTCCAATATTTGCTATTTTAAGGAGTGCTGCACACTAATATATTCGATTTTCTGAATAAATGATGCACGCTTCCTTTTAAATGTGATAGAGGCTTAATATTTTGCATATGGGCCTAAAATATTCGATTTGTCGAATAAATATGAAACACGAATTATTAAAAATTTACATTATTCAGGGTTTGCTCATTGCGAGACCGTTGATTTTCAACGGGTATTCGGCTAGTTTTTTTATAAATCACTAAGGTATCACTTTTTCGTAATGGCAGCGGGAGAATATTTTAAATATAAAATGTTAGAATTTGGGGAGAGGGGAGATGGTATATATATATTTTTTTCTATTGCGCCCATTTGATGGCAGATTTCCAAATTAAAATTATGTAGTATGGATTATTAAAACGTTATTTTTTCCACATTAAATCCTCAAGAACGATTTTAGATACTCATTTGAAGTGAATTATGTGATTGATTGTCATGGGAGTTTTTACATAACAGAGCAAAAGTTAAATAAATATACCCCATCTTTACAAACGTTACAGACAGAAATATATTTTCAGTATTTGTTCGATTATTCAAAAACTACTCGTGTAATTTATACAAAAATGGCCAAAGCAAGCAAATTCTTACGTTATGGACACTTTGAATGGAAGTCTAATATTACCAATCTGACAGGCGGTCTGAACTGTGGCCCTGGCTGTATGTTTTGTCTAATGATCCATTACAACAACAAAATCAACAACAACAACAAAATTACAAAATTGGAAATTTTATGCGCTTTATCGCATTATTGGGATTAATTAGATTTTAATTATTCTTCACTCTACTAAACTACATGAGTATAAAATGCTCTGTGCCAAAAACAAAATCAATATAAGCAAAAGAAAAAATATATGGAAGTTTTTTGCAACGGAAAATATTATGGCTTTGTTACGCAAATTTCATCCATTAATATGGGAACTGCGATTTGACCTAATATATAGGCGGCTAATGTACCGTATGATAATAATCTAAATAAATAATGCTGTTAGTAGCCTGAAGATCAAAGCATCCACAACAAAAGCATCCGAACCGTAAGCGATCTCAAATTCGAACATATCTCCGTGGTGCGAGATTTTAGAGTGGTGTATCTACAAATTACTTTAATTTTATAAATTATGAGTACTTGAAAAGTGTGGACAAGTAATTGGAAAAACAATAATTTATTTTATGAAAATCTCAGCTTTATTTCCTGAGTTTTGTCAATTTGAGTTTTTTCGCCTGTGTGTGGGACGTAAAAAGTGAAATAAAATAAACAATAGAAGTATGCTACTACTTAACTTATTAAACTTATATGGGACAACAGAAATAAAATGATTTCGTTTCAATGTATTCCAAAAAATATTTAGAACGGCTCAAGGCATCAAATGTTTTATGAGTAAAAAGTATTTATGGAAACAAAATAAACTTCCTTTAAATTTCCTTTCATACCATGCTTGAGATCTTAAACTTTTATCAAAAATATTGTTTTTAAAAGAAATGGTTTTAAATTTTACGTGGATTCTGTTTATGAAAGGTATTTCGCAGCAAGTATGGAACTGGATGAAGAATTTAATATGAAATATATCAGAGATATTTCTTTTTTTTTTTGCATAACGTGTGGCATATATATGAAATAGACAAAAGCGTGGATTACAATAATATGCATGACAATGTGAAATTAAAGTTCTCTCCGTAGAGTTTTCAAACTTCATAAATCGTTATGACGGTATAAATACAAAGGTGAGTATAAGGGCCATTGAGTATGATGGATTGTTAGTGTCTCTAATTAACATTACTATTATGGCAGTATAGACTGGTTTCGAAAGCAAAATAAACGTACTTCCTGTACCGGTATATTATAATATGTAAAGGCCGTAGCCTATGGCGGTTGCATTTCATCTGAGATAATTTTGAAGAAAGATGCGCCAGATCTACGTTATTTTGAAAAATCTAGAAAATTTAGCACTCATAACGTGGGATTACCGTTTAAGCAGAGGTAACTGTTATCAACCGATTTATAATTGTTTAGTGTTGTACCGGTTTAAAACGATATTAACTGTAATTAGGCTGCGACTGCGAGAAAATCGACGAATTCTAAAGTTTTAATGCATAATAATTTTGATTATCGAATTATTTAGTTAAATTTCACGAAAAGTATTTTCTCTTTTAAATGAAAATTATCTTAACTTTGTGTGAACCACACGTGAATATTGAGTTTCATATAAGCTTTTATTTAATGAGTTGGGGGATATTTTTTATGTTCATTGAATCAAATGTGAAGAATATTTAAAAACCGAAAACTAATTAATCTAGAGTCTTAAAAATGTGCATGATATTTTGTTACGTGCATGTATACATATTCAATCTAAATGTAAATAACTACCTATCAATAATTTCATATTTTAAAATGTCTACCAAATTTAGAGATATTTTTACCATACTTTAGCGTTGCTTTAATATAATATTACGAAATATTGTGGTGAGGTGAAATTCACATAAATACACTACCACTACTTACCCATAGTGTCCTCCATTTGAACCTGTAACATATAGTAGGATCCGGAAGGATCAAAGTATATTGCGTTACGCTGAAATAAACCGTCGATTTTGTGGCCACTAACACATTTATTTAAACACATGAGATATTCAACATAGACAATACTAATAATATGATAAACACAGTTACATTATAATCAAATCTACCAAGCTTGACCTCGGGGTGTACGGGATAATTAATATATTGCTATTAATTTCTCATTAATTTTAAATGCAAGTAGTGCAGTGCGGAAAATTTCCAGAGCTTAAATTAGTACTACCATTTAGATTATCTTAACACACAATAACACATGCCAATACAATTGAACTTAATATTACGACACCTTCTCCCAGATGAGATGATTAGTAATCCAAAATTTGATCTGTCACAGATCCTGATCAAGAAGTAGGTCTCAGTTATTCAATTAAAAACACAGTTCGTAAGAATGCACGGTTTGTTGGAGTTGTCGCTGAATTCTGGATACCATCGCGTATTATCAAGGAATCAGTAATCAGAGCTCGCTGCACTCTCCTCCTCCCAACTGTCGGTATGGTCCAGTGATTCCTGGAAAACCCGGACCTACTTACAGGCCGTTGCCGCTTTGGTTCTATCCGGAATACAGATGTCTCACACAGAGCGCACCGATGACGGTTGACGCACTCAGCTGCGCGTGTTGTACATTGCATAGGGACCCAGGATTGACGCCCTGAAAACACTCTGTCCAGGTACACTCGTCTCCGAAGTGAGAAGTACACAGAGCGGTCGATTCCTTTCTTGCAGTTCACACAGTTGTCACAATTTAAATGTACTTAGAGGGTCCAAAAGATAGCCCACACTGCGCCATCTATATACAGAGCTGTAAGGTACTGCGTAGCACAAGTGACGAACGACTTCCTAGCTGCTTCAATGATTGCCACCGCCCGAAGAATGCAATAGTCGGTCAGGTTCCGTCCAAGTCGCTTTGGTTAAGAGCGGCCATAGACTTAAATTACGGAATAGCTGAATCTGGTTTTGCGCGACCCTTGATTATATGTACACTTAGCAAGGTATAACATGCGCTGTTTCCGTACTATTGGCATGAAACTGCCACTCGAAAAAAAAGTAGCGACGATTCCCGTGCCTAAAAATGCGTCGCAATTTTTTGCATCGGGCTTCAAATAAGTGCATAGCCACACTTGGGGACATTTCCTCACGACAACAGAATTGAGTCTAATTTTACATTTTAAAATCGAGTCCCTTCAGATTTTTTAAACGGGAAATAAAAATTAGGGTAGAAATCACCACGCCTTTTCATTCGATGTTTCACGATGTGCGAGAAAAGGGCGGTTCAATTTCGACTAATTTTACTGGCCTGCGAAATGACGCTCTTTTATTATGCGTCCCAATAGAAAATGACGACCGGAGGGGTTCTCACAGCCGGAAGAACCTGGACCGGGCCTCGATGTGAGCCACACTTGACAGGGGCTATAAATTTCTATAGATTTGTAGTTTTACAATTTGACATTTGTTACAAACTCTTTTATGAACATTTACAACCACTACCATGCTCATTCAAACTATGGTGCCACTTCAGTCCCATCCTGTCTGTGAGGAGTCATCGCAATAGAACATATACCATACACATTATATAACTTGAGTAATTGTACTTGCGCCCCCTTTCTTTCCTGGGCTAACCCGGGGCATGAAATATACTTGCACTTAAGTACCAAATATGTCTATGAATCATAACAAACATTATATTAAAATTATGAAAAGCCGGTGTCAAAATAAAAGGCATAAAGCAAAATGTTGAACCAAATGTTTATTAAATTTAAATTTGTAGAAGTAGATTTGTAGTGTAAGACAACATACCTTAAATATTGATGTTATT
Source organism: Amaurobius ferox (assembly GCA_951213105.1). NCBI lineage: Eukaryota > Metazoa > Arthropoda > Arachnida > Araneae > Amaurobiidae > Amaurobius > Amaurobius ferox. The sequence continues at coordinate 64,335,269 of OX578135.1, read as the reverse complement.
TGAAGAAATAATGACAGGTCCATAAAATTTTAGATATTTTAAAGCGAATAAATATTTTTAAATCAGTAAGGGTGATATTCCCTCTTAAGTAGACTTACATAAATTATATATATTTAATTACATTTATTACGTTTTAATCTAATATTCTCAAAGCATATCAAATTTCCGTGAATTGAAACAATATATTTGGAAGGTTATCACCAAGGTTGCCAATTCCTCCATTTAATGGCTATACTTAACCATTTCTTTTAATATGTAGCATCCAAAATAGCTAAATCTAGACATAAAATTTCTCAGCAAGCAACTACTTCTTTTTCTAAGTTACATTCGTTAGTTTCCGACTGCTATCTATGACAACCCACCTCATTAAAAGCTTGCATAATGCCAATTTTACGTTCATTTCATATACCCTGACATAAGCATTATTGACGTCTTAAATATGAAACATTCAACGAATAATAACAAAGTAACATACTAAAATAATTGAAATATATTTATTTTCTTTTTGGTTATTACACTTTTTATTTTAAGATTTTATACTGTGATCATAGGTTCAATACCTTTGCTACTTTACAAATACTTTTAATGTTGTTGTTACATACAAATTTGTTGAATTTTAGGCATTTATTTGAAACATAATTGTTGGTTTCAAATAAGGCTACTTAGACAGTATAAAGATTTGGTCTATTAAAATTCTGTTTCTGATTATTTTTCATCAATTATTTTACTTGCTTCTTGTGCATGTGTTCGTGTATGTGTTCCTACTTTTCCATACTCCTCTTTATCACACATATAATCCAAAAATATTATTCAGCTAGGAGAATATTTTTGTTTTCATGATGGATTTACGTTGGTAAACAAGCAAAATAAATAGCATTATATGGCTACATGTCCAACATATTCAAATAAATTTGAGGTAAATGTTTCATTTTTTATATATATGTATGTAGTGGTATTTTTATATCATGGATAAACTGCATTACTTCCATAATGACTGGAAGATTTTTCGTTTTGATACTGCGGAATTCAGTATCATTATGCAAAGTGCCCAATATGTTATGGCACTTATTTGACATCGCAATAGAAGTATTTATATAATGCAATCATTATTTAAGTACTATCTATAAAGTATATGCAAGTTTGATTCAAGTAATCACCGATATATACACATCTATAGCCGTGCAAGAAAATGAGTACATATTTTCACTTCTAACAAAAAGAGAGATCGGATTGAATATATTCACTAGTGGTCAAGAGTAAGCCTAAAATATGTATCACTCACCTATTTTGCTCCTTTTGAAAAAAGTTATCGGTTTTTAACGCTACATGCTTTTACATAACTCATGGCTGTTCCAAAAAAGACCCAAATTCCAACTATGTGACAATTTTTACAGCAAAAATATATATTTCGCCAAGATAATATAAATACAGAAGACTTATATGTGTTTAAATTATATCAAAGTGATAAAATTGCGAACTTGCCAACATGTTGAATGTAATATTTAAAAAAAAAAATACAGAATGTATAAAATTTGACTGGACCCACTCGTCGTTATAAGAAGAAACATTGATAGGACATTTTATATACTAAATTAGTTTTAAAGCACTGTGATGTATGCTATGTTAAAATTTATTATAAGCTATAGTATCAGCGAGTAGTAGATTTCTGTTTGGAGAGAAATTGTTGTGATGGCCACTCCCTACTAGTTGTCTTGACATTTTCTAGTCCCTATGCATATTGCGCCGTTATAGGATTAAAAATTACCAGGAAATTTTATATATTTATTTAAATATAAATCACTGTGTGGTATGTCGTATTAAAATTTATTATAATGGATTATATTAGCTAGTGATAGATTTTGTTACCAGAGATATTGTATGTGGTGGTCATTTTCTACTTTATAGTTGTTCTGACATTTCTCTACTCTTTAGGCGACGTCACTTCATAAACATCCCTTTCCAAAAGAGCTTAAACTAATTTGCATATTTTGAGCTCGTTCCTTAATGGGTATAATTTAGAAAGGCACGAAAAGCCATTTATCTAGACTTTTAACTTATTATCATAATTAAGCAGTTTTTGCGGGTATTTTGAGTAAGCCAGATGCACCAGACAATAAAAGACTTTCAACACCATCTATCATTTTTTCAGAGTTCGAGATGCTGAATAATCCCATCGTGAAAGAAATATGAAGAAAGTCCAGTCATAGTGAAAGTCTATTTTAAGGAATAGCGGCAGAGAAAAGTTATGTATTTCATTAAATTAGAAAAGGGCAAAGAAATAAATATATTTATTTGTAAAGTTAGAGAGTAAAGTTGAGTACTTAATATTTTTTTACAAAAATAATATGGAGTGTACAAGCAGATGATTCATTCTTTTATAGCGAAGTATAAACATTGCCTGGGATTACTTGAAGGTAAAATTGGAATACCTCCACAAACATGAAAAAGCAAATCGTTTTGGAAAATTTTATCAGGAAAGAAAATGACAGAGAATATACAAAAAAGGAAAACTGCTAATTTCAGAAACTAACTGGATATCATGAACCCATTAATGTAACAACCGGCATTTTTCTTCATTTGTTACAATGGAAAGCGGTAATTAACAAACCAAGAAAAGAAAAGTATCTAAAAAAGGTATCTAAACATTGTTAATGCACAAGAAAAATAAATTAATGTATCAAAAATTAAGGAAAGACCGGTGTTTAATTCTTTATAAAATTGTATAACAAATAAATTTATTTATTTATTTATCTTTAGAAATTTATTACATTTATGTATCATAACTCGAAGGTTATTTTTTACTTTGAGGCTGGTTGATATTTTTAATAAACTGCTTATGCTGCCTTATCAAAATATTTTAACTTTCAGATTAATTGTTTATTTTTGGGATGATTAGTATAAAGCGTAAAATACTGCTCAAGTGCATCAGAATTGATAACTTTAATTATATTTTAACATAGTAAATATGTATATTTTGCATGAGTTTTTGCAAAACGTTCGTTAAGATTTTGTGTTCCTTTTTTTCATAAAATGTTATATAATTTATTGCTTCATATATATTTGTAAATTTATTTATCCTAAGCAACACTGAATAGTTTAATTTTAGGCAATAATATTTATATCTCCTGTGCCCAACTATTTATTCCAATTATAAAATGAAATGTAATGGTGTGTTTTATGAAGTATTGGGGCCGTTTTAAATGACCCGTAAAGTAAATAAACAACATCATTAACCCATTTTATAAGATTACATATATTTTCAAAATGAATTGCTTTATTTCGACTTGAACATTTTAAGAAGAATTATGTTGGGATTGTGTAATTCTCTAGTTTAAATTTTCAACTTTTTTCAATCATATTATTTTAAAGGATTAAATGTAACTAACAGATACGAATGAGCGATATAAAGCTATGCACGTAAGTACAATTAAAAATAGCATGCATTAATAGATTCCATTTATTGAGAACATTTATACAAAGATAATAAAATTAAATTCAAATTTATAAAATACACCCTTATTGCAGATAACAGCATCCGTGAATCGGTTTCGTACTTCTTATATGCAAACTTCTCTGGCAACTGCGACTCCTACAAAAGTTCATATTTATATGTGTAACCGGTCACAGATGTTGTTATCTGCAATGGGTGCGCATTCCAAATTTATTTGCACACCCTATACAGACGGGCTTTGTGTTTCTATACACTTGCTAAAATTTATATATAGCTTATAATGTTATTATTTTAATAACAGATACATGTCATGTCCTTTCAAATGTATACTTGTAATAACAGGAGCAATTCTACCTCAAATTCTTTCTATATGGAAATTAAAATCTATATGAAAGTTATACATAATAATCAGACGAAACTGTTATTAAATAAATAAACATACTTAAGATGCAAAAAAATCTATTTTATTATTGTAATTTCTTTTAACAACTGAGTATATAAAATTAAATGTAAAGACAATTTTAATTTTAATATATTTTACGAAAATCTTTAAAATTAGTATTGATTTCCTTATATACATATTATAGTATATTGTGAAATTTGTGTTAGAGTCGAAAATTCGAATTCGAGTTTTCGACGCAACTCTCTTACAGCAATGGTTATTGCATTTTTGTCACATGTTAAAAGGACGAGCGTCGAGTGAAACAGATGTTGCTTGTTGTTGGTGGTAGACGACCGATTTGAACACTTTAAAAATGTTTAAAAATTTAATTAACGTTTTGGAACTCAAGATTCACTAGTTCAAGTATAGATGCTACTGTGTGAAAAACCTCAGACCTGTAAGTGTGGTAGATATCGTGCTACGTCTCGGGCAGACAAACATATACTTCCTTATATAAAAACAGATTATAACACTAATTTATTTTATTTTATGTTTTCTAGTACCTTGCATATGATTTTTAAATTTTCTCAATTTATGACGGAAGTATTCCTCTGCAAAAACAATGAAATTTTCCTTTTGATGCTTCTTCGCGTGAAAAAATAATGTATATACTATATAGTTTTACCTTCCTGTGTCCTTCTTTCACAGTTCTAACGGAAGTCACAGGATATATCTAATTTCAAAAGATAACACTTCCGAAATAAGCTAGGAAAAAATCATGAATTTTTATCTTTGTTAAGCAAAGAGAAATTAATTGAAAATGTTTTTACACGCAGCTTGTTTTTATTAAGGCAAAAAGTATGGAATGAAACAAAACAAAGAATCGAATCTCTGCAGCAGAGGATTTTTCTTACACTGTGAAACTCATTTTTCCTCTCAATATTTATCTACAGGGATTTGAGTTTTATGGAATAAAATACTACATGATACTTAAAAAACATGAATATTGAGAGTTGTTAACGCACCATATTGCATGCAATTCAGGTAGATGTTGCAGTTTTAGAATAATACATTTTTTAGTTATGCGGCATGGTGTATTTAAGATGGTACCCAGCTGTTAAATATATTAAAAATAAAACTTTTTACTATTAACGATTTATTCTATCATGGAGACAATACAATGCATGTTCATCTTTAACAGACGCTATAGAATATTTGTTTAAAAAAAGTTAGGCACACATTTATTATGTTCTTAAATTTTATTTTGCGGGGTTATTTCGTGACTTGAGTACACAAACTAAGCTAAGTGATGTTAGGTATTCTATTCCCGCTATATGATTAATTTGACTTACTGAATGACACATATTAAATAATGTATTCAAGAATGGACAATGTAATAGCCACTAACCGCAAAAATAGCAAAGCGGGCTTAAATTTCTGCGTATACAATGATGTTTGATTGCTAGAATTGCTCAACAGCTATGATAAAATTGATTAGTGGAATTTAAAAAATTAAAACAGTATGGTTAATGAATTGAGTATACACCACATTTCTTAGAGTTGTTGCATAACCATGTTCAAGCAATTTTCTCTCGGTATTTTTTTTTTGGACCGCACTTTGTGCTCATGAGTTCTGCATGTTGTGTCCGTTTTATTTAACTTTCGTCACAAGGTTGTGTCACCACACCGTATGCTATAATTTAATGTTTTTTCTTGCAATTAGTAAAGCTATTACTTGACATCCATCTCTTGGATGGCTGCATGAAAGAAAAAACCAAAGTGTTTCCGGAACGGTCGGCTACCTTGACCACTTTAGTTGCCTAGCAATTTACGTTGTGTTTGATTTGTTCATTTAGATATATCCATCAGGAGTGCTGTCAATGCATACAAGCATCCATGGTCAGCTTTTGGGTTTCTTAACGGTACCCCATAACTGCAACTGATATCTGCAAGTATAGCAAAACTCGCTATGTGCTTCAATTTATCAAACCTCTGAGGAGCAGGCAAAATTGATAATATCAAGCAGCTGGTTTCACATTTCAAACATATTGAATTCAGCGCACTACTCAGTAACTTGACCGTTCTAGTGCAGACGGTGTGTGCGAAGTGGGATTGTCCAGTGGTTAAGGCTCGGGATTTGCACGCGGAGGTCGAGAGTTCGATTACCGGCTGTGCTCAAACGATACAGGTGTTTACGAGGAATACGGGCAGGTTAAATATGTGGGTTCTAGAGTCCTTCTGAGCGGTTGGTGGCAGGGGGAGAAGGTTACAGACCCTGTAAATGTCTTCCACACTTGGTTCCAATCTAAATTGGGTGGCTCGGTCCCAGCAGTCCAAACAGATACTTTACAGCTTTGAGTAGTTCGAAAGGTCTGTGTGAAGTGAAAGAAAAGAAGGTGTATGTATTTTCATGAAATTTGAACTGAGTAGAATGATAGATTTCGTCAGCCATTGCAGAGTTTCGCGAATTTGTGACATACAGCTAGTCATCTTCGTGTTATTGCAGCCGGCTTTTCGGTATTGAAGAGCACTAAAATGTGTGAAACTGGTCAGCGCATGTTAGTAACAGAGAGTTCGACTGCTGGCATTGAAATCGCTCCTTGCAGGAACGATCTCTGACAATACAGCTGATAGCATTTTAAATTATTTGAAATATTTTTAATATAATGGATATTCTGCTATCAAAATAAAGGATATTTCGAATATATCACCCCATCCCCTAACTTTTAGGCATTAATCATTTACTAATCATTTTCTAAAGAATCCTTTTCCAATTAATTATTCATTTCAAAATTGATGAAGTGCAAGGATTACAAAGGTTGACTCGTCTCTGAATTAGAATCCAGTTTTCAAACAAATGGAGTTTGGTGTTGTTTACGAAAACTGTTGTTAATTTGATGAAATGCGTTAGGTTGTTAATCTGGTGAATTAAAACTTGTTTGGTGCCTTAATTGATTTGTTAGAGTTGTAGAGTAAACATTATGATTACAGTTAACATTTGTAAAGAGAATGTTTATTCTTAGTCCCGGTGAGAACATTAAAGAAAATCTAATGTGGTTAGCATATGGTTTTCGTTACATAATGCAATCTATTTACACCTGTCCCAGCGAAATAATCACTGCAAGATTCACTTTACAATCTGTTACGTGTTTAGTTGTATAACTGCCAAGAAAAAAAACGAAACACTCAACCACGATGGCACAATTTACATTGCAGAACAAAACAGATGATATTATTCGATAGAGATTAATGTCTTCTACAAATATTAATATTTAAAATTTGCTTAAGAGGACGTATTTATAGTTATTTTTGCACTAAAATTATCAAAGACAACCCATTTGATCATTATATCTTCATATTCTATAGAACATTTCAATCGGATTTAAAAAAAAATACCAACTTTTCATCTATTTGCAAGTGTTTGAAATTTGCTGATCCTAATATTAAATGGGGTTTAATGTTTTGGGGATATATATTCTCGATAAATCAATTTAAGAAAATTGTTTTTCAATACTTTCCTAGTAAAAATCCATGCAAAAATTCATATAAATTTTGATATTCAAACAGAGTTCAGTTATTTATTATTAATTAATAAATATTTCAACTACGTTTGAATATTTATTAATTAAAAATAAATTTTATTCACAATTTATACGAATATTAAATTAATATTCGTATACATTGTGAATTGAAGCAGCTGTTAATTTTGACACCATTCGATACAGCTGCATCGGAAACATCGGTATGCAACATTTCTGTTTATTCCGTGTAATATTGAGTGTGCTATTAAATTTTATTCAAAATTCGATGATTCTTATGGTCATTGGGGATCATTCCTAAAGTTATTTTAAGAAGACTTCCGATGTGTTTTGAAAACCAGCTATGATTCATAACATCGAACAACTCACCTAACATATCACCGATACTTCAAAAACAACGACTATCTATGTGTAACTATAAAATAAAACTTAGGTGACAGGGACAGAACATTAAATTTCGGTGAGTTCGAATATGTCAATGGGGGTTGCTCATGAGGATTTCGGAGATAGTGTCAAAATATATACGAAGATGGCCCCAAATATAAATTTTAAATATTGATATTTGTAGAAGGTATTAATTCTTATCGAATGATATATTTCGTTTTGTTTGCGAAATAAATTGTTCAATTGCGGCTGCGTGTTTAGTTTTCTTTTGTTTTTTTTTACGACTGTACATACATTTTTTCCCTTTTTCTGGATAGCAATATGTACAATTATTTTGATGTAACAAATTCACTTATATTTTGAGCAAATCTAACGTGACAATTCACAACTATAATCAACTTATTCAAAATACCTTTAAAATACAATTGTCATTTAATTATGTATTAAAAATATAAATTCTGTGAAATAAATGACAATTAGCAAATTGTTTAGCGTTTAAAACTAGTTCAGAAGTTGTTTTCTTTTGTGATTAAATCTGAGATTAGAATAGATCCAATTAGATCCAAGAAATTTATGTTAGTAGATATATCTCATAATATTACACGTGACAAGTTATTTTGCTTCACGATATTTATTGCTATTTAGCGTTATTTTTATGATGCATTTATATGAAAACGTTTAATACCACGAGAACGCATTTAAAATAAAAATTTTCTGATTGACCAAATTTGTCCAAGGGGGTCGTATAAAAATTTTAAAGGTGTAATTTTTTGAAAATTAATGGGAGGATAATTTCATTAACATAGTCTTATTTCCTTCCTTACTTTCAACATTTTTTCAATTTATATTGCCCACTTATCTCCAGGTAAAGAATTAAAGCGCGTTTCAGTCTTTTTGGGACACCCTGTATATGGAAGTTGATATTGGATCTAACAAATTTTTCAATTAATATGTGTAGAGAATAAGAAAGATAATACATATTCACATTTCCCACATCACAAATAACATTTGTTTTGAACTTAAATGTAGCCTAGAATTAGATATAGTCTAATACATTATACTTCTGTTAATTTATTTTGTCTGGTCTGTCTGTGAGACGTGCATATGAGAGCATGAGCTTAACTACAATATTTCGCACTATTATTCACGTTACGATATTATTTGTTAGCATAAATAAATATCACTAATACACTAATAAATGTTACTAGTATACACCGAAATATCACTACTGCATTTCACAAAATATCTGTTGTGGGCAACACATAGTTTTCCCTACAAAATCCGCGACACAATGGTTTGGCGTTGAAAAGTTTACTGACTTTTGGTGCTTTTCTGGATGACAACATATAAATTTATTTTGTCACTTTGTGACAAAGAACATATATTTCTCTCAAATATAACTTGACAACTGGAAATATTTCTTACATCTGATAAGCAAAATACTCCATTATATTAATTATAAATTTATCAATATATTCAAAAAGCTGTATACTTTATGATTTTCAAGATACCACCAAGCGACTTTGGAATACTATTAAATATAGACTTTTCCAATGGGCCATATATAATGATATAAACTTTATAATGATATACGTTGAAATATATATATATATAATAATATAAATTTCATGATATATACTTTATGATATATAATGGTATACAGGATGGCCCAAAAGGATTGAAACGCGCTTTAATTCTTTAGTTGTTGGAGATAAGTGGGCAATATAAATTGCAAAAATGTTGAAAGTAAAGTAGGAAATTAGACTACGTTAATGAAATAGTCCTTCCATTAATTTTCAAAAAGTTACACTTTTTAAATTTTTATACTTCTCCCCTTAGGCAAATTTTGTCAATCAGAAAATGTTTATTTTAAATGCAACAAGATCGTTAAAAAACCCGCATACCTGTATCTTTAAAATTGAGCGAGTTACATTTAATTGAAAAGTGAACATTGTGAATGGGGATCATATGTCAAATTTGAAACGTAAATTAGTGACATATCACAAAAAAGATAGTAAAACTGGATGATAATACATAGGATAACCAACCCCATAGTGAGTTCCACTGCTTTATATGATCTCTGTCTGTGTAATGCTTTATTTAGATGAATTTGTGATAAATAAATTTTGCACATATTAACGTATTTTTGATCTAAACAATTTCCATCGTCAATTTGTTTATGCTCCTTATTTTCACTGATGAAAGAGCCTTTCATAAGGTACGGGGAAGGTTATGATAAAGGAAAACATATCCTTTATCATAATTCAGTTGATTTTAAAAATACAGATATGCGGTTTTTTTTAATGATCATGTTGCATTAAAAATAAAAATTTTCTGATTGACCAAATTTGTCTAAGGGGGTTGAATAAAAGTTTAAAATGTGTAACTTTTTGAAAATTAATGGGAGGACTATGTAAATAACGTTGTCTTATTTTCTATCTTACTTTCAACATTTTTGCAATTTACATTGCCCACTTATCTCCAACAGGTAAAGAATTAAAGCCCGTTTCAATTTTTTTTGGACACCCTGTATATGAATAATGTTTTTCTTTTAATGTTGTAATGTTTGATTTCCTGTTGGCTGAGTCTCACCTACCTACTTGAAGAATTAAAATATTGCTTCTGACGAATACAGCAATAAAGCCGTGGTACTCAGCATTTCACATGTCGCTACGGATATTTGAAAGAAGGGATAAATGTGTCGGTTACATCTAAAAATAAAAACAATTTTGCTATTCATATGTGTAAAGTTGATATTCAAATGGAAGAAAACATGTTTTAGACTGCATCCAAGTTCAAAACAAATATTCTTGTTTACTGTTCCAAAACTAACGATTTAAATACATTTGTGCTATTCATCTGTACTTCTGTTTTCACTTTCCTTTCAATGCAGGATAAGTATATAGAAAGGTATTGAAATAGGGTCGAAAATTGCAAATCGAGATATCGACTGATCTTCGCATTTTGTGCATTCTAGAACACGAATTCAGTACTTTTAGTATGACGTTTGCTAATGTGTCTGTGCAATACATGTTTCCATTTTAGCTTCACACCAATATGACGAAATTTCCCAATAACTGTTAGGTTTCGGTGGTGCATTTATCTTTTTGTTCATTTATTTTGTAGGGTTTGTCTGTACGACGTGCACGCGAGGGAATAAGCTGAACAAGAAAATTTTGCTCTTATCCTTTTTTTTTAACATATGAAGATATTTCATTACTCAACTTGAATAAATAGGATAATCTGTCATATTTTGATATCCAGTATAGTACGAACTTTGATATCTATCATAAGAACTTCGATATTTGACAGTACATAAAATTATAATTTACATTTACATATTCATAGGAAAAGTGAATTTATCAGCCTGTTTGTAGATCTATCTGTTTCTCAAACTTTTTTGGACGATCAGATTTCAATAGGATAAATGAATGCAATTTGCTAATGACCATTTTGTAACAGGTAAATGTCTTTCGTACCGATTTTATTATCGAATTTCACTAACATTAGAGAAGGCTGTACAACTTTGCAGTTGACATTATTCGTCTATATCGAATGATTCCAACTTCGTGTTCCTAACTTCTTCAATTTCCCGCCAAAGTTGCTGCAATCACTTTTATTCGATCAGTCTTGGTCATTTTACTATTAAAATACTTAAATGCGGAACTTTAATTCCAAGGTTTTTAGCGTATCTTAGGATTTTCCCAAGTATACTGAATAATAATTAATGGATATGTGTGTCTGTAGAGCTATAGCAAAACAATCAACCGCTGGTGTAAATAAACTTCAAAACATGTCACAATACACCCTGAGCAATATTTTTATAACTTAAATAGTGTTTTTAGATATTGGATGTCCAATTGAATTTTTAACGATTTCAAACCAATTCGTTCAAGGCGATTGGATGGTGTTGTAGTGTCGCAATCTGCGAAAGTGTATATTTCTGTTTTAAACGCTCTTTCAAATCATGTAAATGTAAAAATTCCTCGTCCGAGAATCTGCGACGAAGTGAATCTGATGAAATGTCCGTGGCCATGGCAGTCCCGCTTGAAAGAGAACAAGAAAGATCAATCATGCTTAAAGTATTGATTATGAAACACTTTCCAAATTCAATGCAATTTTATTTAAAAAAGTCGAAAATGCAATACATTCCTCGGTAATTTTTTAAAACTTATCACAATACTACATTGATTTATTATATTTGAAAACTTTAACCTTCATTGAAAAAAATGAACTTCATTCAAATGACGGCATTGAAATATAAATTGCCTGGTTTAAATATCTCTACGATAATTTATTATACTTGAAAACTTCATCGAAAACAACTGAAATAAATTCAAATGACGTCATAGAAAAAATAACACGCCTGGATCTCTCTATAAAAGCAGTATTTCATTCATTTCATTCATCACAATACTATAATAATTTATTTTATTTAAAAATTAAGACCATGGAGCTACAATTCATAAACTCTATGCATAAAACTTCATCGAAAAAAATCGTCCTTCTGTTTATAAAATCAATTCATATTTCAGTCATATCAGCCATGCAGACTCCATGGACTGAATTATTTTGTGTTAAAGAAATACAGTAATTCTAATACAACTCATTCTACATATTTCGTTGTTTACATTTTACATAGGTGAAAAATAGGCTTAGTTGTAGAAATAATCAAATTTGAATGAGAATTTAAACTCAAATATATTGTCATTGCGTTGTTGTAGTATGTAGATGCACAGAATTTAAGCAAAAATAAAGTAGTTTTAGGACGGATACAACACTCAATATGAATTAAAAAAAACTTTAAAAAATCACGATTTTGAAACAAGATGGATGACATATATCATTTTGAAGTGGGTCATGTGATCGTTTCATATCATGGTCACGTGATCGTTTTATATAAGACTAGCCGCCTTTGGCGACCAGCCTGTTCGCTACCCTTGAAAATTCTGACCGTGGAAATTTTGGGAATCGAACCCGGGCCTACCAAGTGCAAATCCCGCGCACTAACCACTGGGGTACTTCACCCTCCGCGATATTCTTCATAACTTTCTTTTTATTCACCCAATTTAGACCGGAACCAAGTGGGAGAAGCATCCACAGGGACCGTACCCTTCTTCCCCTACCACCAACCTCTCGGAAGGACTTACAGACCCACATGTTTAACGTGATCGTACTCCGCGTAAACACGGCGGCAATTTTGGGAATCGAACCCGGGCTTACCGAGTGCAATTTCCGCGCGCTAACCATTGGGCTACTTTGCCCTACGCGACAATCTCCATAACTTTCTTTTTATTCATCCAATTTAGACCGTACCCTCCTTCCCCTACCACCAACTTCTCGGAAGGACTCACGGACCCACATGTTTAACGTGCTCGTACTCCGCGTAAACACGGCGGCAATTTTGGGAATCGAACCCGGGCCTGGTAACTGGTTGGACGGCCAGGATGTGCCACCCAATTTAGACCGGAACCCAGTGGGGGAGGCATCCACAGGGAACGTACCCTCCTTTCCCTACCACCAACCTCTCGGAAAAACATACGGACCCATATGTTTAACGTGATCGTACTCCATGTCAGTGGCGGAAATCGAACCCGGGCCTACCGCGTGCAATTCCCGCGCGCTAACCACTGGGCTACTTCGCCCTCCGCGACAATCTCCAAAACTTTCTTTTTATTCACCCAATTTAGACCGTACCGACCTTCCCCTACCACCAACCTCTCGGAAGGACTCACGAACCCACATGTTTAACGTGATCGTACTCTGCGTGAACGTGGCGTAAGTTTTGGCAGTGGCGGGAATCGAACCCGGGCCTACTGAGTGCAATTCCCGCGCGCTAACCACTGGGCTGCCGCGCCCTCCGCGACAATCTCCATAACTTTCTACATATTCACCCAATTTAGACGGGAACCCAGTGGGGGAGGCATCCACAGGGGCCGTATCCTCCTTCCCCTACCACCAACCTCTCGGAAGGACTTACGGACCCACATATTTAACGTGATCGTATTCCACGTAAACACGGCGGCAGTTTTGGCAGTGGCGGGAATCGAACCCGGGCCTACCGCTAACTTCCCGCGCGCTAATTTGCAATTTAAAATGACCATATGCTTAATTCCATCATCCTCATTCCATTGTTTCATTGTTCCATCATTTAAAATATCCATAAAATTAAAATATCCAAAAGTTAAAATATACATTTAAAAAATCCAGATCGTCCCATCATTTAAAATATAAATATAATAATTTATATAGAGCAAAGGCGCTCTATTCAGAACCGTTACGTCACCTCCACCTTGACGTCCCCACCCACCACCTTCCCTGCTTCAGCGGGGGAGAAACGAAGCGTCACGCCGAGCGGAACGGCGAGAAATTTAAAATCATGACGTCTTTAAAATTGCGATCCTGAAAGCAATTTTCATTATTTCTGGACCAGATTAGACTTGTAAGAATGCCAGATGTTTGGCCTTTCTGAAAATGTAAATTATTAGTCGAAATTATGAGTACTTTTCACGATGCGAGAATTTAAAAACCAAAAATCGTTTTCTTGAGCAAAAAGTGACTTTTGTTTTAAAATCTTTAAAAAATATTAGAAATCGAAATTCAGATTTGAAATTGATATATTTTTACTCGAAATTCTCTGCTCTTTCCGATGGTGTAATTTGTTTTTTTCTACGATGTCTGGATCGTGGAGAAAAAGGGGCAAAAATGGCAAAAAACGGTCGAAATCGCATAAAACATTAAATAAATAAAAAAATAATTAAAATTTTAAAAATCGGTTTTCACGTGTCCCCTTCCCTCCCCCCCGGGTCTCCGATTGCCAAATTTCGTAGCTCTCCGACGCGCGGTCGCGAAACGTATAGTGTATAAGACAGACACACAGACACACAGACATTGCCTTTTATTATATAGACTAGCCGCCTTTGGCGACCAGCCTGTTCGCAACCCTTGAAAATGCTGATCGTGGCAAATTCCAACCGTGGCAAACTTGTTGGCGCGACCTACCAGAAAAATGTAAGGTAACTGGTCGGACGGCCAGGATGTGCCACCCAATTTAGACCGGAACCCAGTGGGGGAAGCATCCACAGGGAACGTACCCTCCTTCCCCTACCACCAACCTCTCGGAAAAACATACGGACCCATATGTTTAACGTGATCGTACTCCGTGTCAGTGGCGGAAATCGAACCCGGGCCTACCGAGTGCAATTCTCGCGCGCTTGTGCAAATCCCGCGCGCTAACCACTGAGGTACTTCGCCCCCCGCGACATTTTCCATAACTTTCTTTTTATTCACCGAATTTAGACCGGAACCCAGTGGGAGAGGCTCCCACGGGGACCGTACCCTCCTTCCCCTATCACCAACCTCTCGAAAGGACTTACAGACCCACTTGTTTATTCCGCGTGATCGTACTCCGCGTGAACACGGCGGCAATTTTGGAAATCGAACCCGGGCCTACCGCGTGCAATTCCCGCGCGCTAACCACCGGGCTACTTCGCCCTCCGCGACAATCTCCATAACTTTCTTTTTATTCACCCAATTTAGACCGTACCCGCCTTCCCCTACCAGCAACCTCTCGGAAGGACTCACGAACCCACATGTTTAACGTGATCGTACTCTGCGTGAACGTGGCGTAAGTTTTGGCAGTTGCGGGAATCGAACCCGGGCCTACTGAGTGCAATTCCCGCGCGCTAACCACTGGGCTGCCGCGCCCTCCGCGACAATCTCCATAACTTTCTATATATTCACCCAATTCAGACGGGAACCCAACTCCACAGGGGCCGTATCCTCCTTCCGCTACCACCAACCTCTCGGAAGAACTTACGATCCCACATATTTAACGTGATCGTATTCCACGTAAACACGGCGGCAGTTTTGGCAGTGGCGGGAATCGAACCCGGGCCTACCGCTAACTTCCCGCGCGCTAATTTACAATTTAAAATGACCATATGCTCTCTAAGCTCTTAATTCCATCATCCTCATTCCATTGTTCCATCATTTAAAATATCCATAAAATTTAAATATCCATCGTTCCATCATTTAAAATATCCATAAAATTAAAATATCCATCGTTCCATCATTTAAAATATCCATAAAATTAAAATATCCATTTAAAAAATCCATATCTTTCCATCATTTAAAATATAAATATAATAATTTCTACAGTGCATATGTTAAGCTCTTATTTCATTTAAAATCGGAAGCGCGGGAAACGGAAAGTAAAAACTAATTCGGTTTCTTATTGTCCCACCCATCGCTATGAATATACAGAACCGTGACGTCACCTCCACCTTGACGTCCCCACCCTCCACCTTCCCTGCTTCAGCGGGGGAGAAACGAAGCGTCACGCCGAGCGGAACGGCGAGAAATTTAAAATCATGACGTCTTTAAAATTGCGATCCTGAAGGCAATTTTCATTATTTCTGGACCAGATTAGACTTGTAAGAATGCCAGATATTTCAGCTTTCTAAAAATGTAAATTATTAGTAGAAATTATGAGTACTTTTTACTATGCGAGAATTTAAAAACCAAAAATCGTTTTTTTGAGCCAAAAGTGACTTTTGTTTTAAAATCTTTAAAAAATATTAGAAATCGAAATGGAGATTTGAAATTGATATATTTTTACTCATAATTGTCTGCTCTTTCCGATGGTGTGAGTTGTTTTTTTCTACGACGTCTGGATCGTGGAGAAAAAAGGGCAAAAAAGGCAAAAAAAGGTCGAAATCGCATAAAACATTAAATAAATAAAAAAATAATTAGAATTTTGAAAATCGGTTTTCACGTGTCCCCTTCCCTCCCCCCCAGGTCTCCGATTGCCAAATTTCGTAGCTCTCTGACGCGCGGTCGCGAAACGTATAGTGTATAAGGCAGACAGACACACACACACACAGACATTGCCTTTTATTATATAGATGTGTAATTATTATTTTAATTTTTATTTAAAAAACTACTGAATATATTTCGCT
This sequence comes from Amaurobius ferox, assembly GCA_951213105.1. Taxonomy (NCBI): domain Eukaryota; kingdom Metazoa; phylum Arthropoda; class Arachnida; order Araneae; family Amaurobiidae; genus Amaurobius; species Amaurobius ferox. The sequence goes on along the minus strand of OX578135.1, from coordinate 64,318,553 downwards.
GAATTTTTTTTTATATATTTTATGGAACAATTTGACTATTATCTAAAAATTTCGAAGCAATTTGTGAATTTTAAATCCGCTTAAAAAATGTTTGAAAAATCCATAGGGCTCAATGTATCTCATTTTTTCAACCCGGGTTCAATCCAAAACTAATTGGGTGATATTATTAATTTCCGTCTGAACAACATACTAAAATTTCATTTTGATTAAGTCATTTTTACGGCAGTTATCGTGCTAACGGACAGACAGACAGACAGACAGACAGAATGAATGAACAAAGTCATAAACACTTTTCAACTTTGTTGTAAAGTGTTAAAAACCGTTGAGTGCTGTAATTTTATGTTGTTCATTATTCTCACTATTTTCTGCACGTTTGATATGCGAGTGCTCATGCATATGTGTTTGTGACGTCAGATGCTGTAAATGTAGAGTGACACGCTTGGCTTTGGATTTGGAGTTGGTAGAGGCAGTCAATTAAAAATTATCTCGTAAAAATTGCAAAATGGCTATATTTGTTGAATTAAACTTAACTATGTTTCAAATCTCATTTTTGTTTGTTACTGCCCTGCCATGGCCTAATTATAGGAAGTATAACGATTGTAAGTATAAATATTTAATTAATTAAGGCTGGTCTATGAAAACTTCCAGCTTTTGACTGGTTATAATAATTCAAATTTTTTAAGATACCAGTCAGATAAAATGTAATAACTCAAATAGTGTTGATATAATTCAAGGATCATTTTATAGAAGGTTAAGTAAATAAATAAATATATATATATAATTACTTGAAATTGATGTGTGTAATCACATATAGTGAAAGCATTGAACGAAAGGGACGCAGAAGTTCCATGATTAAAAATATAATTTTAAGTTTCATTTATGTTGTACTGAGCTTGATAATATCATTCATTTAATTAAATAATTTATTTAACTTAAAAAATGGAATTATTATTTCCTGTTTTGTTTCACTTGCCATATACTTATGTTTGCAGACATTGTGGAGTATGTTCGCTTCACATCAGGGAAAGGATCGCATCTCGTGTTTTACTGCCACTAATTATTTCGATCACTTATTAGGCCAATTGAAGGTGAACATATATTTAGTTCATTTAACCTTCCTTCATTTTTCTGAATGTGTGTGTAAGCAAAGCGATTCCACCGTTACAGTGTCATAGTAACATTTTCGACATTTTACATTTCTTCGTAGATGTGTTTTCCCTATGAGAGGCCATGCTTATTTCCACTTTATATTTCCGAATATGTCAGCGGTTTTTGCAAGCAAGCGTGAGAATTCGGCCGGTTGGATGCCGCTCTGCAGACTTTTTATTTCTTTAATTCATGCCCGGGCTGATTTTTCGCCTCTGCGAGCCGTGACGTGAACGGTCCCAGGAGAGGAAGTTTGAAAGCGCGGCTTTGATTTAGACCAATAGCTTTTGTTTCCGCCAGACTATATTAGCAAATTTCGCAGTAGACACGATCTTTTGTCCCTGAATCTTCATTCGGAGAGGACCTCTCGGTCGGCTCTCCGTATATTGCTTGGAAGCAAAGGCATTGACCTAACGGTTTCCTTGTGGAGATTGACTTTGATTCGCAATGGATCGTTAATCTAGAAGATGGCCAGGACATCTTTCCTTATCAAATATTCTAAACTTCTTTCTTTAATTGCATATCGAATAACGGAGAGTCTATCGGAGTTAGAAAAGGCTGGGAAGGGTTCCGTGTATTTTGACGTATGATGTGATGATCCGGTCCTAGAGTGAATCATTTCCCATATCTCCTGCGGGACTATTTCAACAGTTCGTGCTGTTCGCCATCTTGGTTCTAGCGGTATGTCTACTGCGGTTCGGAGCGGGTCCATTTCATCAGACAGTGTGGAATAAATTTTTGAACGTGTGCAGTGCCAATTTTCGTGTGGTCGGAACTTTTCCCGGAGGAAAATTCTATTGGATTGTCTGGACATACTTGAGAATTAGTACAATGCCTGGCTAGACGCTACTCGGTAACACAGGTATTTTTAAATTAATGGTGGCTTCTCCTCTGAGAGAAATTCTTATGCAAAGAGAGACAAACTGTTTGAGTAAATATTGATACATATTATTGAATAATTACGTTTAATAGTTCATTACTGTCTCTCTCTGGTCAAATTTGAGTAAATTAAGAAGGTGCTTATTATTATCTACATGATTGTGTATGTTCTGAATATATATCGTATTGGCTATATTAATTCTTAATGGAGGTTATAAATTAAAGTTCCTCTTCATACCGTGAATGGAAAAATACGAAATACGTAATGGCATAAACCTATTTTTATATCATATAAATATATATAATAAAGGAATATTTTAAGATTTAAATCAGTGTCATGTTTTCCCAAAATATAACACCAGTATATTTATTATGTGTCTGGTCCAGCTAACTATTAGTTGGCCGGAAAAAGTTTCCGCCTGGAATTATTGCCTTAGTGTAAGTCCAAATCATAAATTCAAAGTAAGTTTCATTTTAATTACTGATATTTATAGAACTTGCAAATATATTATTTTTATTTGTCTGTGGTATTAACTCAAACGCAATGATTCTATAACTTATTACTAAAACCACTATACCGCGTATACCTCTGTGACAATGAGGAGATTGCTATAAAATATCCTGTATTAAAAGAAATGAAGTTGGAAGAGCAATTCCTTCAGATATAAAATTATAACTTGGTCTAATATCTAATGCGAATTTAAGATATATTTCTATTGTAGAAGAAAATATTTTCAACCCAATAGCTCGATAATTAGATAATGTCTGTCTTAAGCTGAAATCCAGGTTTATATCCAGACTGAGACATGTATTTTTTTTACAAGCTATATAATATTGAATAAAATTTAAATATATAAAGTTTATAGACTTAAAATTCTATCATGCATGAGTCATATTGCTTTGACAATCGTTTCAATTTGCATGACTTTGCGATATCATTTTCCTTTATGGGATACAAATATGAAAACTCAACAATTAAGTACATATGAATTTATTATAAGTCTGCATTTTAACGTAACTTTCAAATTTGCTGTACTTTAGTGGCGAATAATTCAAATTGCATGCAAATATTTTGAAGTACATGCAATTTATGATTGAGTTTATGTCTACACAGTTTATGGAAACTCAGAGTATAAATTTCAAAGGGAAACTTTCTATTTTTGTATAAAATAAATATGGTATTTTTTACCAGACATATTTACTATATTATATTATATATTTACAGAAAAACAATCTGATATGGGCAGCACATATCTTTCCTTATATAATGCAATAAATGTACTATTTTTACAGTTAAAAATGTTATTCTTATAGTAGATACTTATATTCTTTCCAAGATATAGAATTTTCGTCATTGAGTCGTCATTTTCATTGATTCAGCGTCATTTTTATCCATTTGGCGGGTTTTTCGTTAATTTAGCAACATTTAAAAAGTCGCCAAGTTGGCGACATTCCACTATATTCGTCGCCAAAATCTCGCCAAGCGTTATGAATGGAAAAATAAGTTATTCTTACAGCAAATAAATGACTATTGCCGTTCAAATACAAAAGTGTTACTAAAAATATATTTTTTCATGAATGGAACGAGCTAGATCCACGAGAATGATGTCACCCAATTTATCGCATGGTATTACATATGAAAACTGAACATGCTTCTCAATAGGAATTTTTTTTTATTTTATATGATTTTTTGATTTTTTTTTTTTTGAAAAATGTGCAATATCTCGAGAACGGTTCATGTTAGCGTTCAAAAATTTATGTTAATCGTTTTCTAATGAAAATTTACATAATAAATATCTATTTCAGTAACTTTATTAGAGGTTTTAATTTTTTGACGGTTTTTTCAAAATTTCACTCGGAAATGTAGGGGGGGGGGGAGTTCTGAACATCCGATTGCTTATAAAAACAATAAGCTTCCAGTGTTTACGGATTGTAATTTTTGTACCAAATTTCGTTCGAATCGGCCCATTCGTTCGTCAGTTATCGGCTTCACAGTCTCAGTGACACACACACACACACACACACAGACATCACTTTAAAAATGTTTGATTCGTGATCAGGGATGCTTGAAACGTGCTCTCCCGTCGAAAACTCCTAATTCGAATTTTCGACCCCCGTCACAATACTTTCCTTATACATAATTGTATATAAGGAAAGTAAAAATGCAACATATTTTTTTGTAACCCAGAACAATAATCGTTTTCATTCATAAATTGGAAATCAGTTCAAATTATTACTTTCCTTATATACATAATTTATAAGGAAAGTATTGTGACGGGGTCGAAAATTCGAATTCGAGTTTTCGACGGGAGAGCACGTTTCAAGCATCCCTGATCACGAATCAAACATTTTTGAAGTAATGTCTGTGTGTGTGTGTGTGTGTGTGTTTGTATGTGTGTGTGTGTGTGTGTGAAAGTATGTGTGTGTGCCAGTGGGCCTGTGAAGCCGATAACTGACGAACGAATGGCCCGATTTGAACAAAACTTGGTACAAAAATCACAAACCTTAAACATTGGAAGCCTATTGTTTTTATACGCAATCGAATGTTCAGAACACCCCTAAATTTTCGAATGAAATTTTGAAAAAATCGACAAAAAATTAAAACCACTAATAAAGTTAAGCAAATAGACATTTTTTATGTAATTTGTCATTAGAAAACGATTTACATGAATTTTAGAACGCTAACACGAACCGTTCTCGAGATATTGTACATTTTAAAAAAAAATATCAAAAAGTTATATAAAATAAAAAAAAAATATTTCCTATTGATAAACATGTTCACTTTTCATATGTAATACCATGCGATAAATTGGGTGACATTATTCTCGTGCATCTAGCTCGTTCCATTCATGAAAAAAGATACTCTGAGTAATACTTTTGCATTTGAACGCCAATAGTCATTTATCTGCTGTACGAATAACTTATTTCTTAGTGCATACCGCTTGGCGAGATTTTGGCGACCAATTGGGCGGACTGTCGCCGACTTGGTGACTTTTTGAAATGTTGCCAAATTAACGAAAATCTCGCCAAATGGATAAAAATGACGCTAAATAAATGAAAATGACGACTAAAATTCAATGTCTTGGAAAGAATATTAGTATCTACTATAAGAATAACATTTTTAACTGTAAATTATATAAGGAAAGTCATGTGTTGCCCAAATCAGATTTTTTTTGCTTGTGATTGCATATGCGAATGACATTTATTTTATATTTTTATGTTTTCAAAATGCAATGCTACTGAATTTTTTCTGTTGTACTGTTCGATGCATCGCACAAAATTTCTCATAGAGTGTGCTGATGTTAAACTTTATTTAAAACAACATAAAAATTCAAGCATATGTAAGGAGTATCTGTATGCTTGATCTCTCTCTCTCATGATAAATATATTAAAATGTTTATTACTGAAAAAATACCACTTTGTGGCATTCTTCGTACATTTCATGCGTTCTAACCCTCCTTTCAGAAACTATGAACACGCTGCGCTCCAGGGTAGGCTATAAATAACACAATTGTTGATCAATAAAATAGCGATGTTGATATCTTATGATTCATAAAGGTATTTAACTGACAAAATAACGGTTAGTTCATGCAATACTAAATGAGAATTATAGAAAGCGTTTGCAATTGACAAGAGCATATTGTTGAACAAAACTTCAGTTTCTTGCAGAAAAAATCATTTTAGCATCGCTGCGCTCCAGGGTAGGCTATAAATAACACAATTGTTGATCAATAAAATAGCGATGTTGATATCTTATGATTCATAAAGGTATTTAACTGACAAAATAACGGTTAGTTCATGCAATACTAAATGAGAATTATAGAAAGCGTTTGCAATTGACAAGAGCATATTGTTGAACAAAACTTCAGTTTCTTGCAGAAAAAATCATTTTAGCATCGCTTATGAAATTAATAACAAACAAAAAATCTAGTATAGATTGTGCTAATTAAGAATTAATTTCTAAATTGTAATTCTCAAAAGATCGGAAAATACATAATAACGTTTTACTAAATGCCCAGTTAACTGTTATCGAATTAATTTAATTACTAATAAATCCATTAATAAAGAAGTCCACGAAATGTAATTCGACTTCAATTTCATTTAATGGATGACAGCACTAAAATGGAATTGATTTACAAAAGTTATTGAAAATTAAAGATGTTTTGATAATTGGTTTCAAAAATTTATTGAAACACATTGTTAGCTCACAAATACCATAAAATAATATTAAGTATCAATAATTATATCGCTTTTCGTCTTACCAAATGATTGAATCGTGTATCTTTATCATACAAAGTCAACTTCCTGGGTGACTTATTCAATCTCAAAAGAAAAAGTGTATAACCGCATAGAAATATGTGTTTCTGTTGTTGTTGTTGAGACCCAGACCGTCAAACCTACCAGAAAGGGGTAAGGTAACTGTTTGGACGGCCGGGAAGTGCCACCCAATTTAGACTGGAACAAAGTGGGGGAGGCATCCACAGGGACCGTACTCTCCTTCCCCTACCACCAACCTCTAGGAAGGACTTACGGACCCACATGGTTAACGTGATCGTACTCCGCATAAACACGGTGGCAGCGTGCAAATCCAGCGCGCAAACCACCGGGCTACCGCGCCCGAAATGTGCCAACATATAGAAATATGTGTGTACTAATTCCCCCGTGGTGAAGGAGCGCCTACGCACCACGTCCACAAGACCCCCTAGGATGTCCCATGGCGAAGGGGAGGAGATTTGCAGCTTCACTTTTATAGAAGATCTCCGAAAGGTGGAAGTCTGACTTGGCTTCGACATGACAACATCCATGCTCGCTGGCGGGATTCGAACCCGCAATCCGGAAATCCAGCGATCAGTCGGAAACGCATGCCCCTGATCGCTCGATCATCGGATCGGGGCATAGAAATATGAATAGGATAACTTTTGATAGTAAAGGCAAGAATGATCTTTGAACTTGTAAATTGAACTTGTAAAATTGACTTTTTACATATAGCATTCTATTTCTCTATTTCTTATAGTTTTTACCAATTTATAAAATATGCTGTACAACTTTACGTGAATTAAAATAAAAAATCCTTGTCAAAAGTTTTACAATTGACAAAACTTCAAACTAGAATGAAATTAATGCAACAGAATATTGCAATATAATGGTGAGGTATAAATTCATTTTTTTTTTAATCTTTGAACAGGTGGAAATAATAGTTTCTCTTTACTTAGTATCTTTTGTCTGCACTCTATAGAGAGTTTATTTTACAAAATGGAAAACAGTAATGCTCGGTGATTAATTTTTAGCATCAGTGTTTTTGAGTTATTATCTTTAAACTCCCACGATAGAATATTTATCACCGGAGAAAATCTTTCAGACAATAGACGAATATTGTTTTCTATATGTTTTAATATGCTTCGGTTAGTAAAACTCCAATTGTAAGTCAAAAGTTTCTGTGCGGGCATATTAAAATTCTGATCAGATTTCTGTGTAATGAAATCAGGGCGAACTGGGGCTATTAATCCATTCTGGAAATTTTGAAGTTGTACGAGTCCTGACAATTATATTTTACAACAGAGGAAGGCTGTCTAATTGGAGGCTCGTATAAAAATGTAAAACAGTATAAAAAATCTGATATGGGCAGCATATGACTTCTCTTATATAATGCAATGAATTTACTACTTTTACAGTAAAAAAAAAGATTATTTGTATAGTAGTTATTTATATTCTTTCCAAGATATTGAATTTTCGTTAATGAGTCGGCATTTTCCATTTCGTCATCATCAATGAGTCGTCATTGATTTAGCGTCATTTTTATCAATTTGGCGAGTTTTTCGTTAATTTAGCATAATTTAATAATGTCGCCAAGTTGGGGACATTCCACCAAATTCGTCGCTAAAATCTCGCCAAGTGTTATGGACGAAGAAATAAGTTATTCTTACTGAAGAAAAATGACTATTGGCGTTCAAATACAAGAGTATTACTCAAAATACCTTTTTTCATGAATGAAATGCACTCGATCCACGGGAATGATGTCACCAAATTTATCGCATGGTAATACATACGAAAAGTGAACAAGTTTCTCAATAGGAAGTATTTTTTTTATATTATATGACTTTTTGATAATTTTTTTTGAAAAATATGCAATATCTCGAGAACGGTTCATGTTAGCGTTCTAAAATTTATGTCAATCGTTTTCTAATGAAAAATTACATAAGAAATGTCTATTTGCGTAACTTTATTAGCGGTTTTGATTTCTAACGATTTTTCAAAATTTCACTCGAAAATTTAGGGGTTCTGAGCATTCGATTGCGTATAAAAACAATAGACTTCCAGTGTTTACGAATTGTAATTTTTGTACCAAATTTCGTTCGAATCGGTCCATTCGTTCGTCAGTTATCGTCTGCAAAGTCTCACTGACACACACACACACACACACACACACACACACACACACACACATACTTTCACACACACACATACACACACACACATACACGCACACACACACACACACACACATACTTTCATGCACACAGACATCACTTCAAAAATGTTTGAGTCGTGATCAGGGATGCTTGAAACGTGCTCTACAGTCGAAATCTCGAATTGGAATTTTCGACCCCGTCACAATATAAGTAGGAAAGTAATAGTACACACCTTGTATAAGTGTGTAAAATTTTTGAACATTTAGATCACCGGGTGGCTTTTAAATGCCTTTAGCTGTAAATCATTCAACCATTTTTCATGCGTCTAGAGAGGATGTGGATAAATAGAGAATCTTTCTTCGCTAGGTTCTATACTTTGGAGACCACAACGAGTGTGACTATCCAAAATAACTTCAAAGAGTCAGTCTTTTAGATCATTGCGGCTTCTTGTAGGACTGTGAAATCAAAATATGTTACTCAATTATTATACAGGTTTCTGGCAAGATAAGTTAGGACTTAATACTTTATTATCATATTAAGAAACTGCCAAATTTATAGCCTCTCTAGAAAGTACGTCTAATTACAAAATATCCCATAACTGAAAATAAGAATAAGTATCAAACTTCACATTAGATACGTAATATATTACAACTCATTCAATAAATCGTTCTACTTTGCATGCCATAAAATATTGCACGAAAATTGTTTAAAATATTCTTGGGGAAATGAAGCCTGGCGACATGCAGTTTTCAAAAGCTTTACTCCCATAAAAATGTCGTTCAAGTTTATCACATTCGAAAGGCTTTTTTGTATCAGCAAAGAAATAGTGTTTACAAGTACTAAAAATGAAAGCTAGTATATTTTGTAAGAAGATACAGAAAAACAAGTAAAAAAAAATTTAACTGAACAAGTAAAGAGGCTTTCCTGATATCGATGGATTGAAATATCTCGATTTCTGCATTTTAAAATAACTTTTCATTGCTTGATATGATTACTTAATGTAATACCTTTTATGTATTTTAAAAGAAATGACCTCCCCCCCCCATTTAAACAATAGAAGTAAAATACAATTTAGCTCATTAAGTAAATAAAAGTTAATTTTGAATTTTTCATAATGTAGATGCATTGGATTATCGTATTGCTTAAAATATTGTTTTAATAATTACTAACCTTCTAGGAACAACTTCTAATATTCCTTCATGCATTTTTGAAAAAGTGAAGATCAAACTATGTTAGTTGCTTGGATTTCGCATTTTTCATGAAGGCCTTTTGTCACTTTTAAATGCAGCAAATTGTCGTTATTACGATAATGGCCAAATTTCATTAAAACTTTTATTGTTTGATAATCGTTCCTTGAATATAATTATATGCAATTTGTGGCTTCGAAATCAAGTTAATATATCATTGTAACCAGTCCAACATCGAAAGGTTTTAAGGAACTGACACAATAAACGGAATTGCCGTTATTGTTCAGAAGTTATTACATTTTTACTTCCATATAATTTTAGATGTTTTCGCTATAATATATATTTAGAAACAAGTAAATCCCAATCATATAAATCATTATAAATAAATTACTTAATATAAACGTACTATTTCGTTGGTTATAAAACATGACAGTTTTATGCAGAAAATTGTAAGAAATAAATTTTAGGGAATGAGTACGGCACAAACGCAGGGTAATACAACATACGGATAGGCCATATTTTACATCGTGGCCAATCAACCACAAAACGTTTATTACGTCCTGGCCACTCAACCGCAAAACGTTTATTACGTCGTGCCTAATCAACCGCCAGAGATCATGCCAATGATATTTTGATCCATCAATTCCATCAAGATTTTATGTTTTTCATTACAAAACAGCAAACTCCAATCTTTGGTTTTATGCCGTATAGATTTTATCCTACTGTATTCTGTCTATGTTTAATGTTTATGTTAATATATGAGTGGTCATTTTAGAATCATTAAAATAATCTTTGTGACAAGCTTATTTAATTACTTCTCGAATCGGCGAACGATTTTCACAAGCTCACAGTTTTTTGATACGACATTCTGCACAAGTGGATATGAATTTTAGACGTCCTGGGACATTTACAGACATACAATTTTTCTTCTTGTTTAAGATGTTACATATTGAATCTTTGCATCGCCGAAATCAATATTATATTTCCGCATCGCTTACTAATCTCCATACTAGTGTAAAAATAATACTTAACAGCTAAGAACAATTAAATGATTTAAACGATTTCCACAAGCAATGATGATCATGAAATGTTTCGCAAAGAAGATAATTCCACTATGAAACTCAAATTAGGGACCAATTATCTGATTAGATTTATCTGTAAAATTATATGTTTTGAGTTGAGCTATTAAAGAGCAACGAAAAATCTTCTTGCTATATCATATATCCGAGGATGTCAGGAATCCAAGGCATTTTGGAAATCATATCAATGTATCGTTAAGAAAGGGCTTATAAATAATTTTGTGCACACAAATAAATGAAGAAAATATAGCATTTTTTTTCAAATTGTTTGCTTCCTCCAACGCAAACTCATAATTTCAGTATATAGATTGAAAATGGGAATCAGCGAGGCCCAAACTTTGTTCCTGAAACTCTTTGAAATTTACGAGAAAAATATGTGTTGGCGGATGTTTATTTTAATAAATGTTTTTAAACAATGAATGTAATGTAAATAATAAAATTTATAAAAGAATACTTTATAAAATATGGATTGCAATTAGCGATTTTAGGATTTACAAATTGAGGGTCCTAAAGGGGGATGTATAAGCAGGAAAAGGTGAAACCGTTTCCTCGAGACAAGTAGGCCAATCACGATGATATTAATCTGATGAAAGTGTGTAGTGATCATCAAAGATTATAAATCATTTGGATAAATAAAAATATAAGTATAGTAGACAGTTTAAGTATACCAAGTGTTGAGGTCACAGTTTCGTCGAGAGAAACAATGCCTTGCGATGTTATGAAGCAACACAAGCGGGTTTTCACGTATTAGAGTTGACAATATTCTAGTTATACTGCCAAAGATGAAAGCAAGAAGAAATACTTTCTTTGCGCATTCTTAAACCGAAGAAGGCATTTCTTGTTTGAAGTATTATTACACGCTTCACTTGTGAAGCTAGGACAAGAATACATCGGAAATAAACTGTTTGAATAAAGTAATAATTACCTATGTACTGATTGAAAATTTGCTTTTCCAGTAAATTATTGTGTAAATTAACTAAAATTAGTCATTTACTTTCAATATGGATATGTAAATGTTTTTATGAATCGAGAGTACCGATTTCCGTACTGTATCCCATCGAACGCCTATAGTGAGTGACAGTTATATTATTTTCTAAATGGAAATATTTATTGAACAGTGTTTCCGTAAACATACTCTATTGACCCCAATGTGTAAAATTATTTTGAATCACTGGTTCAATTGCAAAAAATGTTTATGTACCTATTTATAGCTGCTGTTAAATGTAAGATATTTTTATTGTTGGTGAATTTTGAAAATATATTACATACATATGCACAGTTTATACACTTACTGGAATTTTATATATCTCAAGATATATTTTATTCATCGATGAAAATGAGTCTCACAACAACACCTTTCCCCCTGTTCACCGTATTCTATACGAAAAACAGAGATATGAAGTGAAGAAATTTATTGTTAGCTCACATAAAATGTACATAAAATTCTTCTAAAAGCACACAGCCCGGTCTTTGAGAATATACGATCTTTTGTTTGAAAGTTTTAAAAGTTACTTTCATATTCAAAATGCAAGCTGAGTAACTCTGATGTTATACATTCAAAGCATTTGAACTACAGATGATTTTCTTTAACAAAGTATCGAGGTGTTATCGTAAATTATTTTACGATCTCACTAATGAACTTCCAGTCTTTGATGTACTCAGAAGACTGCAAAAGAATTTATTTTACCACATACTGCATAAACTATTTATTTGCCCTCCATAAAAATCATTATTTATCTTTCGCGTCATTTTTGTGATAATGAAGATGAAAATTAGGGCCATATAAGTCGGTGTTTAAATTGTTTTTAAAATAAATTTTAAAATGTTCACTAATTTTATTTGCTCAGCAAATGACTCCATGAAATTTTCGTAACATTTTCCTATAAAATTTAAATGTCCTTAGTTATTCATTGTTAAACAGTTTTAAGATTTGATTTATTTTGCAATTTTTGCAAGACTTTAACAATATATAATCATATTCTTTCGAAGGACGATAATTTTGATTACCCGAATATTGGAGCAAATCTTCTTTTATAAAATGTATACTTATGCGTCGGAACATCTATAAATACGTTATAATAATTTGTTGAGTGATATAACTGGTGTCATATATGTGATTAATCCATTAAGTTAGTGTTTAATCCTCGCATTATGTTTATTATTGTATATAGATCAAGTTAAATTTAATAGTGTACACATTTTTTTCGAGAATCTCTGCTACAGAAATTTAAGAGTTACATGGATGAAAAACAAGTATATTGATGTTAAAGACCAATCCATGGACATCCAGTCTTTAAGAAATTAAACGAAATTAACTAGAGTATCATGCATAACTTTTACCTCAATCACAATTGGACGATGGACGAAACCAGGTACTCCTGAATTTTACCCAAAACTGCCACCAAATACACTACTCTAGGAATTAAGGGATAAATGTTGATTTACCCTATATCGATGCGTACGTCAACTGCTGATATATACATTGCGCTTATTTAACAAAGTTAGGACATCCTATGAGACATAAACGCATTTTATATATCCAATTAAAATAATATTATACCATCAACTTTTATTCAGACACTATATTCTAGACTAGGATATAGGATGAAATGCATGTATACTATGAAATGTACTGTACTATACATGAAATGTATGTAACATTTTTGAAAAAGTACACTGATCTGTAAAGAAGTACACCCCCCTCCCCCCAAAAAAATTAAAAATTGGTGTCTTGGAAGATAAACCTATCTTGGGGTATCTTTGGGCCACTAATTAAAACATGGCATCAGCTTCGCCGGATTTTAGAGATATGGCATAACTAAATTGAAACCTGAAGCAAACATGGCTACTATATAAGAACAGGGTATCCTTTGAGGATTATGTAGTTGGAGATCAAAAAGTAAAGAATAAACTTTTAGTTGAAAGAGACAAAAATCATTTTGTCATCATTACATAGAAAATTAGGCATGTTCAATCAATTTTATAAAGTTTTGAACGAAGAAGGTTTGTGTGCTAGCTATGGAAAAAGCATTCTTGTCCCTGAGCATGGTAAAACCAGAATTTTTTTTATATTTCCAGATAAGACATATTATAAAAAATGCACTTTTAATCTGTTCAATGGACAAGATTGAGTCTTGTGTATGCTATTTTTTTGTTGTAGTCATTAAAAATTTTCTTAGAAGTCTAAATTAGTAGAGAACATTTCTCCAATTTTAACGAGCTTTAATGTAATATAAGCATCAATGCCCCTTACCTGCATAGCCACTTGGATCGCTTTTCAAGACATCGTGGTGATTTTACCAAAAATCAAGTTGAAATATATCACTATAACGCAAAAACATGGGAATAGAAATACCAGGAATGGTGGGATACCCACATTTACTTTAGCTTACTTTAGCTTACTTTTAGCAGGATTGTCCGCTAAGACTTCATTCTAGAAAACCCTATAAAGCTTTTTATACGAATGTCAAATGACTGATAATTTTATATGCTTTCGGGGGGAAAACCTAATTTTGTAATATGAGATCGTTTTAAAAGTATATAATATTAGCAACATAAACAAACGTTTTCAAAATCATTTCAAATTTAGCAGATGTGATCAAAGATCTCGAATTTTGAAGGATGGCCTGTGGAATCAGCAAATAAAGTGGCTATACCTTATCTCCAAAACTATAGCTGATAGGGCAGAAACCGTATGCCATTTGTGGAATCAGTACCCCAAATACATACAAGAATAGGTTCAACTTTTAAGGCACCGAAATATGTGTTGGCCATTGTAATGCAAAATCTTTTGCTAGCAATTTTTAACATTTATTTTTATGATCAAAATGCAATTTGAGCAACTTTAACGTTATATTTAACAAGTGATAGAAATCATACAAACTTTTTCCCTTAATAATGTATTACAGTGTTATCGAAAATTGTTTTGCATTAACGCTAACGAGTTTCCAGACATTATTTGACTCAGAAATGTATAAAACTATTTATATTACCACATGCCGCAGCAAATGTTTGTCTTCCTTCCTGAGATCCGTGTTTATATTTCGTTTCATGTTTTGATAATGAAGGTGAAAGATATGACCGCATAAGTTTGAGTTTTGAAGGTCAAGAACAGAAAATTTGCAATAGACAATAATTTATTCTGTAAATTATCTAATGTGATTTCTTTTAATGGTATAATATGAAAATGGAATACTCTTCTAAAAAGTTCATTGATTATAAAGTTTTGGTTAATTTGGTTCATGTTTGGTTAATTTGGTTCATGTTTGGTTAATTTGGTTCTGAAGTTCGACTGGATTTGCAGAACAAACGACTTAATTCAAAACACATCTCCAACAATTACCTGGTTACTTAAATAAATATAGCTTTTAAAGGAACTTGCTATCCTATGCAAATAATATTAAACGACAATTAGTGAAACAAAGATTTAGGAAAATTATTGAAAGGAATTTCATGAACAATATATTTTCCTGATTATGTAGTAGTGGATGATATGTTTTATAAGACTTACCATGTATCGTGATCAGTATATTGCACATTTTAGAAACTGAAATATCAAATGTATAATAACAAATAGACATTTTAGATTGGATGACATTTGATGTTATTTTTATGGACAAATATCATAAGTTTGAGTCAATGAAAGATCAAGTATAATTCCAATTTTATATATTTAATTTCCAACAAATTAAAAGTTCAAATTTAAGGGTTGCAAC